>BSYR01000013.1:7512857-8138928 GCA_030270665.1 Hibiscus trionum
GATGACTCTACTCCAAGGGTTCGAGGATTTGTAGTTTGCTCCTATCTCAACGTCAGACCTGGAAGAGTAGTTGTGATAAGCTGAAGCACTCACTGCCATGATTAAAAATATTATGCTTAAATTATGCTGCCTCGACAGCAACCTTTACATCACAGCAACATCTTCGTTTAATTATTTATTCTACGTATTCAGCCCGTTTACAAATATGCACACACCACACAGGCATGAGAAATTTAAATTCTAAGTTCTTTTTTTGCTTATTTTCCTTCACTAACTTAATATAGGTGCCACGGCCTTGAGGCAGAAAATCGGGTTAAAAGCTAATTTTTCTTTCTGAATATTATTAGAGCAAGTATTTTAGGTTGCATTTCTTGAGGACAAGCAATAGTTTGAGTTTGGGTGCGTGTAAAGTGTCCATAAGTCCTATGTTTTATGCACATTCCAACTCTTATTATTAGTGCTTTTAAGCACACTTTAGGCATAAGTAGGTACATGCATAACATTTTACAGTGTTTCTAGTTTCTGCCTTGCTTTTATGAGTTATTATTTATTTGGTGAACAAGAGATATTGTTTTAGTGTATTCTTGTATGTAGGTACTAACATCTGAAAGAGGGAATCGAGGAGCTGAGAGCACAAGGCTGAGGAAGCTTACCTAGGAGCTATACTGAAGTAGTTCCAGCTGAAGACAAGTTGATGTCGAATACCTGTCGAGTAGAGTTGCCGCCGACCTTGCTGACCACGACAGCTGACTATGGGAGTTGGAAGAACCATAGCGCGACTTGTAGAGCTAAAATTCCTGAATCTATCGATGGTGTTCATGTGATTTTTCGAAATCTGTAGCAGCGGCCAGGGCTGCCAAAGCAAAATTCTCAAGCTTACTTGCAGACTAAGGCAAACGAGATAGAGTCCATATTCCACGCAAAGAAGTCGGCATTTAAAGCCATATTAAAGATGGAAAGCTACTTTTGAGGACTTCTACTCTAAGGATGACTTAACCTAGTCTTGAGTCTATAAATACCCATTGTACTCCTAGTTCAAACCATCCTAGGTTTCTATAGACTTTTCTTGTGTTCTACACTGTCTCTATGTTCTAAATTCTATTTGGGTTAGGGTTATGTTGTAACTAGAGTGAAACATTTGTTTTAGGTTTTGAGTTATTTTTCAATAAAATATTCCGAGTTTACTTAATCCATTGTTCTTCATTGTTTTAATCATTCTACACCAGTCGTTTGAGAGAATCCATTTGTCGGACACAAAAGTGCAAGGCTCACGAAAGGGTTAAGAACGGTCACAACGTGCTGAGGCGTGACTAACTTGGTTCCACACTAGTCCACAAGTTTCAGCGGCTAAATAGGATTACCAACCGAGATGACTAGCCTGTGTTAGGTTGACGTTGAGATTGCTAGGTATTGCCTACGTCACGTTAGCTCTCGAGCATCCTAACCTAGAAATAGAAGGGATCACTGTCGACTATCCTGCCGAACTTGGAGTATCTTCCAGACTTGCCTCCAGGACTTCTTTCCATTCCACCCGTCGAGACAGTACACCCCTGCAGTGGCAATGACCTGCTACGGCCGCATGACAGGGTCGTAGTTTACCACCCGCCATACCTGTCGAGGCAGCATATCGTGGCAGCACAAATTAACTCATACCTTCTGCAAAGCAGTTTTCACACTAAGTGGCAGCATAACCCTGCCTACCTTATCAACTTGATTCACCTCTCCTCTATTACTTGTGTTTTTAATTACTTTTCTATCTTAACAAATTATTCACTTGTGTTTTTACTTTACCTTTTGCAGGAACTACGAAACGAGATAAGTTGTCCAATCCTCGTGGGATTCGATATCTTTTATACTATAACTTGGCAGGTGTGTGTACTTGCGCTCTCACAAAAAGGGAACACCTACACGCCCTACAGTAGCCAAGTTTGTAAAAAATGTATCGATACGGTAAGGGGCGTATCGATACGCATAAACATTTTTTAGCAATTTGGCCTTGAAACACTTAGAAAATATTTTGGAGTTTGAGTTTTTCAAACTAGAGCAAAGCCTTGTTGATTTGAAAACTTTTAGAGGACTTAAATATTCATTTCAAGTTTTACAATTTGGTCCTTAAAACACTTTGTTATATCAAAATCAAACATAGGTTTTACATCAATTTACGTCTTTGTAATTTGGCTTTGTTAGCAAAGTGGGCTTGGAGATATGCGTTGGAGCCAAATTCTTTATGGTGGTCCTTGATTATATCTAAGTATAGGGAACATGTTTTCTCATGGCGTTTTAATTAATCTCGGCCTCATCGTATGTCGAATGTGTGGAGACGGATTGTGCAAGTTCAAGAGGATGAATGTCTGGAGAGGTTTATGTGTTTGGATTGTTTGTCATGGCAGCTAGGTGATGGTAGTAGGATTCTTTTTTGGCAGGATAAGTGGTGCGCTCCTGAGCTTTTGTGCATGCTTTTTCTGCGGCTATATCGAGTTGTCATTCATAAGACGATGTGGGTTGCTTCATACCATGTGGTGGGTTCATTTTTGCATCCCTTTTGGTGCTCTTATTTAGGTCGGGCGTTGCGAGATTTGGAGCTACAATAGTTAGATGAGCTGGTGGCGATGTTTGCATCATTTTCTTTGCTGCCTGGAGTGGTCTATCGACTAGTGTGGGAGCTAGATGTGCACGGCTATTTTTTAGTCAAGGAATTTTCCTCTTATATGCTCTATTTTGTTTTATTGGGGGGACACGATGGATGCATTTAAAGTATGGGACGTGGGGGTGCCTCCTAAAATACAATGCTTTTTATGGTTTTTAATGTTGGATAGGCTGCCGATAGTGTGTATGCTTCGGGCGTGGGGTATGTAGTTGGGGGATGTTTTTTCGGTTTGTGTCGTGTGTAGTGTTAACGAAGATGAATCCCAGCATTTTTTATGATTGTGTTCAAGTAAGGGTGTTGTGGCAACGGTTATTTTGTTGGTGGCGGATTGTTTGTGTTGTCGTGTTCCCTGCTGGAATTTGTACATCAAGGATTTGATAGCTTCTTTTCGGGTGTAAGATGAAAATGGTGGTTGATTGGATATGCAGCGGTGTTGTGGTCTTTATGGTTAGCACGTAATAAGGCGGTCTTCAATAGCAGGAGTATGTCGATTGATGACCTATTGTTTCTAGTTAAGTTGCGTGCTTTTTACTAGATGAAAGTTGATTATTTATATTGTGTTATTAAGGAGTCGCAGTGATGGGTTAGCCTTTTGTTGTGCTCATTCCCAATGAAGGGTGTGTTGGGGTGTGCGGGTATTGAATGGTTTCCATCGTGTTGAGGGTCTTTCAAATTCAATGTAGATGGGTCAGCAAGGGGAAAGTTAGGGCTAGCTGGTTGGGGGGGGGGTCTTACGCGACGCTAATGGTTGCATTTTGGCTCTTTTCTTGGGTCCATTAGGTGTCTTGGATTCTAATGTCGCAAAGTTCGCACTATCAATTATTCTTTAGAGGTTTTTTGTGGTTTGCATTAGGAAAGTGTGGAGATGTTTATTATTGAATTGGACTCGACATTTGTTATTTCATGGATTTTGTGTAGGTCGTGGTGTTTGAGTAATTGGTTTAAGCGTATTGATGCAACTTGTTTGACTCTCCCTTGTGTGTCTTTTCACATGATGTTTCAACAAGCAAATAGTGTGGCGGATACCTTGGCCAAGTCCGGGGTTGATCGCATGGAGTGGATGCTTGTTTGAATAGTGAGTTACGTGGTGGTGGTGGTGGTATGTGATTAGTGCGATGGTATGGGGTGTTGGTGTGGGTGTCTCATGCTAGGATTTGTGTTTCTTGGAGATGTGAGTGTGTTGCTTGGACTTGCTGCCTTTGTGTGGAGTTGGCTGGGTGTGAGGGTTGCCTACTTGTGGTGTTGTACTTCGGGTTGGTGGGATCGGATGTGGTCTTTTTTGAGGTGGTGCTTTCGTTGTTGTTTGTTGGTTCTCAATGTTTTGTTGCTATCTCGTTCTACTTTTTTTCCTCCATTTTAGGTTAGGAAGGTTTTTAATTGAGGCACGAGATAGCAAGTTGATGTATGATTTCCTTCTAATAAAATCATATGTTTTCTGATAATAAAAAATTAAGAATTAAAATGACTTTTTACTAAAAATATTGTTGACAAAACATATCATTTGACCTACTAACTTAATCAAACTATTTTTATCCAAATAATTTAAAATGGGTAAACTACACCGGTAGTCTCTGAACTTTTAGGGCACTTTTAATATAATTATTGAACTCTTAAAACTTACAATACAGTCATTGAACTTTCAATTCGCTTTTATTACGGTTAATTTCATCAACACCGTTAAAAAACTAATATGGCACTTCAAAATATTTATTTATAATTCATTTATTACACATTTCCTTTTTACCCTATTGAAGTTGTATGTATCAAATACTGGACAAGTTGATGGAGACGAGGAGTTAAGGAGGTGGTTGATGGTGATTGGTGGTGGTTCACCCATGTTGGGATGGGCTGAAAGCCAAAGACGATGGTCAAATGGGATGGAGAAGGGATCGAAAGAGGATGGGGTGGAGAGTGTTCGTGCAATGTTATCTTCAAATTGAGGATATTTATAGCTGAGTGGGTATTGATTGATGTGACAAGGTCAGACCTAGTGACGGCTATTGATGGATCAATAGGATTAGGTCTGGCTCTCAACTGGTAGGCTTTTCAACCTAGTCACATGGGTTGGCATTACGAGTGTTCATTGTCGGGTACCAGTTCTTCTGTGTAGGGCTGTAAATGAGACGAGACAGATCGTGAGCTACTTGAGTTCGACTCGATCAAAGCTCGATCAAAGCTCGACTCAATTGGACTCGACTCGAGCGCAAAGTCGGCTCGAGTTCTTGATGAGTTGAGCCGAGCTACTTGATACCTGGCTCAAAAAGCTCACGGGCTACTCGAAAATATAATATATGAAAATTTTTTATTTTTTATAATTTAAAATCTAAATTCTTAATCTTAAAACCCTAAATATAAACCCTAAACATAAGTATTAAACCCTAAAATCTAAATCCTAAATTCTAAACCCAACAATCTAAACCTCTAAACCCTAAACTAACAACATAAACCCTAAAATTAACAAGCTTGAGTTTACACAACTTGTGTATCTAAGTTTTTTCCTCAAAAGACTTTAAATGATACGTGATAGATGAAGAGTTACTCGAGTCCAATGCAGTCAAAGATCGATCAACAGTTGACTCGATTAGGCTCCAATCAAGCTTGAACTCCACTCGAGTTCTAAACGAGCCGAGTCAAGCTTAGATTTTTCAGGCTCATTAGAAATTACTCAAGCTCGAACTCGACTTGAAATCTTAACGAGTCGAGCCGAGCTTAGCACTACTCGAGCTCGACTCAGCTCGTTTACAGCCCTACTTTCGGGTACTACATATGTCGGCTTGTGTCCTGGCCAGCTTTAACCGGGTACTCGAATGAAACTCGAGTACCCGAAAAATCAGGTAACGGGTACCCGGTTCACATTTTTTATTTATCTCGTTTCTTCTTTCGGATCTTGTATTAAAAAAATAATACAAATATTTTTAAACTTAAAGTACATAATACAAACATAGAAAGAATTTAGAGATATAAATTTAGTTTTAAGTAAAAATATTAATGAACTTAAAATAAAAATGTAATTTAAAACTAGAAAACTAAATATGTTAGAAGAATCGGGTCGGTTCGGGTACCCAGTTACAAAAAAAATATTGGCCCATACTCGGCCCAACTACCCAAAAAAATTCTCGAGTCGGGCAATTTTTAAAAAAACATTACCTAATTTTTAAGGTTCGAGTTATCGGGTCGATGGGTCGGGTCAACCGAGTCGGGTATTCTTGAACACCCCTAGTTGGCATAGTATCCCATTACAGTCAGGTAATAGGCTAAGTTGGTTGGTCAGACATACCTAATGGTTTTCATGTCGAGAGTGACCTGAAGGCGGGGACAAAGCCAGGATTGAATCATGAAGGGGGCAATATGTTTAACTTTGAAATGAACGAGATTTTAAAAAGTAACTAAAGCATAAAAAATTAAAGGAGATATGATTTACTTTTAGTAATTTTAAAATTAAAAGGTCTTAAAAGCAATTAAACCATAAAAATTTGGGGTTAATGCTTTAATTAATTTTAAAACTGATAAGGTCCTAAAAACAAATTATACCAGTTTATTTTGGGAGGGGTAAAGACTAAATTGAAATAGTTTCAAAACTATTAATGGCCTAAAATATAATTAGACCATCAAAGTTGAAGGGGCAATTACCCTTCCCACCCTTAACATAGATTCGTCATTGCCTGAAGGTATGACCCGGAGGCAAGATTTACGAATGCCATGGTGCTTCACACGTTGAGGCGAAGCGTGGAGATTAAAAGTTTTAGAGGTATGGATAGACAGAAGCATAACAATTATAGGCAGAGATGTGACAGGTGTAATCGTACATATAACAACCCTCAATAACTCATCTTCTTTTTCTATTACCATTTTCTTTCATGGTTACATGACCATTAACTCCTAACTTTTTTTAAGCATTTATCTAACATTTTATTTCAGACCCCCACAAATCCAACCTAATATGTTTGGAGAATCATTCGAATCTTTCCTCTTTGCAAAGAAGTTACAAGAACTTCTAGCATGAAATTGAACCTTGGGCATTGCTTTCCATTGTTGTACAAAGCCCAAATCCAAGTTCCCAATAACGTAAACTAGGTTCCATTGCTCTTCCATTACCATCTTCCTTGCTAACTCGAGCTGTAGAAAAGTGAGATCTTTGAGATACTTTTAGTTTTGGGTTTTCGCCGTTGATGAGAACAGGACAGAAATGAATCTATAACATTTTCTTTGAATTGTAACCGGTGACACATATGGCCCACCAACTGTTTTTCCTCTTGAATTTTCAAAAACTATTCACCTTGTTTTTTTTTCTTAGCAAATGAAATTTTATTAAAATATAAAAAAAACATAATATCACGACAGTTATGCATGAGCCTCAAGTGATTGAGGAGGAAGGGCCTGCAAAGAATGTTGCGTCAACAAATGAGGTTGAAGTTGGACCCGAATTGGCTGAGTCAGCAAGGGAGCCAGTGGTACTACACAGAAGCATGAGAGAAAGGCGCACCCCAACCACTCTAACCGACTTTGTTTTACATTAGCCACCTGAGCATATATATATATAGTAGAGAATGATGTAACAGGGTTTTTATGAACCAAACTTTGAGAAAATTTTCTCTTTAATCTAAATCTTCTCTTCTCATTTTTCTGTCTCCCAAACATTGCAAGATCTCTGTTAGCGTCAGCTAACATTTGGTGCTTTCATTGCTGCTTCTACAATGGTTAACAATACCGAAACACTCAAGCTTCTCCAGGAAACCTCGTCGCGCCACGAGCAGACTCTGGCCGCTCTCCAAACAACAACGACGAGCAACGCCCAAGCACTACAAGATGTGCTTCGCCAACTCACGAGTATCTCCGAGCAATTGGGGCAATCTTCACAACCTACGATGACCCTCGATGGTTGTTGCGTGTAAAAGTGTCTATCGCAATGTAGTGCAAGTGTACACGATGCAAGTAGTAAAGTGATACGTAAGTATCGGATATCGTCTCCACAGGACTGGGCTAATAGCTTCAACCTTAGTTTTCTGCACGAAGGGGAAAAAGAAAGAGTTTAAATGTTTGTCACGAGATAATAACGAATACTGAAAATAAAAGAGTAAAGAATTCGAGATAGAGAGAATGGGCCGGTATTGAATTGCTCAGTAGTGTAGGTGTTGCAAAGTCTAGGAATCTCTGTTCTGTCGTTGCGCCTGTCGCGGCATCGGTCTGTTGTTTGTCGCGGCAGCGATCACACAACTATGTACTTCAAGCTTGGCAAGAATCACTGTTGTACCTTGGCCTATCCCTAGGTCCAAGTCTGTCGATGAACACGTCTTTGATGATACCTCTCGGCGTGAATCGAAGGATGAACACCGATGTTGTTGAATTCTTCCTTAGCCACTTAACCGCGTCCTATCCCTAGGTCCGAGATAGTTCAACCATAAACTGGAGAACCCGTACTTATTCCTTTCGTATACTTAACTCTCCCGATATTAAGTAAATGTGTAATCTCACAATGCTCTCTCGATACTCTTGCAAGATGTTGAAAACCAGAATAAGCAAACTTGAAGTCTATTTTATTGAACAGAAAAATTCCTAAAACAAATGCAATCCTTGCAACTACTTTACAAATCAACCCTTAGCCCTATGGGAAGTTTAGAACATGGTGAGAAGGGGAAAACGACTAGGGTTTTGGGAAGAAGGCTAGAGAGTAAGATATCCTTCCCTAGGTCGAATTACATGCCTTTATATAGGCCTTGGGTTCAAGTTTTCTAATATGGCAAGAATACAAGTTTAATTTAAAGTACAACTCTATTAAAGACTAAATCTTCAGAGCATGTATCTTTAATTCGTCCTTCCTTCTTGCTTGGAGTTTCTTCCTTGAACTTTGGGCTTGGCCTTCATTCTGATCTAGGGCTTAGAAAAATATAAGAGTGCTCCACGACAGACCGGCTTAATTTTCTCTTTCTGTCGAGGCCCACTTCACTTCTTCCTTTCACCATTGTTGTCGTCCTTGGCTGCCACGGCAGCGACCATGGCAGCATCGTCCTTCACGTCTGCAGTCCAGTTCCAGCTCTGCTTCTTTACTGCTCAACGTCTACTTCTCACTGTCCTCCATCTGTTACAACAACTACCTGCAAAAGCAACCAATTTCAGTAGAAACTGTTCCATTTGATATAATTGTGATGTATGAATGAAATCTATCCTAAATGCAATGAATTATTCTTGAATGCAGCAGAAATGTGGGTTAAATAGGGGGTAAAATATAGAACTTTTACACACTCAACAATGGTGCCAGTGGAACGAAACCTTCGCGAGGTAAGGAACACCTCCGACCTGAAGGTGACGAGGGTTTCCCTTTCCCTCCCAAACCCGTGGCCGTGGAATTACCTTTGTTCACCGGACAAGATCCTGAGGAATGGATAGCGTCGGCGACTGATTTTTTTTTGTTTTATGGAACTGAAGATCATCACCGAGTAACCATGGCCTCTTTTCGTATGGACGGGATCGCTAAACGGTGGTATCGGTGGATGCAACACCGCCGTCAGTTAGCCGGTTGGGATCATTTGGTTGACGCGATTCAGAAGCGTTTTTCTGTCACACAAGTTGAATCTCCTGAAGGGCAACTCACCAAGCTTTGCCAGACGTCAACAGTGGCTGATTACCAAACGAAGTTTGAGGAGTTATCGCTGCGCACTGAGAACATGCCGGAGGTTTTCTTAGTTCAGTGCTTCATCTCGGGATTGCGATCTAATATAAAGCATGAGGTTCTGGCCAGCAGAGTGTCTACCATGGCGGAGGTCTTAGCCACCGCTCGGTTCCATGAATCACGAATTACTGAGGCTAAGCGGGCCTTGGGTCGACCGATTGGGCCCAAATTACCGCCCCTTTTACCTAGTCCAAGCTTTAATCCACCAAGTTCAAAAGGGTTGCCTGGTCAACCTCCCCCTCCAGTAAATAACAATCCCCCTGTGCAACCACGTAAAATTTCCTCGGCAGAGATGCAACTCCGAAGGGTAAAAGGGCTCTGTTTCTATTGTGATGAGAAATTTACGCCAGGGCATAAGTGCAAGGCACCTCAGCTTTTTCTTCTAGATGATGCCGGTGAAGAGGGTATCGGGTCTGGTACAGTGGGTATTGAAATGGAGCCGCAAAAGGAGAACGACCAACCTTGGGTTTCTTTCAATGCATTGGTCGGTTGCTATACACCTAATACGCTACGCGTTACTGGTCGCGTTCAGGTGAGGGACGTGAAGATTCTGATCGATGGGGCAGCACCCACAATTTCATTCAGTCACGGGTTGCCAGATATTTGGGTCTCAAGGTCACGGTGGCTCCCAATTTTAAAGTGTTAGTCGGCAATGGGGCCAAGCTACATAGTGAAGGGTATGTCCAGAATCTATCAATAAAGGTCCAAGGCTCGGAACTTCATACCGATTTTTATGTTCTCTTTTTGGAGGGCGCAGAGATGGTCTTGGGCGTAGCATGGATGGCGACTTTGGGTCCGATTACAATGGACTTCTCGGCATTAACTTTTGAATTTCAGTGGGGGGGGACACAACAATTGAAGGGGGATTCTGTCGTTGGTCCACAGTCCATTCAACTACAATCTCTACGGCGATTGAATGATACTCGAGGCTTCACTGAGTATTTTCACCTTCAATTGGAACGTGAACCAGTGCAATCGACACAAGATACGGGTGATGAGATTAGCGTGCTCCTATCCGAATTTCAGCAAGATTTTGAACCTCCAACATCGCTGCCTCCGGTTCGCGCCACTGATCACGCCATTCATTTGGAACCTGGCCAGAAACCAGTCAATGTACGCCCCTATAGATACCCTCATTTCCAGAAAGGGGAGATTGAGAAACAAGTTGCACAGATGCTCGAGAATCACCTCATTCAACACAGTACTAGTTCATTTTCTTCTCCTGTGTTGCTGGTGCGCAAGAAAGACGGGCCATGGCAATTTTGTGTGGATTATAGAGCATTAAACGCCATCACCATAAAGGACAAATTTCCCATACCTACGGTAGATGAGCTTTTTGATGAATTGGGGGGTCACGGTATTTTTCGAAGCTTGATCTCTTAGCCGGGTATCATCAGATCCGAGTCCGGGCTGAAGATGTTCACAAGACCGCGTTCCGTACTCACGAGGGGCATTATGAGTTCTGAGTCATGCCTTTTGGACTCACGAACGCCTCGTCCACATTCCAGGCTACAATGAATCAATTGTTTCAACCTTTTCTGCGAAAGTTTGTCTTGGTGTTTCTCGACGACATTTTGGTGTTTAGTAAGACATGGACTGATCATCTCTCTCACCTTCGACAGGTACTGCAAGTTTTGCGAGATCAAAAGCTGGTGGCCAAACGGTCCAAGTGTTTGTTTGGGCAGGCATCAGTCGAATATCTAGGGCACGTCGTTTCGATCGAGGGGTTAGCCATGGACCCAACCAAGGTGCAAGCAATACGGGACTGGGCAACACCAACCAACATCAAAGGAGTTAGGGCCTTTTTGGGGATTATCGGGTATTATAGGCGATTCATCCGCGGTTTTGCCACTGTGGCTGCTCCTCTCACCGACTTGCTACACCAAGGAACACCGTTTCAGTGGACTAGTCAAGCTCAAGAGGCATTCACCACCCTAAAGAATCTGCTTTGCCAAGCACCAGTGTTGGGCTTACCCTGTTTCGATAAACCTTTTTCGGTAGAGATAGACGCGTCCGGAGTGGGGATAGGGGCAGTTTTGAGTCAAGACAAACGACCTTTAGCATTTTTTAGTCAAAAGCTTAGTCCAAGGATGCAACGAGCTTCTACATACCAGTGCAAGATGTACGTGATTACACAAGCGGTGGGTAAATAGTGTCAGTATTTGCTGGGCAGTAGGTTCACGATCATTACTGATCAGAAGTCATTGCGGGAACTAAATCAGCAGGTGATTCAAACACCTGAGCAACAGAGATGGTTGGCCAAATTAATTGGATTCGACTTCGACATTCAGTATCGTCCTGGGAAACTAAACTCGGCAGCCGATGCACTGTTCAGGGAGATTCCCGCATTCTGTATGGCTATTTCCCAATCCATATTTGGGGTATTAGATGACCTGAGAGCTGCGACCAAATGTGACGCTCAGTTGCAAGCTATCCGGGATCACATTGCTCGAGGGAGTCTTGACCACAAGGATTTCACCGAGGCTACAGGGCTGATTTTGTTGCGTGGAAAGATTTGTGTTCCAGATGTGGTTGAGCTTAAGACAAAGATATTGGAGGAGTTTCATCAGTCCCCAATAGGTGGACATTCGAGGATATTGTGCACATTTCATCGGGTAGCTTCGAACTTCTTTTGGCAGGGGATGCACAAGGACGTCCGCAATTTTGTTCGGAATTGTCAGACGTGTCAAAGAATGAAAACTGATAGCTTGACTCTGGCCAGGTTACTTCAGCCTTTGCCAATTCCTTTACAGGTATTCGAAGACATCGCTCTCGATTTCATCACTGGTTTACCAAACTCAAATGGCAAGGAAGTGATTCTGGTCGTGGTGGATCGTTTGACCAAATATGGCCATTTTTTTGCGCTACCGAAACATTTCGATGCACAATATGTGGCTCGGGTGCTGGTCCAAGAGGTGGTGAAATTACATGGGATCCCACGCACAATGGTCAGTGACCGAGATAAGGTATTTGTTTGTGACTTGTGGAAAGAGCTGGCGCGTTTACAAGGCACTACGCTGTGTATGAGCTCCGCATACCATCCTCAAATCGACGGTCAAACCGAGGCCCTCAACCGATGTCTTGAAATGTATTTACGATGTATGGTGGGAGAACAGCCCAAGCAGTGGGAGAGATGGATACCCTGGGCTGAGTATTGGTACAACACTTCGTACGAAGCTTCGACTGGAATGACGCCCTTCCAAGCTCTCTACGGCCGCGAGCCTCCGACAATGGTGGATTAATTGGAGGGCAGCACTCGAAATGATCTGGTGGCCAAAGAACTCAGGGAGCGGGATGCTTTGTTACGTGACCTGAAACATAACCTGACTCGTGCTCAGGCGCGCATGAAGCATCAGGCCGACAAACATCGACATGAGGTGGAGTTAGAAGTGGGTACGTGGGCATTCGTCAAGTTACAACCCTATCGTCAGTTGTCCTTAAAGCTCTATAATAACCAGAAACTTGGTCCTAAGTTTTTTGGTCCGTATCGTGTGTTGCAACGCATAAGTCCTGTGGCATATAAATTGGATCTTCCTGTTGCGTCTCGCATACACCCCATTTTCCATGTTTCCCAATTGAAGGCTTGCAGGGGACAACCTCTAGAGCTGATTACGCCACTACCTCTCCTCACCGACTCGTTTTCCCTAAAGGACCTGATGGAGCAGCCGAACCTTGAGGACAAGGTTCTTGATGATGGGGGGATAATGTCACGACGGTTATGCATGAGCCTCAAGTGATTGAGGAGGAAGGGCCTGCAAAGAATGTTGCTTCAACAAATGAGGTTGAAGTTGGACCCGAATTGGCTGAGTCAGCAGGGGAGTCAGTGGTACTACGCAGAAGCATGAGAGAAAGGCGCACCCCAACCACCCTAACAGATTTTGTTTTACATTAGCCACCTGAGCATATATATATAGTAGAGAATGATGTAACAGGTTTTTATAAACCAAACTTTGAGAAATTTTCCTCTTTAATCTAAATTTTCTCTTCTCATTTTTCTGTCTCCCAAACATTGCAAGATCTCTGTTAAAAGGAATAAAAGAGTGCACACAAACATATATTAGGCACAACCAAAACAACACCATTAATCTAGGTACAACACATCCTCTTGTTCAAAAAATACAAACACAAAATCACACTTGTCACCTCTCCAACACTTGTCCCTAATAATACAAAACAAAAACTCTGACAAACAACAGACTACAACTAACAAAACTCTCCCACACCTAAAAGCTTATTATGTTCTTCATCGGCATGGGGACATTAATAACAATTGTTCATGGTCCTCTACTCTTTTTCAACAACGATCATTTAAAAAATCAAAATGTACTCTTTAACTTATATGACCAGCTAGCATGTTGAGAAAGAGATTCAAAGCAGCTCCAATCATGGGCGGAGGCACATGATACAATGGGGTGTTTGATGACAACTAAAATTTTTTAAATTTTTTTATATAATTTATATATAAAAAATAAAAATATATGTAAATAACACCTCTTTATAAATAAAATAAAATCTTTTATAAATAATTAACCCCTTAAATATCGTTAAAAAGTAACACCCCTTAAATAAATTTGTGGCTCCGTCCCTAGCTCCAACCTTTATCATTTCAATAAGTATGCCAGAAGTTCATGTAACTTCTTTGTAAAAGTAAAATATTCGAATGATTCTTGCAGGGTTTTGAAAAAAAAATAGATATATGCTTAAGAAAGTTGCAGAGGACAAAGTAGAGGTTAACGGTGGTATAGCCATGGAAGAAGATAGGAAAGGAAGAAGATGGGTTTATTGGGGTAAAAAAGAATGTATAATAAATTAATTATAAATAAATATTTTGAGGTGTCACGTCAGTTTTTTCTTAACAGTGACTAACAACAATGACAGAAATGGTAGCGAATTAAAAGTTTAGTGATTGTGTTGCATGTTTTAAAAGTTTGGTGGCCATATTAAAAGTATTCTAAAAGCTCAAGGATTACTAGTGTAGTTTAACCATTTGAAATTAAAATATAAAATCAATATTTCCGTTAACCAAGAAAAATGTTTTGTTGGGAATTTGTGAACAAAAAAGATGGGGGAAATGAAGTCAAAAGTGAAGATCATATATACTCCTATTAGATAACTACATCAATTTACAAAGCAAACGTTCTCCCACCGTAGTTTATAGTGCATCTTCTGAATTGTTTCCTATTTCTTGAGCAACTCTCCTGTATAAACATCATTTCAGTTTTGCTGATGGAATTTGAACATGTATTTTCCCTTTCTACAACAGAAAATTCCCACTCTGAACAAGAAAATTTATGTTCCAGCATCTGCAGAAAACTCAGGATTACATCGATCTTATCTGTACCTGCAAGAATACATGTTTTACCCAAATTTATTTATTTATTTTTTTTGTATATTAAGAGAACCCTCTAATGGTCGCAGCACACTATAACTTGGACATAAGAAAAATGAAAAACTAACCCATTTATCCGGAGAAAGTGGAGGAGGAATGCTCTTCAGTAGTCCAACATCGTCCGATTTAATGTCCACCACTTCAGCTTCCGATCTTCCATCCTTAATCTCTTTCAATGTCTCCAGCACCTCTCCCATCGAAGGTCTCATATCCCTCTCCTGTTGCAGACACCGAAATGCCAGTTCCGCGACCATGGTTACCGCGTTTTTCACCGCACAATCGTTCTCGAACCCCAGGGATGGATCAATCAGTTCATGCAATGCCTGATTCTGGATTCTGCTGATTGCCATGTTAGCCAAATTTATGTCATGTCGATGCCTGCTGACGTCCACTGCTTGTTTCGACGAAACAAGCTCGATCAAAACAACTCCGAAGCTATAAACGTCGCTCTTCTCGGTGAGTTGGTAGCATTGGTGATACTCCGGGTCGACATAACCGGGGGTGCCTTGCGGAGCAGTGGATACGTGCGTAACATCAGTAGGAAACAATCGTGACAATCCGAAATCAGCGACTTTTACATGGAAATTCTTGTCTAGGAGAATGTTATTCGATTTAACATCCCGGTGTATGATATCCGATGCGTGGAGGTAAGCCAAGGCCTTTGCGGTCTCGATGGCAATGCTCAAACGAACATGCCAAGTAAGTGAAGTGGAGTTGGATTGCTTTCCATGCAAATGATCAGCCACGGTTCCATTCTGAATGTACTCATAAACAAGAAGCAGCTCTCGACTACGTCTTGAGGTACATCCATAGAGCGTCACAAGATTCGGATGACGAATGCGAGTGAGGATTTCAATTTCGTTCATGTACTGATTCACGCGCTTGAAATTGTTATCGTATAATCGCTTAACCGCTACTACACGTCCATCCTTGAGTACACCTGATCAAGCAGATCAAATATAAATTGGTGTTTTAAGATTAAATGAGAAGAAAGATGACACTGATTCGAATACATATAAATAAAATTTGGTCACGGTCGTGACGAGTAAAAAATAGCATCTCGGAGAAATTAAAATTCTTACCATAATAGACAGTGCCGAAGCCACCTTCTCCAAGTTGTTTAGAAGGATCGAAATTATTAGTGGCCTCCTCAAGTTCTTCATAGCTAAAAACATGGGCACCAAAGTAGGTGCTTCCTCTTTCAATGTCATATTTTGAATTGGAATATGAAGAGTTGGTTTGAGATGTATTAGTTGTGGAAGTTGATGGCCCTTTGCTTGATTGAGATGTTAAAAGGTCTCTGCTAATAGCCTGGGCTACGATCTTCTTGTGCTGCTGTTTCCGGAAACATAATATTCCGATTCCGACGAGTATAACGGCTATGGCTACACCGGATATTCCGAGGCCTGAAGATAAAGGAATTGATTGGTTAAACTTGGTTCCTGCAATGCTACAAAATCTGGGAAACAATGCAATATGTTACTAGTGGGGTACCAGAAAATACCTAGTGCAAGCCCACGTTGATGGTGGTTTTTGCCTCCTGCAATAGTTAAAAATCTCAACATGTTACTAAAATTCACTGCAACTAGTTCTGTGCATGCAAAAGCAAAAATAAAATAGGATAATTATGTGATACACTGGCGGTGGAAACTAACGGTTTCCGCAAGTGACTTAATTTTAAGGTTTAAGAACTTAGTTTAGAGGGTATGATTTAGGATTTCGTATTTAGTAATTTAGAATTAAAAACATTTCAATAAAATAACTTAACAAATTAACTTAAAACTGTTATAAAAAGTGAACTAAAAATTATTATTTTTTAATGAAACTGATAGTAACATTCAAATTCAATTTTTATTTGTTGAAAAAACAAAATATAACATATTAACTGCAAACTTTATTTAAAATTGAACAAAACTGCTATCCACCCTAAACAAAATTCAATATACCTATGTGACCAAGATTCATACCCATAAACTTGCTAATGCACAAAACATGATTTTCAATCAAGACACTGCCCAATTTGGCAAACTTTACAACATTTTTAATGTACAAATTGAAACAAAAGGGATGTCAGATTCATAATTAGAAGCACTTAAATCCTAAATTATCAATAGTATGTTATTTGGATTCCATATCAATTTGAGAACTAGATAAATATCTAATCTAAGTATAAATTTTTAAAAACAATTGAAATGCCTTTGAAAATAGTATATTCATATTCACATATTAGATATGAATATGGAGACAATATTGAACATGAGCATTTCCAAAAATAAAACAAAATAGAAAGGTGAGATACAACCGATTGAAAGCTTGAGGATATTTCAATTTGAAGCAGAGTAAGAGCAGGGACATATCAAAATAGAGGTTGGGAGGGCTTGGGAATCCAAAGTTTTTTTTAGTCAAATGGTGTTTTAGGTCTCTATTAATTTAAACTTTAGTTAAGTTAATTTTGATTCTCTCAATTTTTTATTTGAAACACTTAATAAATCTTTATTATTTTACTCAACCCCTTGTGTCCCAGTAGCAAAGGATGATGTTCATCATCTTGCTGACCCGAGTTTAAGCACCAGTAAATTCTAATTATTTTAAAATTAGTAACTACTACTTCTGTCATCATAAAATTGTCACTTTAAAAAATTCAACTAATCTTTATAAGACTAATTTATTTTTTTATTTTTTTTAGTTTCTCAACAAAAATAAAATTATCATTTTTAAGAATAAATTTATCATTTAAATTGTTTTATACCATACAATTTTTTCTTCCTAAAATTCTATAAAAAATCAACATGTAGCAAAATAAGTAGGGTAGAAGAAGTAATTTGTATAGAAGGTTTGAATGACAGTGTCATGGGTTGAGCTGGAGGCTCGAGTTAGATGGGTTGGTAACTCAGTGAGTAAGTGAATAACACAAGGTGATATTGATGGGGAACAGGTGGTTGGAGGTGGGCCACCGGTGAATGTGTGAAACGCCGTCTTGTAAAACAGGGGGCAGAAAACAAATGGGAAACGAGCTTATCCAGTTGTAGAAACAATACAACAGTAGCAGCTAAAAAGATAGCTGTCCAAAATCAACCATGAAAATGGAAGGAATTCAACAGCTGAAGCTGTCAAAGTTTGAAGTTGGTCGAAATATACAAGGAAGAGAAGAAAAAAAACTAAAACAAACGCGTTTCAATAATCCTATATTGGGACGGGCCATTGTCCTTGAAAACCCACAAGTCTTTTTTTCCTATATTGGGACGGGTCATTGTTAAAGTCATGACACAAGAGTCAAGACTAACTACGGCCAACCCTCAATTTGTTTGGTCGGACTCCGAACAAAGAACAACCATGTCTTACTCGGAATTGAAACTGAAACTGAAACGGGGGAAATTCCATGTCCACAAATCCCACAAGAGATATTTCACCAGGCATAAAAAAGAGCGAAGACTTACCGGCTGGGGAGCTTGTGGAACAAACATCGCCATCTGTGCAGTTGTAACACGCAAATTCATTTGAGTTGAGGTTACGCCCGCACTGACCACCATCGTTTAAACAAGTATTACACCGAGAATCATTCGCAGACCACCGCAGCCCGAACCCAACTCGAACCGCTTCTTCCAAAGCATCCGAATCCCGGTTATCCACCAATAATGGAACTCGAGAAATCGGGACCGGAATAATCACACTGTTCCAGCAAAATCCGAAGAAATTGCCGATGGCAGTTCCCGTGAAGTCCGTTGTCACATAATAACCTCTCGTGCTTGCCCCGTTTATTGTGCACTCGAATTGATCGGAAACATCCTGAAATGATGTGAGATTTTCTAGACCTGCGGGGGACGGACAGTCATAATACAACCTTATATCCCGAGTAGTCTCGTTGTATCGAAAGGGGCTGGTATCGAAAGTGGAGTTGATGAAACGAGTGGGACAAAGACTGTCACTGTAATCGGTTCTAGCCACAACAAGGGTTTGTGTAGAATTGTTTATTTCAAGAACTCGGTATGTAGCAGACATGATGGTGATTTCTAGCATGTTTTGATTGCAGTTGAGCTGGAATCCAGGGTATCCGCAACTTTCCGGGCGATCCCATCCCCAGAAAGGATAACCGATATATGAAATGCTTCCACAACTGGTTCGAACCCTGCAGCTCATGAAACTATTGGCAAACACACAATTTGGAGAGAAATTCAAGAAGAAGCTTAGGACGATGAGCAAGAACCAAAACTTGGATGGGAAAGAAGAGGGATGCATCTTTCGGGGAGAAGAGTTGGAAGAGAATTAGCGGAAGTGGTTGGATATAAAATGAAAAACTGAAGACGAATTGATGTTGATCTTCATGATCAAAGTTGTTGGTCTTTGACGGACTCAAAGTTGGAAATTTTACAAAGGAAGCTTCTGCTGCAGGGCAGTCAATGGAAATTTAGGTAGCCTGACATAGCATACAAATAATATACTATTACAAGTGTAAAGAACAGGGTTCAATATAATACTGCTCTCGGGACTCGGATCTCAGAAGGTATAAACTCGGTTGGAGTTTCTTAAAAGCTTGAGGAAATCAGTAACTGGGAAATACCAAATAAAAGATTTTAACGAAGAGGTTTAAGACTCGAGATAAGTCGGCAAGTGCTGCAACAACAAACAGTTACCTGTTCAATGTTGTTGGTAATATACATGTCCATCTTGGTTTTAAAAGGCTCGAGGCGCAAAAAAATCTCTGGAGCTGAGCTGCGAGGCAAAGACGCTCGCCTTTCGTAGGCAAGACGCCCTTCTTTTCTAAAAATTTATAAATTAATCATGTATCATATTTTGTACTTAAAAACATGACAATTATATTATATATACTAAAAGATAATCATATTTTGTACTTACCAAATAATAACCAACAATAATGTATTTCAAGACTGTGGATTCTAGTTTTACAAAATCAGTGTTCTACTACCTTTTCGAATGTGAATTCTAGTTTTATAAAATAATTTGGGAGCTGTAAAGTGTAAACAAATGGAGTTGAAGGCTGTAATCTCTAATAATCCCTATAACAATTTAATAAAACAACTCATTCAAATAAATATTGTCTCGGACAATTTTTCTGTAATCCCTAATTTGAACCTATTCAAATAGACAAAAAAAAAAAGAAGAAAAGAGGCGTCGGTGGCTTCACTTACCAGCAACAGTGGCTAGGGTTGAAGGCTGGCTGGAATTTAAAGGGAGGCAGAGTAATTTGGGGGAGGTTGACTGTGTTTGTCGTGATTTTGGGGGAAGTAGGATTGAAGGGTATATTCTAATTAAAAAATAAAACATGTGTTTCTTTTAAAGCATGCTTCGGTGATAAGAGGCGTAGCCTCACTCCTCAGGCAAAAGCGACCAAAGGCGTGCGCATCCTGTATCTCGCTTCGCCGGACCTCGGATGCATTTTCCTCAACGCCTCGCTCGCCTCACGCCTCAGGCGCGCTTTTTAATACCAAGATGTCCATCTTATGGTCCATGTTCGATGTGCGAGGTTGCCTCTACCAACAATGACATCTCAAACGTTCGAACTCATGTCCATACCTTAAGAGTGCAATGTGCCTTAACAATGCACTCAACACTTATTGGTTAAAGTCGTGACTTTTAAACTTCATATTTTACCACAAGACAATGATCGATTTTGAAATTTAGTATTAAAGATGCTAATAACCTTAACCATGATTGTAATCAAGTCCAGTTGATTACAAATTTGAGGCTTGAAATTTGGTTTGAGCTCAACTGTATTTATTTTTATAGTTTGAACCCAATTTCTAATAAAGATCAAGTTATTTATTGGTACAAAGTCAAGGTTGATGGGGCAAGAGATCCGAGCACACGGATGGCTTCATGTGGAGGGTCATTTGGGATGCTGAAGCCTGAAGGTAAATGGTGTATAGGTTTCTCAAAATTCATTGGGAGTTGCCCAATTATGGTGTATAGGTTTCTCAAAACTCAATAATTTATTTTTAAATTTGAGTTGAAATTAACTTTAAATTTATCGAACTATATTCATTTAAAAAATATACAAAATCAAGTAATTTACAACCACAAATATCGCATTCACATGCCTTAACCAATACTCCTAATATTATTTTATATTTATTTAAATTATGCATGGACTATTACTTTAACTCTTTAAATATATAAAATAAATAATAATATAAATATATTTAAATATTAGACACATGCTCTTATTCAATTCTTACTTAAAATGCTAAAATGGGTTGAAATTGAGTAATGTTTAATCCAACAAACAATAATCAAATTAGTAAAATAGTTATCTTTGAAGGACAAATTATTAAAATAGTTGTAGTCCTAGAAGTCCATCTAACCTATTTAATTATGAGAAAGAAAGATAACGAAAATTTATATTACGGCCTTCTTATCATATCATCTATAGTTTAAATCAATGAAACTACCCACTTTAATTTTTAATCTCATTTTTTACCAAATAAATATTAATTCTTATTTTTCTACATTATTTCTTAAATACAATTTTCTGAAAGTTTTTATTTAATTTAAGTGAGCTAATGGCATAGAAAAAAATAATAAAATGAGTAATTTTTATTAGTTGGGATCAAGGTGATGTGGTAAAAATAGTCCATAATATAACTTCTCAAAGAAATGAATAATTTTTGTTTTGCGACCATAGGTAATACAACGAGAATGATCAATAATATAATTTCTCGTTGAATTCAATTGAGCATTATAAAAATATTAAAGTTGTGTATTCTTTTAAATATTTTAAAAACGTTAGTATTAAGTTTATTATTTTAAAATATTAGTATTTATTGTTATTTTTTTAATAAATAATGTTTTAGGAAAAATAAGCTATTAAATTCTATTGATGTGAATGACAAAATTAGGGGAATATTTTTTAGGGAAATAATTAGAAAACTACCCTATTAATGGTTATGTAGAAAAATGTCTATATTTCGATCCACGTAAAGTAAACTCGCGTTTAGCCAAAAGTGAATTTTAAAGTCCCGCTAAGCTAAAAGTGAGTTTTGTGTAAAGAAGTTAGTAAATTATTTTTTTTATTTTTTATCTTCCTACTCAACACATAACTCGAGTTTAGCCAAAAGCGAGTTTGGTAAAAAAATGAGCTTTCAATTTTTTAATAGAAGTTAACGCATAAAATAAAAAAATATAATTTAACTTGATTATTGGAAAATATAAAATAGTGATTTTTTTAATATACTAAATAACCTTAAATGGTAAACATGCTTCGATTGTGATTTGAGAATTTTGTTATTGTAATATTTGAACTATTAAAATAGTTTATATGTTTTAGTTATATTCAATACGGAAATTGGCAATCGGGTCATTCGGTTCGGGTTTGGGTCGGGTCGTTTCAGTTCGGGTCATTTCGGGTCTATCTAGAATCGGTTTAGATTCAATTCGGGTTGGTTCGGTTCGGGTTCAGGTCTAATTCGGGTCTGTGATGAGTCGGATTCGGTTCGGGTATTGGATCGGGTCAAAATCGGATCGGTTGTTTTCGGGTCGGGTCAATATCGGATCGGTCGCTTTCGGTTCGGGTCGCTTTCGGTTCGTGTTAAAATCGAGTCAATTTCGGGTCGGGTCAATATTTAAATTTTCGGGTCAATTCGATTTGAGTTGGGTTAAAGGTTTGAGGTTTAGTATTTATGATTTAGTTTAGAGTTATTGGTGTATGAGATTAATTCTGAATCAACTTGTTAATGTATGCATTTGAATTTGATTAAATATTTAAATCAAAGCTTCATGTATCCATATAATTTTTTTTTGTATAATTATATTAAATCAAAGTTTATAATAATAATAATAATAATAATAATAATAATAACAATAATAATAATAATGTCTGAAATGAATTAATTTATTAAACTTATGATCTAATTGAACTAACTAAAATCTAAAAGCATAAATCACAGACATAATTAAAATAATTTTAAAACTAAATGTGAAATTTCAATTAAATTAATCTAAATTGAAACTCAATTAAATTAAGAAAAAGAGAAAGACAATTGATAAAAATAGAGAGGGAAAAAACAAAATTTTGGAGGGAAATAAGCCACCATTTTTTTAAGCTAGATTGAAAAAAAAAGAAAAAGACAATTGGAAAAATAGAGAGAAAAGACAAAATTTTGGAGGGAAATAAGCCACCAATTTTTTTAGCTAGAGATTAATTACTTTTTAGGTCATGTTGCATTTAAAATGTTATATTTTAGTCAACTTTAAGTTTTAATTTAATTTAATTTAGTCACAAGTATTCCCACGATTTAGACTTCGGATATAGAAATCCCCTCCCCGTAGTGATATTTAGTCTCTAAAAATTTACTTTTAGTTGAAATTAACTAATCTTTGTAATTTAGTTTATTAATTTAATATATTGATATTTTCGTTCATTTTAATTTCAAAGATTTAATTTTTAGCCAAAATTAACCCTATTTATTTATATGGTATAATTACAAAATTGATCATTGGACTCTCAAATTTCTCCACTTCCAAATTGTCAATTTAGTCTACAATTTCAATTTTATGCTATATTTTATGATGAAATTATAAAATTGGTCACCAAGATCTCAAATTTCTATACTTCATTTTATTATTTATTATATTGTTAAAAATAGATATTCGGGTTAAAATCGGGTCAAAATCGGGTCAATATTCGGTTCAGCTTTCGGTTCGGGTAGCATTCGGTTCAGGTCCATTTCGGTTCGGGTCCATTTCGGTTCAACAAAAAATTTCGGTTCGGGTCGGGTTTCGGGTCAACTTCGTTCATCATGTTCGGGTCAAAATCGGGTTTCGGTTCGGGTCTCGGGTCAAGTTTGCCGGGTATAATTATAATAATGACATTAATTTTATTTTTTTGACAAATAATAATGACAGTAATTTAAAGCTTCATTATATTTAATAAAATTAATTGAAAGATAAAACGTGCAAGAAAGGCTAATCATAATAATTGTAGGAAAACTTGGTTAGGTGTAAAGGTGGAAGCTGCGTACCTTGGCATTGATTGGGATACTCCGGCGAAATAAAAAATGGGCAGAAGCATACTGTTTGATTGATGAACCAGTCAAAACCGCAGGCTCCGCCGGAAGTAGTGCAGTTGCGGCAAGCTTGGGTATCCTCCTTCCATTTCACCTCAAATCCTGCTTTCAATGCTTCACTTAGAGACCGCCAGAACAAATAAGGGTCGTTGTGAAACTGAAATCTTCCCCTGGGAATCGAAAAAGTAACATTAGCTGAACATCCCTCTCCACGAATATCATCTGTGGTTACGGAAACATTGCGGTAATCTGAATTGCAAGGGAAGGTCCCAAGGAACGATGGGAGTAAGGTTGGAGTTGGACAGTCATAAAACAGTGTAACTTTGGTATTTTCAGTTGCAGGATTTAACACCTCAGAATTTATGATGGAATTTCGGATTGGGATTTGAGGTCTACAAAAGTCATCCTTGAACACCTCCTCCTCCCTTACTATCCTTAGAGTTCGGCCTTCAGGGAGGATGTCCATCACCTTATATTTTACACCATCGACTTCAATCGTGGTCTTATTAGTATTATTGTCACAGTAAAGCCCCAAACCAGGATGTCCGCACTCTGGTTGTCGAAGACCTCCGAAGAAAGGATATCCGATGTAGATGTTCCCACATTCGAACACTGCATCACGACAGTTTTTGTATAATTCAGGACTGCTGCGTGAAACAGGAATCTCAGACAAGAGGAACAATAAGGAAAACACAAGAATAGGCAGAGATGATGAGAAAGAAAAACAAGTCATTTTCTTTCTCAAAAAGCCAGGATTGCCTCTGTTTTGCTAAGCTCGGCTCTTAAAATATTTAAAGGAAACTCAATGTGATGTAAAAGAAAGACTTGGAAGAAAGGTTTGATTGCCTCTGCTTTGCTCAGCTCAGCTCTTATGAAATTTAAACGAAAAGTGATAAAGAAAGAAAGACCAAGACAATTTGAAATAGAGACTAGTTGACTTATAAAGACTTTGAGCTTCCATTGATTTAAACTACAAGGGCAAAGTCATAGCCCTGTCGTGTGGTGTGGAGTGAGTCACAGTTCATATTAGATGTAAATGCTGGTGCGGTTTAAAAATTTGGGGCATGTGAAATTTATTAGAATGAGGCTCTTAAATAATAATCTGTAAGAAACATAGATTTTTTTAAAGTAAAATTACCACAATACAAAAAATATTATTAGATTATTCTCTTGAGCAACAAAAAAATTAACCTAAAAATTAAATATTTTCACTTAAAAATGTCATTGTTTTTTTCATGTTTTAAGTTTTAGATTATTTATATATATGCATATATATATATTACAAATATTAAATTTAATTTAATTTAAAATTTTTATTTTTAAAGTTTTGTACAATCGTTTTTATAGCGCCTGGTCTAAATGCAAACTTTGAATATGGAAAGTGTGTCAGTGAAGTGAGAAAAATGAAACTAAAGATGGAGACACTCGAACGCGGTTTGAGCCATAAGAAGTTGCAGTGAAGTTTCTCAAGACTTGGAAAAAACGTTGTGGATACCGCCACCGGAGTCTACAAACGGTTGGTGTCTTCGGATTCAGATCATATGGAGTCAAAATCTTAAGCACCAAACGACAGGTGTTAAATATATTGTCTTAATCATATGGATTATGTTTAGACATCATTCATAAGTTACCTCAACACACATAAATCCTTCCTATTTCTCGACTCTTGTGCTTTATCTCACCATTAAAAAATTAAAAAGCTATTTTTTAATTATTATTTTATAATCAAATTTAAATATAAGAAATATTATTAGTTGATAATTGTTGTTGTCCCGACCTGAATTTGAAATAAAGAAAATTCATAAAGACTATCATGCTATGTTATGGATGTTTCTACGGTCTACATTAGGCAAAAGCTTTAATATTTATCGGAATGATAGATTCAAATTACAGGCGCAATGCGGTATTTCCGTTGCTATTTTTTACTGGATTCACAACTGAGATACAAACATGACTCATAACTCAATTTAAATTTCTTATTACAACAATTCAGATTTCAATGTCCATACATTAATGATTACTTGATGAAATTTATACATAAACAGGTTTGGGTCTTACGGAATATTGAATAATTATGAAGTACACAATGAAGACAGTACTAAGCATTGAAATTATCTGACTACTTTGTTTGAGACAGCAAAATCCACTCCATTTCTGCAAAAATATTTAGATTATTGGTTAAAAAGGAAGAGGCTACATTGCAAAATATTTAGAATAATGTTGAACACGCCCAGGTGACGGTAGGGATAGCCTTTGGTAGTGTTGGGTCGGATTTTTAGTCGATCCGCACTTGATTTGAAAATTTAACACCTTCACCCAAAATTGATCCAACCAGACATTTTATGATGTTCCATCCGATCCAAACCCGATCCAAATTCTAGAGTAAAAACCCGAACTCAACATGCCTAGGTGAAGGAACACACTAACACTCGCATCCAAATTTAAACTACAAAAAAAGTCCATTCAAGCACATCAAATAATTCATTCTTGGAACCGTGGAGTGGTCCTAATAATAAAGAATGATGTATTTCATTCAGGTGACTCGGGTTCGAGCACCATGTGTGCACGGTATGTGTACCTTACTAAAGGGTTAAGAAAATTGAACATATACTATTTTTTTTATCGCACCCAGCGTATTAAAAAAATAATTCATTCTTGGATTACACGTGTCGTAATCAAGTAGAGCACAAAGTATAATGGAATCATAATTTAAACCATTAAGAATAAAGGTAAGCTCACCAGAAGAGAAAATTCCATTTGAGAAAACCTCCTTGCCCTCTTCTGTTGACAAACTTGTAATTTGAACCAGAAACTAGCACAGGCAAGACTGAATATGTTAATAATATGTTTTTGGAAGCTATATTTTTCACACTCTTTTTATTATTATTATTATTATTAAATTACATGTGTTCGACACTCGTATGTGACACAAGAATATAAAACATATGACCAAAAAAGAATTCTCTAAATACACATGAAAGAATTTGAAAAAAATTGGCCATACTAGTGTCAAACACATTTCCATATTTGACACTTGCATCCAAATTTGAGTAAAATAGTTTAGAAGCTCAAACATGTATAGAAATAAAAGCAACTGTACCTTCATAACCTCCCACGACTGGATCTTCCGAGAACAAAATGGGTGCACTAATATTAACATACCTGCAAACAAAGTTGCATCACAACTTAAAACTTTGATTTATTTGAACTTGTATACTTATTTACTTCAAAATTCTAGATATAAGCAATGGATAATATCCATTTTGGTCCTTTTTTTTAAGTATTTGTGTTTGCCATCAAATCTGACACATTTTTAAACATGAGTACAAGGATATGGCACTCCAAAACCCTTCTAAATATACGGGTGTGTATAAATACAGATCCATATTTGTTACTCACATCCAAATCCAGCATAAGATATAATATCAACCGCAAGTCACAGTTCCCAGAAGAAAGGAATGGAGGAAGAGGCATACTTACTTGAAGCAACCAAGGCCAGCTGCTAAATGACCAGCAACACCAGTGGCAAGTCTAGTTTCGGCCACACTATCAATCTTAAGTTCCAATCCAGATTTTTTAACCATTTCAACAATTTCAAGGATACCAAGAAGCCCGAATTTGGATAATTTAATGTTGATAACATCCACAAGATTTTCCTCCATAAGTTTTTGAATGTCAATCATATCCCTGCAACTTTCATCTGCCACAACAGATATCCCATACTTATGCCTTGCAACATTACTCACATCACCAAGGCCTCTCCAGTCATCTCTGTGAACTGGTTGTTCAAAGAGTGTAGGAGCCACCCCTTTTTCTGCAACAAGATGAATTCAACTAAGTCCACTGCATACAACCAACTGTCATTTGGATATGGAATATTACCCTTCAAATACATGGAAATCCGATAAAAAATAGAAGACACCTGTGTTGGACACTCTCACTCGATTCAGAGTAACATAAATTGTGATGTTTGAAAATTCCTTACCATTTAGTTTGTGTAGAACTTCAATGGCTTCCTTTGAAGTGTAACCCTCATTTGCATCTAAGATAAATAAGCAATGAGGGTGAGCTGCTCTTACTGCTTGAAGAACTTCAATATCTGCATCTAGGTTCCTTCCTAGTTTAATCTCCAATGTTTTGAATCCTAGTTTGCAATATTTAGCAGCCAGATCGAATGCTTTAGCCGAGGAAGTAGTTGGAATCTGTATATATTGGAATTATCAGCCTCCATCCATCACAAACATGTTTCATATGTGTATACTCAATTCTGTTTTGAAGTTTTTTTTCTATATTTGAAAGATTATACTCTTACTCGTGTTTAAATACTTATGTCGAACACAAATGTATATAAAAACAAAGGATTCAAATACCATATGCATTACTTAACTGTAGCAGCAGTGGACAAGGAATTGGAGACTCCCCCGAATAATCTCCAAAGGGGCACATCAATGCTATTAGCAACTGCATCAATCAATGCCATTTCTAATCCAGCTCTAACCTTCATAAACAGGTCAAAATCATAAGAAACACCCTTATCCATAATGAAAGATGTTAGAAAGTGAACCCATATCCATGATGAACTATTGTAAAGCTAGTACATATTGAAACATGATGTACTTACAGAAGCAAATTCAGTACCAGGAAACATTTCTGAAATCTGATGCAAAACCAAATTCAAAGTCAGTGGATCTCCCTGGCTAAGAAATTCACAGGCTTTTCTCACTTTCTCAAGAACAGTAGCTTGGTTCCAGTTAACCCATGGAACCACTGGAACCTCACCCCACCCAACACACCCGTTGCTGAGTTCAACTCGGACAGCCACATTCTCAACCTGTTCAAGCGTCGAACACCCGATGGTCACCGGTTCTTGAAGCTCAACATTCAATGGTCTCCCTTCAGCACTATGCACATCAACCCAGAAGATCTCAGTCAAGTTCTTCAACCCCAGGCTTGTTCTTGGCCTTTCACTTGTTTCACTAACTGCCGATTTACTCATAAGCTCACTGCTGCTGGTGCTGGAGCTGGAGCTGGCAATGAAACGACCTTGCAAGTTTCTTCGATGGTTAACGACAGATGAAGAGAGAAGCAAAGAGCTTGTAGGACAACTGAAACCGAGTGAAGCCATTGGAGAAGATGCTTGAACTTGGCTTCCTTTGTTAATTTTCACCAAGCAATCATTAACCCAAGTAAGCAATCAATGTCCTTTAATTTTTCCAATCTTGGCTTACTAATTTATAGTTAACATTAACAAACAAAGGAAAAACTCTAGATGCGCATGCGCCTTGACAATGTCGTTTTTTTTTTTATTACTATTATTTGATTATGCCTTCGATAATGTACGGTTATAGCATATTTTAGTGATTGGTGACCTTTGGAAGAGTGCAGGAGTCGCATGAAAACAAAAAAGTTAAAAAACACGTGATGACTTAATTTTGGAGAGGGTAAATTACATCATAGACATTGCGAATAAATTTATAATGGAATATTCGTTTCTTTTTTAAAGTTATAATCGAGTTATTTTAGTTATTAATAGTAATAATCAAATCACGACATGTGGTTAAGTAAATAAGAAATATTATATTTTTGGCTAAACTTACATATTGATCACTCAACTACGAGTAAATTTACATTTTGATAACTTAACTTTTGATTGAATTATCCTTTCTATTTTCTTATAGGTTGATGTTCTCATACTTTGTTGTGCACCAAAAGAGGAAATTTACCGCATTATCTATTTATAAATTAATTTAATATGTACGGCTTAGTATTAAAATAAGTGTCTAAACTATTCCATTTTTCTCTTTTAGAAGTTAAAATTATTATTTTGACCTTTTTTAAGGTCAATTAAAACACCTATTTTGACTAAAACTGGTAGTTTGTGCACCTAAAAAGAAAAAAAAAAGTTTACGCACTTAAAAAAACGAGATAATTTAGGCACTTATTTTGAATTAAGTCGATATATAATGACCTTATAAGTAGCAACAATGATCGTGAAAAGGCAAGAAGTTAGGGCAGATGTTAATGCAACAATTCAAACATAAAATATTCTTCTCATTTTTCTTTACGAATTCATGAATTGTAAAAGCGTTGGAGAACTTTTGTCTAAGAACACCAAGACAATAGGGGAATTGATTTTGCACCAACTTATAAGAAATTAGAAAATAAGTTACAAAAGAATTACTTACAAACAAATTTTGGGTGACTAAAACATAAATAAAAGTTAATGTTTGTTGTACATTTAGCGATAAAGTGACATGATTGTCACAATCTATAAATAAAGCAACCCGATTATAACATTTTAAAATATGATAATTTAATCATAAACTTACTCATAATATAATGACATATGATGTAATTTATCTTTTGAATCTTTTTTGAAAGATGGGATGTTTTTTATATTAAACTAGGGATGGCTCGACCCTGGCCTCGACCCGAAGAGCAGGAGTCAAGACTTAATCTTTTTTTAATAGAAGATTCGATCTTGACTCGCCTTAGTTTTTTATGTTGTATCTGCACCGACTCTGACCTGAAATTAGATATACATACCCTATTTTGATCTGACTCGACTCAATTGTTTATTTTTTAAATCGGTAAAATTAAATTATTTGAGTTCTCAAAAATCATATTAAAACTTCATGGATGCAACTGTTCAAAAAAATGTTACTAGAGATGGTTGATCCTTTGATGATTTTGATATTATTGAAACTTAAATTGTTACTAGACAAGAGCATGAAACCCTAAGTCGCGTATCACCGTAGATGAAAGAAGAAAATTTTTGGTATTTAAATAAAATGAAAAACAAAATTAAGATTTAGATGAAGAAAAGAATTGAAAAAAAGGAAAAGAAGATTGAAAATGTAAGAAAAAAATAGAGAGAACAAAAGAGAAATGAGAATTTTAGAAATGAAAAAAATAAAAGAGGAAAACTTAGATTTATATTTTTGTAAATATTTTAAATTTAACCTAAGTATGTCGTGTAACCACTAAACCCGATCTAAACATTATGGCAAAATCCTGAGGGTCACATTGCCACCGAAGTGGCCCTTAAAAGGTTTAAAAAAACTAAATTACAAAAAAATATTGATTTCAAAATATTATTATAATGACCCGAATTTCGAGTTAACAAACTGGGTCTCTCGGGCATAGGTATTGGGTCTTTGTTGAGAGTTTAAATTAAGTATTTAATTTAGGCCTAGAGGAAAAAAAGAAGAAATGTGAAATGGACTTTTATTAATTTGTTGTCATTTTTTATTTGAAGAGTGGGGGAGTTTGAAATTTAAAAGGATGAAGATAGGAGAAAAAAAAGATATTATGTTGGAAAGAGAAAAAAGAGAGTAAAAAATGTGATTTGATTGAGAAGAGAGAGTGTGTGAATGAAGAGAGGAAAGATAGAGTTTGAGATAGGAGGCTCTGTTTGGCCACCTTTCGATGGTCCACTGTCGACATCGCCAGTGCCGTTGGATCCTTCCCTCCTAGACAAATTGAGTGGTGGTGGTTTCGTCGCCGTTGGAGTCATCGTTCGTCGGTGTGAGAGGAGAGAATATCTGGTCAAGCTTTGAGTTCAAAAAACACCACCCTCCGTCGTTCTCCGCCAAAATCAGACGCCACCAATGGACTCACCGGCATCTAGAGAGTCGGACTGGAGCTTACCGCATAATTTTGGTCACCGGACAGCGCTGCACGCGCCGTCAGCTGCACGTGGGCGTTGTCCTGCGAAGTTGAGCCGTCCAAGCCTATTCGTCTAAGCCGCGTTGACTAGCCAGCCGAGCTGTTTGACTGAGCTACCGAGCCATTTGATTGAGCCGTTTGACCGAGTCGTTGACCAAGCCGTCGTTGACCGTTGACTTTTTACAAGTGTTGACTTTTGGGGTGACTTTACCCGGGGGTTTCTCGACGTTCTGAGTCCATTGGTGCGGCATGTTTCACCAAATTCAAACTTGTTAAGCTTTTTTGACGCGTTTTACCCCCTAAAGTAGTCTGATAATGTGAAATGGCTTATGTCGTATTTGTTTTATCCGAAGAATTGGTGGATTCGAATATCAAAATTAAAGGGATGATTGGAGGAGCTTGGATGAGGATTTATCGCTTTGTCTTAAGGTTAGTACACATTGAACTTGTATTGCTTCATGAGCATCATAAATGTGATTACTTTGCGTGTTAGTATCTGCAAATTAGGTAGACAATGAATATGCATGTTTGGAGACCGGTAATATGATTTTGATATTTGTGTGAGATGCATGATGATGTTATGAGACTCATGGAGGCTTGAGAGACCGTGTAGGTTTGTTTGAATATTCTTATAATTATCTGATTGGTTGATTTACATGTTGTGTTGCTTGAGATATGAATTGGCATGTTCGATGGAAATTATACTAACGAGGATGATAATTGATAATATTTGAATAAATGATCATTAAGCCGATAATTAATATTAATTAATTAATTACGTTAGTAAACAAACCTTAATAACTTTCATAAGCTTGAATAAAGTGTTGTAAAATCTTAATTTAAGGAAATGATGTGAACCCGTGTTTAGGGTATTAGTACGAGCCTTGGCCATACTGGTACACGATTGAGGGCACATCGGTACAGGTCAACCCGTACTGGTACTTGTGGGACTTAAGGATTTCCAGTAAGCTATTTTGGTATCGGTACACATGTGAGTACCGATACCCAAAGGTATCGTATCGATACTCGTGTTCGAGTATCGGTACCCACAAAATAGAATAACCTATAATGATAATAAAAGATGGAAATTGATGTGGATATTAATGAGATAATATTGATTAATGGAGATAATTAATGAGGTTGATTAATATACACTTCCATAATGTATTAATAAGTTGGTAAACTTAATGGGGTGACTTGTGGTAATAGCAACTATAGGAATCCTTGGTGGATCGTGTGTTGTTGTGTGTTGTGTGGTATGTGTTTCCTTACTATGTGTTGATTTGGACACCTAGATAGTTGAGTCATCTTTGATTAACGGGATCCGTGTAACACCCCGATCCTGATCCAGATCCGAAGTACTACATTCGGGTCACCCAAAACCGACCACTGATAGTTAAATGACCAAAATGCCTTCGTTGGCCAAAGTAATCAAAATAGTCCTGAATGTATCTGATATCGTGAAAGATCATGACATAGAAATCTCTAAATGCCTGGTTGAAAACCTGATGAGCAAATAGAATTCCCGAGCCACTATTTATGCCTTGTTGGTATAAATTACCAAAATGCCCATGTATGATAAAATAACCATAATGCCCTTGTAGCCTTAAATGACTAAATCGCTCATGATATGTCTAAACTTTCAAAGATCCTGATGTATCATCTCCTGAATATATGGTTTGAACCCCCCTTTAATAATGGCCTCGTTTCAAAAATCTGTTCAAATTGTCAAAAGTTTAATGTGTTCCCTTCCGTAAATGCCAAGTATCTCCAAGAATTAAATTGTTCCACCTAGTGTGTTCCGTGTGTGCTACACGACTGTTTTTGCATACTGATTTACATGTTATAATACCGATCATGCGCACATGACTGACATACTTGAATTCATAGGAACATGACATGTTTTATAAATTAAGCATGACCATATTGTATTTCTGATATATGCCTATGCACCCGATATAACAAACATGCTATATGGATAATTGTAAAACCTATGTTTGATTTTGATATAATTAAAGCTTTAAGGATCAATTTGAAAAACTTAAAATTGTTTTTACAAGTCCCTTAATAAGTTTTTAAATCACCAACTCTTTAAAACTGATTTGAAAAAACTCAAACTCAAAATATTTTCTAAGTGTTCCAAGGCCAAACTATTGAAAAACGTCCAAGTGTATCGATACCCTTCCAAGCGTATCGATACCTTTTTACCAAAGATGGCTACTGTCGGAACACGTATCGATACGGCAAACCCTCGTATCGATACGCCCCCGTGTTAAAATCTAAAGAGTTTGAATGGCGTACCGATACGGCAAACCCTCGTATCGATACGGCCTTAATAATCTTTAAGATATAAGTCGGTTTAAAAAATATGACCGTTGCTGTCAGTTGGTTGGTAACCAAACTTTAAAAGGTCATTGACTCGTATCGATACCCCTAACCACCGTATCGATACGGAATTCGACAGTGAGCTAAGTTGAGAAAAAGGTATCGATACGACAAACCCCCGTTTCGATACCCAGTACCGATACGCTTACGTGCGTATCGATACCCCCTATTTATTGCACACAACGACTCATTCTTTTCTGAGACAGGTATCGATACTCCTTCCCACGTACCGATATGCATAGCTGCAGAAGTGCATTTATGGTGGTAAGAGAGGGTTCCAACGGCTCCATTTATGTTCCCAACCACCCAAACGGCTAGAAATCAATGAGGAGGTATAAAAGAGACATCTAAAAGCATCAGCAACAATTATTGATCTTCAAGAAAATATCTATTCATCAAATCCAAGCAATTGTGCAAAAATCCATATTGTCTAGAAACCCAAATTGTATTTTTCATTCTTATCTTGTTCAATTGGGTTGAGTGCTTGTAATTGGGCTATCATTTGTATTGAGAGATACTCTATTAGCCAACAAATTTCTGTGTTATCTTGTTGTGAGGATTGGGTTGAATTTTGGGTAGAAAATTCAACCAAAATTGTAAGGGTTACCTCCTTAGCCTAGAAAAGGGGAAGAACAATTAGTGGAATTGTTGCAAATCCTTAGTGAAGCTAAGGTAGTGGATGTAGAGTTCATTTGGAGAACTTGAACCACTCTAAAATCCATTGTCAATCTTTTTATTTGCAAATTTCCACCTCACAAACTTTAAATTTCCAATTCACCCCCCTCTTGGTTCATATCGATCTTTCGATCCACTCAACAATAATGTATTACTAAAAATACTATTATTGATTAATGAACTATTGATGATATGATTCACTGGGGTACTTGGGATATGATATGAAGTTATTGACGGCTCAGCCCTGATCCAGCTAGTAAGTCCGTCCGTTTTCAATTCCTATGCTTCGGCTAGGTCCGCCCGTATTCGGTTCCTATGCTTCGGCTAGGGCCACTCATATTCTAAGGTATTCCCTTAGGATGGTACCCACGCCCAATGGGCTCGGGTTAATGCTTGTACATGATACCGTACTGGGAAACTATATACTAGAGTATGGTTGGAGGGTAAATAAAGAATTAAAATGGACTTTACTGCTACTTGAAACAAATGTATTTGAAATAAAAGAGCTTACTGCATTGTTACATTTCATGCATTAACGTTGCACTGTTGGAACATACTAGACGCTAAACTCTCTGATTCCACCTTTATATGTTACCATCCTGTATAATTCCCGTCTAATTCTCGATGTTCAAATAAAGAACAAATATCGTTATTCTCGAGTATGGTGTTACCTCGAAATAGTAGAACAGAAATGGAGACGGTTACTATATGGAACATCATGAAAATGTTATGCCTACCATATATCTACATGAGCTTATAGCATCTTTTGGTAGTTCTGTATTACTGAGCTTTTCCAAGCTCACGTTGTTTTTACCATCACATGTTAAAAGAATATATCATGGTATAATGTTTGACATTAGTGTTCGAAGTTCTCTCGGCGTTGCCTTTGGAGTACGGTACTGTATAGTTAGTTGGCATGTATGTCATGTATTGTTTTATGATAGTGTCTGTAAAATATGTTCTGAAATTTCTGTTATATGTTTGAGGAAAAAATGTTTTTATGTGTATTTTACTGTGGGTCGCTCATGTGACCCTAATGTGACTTCCTATGATCCGTTGTAACGCATAGACGGGTCTAGGGGTTACAACAATGATAGAAGCCCACCAACCACAATGGAATATTCCCTAGAATATATCTCATATCTAAGGAAACAAATCCTATGTTTACTTGGAAAGTTTACATAGGTCAAAGTGGTTATCTTTTAGAATCCTCCACAGTTCGTGCTAAGTCTGGTGGTCTCTTTAGTCCCAAAATCTCCATTGGAACCTCTTGAGAAATCATGCGTGCATGTGACTCGAACTGGAACTGGCAGTCCGTGACAATATGGTCAAGTATTGTTCACTTTGATTATAGAGTTAAAGACTTAAATAGTTTAATGGTTTCGTACCAAGTCTCACAAATATGAGTCGCCGTTATTATATTAAGAGGTACATACATATAAATGGTGTAGAATGAAATAAACTTTCCTGAAGTAGTATCATAAACAACTACAAATAGTTCTTTTAACTCAAAATATAATTATTCAAAAAAAAAACTCAAAATATAAACATTTTTTATAAAATAAATGTATTTTAATTAGTTAATAATTTCTATTATAATTAATATAATTTTTCCATAAAAATAATATAATTAACTTAAAGTATGATTTAAAATAAAGGCTTAATAACCAAATAGGTGATCAAACTATACATGTGGTTCACTTTTGGTGCTTAACCTATTTTTCACTCTAAATATATGCCTAAAGTTTCATTTCAATCATTTTAAGTATCTAATTGTTAAAAAAACGTTGGCCAATTAGAATGTGATACGTGACATATTTTAATATATATTCTAATAATATTTCAAGTTAGTCGATTTGGGTAGTGGTCGTTGGTTACAGCTTCAATGGTGGCTCTTAAAGCAATGTTCAAATCTCAGGGATGGATACCAAAAGTTGTTTTCTTTTTCTTTTTAATTTTAGAAACTATTTTAGAATAAGAATCATAGTTTGAAGACTTGTTGTGCAATTAACTCAAAAACATCTAGAAATCAAGTTTTAAAAAACATCAATTTTAGGGACTAACTATAACATCCGGGTTTGGGGGCCGAGTGAAAATAATATTAAAATAATGTTTCGGGTTTCCCTTTTCATTTTAAAAATTCATTTTTATATGTTGGATCAAATTTTAATTAAATTAGAACCCAAAATTCCATGGAAATTGGAATAGGGAAGGATGACCATCTCATTAATGGTATTCTTGTAATTTCAAGGCCTTTGAGATTAAATAAACCCATTTTGTTAAAAAGACCTTTTAAACTCATCTTCTTCCCTCACCCATTCTTCTTTTCAACGACAAAATATTCCCTCCCCTTAAGGTTACTATTTCATCACCATTCTTCTTCATCTTTGGTGATTTTTGAAAGGTAAGCCCATATTTGACTTATCCTCCTTTTCCCCTTCAAGTTGGTACCTTTAGTTTTCATTAATGTTCATGGTTTTGAAATTGGAAGTTTTGAGTTTTTAGATTAAAAATGTAATCTTTATTGCCTATGACTTAAGCTTTTGATTTGTTGAGGTTATATGAGTTATTTACAACCTAAAAAGTCTAACATACTTGATTTTTACATAGTTTTATGGTGTTTCCTGAAATTGGGTTTTGGGGAGGTTTTTGGAGGGTTTTAGGTTGAGTTTTGGGGGTGTTTAATGTGGGAAAGTGTGAGCTGATGGTTAGACTATATATAAGGGTTCTTTTGGAAGCCTTAGGGAGTAATTTAAGTGTTGAAAACAAAGGATTTGGACTATGCATCATGGCTGCTCGGGAATGAGGATTTCGGGAGTTGTTCTTAGCTTGAATCATGTGTTTTGTGCTTGAATTGTGTTCCGGGTTGCTACTTTGAATTCTGAACTGATTTGAGGTTGTTTTGATTCTATTGGGATGATTAGAAGCAAGGAATTTAGTTGGTGAAGCTTCGGGGACGAATCCGGAGATTTTGGAGACTTGGGCTTGGTTTTCGGCTCTCATTTGGGTAGCAACGGTGAGTAGAAATATCAAACTTTGATTTGTTTCCGAAATGGAACTCTTGGGGGTTTGGGTGAGACCTTGAGGGTTCACCTAAACCCGAGTGTAAGTTACTACTCCTACATCCTTGTTATGTGTTGATGAATGATATATGTTGTGGTATCATATGCATCTCGAGCTGTTTTACATCGTTGTTGTTGTGTAGTCGTGTAGAAGTCAAGCCTCACGTGATGGTTGTCTTAACTACGGTGATGTGTAGTCCCACCTGTAGTGACTAGTAGAAGAGTACTTTGATGTGTAGTCCCATTGGAAAACTACTAGTCGAAACGGTGATGTGTAGTCCCACCGTGTGAATGTTGGTTGTGCATGTACAAGCCATGTGTAGTCTTGTTGTGATAATCATTCGTGCATTCATTGATTTATTGTAAATTATGAAAAGTGTTTTGAAAATTGCATGCTTGTTGAATTATAGAGCTTCTCTCACTAAGCTAGTTAGCTTACGCTCTCCTTTATTTCCAACATGCAGATCGTTAGAGTTCGGGAGGCAAGTAGGCAAGGGATGAGCTTTTGGAGTTCTCAAAGTAGCTCAAGTATGATTTACATATTTGTAATAATGCCTAGACGATGGGGGTGTAAACTTGTAGGAGTTGGTGTCAAACTATTTAGTTTGATTTTGTTGACGTTCTAGCATGTGGAGTCGTTGATGTTATGATTGGATGTGTTATGCTTTTATGTCGTGGATTGAGAACCATGCCTATTTTGTTGCTTAATTACTTGTGTTTGAGAGTCTATGATCTTGACCTATGAATGCTTACATGATTGTTTAAAAGTATATGAAACCTTGCCATGTTTTGCCTTTGAAATGTTTCTTGCCTTTGTATGAAATGGTGAAGTCAAGTATGGTTCTATGCATGTTTTCCACCTAAATACCTCTCTTGAGTTGAATGTCGTGCTAGTTCGTTTAAAGTGGTCTCTCGCGCCTAGTCTTGGTTGTTAAATGTTGTATGGATGTTTGATTGTGCTTAGGTGAGTCTTAAGAAGCATCTAGAGTTAAGTTTTGGTCCGTATGACAGCTAAATTGAGTCTTGCAGTGCAAGGCGTATCGGTACGCCCAAGGGCCGTATCGATATTGTCCTACACTTTGGGGCTCAGTTTAAGCCTAGCGTACCGATACACGGGGGTGTATCGATACGCTAAAAGCTCACTGGAAATCTAAGATTTTGACGAGATTTTGGCGTATCGGTATGGGTCTAGGGTGTATCGATACGGTCTTGTTTCGTTGACCGTGAGAAGTTGATCAGTGAGGGCGTATCGGTACGGTCAACCAGTGTACCGATACGGTCTCCCTATGTTGACTATGGGTTGTTGACCTAGTCAAGGTGTATCGATACCCTCTTCAAGAGTATCGTTACGGCCTACTGAATAAACTGAAATGGACTCTTTTAAATTGTTTACTTGATTGTTCGCGTCTCTTGTTGTCCTCCCGCTGTCGTGTCACGCTTAGGATGTATGAATGCCTTTAGACAAGATAATAATTAAAAGGAATTTTCTAGGGTTGCTAACCGAGGTAGGGCCCTAACGGGTTTCATTTTGGTTTTCCCCGTGTAGCCTACTCTGACCGGTCAGTCGTCCAGACCAGGACGAGGGGGTTACATTTGGTGGTATCAGAGCCTGAGGTTTCTAAGACCTCGGACAGGTAAGTGAGGTAAGTTAATGTGTTATGTGTTGTTATGCCTCGATGAGTGTTTTTACCATGTATTGCATGAAGTTTGCTTGCTAGTACGGTGTTTGAAAGCATGTTTCAGTGGCTATTTCTGGTTGGGTTAAGGGCTAGTCAAATGTCCCCATTGTTAGGTGTTGTTATCAAAAAGGAAAATTGTTTTGGTTTAACGAGCTTGAGAACCGGAGTCCTTGCCATTTTTCTAACCTAACGTTTTCCTTTTTTGTTGTGTGTTTATTGTTTTAGATCTTGTTTTGCTATGGTGAGACCAAGGGGGCGACCTAGAGCGGGTGACCAGGCACTCGGATGTGAGCCTCCTGTTCCTCCTGCTCCCGGTGGTAATGGAGTGGGTGGTGAAGGTGACGTGCCTCAGGCTGGTACTCATGTTGGAGGTGATGGTAATGGGCCTCAGGCCGGTGCTAATGTTGGAGGTGTTGGGGCTCAGGCGGGTCAGGGTCTAGCGGGCGCGGACATGACCCATCTAATTCAGACTATAGCTGGGGTCTTTTAGACAACTTTGGCCGGTGCACAAGCTGCAGCACCACCTCAGGGTGCGGGGACATGATTACCCCTAGAGAGGCTTCGTAACTTAGGAGCAGTTGAGTTTCGTGGGTTGACTCCCGAGGGTTCGGAGGGGTGGCTTGAGAGTACTACTCGCATCTTGGGTCAGATGGAGTGTTCAGACGCCCGTAAGTTGGGTTGTATTGTTTCCTTGCTTTAGGGGGACGCTTATACTTGGTGGACCATTGTTACTTCGGGGATGGCCGAAGTGAATATCACGTGGGAGTTCTTCAGAAATGCTTTCAAGAGGAAGTATCTTGGGGTTCGGTACTTGGATGAAAAGAAGATGGAGTTTATTGCCTTGGTTCAGGGTAACAGGATCGTGACTGAGTACGAGGTTCAGTTTGTGAGATTGAGCAGTATGCACCTGAGTTTGTCCCTAATGAGAGGGAGCAGTGTGAGCGCTTTCGATATGGGTTGACTAGAGATGTGAAGACCTAGATGCTTGCCTCTGACTACACTGAGTTCGATGTTTTGGTCTCTAGGGCCAACGATATTGAGCAGAACTTAGGCTCTAGTGCACGTGCTGGTGGGTCCGATTCCAGAAGGAGACATGCGAACTGGGATAGAGATCATGTCAAGAGGCATAGGGATAGGAGGTACCAGCCCGATTCGAGACATAGGGGTGGTAACTATGGTCAGGGCCGTCAGGGCCAAGGAGCTGTTGTGCACACTCCGGAGTGCACTAAGTGCGGAAGACGCCACCAGGGCGAGTGTATGGGTATCTATGGAGCGTGTTGGAACTGTAGCTCCCGGGACCACTTGAGGCGTGACTGTCCACGCCCGGCTAGGGGCGGACCGGCTCCAGCTAGGGGCTTTGAGCATCAGAGAGGCTGTGGGCGCGGACGTGGAAACTTTCAGCCAAGGAATAAGGGTCAGAGGAACTTGGCTCATGTAGTAGTAGTCCAGCCCGAGGGAGGAGGTCCGGCTAGGGTGTATGCTCAGCGGGAGGCTGGGAATGACACTGATGTCATTGCAGGTAATTTCTCATTACAGTCTTTGAGTTTGCTTTCTTTGATAGATTCGGGGTCAATACATTCGTATATTTTGGGTGAGCAGCAAGGTCATTAGGGTTACCATGTGATTGGTTAGAGATAGGTGTAAATGTTACTAGCTCTTTTGGTGATACGGTGGTAGTTAGGAAAGTGTATAGGAGGTGTCCTTTGATGGTTCAGGGTCACGTATTTTCGGTCGATATGATGAAGTTACCCTTCTACAGTTTTGATGTGATTTTGGGCATGGATTGCTTTGTAGAGCATAGAGCTAGGGTTGACTTCGAGACCAAGAGAGTCTCCTTAAGGCTTACCGATGACTTTGAGGTTGTGGTAGTTGGTGAGAACGTCAGGTTCTTGTCCAATGTGATTTCGGCTTTGGAAGCTCAGAGGTTGTTGAGTTCGGGGTGTCAGGCTTACTTGGCTTATGTAATGAATCCGAATATGGGTGAGGTGAGACCTCAGGACATCAGAACAATATGTGATTTTCCGAGTGTTTTTTCGGAAGAGTTACCGGGTTTGCCTCCAAACAGAGCCGTTCGGTTTGCTATTGAGACGTATTCTGATTCTGCACCAGTGTCGATTGCTCCGTATAGAATGGCACCGAAAGAGTTGAAAGAGTTGAAGACACAGCTTCAGGAGTTGACTGATAGGGGCTTCATTAGGCCTAGTATTTCCCCGTGGGGTGCTCCGGTCTTGTTTGTGAAAAAGAAAGATGGTAGCATGAGGATGTGTATAGATTATAGGCAGTTGAATAAGGTGACAGTGAAGAAAAAATACCCTTTGCCTAGGATAGATGACTTGCTAGACCAGTTGAGAGGTGCTTCTGTGTTCTCGAAGATTAACTTGAGGTCCGGGTACTACCAATTGAAGGTAAAGGATGTGGACATACCGAAGACGACCTTTCGTACACGATATGGGCATTATGAGTTTTTGGTGATGCCTTTTGGTTTGACAAATGCTCCGGCAGCCTTCATGGATATGATGAACCGTGTGTTTCATGAGTTCTTGGACAAGTTTGTGGTAGTGTTCATAGACGACATCTTAGTATACTCTAGGACCGAAGAGGAGCATAATGAGCATTTGGGGTTAGTACTTCAGACCCTACTAGAGAATCATTTGTATGCCAAGCTAAACAAATGTGAGTTTTGGATTAGGGAGGTAGTCTTCCTAGGCCACATGATCTCGGCTAGTGGGATTAGTGTTGATCCCAAGAAGATAGAAGCCATAGTGAATTGGAAACAACCGAAGTCAGTGACGGAAATCCGCAGTTTCCTAGGTTTGGCGGGATACTATAGAAGGTTTGTTGAGGGGATTTCTAGAATAGCAGCTCCTTTGACTAAGTTGCTACAGAAGAATGTTCCGTATGAATGGTCAAATGCAAGACAAGAAGCGTTTGAGAAATTGAAGAAAGCTTTGACCGAAGCTCCTATCTCGATTCAGCCTGAACCGGGGAGAGAATTTGTGATTTATAGTGATGCGTCCTATGCAGGGCTAGGTTGTGTGCTTATGCAAGAGGGTAAGGTGGTAGCATATGCTTCACGATAGTTGAAAGTTCATGAGAAGAATTATCCCACCCATGACATAGAGCTAGCCGCAGTGGTGTTCGCGTTGAAGATTTGGAGACATCATCTTTATGGCGAGAAGTGCACCGTGTATATCGACCACAAGAGTTTGAAGTATTTGATGTCTCAGAGGGAGTTGAACCTCAGGCAACGTAGGTGGTTAGAGCTTCTTAAGGATTATGACCTCACGATAGAGTACCATCCGGGTAAGGCAAACGTAGTGGCCGATGCCTTGAGTAAAAAAGTGGTCGTTGAGCTACGAGCTATGTTTGCGAGATTTAGCGTGTCCAATGATGGTGGATTGATAGCCGAGCTTCAGCTTAAGCCTTAGTTAGTTCAGTTAATTCGAGAGAAACAATTGAGAGATGGGTCCTTGGCACCTCACGTGCAAGACATAGCCGAAGATAGGCCTACCGAGTATTGTTTTGGTGAGAATGGGATCCTATGTTACAAGGATAGGATAGTGGTTCCGGAGGATGCCGAGTTGAGGCGTACAATCTTGAATGAAGCTCATAATAGTCCTTTGCTATGCATCCGGGTAGCACGAAGATGTATCGAGGGTTAAAAGAAGAGTATTATTGGGTTGGTTTGAAGAAGGACATGGCCGAGTTTGTAAGTAGGTGTATGGTCTATCAGAGGGTCAAGGCCAAGCATCAGTTTCCCTCAGGTTTGTTACAGCCGTTGAAGATTCCGGAATGGAAGTGGGAACGTATTACCATGGACTTTGTGTCAGGGCTACCGTTGACTCCTTCGAGGAAGAATTCAGTGTGGGTGATAGTGGATAGGTTTACTAAGTGTGCCCACTTCATACCAGTTCATACCACCTATACTTTAGACAAGTTGGCCGATCTGTATATCTGTGAGATAGTGAGACTTTATGGGGTGCCGGAATCGATTGTGTCAAACCGAGATCCGAGGTTTACAGCTAGATTTTGGGAGTGTTTGCATCGAGCCTTGGGTACTTGGTTGAACTTCAGCACTTCGTATCATCCGCAGTCAGATGGTCGGTCCGAGAGAGTGATTTAGGTGTTGGAAGATATGTTGAGATGTTGTATCATTGATTTTCAAGGGTCGTGGGAGAAACATCTACCGTTAGTAGAGTTTTCGTATAACAACAATTTTCAGTCGAGTATTCAGATGGCTCCGTATGAGGCCTTGTATGGTAGGAAGTGTAGAACTCCGATTTGTTGGGTCGAAGCCGGACAGAAACTTGTACCGATGCCTGAATTGCTTAAGGGTACCACCGATAAGGTAAAGTTGATATGCGATCGTTTGAAGCCAGCTTCAGATCGACAGAAGTCCTATGCCGACTTAAAGAGGAAAGAGGTAGAGTATTCTGTGGGAGATAAAATGTTTTTGAAAGTCTCACCTTGGAAGAAGGTGATGAGGTTTGGTAGGAAGGGTAAGTTAAGCCCAAGATTCATTGGACCTTATGAGGTAGTTGAGCGGATTGGGCCAGTAGCTTACCGTTTGAGATTGCCTTCCGAGTTAGAGAAGATCCATGGTGTCTTTCATGTGTCGATTCTTAGGAGGTATAGATCGGATACGTCCCATGTAATGCCCGTAGAAGAGATTGATTTGAATCCGGACTTGTCTTACAACGAAGAACCAGTTGAAATACTTGCTTCGGATAACAAGGTCTTGCGTGGCAAGACCATAGAGTTATTCAAGGTGTTATGGAGACATAGAGGTGTGGAAGAGGCCACGTGGGAAAGGAAAACTGATATGCTTGAGCAGTTTCCGTACTTGTTTCCGTCAGGTAATTTCGGGGATGAAATTCCTTAAGTGGGGGAGAGTTGTAACACCCGGGTTTAGGGTCGGGTGAAAATAATATTAAAATAATGTTTCGGGTTTCCCTTTTCGTTTTAAAAATTCATTTTTATATGTTGGATCAAATTTTAATTAAATTAGAACCCAAAATTCCATGGAAATTGGAATAGGGAAGGATGGCCATCTCATTAATGGCATTCTTGCAATTTCAAGGCCTTTGAGATTAAATAAACCCATTTTGTTAAAAAGACCTTTTAAACTCATCTTCTTCCCTCACCCATTCTCCTTTTCAACGACAAAATATCCCATCCCCTTAAAGTTACTATTCCATCACCATTCTTCTTCATCTTTGGTGATTTTTGAAAGGTAAGCCCATATTTGACTTGTCCTCCTTTTCCCCTTCAAGTTGGTACCTTTAGTTTTCATTAATGTTCATGGTTTTGAAATTGGAAGTTTTGAGTTTTTAGATTAAAAATGTGATCTTTATTGCCTATGACTTAAGCTTTTGATTTGTTGAGGTTATATGAGTTATTTACAACCTAAAAGGTCCAACATACTTGATTTTTACATAGTTTTATGGTGTTTCCCGAAATTGGGTTTTGGGGAGGTTTTTGGAGGATTTTAGGTTGAGTTTTGGGGGTGTTTAATGTGGGAAAGTGTAGGCTGATGGTTAGACTATATATAAGGGTTGTTTTGGAAGCCTTAGGGAGTAACTTAAGTGTTGAAAACAAAGGATATGGACTATGCTTCATGGCTGCTCGGGAATGAGGATTTTGGGAGTTGTTCTTAGCTTGAATCATGTGTTTTGTGCTTGAATTGTGTTCCGGGTTGCTACTTTGAATTGTGAACTGATTTGAGGTTGTTTTGATTGTGTTGGGATGATTAGAAGCAAGGAATTTAGTTGGTGAAGCTTCGGGGACGAATCCGGAGATTTTGGAGACTTGAGCTTGGTTTTCGGCTCTCATTTGGGTAACAACGGTGAGTAGAAATATCAAACTTTGATTTGTTTTCGAAATGGAACTCTTGGGAGTTTGGGTGGGACCTTGAGGGTTCACCTAAACCCGAGTGTAAGTTACTACTCCTACATCCTTGTTATGTGTTGATGAATGATATATGTTGTGGTATCATGTGCATCTCGAGCTGTTTTACATCGTTGTTGTTGTGTAGTCGTGTAGAAGTCGAGCCTCACGTGATGGTTGTCTTAACTACGGTGATGTGTAGTCTCACCGGTAGTGACTAGTAGAAGAGTACTTTGATGTGTAGTCCCATTGGAAAACTACTAGTCAAAACGGTGATGTGTAGTCCCACCGTGTGAATGTTGGTTGTGCATGTGCAAGCCATGTGTAGTCTTGTTGTGGTAATCATTCGTGCATTCATTGATTTATTGTAAATTATGAAAAGTGTTTTGAAAACTGCATGCTTGTTGAATTATAGAGCTTCTCTCACTAAGCTAGTTAGCTTACGCTCTTCTTTATTTCCAACATGCAAATTGTTAGAGTTCGGGAGGCAAGCGGGAAAGGGAAGAGCTTTTGGAGTTCTCAAAGTAGCTCAAGTATGATTTACGTATTTGTAATAATGCCTAGACGATGGGGGTGTAGACTTGTAGGAGTTGGTGTCAAACTCCTTAGTTTGATTTTGTTGATGTTCTAGCATGTGGAGTCTTTGATGTTATGATTGGATGTGTTATGCTTTTATGTCGTGGATTGAGAACCATGCCTATTTTGTTGCTTAATTACTTGTGTTTGAGAGTCTATGATCTTGACCTATGAATGCTTACATGATTGTTTAAAAGCATGTGAAACCTTGCCATGTTTTGCCTTTGAAATGTTTCTTGCCTTTGTATGAAATGGTGAAGTTAAGTATGGTTTTATGCATGTTTTCCACCTAAATGCCTCTCTTGAGTTGAATGACATGCTAGTTCGTTTAAAGTGGTCTCTCGTGCCTAGTCTTGGTTGTTAAATGTTGTATGGATGTTTGATTGTGCTTAGGTGAGTCTTAAGAAGCATCTATAGTTGAGTTTTGGTCCGTATGACAGCTAAATTGAGTCTTGCAGTGCAAGGCGTATCGGTATGCCCAAGGGTCGTATCGATACGGTCCTACACTTTGGGGCTCAGTTTAAGCCTAGCGTACCGATACACGGGGGTGTATCGTTACGCTAAAAGCTCACTGGAAATCTGAGATTTTGACGTATCGGTACGAGTCTAGGGTGTATCGATACGGTCTTGTTTCGTTGACCGTGAGAAGTTGACCAGTGAGGGCGTATCAATACGGTCAACCAGTGTACCGATACGGTCTCCCTATGTTGATTATGGGTTGTTGACCTAGTCAAGGCATATCGATACCCTCTTCAAGAGTATCGATACGGCTTGCTGAATAAACTGAAATGGACTCTTTTAAATTGTTTGCTTGATTGTTCGCGTCTCTTGTTGTCCTCCCGCTGTCGTGTCACGCTTAGGATGTATGAATGCCTTTAGACTAGATAATAATTAAAAGGAATTTTTTAGGGTTGCTAACCGAGGTGGGGCCCTAACAGGTTTCATTTCGGTTTTCCCCGTGTAGCCTACTCGGACCGGTTGGTCGTCTAGACCGGGATGAGGGGGTTACACTAACTATTATTTATCCCAATTTTGACGATAGTGTAAATAGAGTTGACTAACCGAAAAGAATGGAAAATACATGTGTTTCTTTAGCCCAAACTTTTCAAGTCCATTGAGGCCCAAATAGTTCTCAAAATACAGTTCATGTTCGATATTTGTTTCAATCTTCCCCACCGTTTCAGTATGAAACTTGATAGTTTTACTCTAAGTTGCACAAATACGAATACGAGTACAAGGACGAATTCGAGGACGAGAAATGATAATTTTTAAAACTACAAGGTACATGTACAATAAGGATACGACAAATGTAAAAAAAAATCAATACATATAATCATAAAAACATTAAAATTCATAGTAAATTAGAAAATCTAATGATTTTCAAGGATTAAAATGAAGTCCAAGTTAAATTCTCATTAGTTGTGGTGGTCTATCCTTCAATTAAAATCTAATGATTTTGTGATTCCTTTAAAAAGATATTAACAAAAAATTATAATTTTCTATCTATTTTTTTAAATATAGTCTTGTTGAACTTAATATTTTTTTCAAAATTTTTATTAAAAATTACTTTAAATCAAATAATATTTTAAAGTTATGAAATTAGTTTATTAAAATAAAAATACTTTATACCCTAGTTTTGCGTTTCTTATTTCTCCTTTTTTGTCAACCACTTCCCTTCAGTTCAACGTAAACAAAACGGTGTGGTTTTAGAGTTCTATGAAAATGTTGTCATAAGGGTTAAACCCCATTCGCAAATTCTGTTTCTTATTCATTGACTATCATTTCTTCAAGTAGTGGAGAAATTAGTGTCGGTTCCGAAGATGCATTTAATAATAAAATTAACTCTTACCATTTAAATGTAATAAATGTACAATATAATATAAACACTAATTATAATATTCAAGTAGTGGGGAAATTAGTGTCGATTTCCAAGATGCATTTAATTCTTTCCTTTTTTAGTTTTTCTAGGTAGTTTAGTGTCGGTTTTCAAGACCCAATTAATTTATTCCCGTTAGTGTTTGTATTTTGCCTTGAATCAAGACCCTTGATGGATATATTCTTTTTAATAATAAAATTAACTTTTACCATTTAAACACTAAAAAAATATATTTCTACTTCTTTCTTTTACTTTCAAGAATTCTTCTCCTTTTTTCTTTTCCTTTCTTTTTCATCTTTGCAGCTTCATCGCATTGCTTTCATACGATCATCCAGAGGAACGTTTGGATCTGGTGGACGACGATTGTATCGCTGATAATAGCAGGAAATACCAGTTGAAATCGCCTTTTGAAGATTATCTGTTTTTTCTTTTCTGAGAAAATATATGTATTTTTTCTCTGTTGATCGTTAACGGGATAATAACGGGAATCGTGGTATGTTATCGCCGCAATCGGACGTTACTCGTTAAATCACAGCCGCAATTCGCTATTTTGGTGTGAATCTGATTCCCATGGCGATTTTCGGCGATATTGGTTTCGGACGGCGGCAATACCACTATATAACGACCACAATCGAGATTGCAAACCGTTTTTTTAAACCATAATTTGGTGTTTAATCAATCTGTAATTCTGAGGTCAGTCAAATATTTTATGTAGGTATATATATAGATTGTATTTTAGCTCTTATAATTGAAAATGCCTTTTTGTTATTTTCAAACTAAGAATTTATTGCAAATTCAGTTTGAGCAACTTCACAAGATTTAGATCTATGAAGACCATAGATTTAAATCTCGGTTGCAGTCGTGTCGCGGTATTCGCGGTTGCGGACATAATAGAGGCTATTGCAGTAATAAAAAGTTAAAAATGTTTTTCAGTTAGAGTGTTTTTCAACACGTATTATAAAACATAATAATTATAATTATAATCATAAAAGTTACTTTTAATGATTTTAAAGTGTTTTCCAACACTTATTAACTTAGATTACTGAAATTAAAGGACTACATTGAACAAAGAATGAAGTTTGCACTCTAAATTAGAAAAAATTCAAGGACTGAAATAACAAAGATAAAAAGTGTCATGGTTGGAATGGAAATTAACATATACCCTTAAAAACACACTTGCATCTCATAATTTAAAATAGAAATCATTTGCCCCTTTTCGGTGCCCATATATATGCCCTCACACTAAAATTAGGTTTAAGGTTAGCAGTTGTGGTTAGAGTTTAGAAAATTTAGCATAGGATGTATTTTTTAGGGTATAAAGCGTAGCATTTAGGATTTAAAATTTAAGGCTAGGGCTTATGATTTAATTTTTTAGTGTTTTTTGCGTTGGGGCATAAAAAACACCGAAAAAAAATAAAAAAAATTTATCCCATAATTTAACTTTTTGTTTATTGAGTCAAACTCTAATCGTCGATTTCAATTAGAAATCCTTAATAGCCCCCTTTTTATCAAATTAATGGTTCTCTTAATACATTTTTCTAATTGGATTCTCATAACCCAATAATTTTTTAATGATAATAAAATAAAAATTATAATATTAATGACAAAATCTAAATCCCTCTTTATTCTTCGTTTACTCTTTGGCCTTCAAACCCTAAAAGGGTTGTTTTCACGCCGTCGTCATCAGACCAGCATCTAGAGCCGCGCGATTTCACCTCTTGTCGCCGGCACGCCGTCAATCCCCTCTCCTCAACGTCGACCAATCCTCTCCCTGTAAGTCTCATCAGCTCGCCTCCCTTTACACTCTTACGCTCACCCTTATCGCCCGCCCATGGATATTTTTAGATTTTACAGTAACGGGAGAAAACAGGGATAGCGGCCCGTTATTACCGTTATTTACCGCTACCCGTTAAATTGCGACTGCAATCCACCGCTACTAGTGTGATTCCGCGTCCCACCGTTGTTTTCGCCGATAGCGGTTTCGGCCTGCGGCATTACCGCTAAATAGCGGCCGCTATAGCGGTCGCGGATCGTTTTTTGAAACCCTGGCTGCTGCAACACCGCTATTTTAGGCCCTGGTTTTAACATTTAAGAAAATTGATTGGAACTTAGTTTAAAATGATTTTTTCTGGTTTTAGAACAAATTGTGGAAATTTCTGCTCTAAACCTGATTAATATATTTGGAAGAGTTTTATTTGAATTTCTATAGATTGGTGTTTTGGTTTTAGAACAAAGTGTTGAAATTTCCACGGTTATTAGGTCGGGTTTGGATTGAGATTATCAAATATTTTTGTTATTGCTGAAGGCTTATTTTTTCTGTTTTCAGAAGTGGAAATTTCTGTGGTAAATCTGATTATTAAGTTAAGTTTTAATTGACATCAACCTGAAATATTATTAGTTTTTGAACATTTAACACAATTTATTGGAAGATAGATGAAGTTTACAGACTTTTGCTCTGGTTTTAGAATAGATTGTGGAAATTTCTGCTATAAATCTTGTTATTAAATTCAGTTTTGAGTGAGAAACTCAAGCATCTATTTTCCTCGAAAAATTTGCTAAAAGTTTCTTATGAACGTTGAACAGAACCGATTGTAAGATGAGTTCCAGCGGCAGTTTAAAGCACATGTTGGCTTCGGCTGTTGTAGTTGGGGTCACTGAAGCTCGGGCAAGAATTTTCGGACACATACTTAACCCGACGGGGCAGAGATCAGCCCATAAGGTTTTACGCAAAAAGCTCATTGGTGACAAGGTTGCAGAATGGTACCCATATGACATCAAGAATGACGATCCGCTTGTCATGGCCCGGGAAGAAGAAGAGCGCCTATTGAAGCTTGAAATGTTGAAGAGACGTGGTAAGGGAGCACCAAAGAAAGGCCAAGGACGACGTGCTGTTAAACGCAACAAGTAGAGGTAATCGGTTTAGCTCATCAAATGTTTTTTGTTTTGACATCATAAATGGTGGTTTCTTTCATTCAGTTAGCCATCTTCTTGCACAGTTCGTTGTCATATGTTAAAATCAAATCAAACAAAATACATTTGGCTATCACTTGAACCGAAATTAAACTGAACTCAACAAATATCAAATTGAATACTATGGTTTGGAGAAGTGATTGGATTGTAGATGAAATGGTTGAGAGGAAGGAATGAAATCGAATCTGTTTACAAATCATATTTGATTTTGTTTAATGTGTTTGCTTAGCTCTAGACCTGATAGTTTTGAACAAGAAGTGAATAGATGGATACATGATAAGAGACTATTGCTTAGTTAGCGTTCTTTCCTTTCTTGCTTCAATGGGAAGATGGCGAAGGAAGAAAGTCGAATGTGGTTTGCAGCTTTCTAATTCCTCTCGCAAATGAAATCGAAATTTATAAAAGATTATCTGTGGAAAGCTTTCCTTCAAGTTTTTAAATTATCGTAGATCGTGTTTTTATGGTCATGCTCGAATGTGTTGGATAGAAAGTTTTAGATGCAAGGATGTTAAAAGATGAAAAAATAGATTTGTACAAATTCGAAGGTTTGTTTGAAATTTAGAGGATTTAACAAAGTATTAATTTTGAAAAAGGAGTCAGTTTTGGTCACTTTTCAATTCAAGCCAAGCTTTGAGTGGAAAATTTGAAGTCTGGGTTTCATCTGAAGTTTTATAATTTATGTTAAATAACTCCAGTAAGTACTCAACCAGAAGTTTTTCATACAACATATGAAAACATGACTCAAGAATACTAGATGGTTATATATAAATTTAAAATCAGATACTATCTTTTATACATATGTATATATGTAAGGTAGTAATTGTATTTGATTTTACATTTGGATAAATTCAATGTACATCTAGGGCCGTAAATGAGACGAGACTTGTTGCGACCTATTTGAGTTTGACTTGGTCAAAGTTTAGTCAACATTCGACTCGATTGGACTTGACTTGAGCTCAAACTCGGCTTGAATTTTTAACGAGTCGAGTTGAGCAACTCGATACTCGACTCGAAAAAACTCACGAGTTACTCGAAAATATAATATGCTAAAATTTTAAATTTTGTTAAAACTAAATGAACTAAAATGTATGTTGCTGGACAATAATAATAATGTTATGCTTAAAAGTAACAGACACCAAATAAGAAAGGTGGAGATGAGGACCGCGGTGATTGACGACAGTTTTAGAAGGTTCAACCAATTGACTTGGGGTGAAGAGGCGCAAGCAGTCTGGAGGTTGAAGCTCAAGAGAAGGAAGTGAGTGGAGATGGCCCCTTGGTTTAGCCTGGCTTCCTTCTTCAATTGTATGGGTATTTATAGCTCATGTTGTTGGTGATTGGACGGTGTTAAGCCTCGTGACAGCCTATAGACGAGTCGGTAGAGATAACTTCAACTTTCAAGTATCGAGCTTTGCATGTCGGCCCATGGTTATTGTAGCGTATGCCAATGTCTTTTTTCGAGACTATTTAGGCCTCTTGAGGGGCCGCTGCCATGGGATGCTTTCGAAGTCATCAATGCAAAGGTGCTGAGGGTTGTTTTCGTAATTTCGTAGGGTGGAGATACTGGCGGTATTATTATTATTATTATAATAATAATAATAATTATTATTATTATTATTATTAAGATTGTAAATGAAAAGAGACATATCAAAGCTTCGGTTAACTTTTGATTTTGTTAGACTTGACTCGAGCTCAAACTTGACTTAAGTTCTTAACGAGCCGAGTCGAGTTTAACATTATACTCAAGCTCAACTCGAGTTAAGCGAGCTCAAGTTCGACTCGAATTCTTAACGAGCCGAGTCGAGCACAATACTACTCCGACTCGACTGGGCTCATCTTACACTCTATTTATACCTATAAATTAAATCGTTTAACCGGGTAATCTAAGTTTGACACATCACCTTTTACCACTAAAACCACTTATTGAGTTCATATCATGAGAAACACCTTGTAATAAATAACTATGGTAAGTAAAATCTCACTATAACTTGAGAATATTATGTCGGTACGAAAGAATAATTAAAACACTTTGTAATATCGATACATGAATGTCTTAAAATCTAGGGTAATTTTCTTAAATAACTAATTGAACTCAGCAAGTGGTTTAGTGAAAAAACGGATAATGTTTATTTTAAGAGATTCGAGTTCAATAGTTTTGTAAAATAACTATCTAAATATGAAAGGTTTTGATATAACCATCATATTTTAGTATCAATCAAGCTACTTACCGTTAAAACGTAACAGAAAGGTTAACGTGATAGCTAACAGAAATTTGTATAATTACACATTTAACTTTCGTACTTATACATGCTATTAATTTGGTCTTGATTTTAATTTAAAAAAATAAATTATTCATTCATTTAGGTGGTGACACTTGTCACTTAATTAAACTTAATTTGGGCATGATTTGAGCTCGGGTAAGATTGGTGTAAGTAACAAATCTTTGCCATTGCATGAAGCACAAATGTGTTTTATATGTTACAAAATTCAATACGTGTTATGTTGTTAATGCATTAAATAAATAAATATGAATTAAAGTGATTCGGATATGACATATTTGGAATGCATAAAAACATTTAAATCATCGAAATAAATATAATAATTAAATTAAAATTGACAATATTATATATATACTTTAAATTATAATCAATGCATAATTTAAAAATGTTTTTAAGATTTTTAAAAATAAAATTTAATATATTTGTTCTTTTCCACATTTTTTTATAATTTCACACACACATATATAATTATCTAATTGATTTTTTAACTTAATTAATTATTAAAAAATCTTAATTAAATTATTATATATGTGAAATTATATTAAAAAATTAAAATTATATTAAAAGCTCATTTAATGAATTCAAACCCACGAATATAAGAGTCCGTTTGGTTTTAGAAAATATTTTCTATTTTTTATTTTTATTTTCAGAAAATAATTTTCATTTTTAGTTTTTGAAAATTTAGAAAATATGTTTGGTTAATAGGGATTGAAACTTGTTTTAAAAAATGAAAATAATGAAAATGTGTTTGGTATTTAAATTTTGAAAACTGAAATGAAAAAATAGTACTAAATAATTAAAATAAAATATAGTTACACTACAACATAACAAGTTTTTAGTGGTGTTTTTAACTCTATAGCAACGTTTTTTTGCGCCGCTAAAAATACTCGCGATGCTAGGAGAAGCGTTGGTAAAAGCAGTGCCGCAATAGTTAGCGGCGTTTTCATTCGAAAAAAGCCGCAATAAATTTTGATCTATAGCGGTGTTTGTATTTTCAAACGCCGACAATAACTCTTCTTTAGCGGCGTTTGTAATTCCAAACGCCATGATAGATTTTTCTTTATAGCGGCGTTTGTATTCTGAAACGCTGGTAATGCCTCTTTTTTAGCGGCGTTTGGAATTACAAACGTTAGCAAGGCGTCCTCTCTAACGACGTTTTCGGAAAAACGCTGCAAAAAATGTTGCTATTTGTTGTGGCATTTTTTCTCTTCTGCAAAACGACGCTAATACCTTGTAACAATGACGTTTTTTGCACAAACGCCGCGATATGTCGCTAATTTTTAACGGCGTTTTTTCAGACAAACGTCGCTAAGCATACTGCTTCTCCATTCTACATTTTTAAAATGTAAACTACCCAAATTGAACCTGTAACATTATCCAAATAACAATAAATTCTAAAAGTCAATTATAAAAATTAAGTAAAAGTAACAAAACAAATTCAAGTCTAATATTAAAGTGAAATATAGTTCAATGTTAAATTAAAATATAGTTTAACATTGTTTTTGAGAATTGAATTCACACATGAACGAACCTAAAATCAACTAAGATGACGGATTTTTTTGGTTGGTTCTGCCTTAACATCGCCATCATTTTTTGAAATTCTCTTTGGAGATTCTGATATGCTGCTTCTCTCGCAGCTTCTCTCGCTGTTATCTCAGCATCCCTCATTTCTCTCTCAGCTGCTATCTCAGCTTCCTTCCTTTCTCTCTCGCCTTCTCTCGCTTCTACCTCGGCTTGAAATTGAGTTAACTATTGTTTCAAACGATTAACTTCTTCCTGAGAAGATTGACTCTATGATGACATGTACTGAGACGAGTTAGATCCAAAATATTTTGTCGGGGTAACGAATGATCCTTGACAGTGAACCCGACCATATCTTCCAGGACCCAAAATGTCAGAAATAACTTGATTTTCGATCTCATCCACATTAGCAGAACCATTAGTTGAAGCCATAGCTTTTTACTCAATCCCTTTTCCCTCAATTTCCCATGATAATCAATTAAAAGTATATAACGAATTCAAATATTATTTAAAATAAAAATGTTATGTTATTGATATAAATATAACATAATCCAGATTTTCTGTCCAATGAATATACCATAATTTCTGCAGTTTCGAGAGTCATAGGAGAGCCATCCTTTTTTTGTGTGTGTAATGTCGAAGAGCTTTACCCGTCCAACGCTAGTGCCAATTGTAACTTGCTACAACGTATAATAAAAATTAATACTTACGAAAAAGTAATACATTAAAATCTAATCAATAATTAAAAAAATAATACATCGTCATTAGCTATACGAGCAAAACTCTTCGACCTGACAGTGTAAGTAAACTTCTGTTGCTGTCATCTAGCAACTCCAATGCGCTCTCGACCATACAGATTAAAATTTTCATTACATATAAAGCAAATATTATAATGACATAGTATTTTTTTTTTAAAGTGTATCGATCATACCTCTCCTTTCGTTGAACTCCAAAACCTAATTGCATCTTCCCATTCATATTGGAGAATTCCTTGTGGGACATTTTGCAACTTCTTTTGAAGGCTGAGATTATTCTTGAAATATGTCTTTTTCAAAAAGCTCTTATTGTCTCTCAATTTTTTCCTAAAGCATGCTTCACATAATCGTCTGAGACCTCTAAAGAAAATTTATCCAAAAAATTACACAATTAAAGTAAATATCAATAATACTATTGAACTGTAATGGATTATCTATTACAATGACATTATTACCTTAACAAGATCTAGAGCCTGATTTTTGTTACTATTCGGCATCTGATGCCATGACTCATAATTGATCGGCAAAATTGAAGCATTGCGTGCAACAATGCCTAAGTAACTACATAGAATACCTGCTTCTACCCCAATGGGTTGACTGACATCGTTTCTTGAAACTTTCATGCGATCCCCGACAAGAAGATTGTATAATTCATTCAATGTCGTGCGCTCTCTAGTCTTGTGCCTTCGACCATTTTCAGCTATATAAGAAATAATTCAATAATATTTTTAAAATGAAGTCAATAATAACAAATAACTGGCATTCAAATAAAGTGTTGAACATTACATTCAATTCTAACTTTCAACTATTTTCGAAATTTGTGAAGATCCAACACCAGACAAATCATCATTATTTGTTACTTCCTCCGCTCGAGGAACTTGAACAATATGCAGATCACTTAATTTCCTCTTAGACATAATATCTGCAATAAACAAAAAATAATTTTAGTAACTAGAGACAACAATACTATTAATGTATTTATTCGAAAGCAAGTTAAAATTAATAATATTATAAATTAATAACTTAAGATATAAATCTTACTACATTGTTATGCAGTCAATTTTCATTTAAATCTTCATCAACGTCCTCCCGACCTGTTAGAATTGTGAACTAGAACTAGTGATTGTTCCATCTAAGTTTTGTGCTGCAAAAGTCAAAATTTCTGATCTTGTTTCAATGTTATCTCTTATTCCATCCCCGATGTCTATCAAGTCTTTAGGGTGTTACGGAGTACAACATACCAACTCCCTTTCATTGGATCATGACAATTAAAAACCTGTTTGACTTGAGAAGGAAATACATATGGTTCGTCTATCAATTGTTGATTTGTGTGAATTAATCGAGAGAAGTTCACCATTGTAAAACCAAATTGATATCTTTTAATGCCTCAAGTAGTTTTTACACCAGCCTAGTCACAACGAAATAATACAACCTTTTGTTTGCCATAATAATCCAACTTAATAATGTCTATAAGAATTCCATAATATTCTACACCTCTCTTCACGAGATGATTGTCCCTAGCACTAGCATAACTTGTAGTTGAAGAAGCAACAACTACTCCACAATTTTGTGTCCTTCTTAATCTTTCCCGAGACTCCGCCTGGAACCTAAACCCGTTAATGAGAAAGGCATTATATCTTTGAACAATTTTATTCAGACCTTGAGAAAGCCATTTAACCTCTTCACTAACTTCTCTCACACCTCAAACCTATTACACGTAAAAGGTGAATTAGATTAACATTTATATTGATATAGTAAAATAATAAAAGTTATTAGACACATGTCGTACAAAGATTTAGTTGCTTACTGTCTTTCTTAACCAGTAATGAAAAGTTTCTATGTACAACTTATGAATCTCTCGTTGATGTAATCTTCTGGAGTGTACACGAAGTTGCAACTCTTCTTTAAACTCACTATAAAGTAAGTTACATGGTTAAAGAATAAGAAATATAAAAGATGAAGTGAATAAATTATAATTTATATAAACTTACGTGCGTAAGGGCTCTATTGAGTCATGATGGAAAAGAACATATCGATGTGCTTGTATAGTACATCTTGACAAGTATTAACAAAGTGGTAAATGAGCAAACTATTACGAATCTTCTAACTAAGAAATATTTAACCATTCTTTAAAACCAAAATAAAAATACTTAATAAATAAGGAAAAGAATAAATTTTCTAATCAAGTATCCATATAAAACACAATTGCTTGTATAGTACATCTTGACAAGTATCCATATGAAAGAAATTGCTTTTTTTGTGCTTAGCTTGTATCTGTAATTCTTCTTGTGCATGGTATCCCTGATAGTCATACAAAAACCTTTTTCTTGGGTTATTGTTATCTTTTCACTAATGATATAATAAGACATTCAACAATAGGTTTTCTTTTGGTACATCCTGTTGGAAGCCTTTTTCATGTTCAGTTATTCACCAATCAACACAAAGTCAGATAGATAAAAGGACAAACCTCCTTTCCGACACAATCTGTTCAATTTCTATGATATTCCATGGAATTCACCAAACACACTAATTTGGATTATCTTTACAAATCCCACTTCTAATTGTATAATTATTGCACGAAAACTCATTCTTTTGCTACAGATTAAAAGCTTTTTTTAATTGTAAATACTCATAGGAAAACCTGTTTATGTACTACATTAGAAACACAATGTTCGTGCATAGCAAAGTGACAGCAAAGAAGTGGAGCTCTATAAACCTAATTTCGAAATGCAACATATAACAGTCCTTTAGGGTTTTGATTTAAAAATGGATTAAATGTTCATTATTTAAAAATGTATGGAAGAAAAATAATAAAAAAATTGTATGGAGAAAGAAGCAATCGACGAATCAATGTGAAATCTGCATTTTACCTAATTTATTATTTTTAGAATATCAGAAAAAAGAGAGAATTGATAAGGGGGAGATTGCCGACTCAATGAAGAAAAGTAAAGAAAATTAACGAAGGATACGAACAAGATCGACGGCGAGGCGAACGACCAAGATCGACAGTGACAACATACCACACACTATTTATTAAGGTGACTTTCAATAATAAAAAAATTATTTTAATAGTGTATGTGGATAATGTTAAACGTACAAGAAAGAATATAAAAGAAATGATTTCATTTCATTCAACTTGACAAAAACCTTACACCAGCTATCCATTTATAGTACATGAAATAACAGCTTTTCAAAAGCTTTTTACCCTAATAGCCTCACACCAACAAACTCTCTCAACAACCTGTGGACAGCTCATCATGCAAGGTGTCAAATTGTACACCTCAGCAACAAGCCGTTATGCATTGTCTAACATTTCCCCTGCTTGTTTTTTTTCTTCATCTTCAGCTTGGGAAGGGAACAAGACATGAAGATTCCCGCGCAAACATTCGAATTGTTGAACTGGAGCTGGCTTGGTGAGTATATCGGCAAGTTGATATCTGGCTAGAACGTAATTTACTTGCAAGACACCTTTGGCTACTTTTTCGCGAATAAAATGGATGTCAAGGTCAACATGCTTAGTCTGAGCATGATGCACAGGGTTGGCAGCCATGGATACGGTGCTTGTGTTGTCGCACCAGAGGCGAGGTGTGTCGCGAAGGGAAATGCCTATGTCTGTGAGAATAGAGACGACCTATAGGATTTCTGATGCTGCGTCGGCTAGACTGCGATACTCGGCCTCTGCAGATGAACGAGACACCGCCCGTTGCTTCCTAGAGCTCCAGGTAATAAGATGTGAGCCAAGAGAAAGACAGTAACCCGATGTTGATCGACGGTCGTCAATGTCACTTCCCCAGTCTGTATCTGAAAAAGCAGTGAGTAGAAGAGTATCCTTGCCTTGAGGAAAGAACCAGAGACCTTGATCCATAGTCCCCAAAAGATAGCATAGAATACGTAACACTGCTTGCCAGTGTACATCAGATGGTCGTTGCATGAATTGTGCAACTTTATTGACAGAGTAGGATATGTCGGGTCGCGTGTGGCAAATGTATTGGAGAGCTCCAACAACACTGCGATAGCCTTGACAATCACTTAAAGGTTCACCATCGTGGTGGCTGAGTTTGAGATATGTGACCATTGGTGTAGAGACAGGTTTGGCATCCAGCTGACCAGTTTTCTCAAGGAGATCTCGAATGTATTGCTTCTAAGTCAAGAAGAGACCAGCACCAAAGTGAAGAACTTCAATTCCAAGGAAGAATGTCACTAAAACAAGATCCTTGATTGAGAATTTTGCATGCAAAACATTAATAATGTGTTGAACATAGTCTTGACAACTCCCTGTGACAAGAATGTCATCGACATATACCACTAAATACATAGTGATGGTATTGTTGTTGTACACAAACAGTGAATTGTCCGCTGAAGAACTTCTAAAACCAATAGACTCCTAAAAGACCTTTAGTTTTAGGTACCAATTGCGTGGTGCCTGCCTCAGACCATAGATTGCCTTCTTCAGACGACATACAAGCGGTTGAGTAGAGGTAGACTCCTTGACAAACCCTGGTGGTTGATGCATGAACACATCTTCATGCAAATCACCCTTCAAAAAGGCATTGTCAACATCTATATGGCGTACTGGCCAAGAGTTTGTAACAACAACTGAAAGAACTATATTGACAGTGAAAAAATGGACCACAGGACTAAATGAATCAAGGAAATCATGACGTGGAACTTGAGTGTAGCCATTGGCAACCAAACGTGCCTTGTACCGATTGACAGATCCATCAGGGTTGCATTTGAGTTTGAAAATCCATTTGCACCATATGGCCTTTTTTCCAACTGGAAGCTCCACAAGATCCCAAGTGCCATTATTTACAAGTGCAGTAAATTCTGATACAGCTGCAGTAGTCCACTCTGGGTGTTGAAAGGCTTCTTGAATTGATACAGGAGTCGAGCTATAGGCAAGATGATATAACTTGGGTTTGAAAATCCCCACTTTGCTTTGAGTGATCATGTGGTGTTGATTATGTTGACTGGCTACTGGAGAAGGAGGCAATGCAGGATCAGGATCTGAGGTAGATTCCAGGTGATCATGAATAGTCTGATCAGTCGAGGCAGGTGACTCAGAAACAAGCCTTGATGTAGGGTCAGATATAGGAGATACATTGTGAGCAATAGTAGTCTCTGCCGGAGAAGAAGAAGAATCAGTAGGATGAGCAAGGGTGTCAACATGCTCTTCAACATGCTCTTCAGTAGGAGTAGTAGGATCAGATGGTGAATCAATGCAGGAAGGGAACTGCACAAAAATAGGTCTCGTGGTTGAAGAGGAAGCTGCAGGCACATTCCATGGAAAGACAATCTCATTAAAGATTACATTTCGAGACACATATATCCTCCCTGTGCCATCAAGACAATAGTAACCTTTATGCTTAGGGGAATATCCCAGAAACAGACAAGGAGTAGAGCGAAATTCAAGCTTATGTTTGTTGAAAGGACGTATGTGAGGGAAGCATTCACACCCAAAAACTCTGAGGACACTGTAATCTGGTGGTCGACCATATAATTTCTGATAGGGAGAAACATTACCCTGACATCGTGAAGGTAGACGATTGATCAGAAACGTGGCAGTCAAAATAGCATACGCCCAAAATTTCAAAGGCATATTAGCTTGAGCCAAAAGGGTGAGGGCTGTCTCGACGATGTGGCGGTGTTTACGTTCCACCACACCGTTCTGCTGAGATGAGTGAGGACATGTGACCCTATGAATCATACCAACTTCAGCACAAACATTATCCAAAAACTGGAATTCACCACCACCATCTGACTGTATAGCACGAATGGTTGTATTAAACTGAGTTTGAATCAAAGAATGAAACACAGTGAAAGCTTTGGAAGCTTCAGACTTAGCTTTAAGCAAATAAACCCATGTATTACGCGTAAACATATCAACAAAAGATACGTAATATTGATATCCATTAGATCGAACTGAGGCAGGCCCCCATACATCTACTTCAATAAGTTCGAAAGGAGCGGAATACACTGTAGAACAAGTTCGATAAGGAAGTGTATGACTCTTTCCTAATTGACAAGCTTTACAAATAGCATTCTTGGATAAACTAACATGCTTATTTAAAACTGAATTAATCACTTCTGAAGAAGGATACCCCAAGCGTTGATGCCACAACGTGAAGGAGGAATCACCACTGACCGAAGCTGCGCAAAATGAAACTGAAGGTGAAGAATAAAGGTTGGAAAAGCTGTATAAACCATCTTGTTGTGTGCCATGCAAAAGTGGAACCCCTGTAGCTTCATCCTTCACACAGCAATACCCAGCATGAAACTCAAAATACACAGAGTTATCAGATGTGAATTTCAAAACTGATAGCAAATTGCGAGTGATGCGTGGAACATGTAAAAGATGATGAAGATGTAGCTCACGAGATGAAATCAGTATAGAAGCATGACCAATGCTAGATATAGACAGCGAGGAACCATCACCGATGTGTACAGAACCCTTACCAGTATACTGAGAAGAACCATGGATTGTTGTAGGTTGACTGGTCACGTGATGCATTGCACCAGAGTCAGGGAACCAAGATACCGAACTAGGGCAGTGAGAGAGTTGATCTGAGGGGTCGATATTACTGGTGAAGAGTCCCGAGTATCACCTGGAGGAGTGGTAGGAAGAAAAAGATCATACGCCACCTCAACCGTGCCAGGAGCAAAGTTTACAACATTAGCCTGAGTTGTATCAGATTCACGAGGCCTAGATGAAGAAGGAACCCCCTTGAAGTTCTTGTCAAATCGATACCAACAACGATTGACTAGGTGCCCTAGTTTCCCGCACAACTGACACTGGGAACGAGGGCGGCCACAAAAACGACCACGAGCATCATCCTGACGATAGGACCGTTGAAAGGAGAACGATGAAGAGGAGTTAGAATCCTCAAATCTTGTGGCATGAATCCCAACAGGTGATCGCAGCGGATCAGAGACTCTGGTTTCAGCATCAACGAGCAGAGAAACAGCAGCCTCAACAGAAAAGGGCTCACGGCTGCCTGAGATTACAACAACAAAGAGGTCATATTCCGAGGGCAATCCATTGAGTATCGTGGCAATTTGTTCAATAGAGGACACCGAGTTTCCACAAGATGCAAGCAAATCGCAAATCTCTTTGATTTGCATCGTATATGTACGCATCGAGAGAGAAACCTTCTTAAGCGATCGAAGACGGCAGTGAAGATGCATGACCCTCGTGGTAAAAAGTTGAGAATAGAGTTGAGTGATGGCAGCCCAGATCGCGACAGTAGTATCAGCTCCAACGAGATTAGGAAGTATATCAGGGCCAATGGTGGACAGTAACCACGAGGCAAGGGAGCTGTCTTGTTTAACAAAACGCAGGTAAGCTGGATTAGGGCTTGCAACACCATCGACAAGAGGAAGAAGTTTCGATGGCAGGGAAATAGAGCCATCGAGGTTACCCTCCAAACCATGGCCACGCATCATCAGAGTGACTTGCTGCTTCCAGAGCAGGAAATTTGAATCATCCAACTGAATATTTATCCTTTTGTTGGAGAAGGACTGCTCCACCGCATCATCATCAGAAGACGCCGAAACCGAGGGTGAGGGAGCCATGACAGCGAGAAGAAAAACGAACAAAGAGGACAACGAAAGACTAAACCTGGATTTCCGATACCATGTTAAACGTACAAGAAAGAATATAGAAGAAAGGATTTCATTTCATTCAGCTTGACAAAAACCTTACACCAGCTATCCATTTATAGTACATGAAATAACAGCTTTTCAAAAGCTTTTTACCCTAATAGCCTCACACCAACAAACTCTCTCAACAACCTGTGGACAGCTCATCATGCAAGGTGTCAAATTGTACACCTCAGCAACAAGCCGTTATGCATTGTCTAACAGATAACATAATAATATGTGATGATGATGAAGAATAAGTCTCTTGAAAGGACCTTTGAGTAAAGAATTCGAGACAAAAGACTTAAGAAAGATCAGGTATTTCCTAGGCATAGAGGTTGCAAGGTTAGCAAGAGGATGATAATAATCAAATAAAGTATGTCATGGACTTGCTTATTGAAACATGACTGATGGGATGCAAACCGGCTGAAACTCCTATGGAAGTTGGCTTAAAATTTAGTAAAAACAAGGAATTCTTAAGTTGATAAGAGACCGTTCCAGAGGTTAGCGGGAAAGCTGATTTACTTATCACTAACTAAACCAGACATAACATTCCCAGTCAATGTTATCAGCCAACACATGACTGATCCAAGAGAAGAATATATGGAAGCAACAACCAGAATTTTAAGATACTTGAAGGGAACTCCAGGACATGGTTTGTTGTTTAGAAAGACTCAATATAGGATTATTAAAGTGTTTACAGACTCGAGATGGGCTGGTGAACTCACTAAAAGAAGGTTCACTAGTGGCTATTGTACATTTGTTTGGGGAAATCTAGTAAACTGGAGAAGCAAGAAACAAACAGTAGTGTCTAAAAACAGTGCTTAAGTAGTGTATAGGGCTTTGGCGTTAAGAATTTGTGAAGGAATTTGGCTACTAAAGTTACTTAATGAGTTGAGGGTGTATCAAGAAAAGAAGTTAAAGATTTTGTGCGATAACCAATAAGTTATTTAAATTACCAGAAATCTTATCCACCATGATAGAACTAAATATGTGAAAATAGACATACGTTTTATTTCAGAAAAGATCAACAGTGGAATAGCTTCCTTATCCTATGTTCCTACAGAAGAGCAACTAGTAGATGTGCTTACAAAAGCACCACCTAAAGCATTTTTCGATAAGTTTCTATTCAAGCTAGGATTATACAATGCATATTCTTTAATTTGAGGGGGAATGTAGGATTATCTGATATTATTGATAGTGTTTGTATTCCTTAAGTAACTGTAAAAGTAGTTAAAGTCTACTTCCTAAATGATAAGAGTCAATAGATAAAAGAATAAAATTAATACCCTATCTAAAAACCACTGCACCAAGCTTCTCTAAAAAATATGGAAGCTGTTTTCTCTGCAAGCGCACGTTAGCTGGCCTAACGGCCTTGGAGATTCTTCCATTTTCTTTCGAATTTCCTCATTTTCTCTCTTCGTTTCTTTGATTCTGTTCTTATCTTCTTCGATTCTGTTTTTCTCTTCTTGATTCCTTGGTGTTTTGCGGATTCGTATGTCTACGGTTGATTGGAAGAAGATCCTGTTTGGGGGCGGCGATGCTCAATCGCTCGATTTCTTCCCCCCGGTGACCAGTGCTGATTCCTTTGAAGTGGCGTCGGCTTCTGAGATTTTTTCAATGAGGGCTTTGCTGATTGGAGGCATTCACTTGTTGGGCAATTCATCAGGGCTGCTCCTAATTTTATTAGTTTGAAGAAAATTGTGGGAACTCTTTGGGGGAAGGAAACCCTAACTCATGTTAGTCTGGCTGGGAACAATTTGTACGTATTCTCCTTTGTTAATGACACAGCTCGTGATTGGGTTATGGAGAATGGACCTTGGCACATTCAGCACAAGCCACTGGTGCTTCGCAAATGGGAGCCAAATATGCTAAGGTTGGATTTCGATCTATCGCGAATGCCAGTGTGGGTTCAACTCTACAACATACCTCTTGAGCTCTATACGCGGTTAGGTCTGAGCTACATTGCTAGTGGGCTTGGGATTCCTTTGTATATGGATTCGATCACAGCTTCGCATGAGAGGCTCGAATTTGTAAAAGTTTGTGTGGAGATTGTTGCCGGAATAACAGTGCCTCGTGTTATCCCAGTGAAGATGAAAGATAACACCATTGTGATGGAGAAGGTAAAGCTGCCATGGATGCCAGCAAGCTGTGCTGCTTGTAAAGTCTTTGGCCATTCTGATAAGCAATGTGTAGAAGTTCATGCTGGCAAACCGGAATGGATGCCTAAGTCAAAGGAGACTGTTGTTTGTCCTGCACCATTGATCCCTGATAATGCTGGTCCAAATTCTAAGCCAGTGGAGGTTCTTGGTTCCTTGAGATCTAGGGATGCTGATGCACATCCTGTCAAAGTGGATGTTGCTCGTGTCAAAGTGGATGTTTCTCCTGTTGATGTTGATCCTGAGACTCCACTAGTTAATGAGGAGGGGAGTGGAACTGGATGTACCTTGGATGCAAGTTCATCCCATCTTGTTACAGATGAGGATTACCCCCTTTGAAAAGTCCTTTGAGTAAAGGAAAGAGCAAGGGACGGGGGCGGGGTAAGGCTTCTGGTGGATCTGGTAAAGCTCATAATAGGTTTGAGGCTCTTCAGAGTATTAGCTCTGAAATTGTGGCTGAAGTTAAGAAGCCTCGTGTTGCTTCTTTGGGAGTGACTGCCTTGCTGCAAGAAATGCGTACAAAGAAGGTGGATAAGTTGAAGACTACGGTGCCTGTGTCCAAAGGTACCTTGTTGCGTGTAAAATAGTCTATCACAATTGAGTGCAAGTGTACACGTCGCAAGTAATAAAGTGATACTAGAGTATCGGATATCGTCTCCACAGAGACTGGGCTAACCCTTTCCTTCGCTATCTGCACAAGGGGAAAAGAAGAGATTTAATAGAATGATTAAGTTGTCACGAAAATAATCAAGTAAAAAAAGGAGAATCAGGATAATAAAATAGGCAGGAATTGAATTGCTTAGTAGTGTAGGTATTGCACTGTTCAAGGACTTCTGTTCTGTGTCTGGCTCCTGTCGCGACAGCACCTGTCACAGTAGCGGTCTGTTGTTTGTCGCGACAGCGATCACACAACTCTGTACTTCAAGCTCGGCAAGAATCCCTGTTGTGACTCGTCCTATCCCTAGGTCCAAGTTCTGTCGATGAATATATCTTGGATGATACCTCTCGGCGTTAATCGAAGTATGAACACCGATGTTTGTGAATTCTTCCTTAGCCGCTTAACCTCGTCCTATCCCTAGGTCCGAGATAGTTCAACCATAAACTGGAGAACCCGCACTTATTCCTTTTGTATACTTAACTCTCTCGATATCAAGTAAATGAATAATCTCACAATTCTCTCCCGATACTCTTGCAAGATGTTGAAAACCAGAATAAGCAAACTTGAAGTTTTATTTCATTGAATAGAAAAATCCTAAGAACAGAACAAGCCTTACAACTACTTTACAATATCAACCCTTTGCCCTAGGGGAGGTTTAGAATATGGTGAAGAAAGAGAAACGGCTAGGGTTTTGGGGAAGAAGGCTAGAGAATAGGTGATGTCTCTCTAGGTCGAATTACAAGCATATATATAGGCCTTGGGTACAAGTTTTCTTAATGGCCAAGAATACTAGTTCGAATTAAAGTACAATTCATTAAAGATTAAATCTCTGAATAAACGTCCTTTAGTTTGCCCTATCTTCTTGCTTTGACTTTCTCCTCAAACTTTGGGCAAGGGCTTTCTTGTGTTTCTGGGCTCCAAATATTACGCAAGTGGTCTCTAAAAATTAGGCTTGAAATCCTCTATCAGTCGAACTCCACTTCGCATTTTCCATCTCTTCTTCTTCACTGTCGCCACCTCTGTCACGATAGCTATCACAACATCTGTCACGGCATCACTTTCATAGCATCACTGTCACGACATCTGCCACGACATCTGTCATGACATCTGCCACGACATCTATCATGATAGTGATGTATGAGGCAGTTTTCTTCACTCCAGCTCTTCTGTTCCTCTGCTGCCCTGGATGCTGCCACGACAGTTATCTTCTATTCCTCTGCTGCCCTGGCCACAGCAGATACCTGCAAAAGTAACCAAATTTAGCAGTATCTGCGCAGTTTTATCTAAATGTGATGTTGATGCAAAACTTAACCTAAAATACAGTTAAACATACTTGAGTGCAGTAAAAATAAGGATAAATGATGGGTAAAATATAGAACTTTTATGCACTGATCACACCCCCAAACTCGAATCTTTGCTTGTCCTCGAGCAAATGCAACCTAACTAACATGCATACATACATATATATATATTTTATATTTTTATTATTCTTTTTTCTTGGCTTAAGTCAGTGAACAATCCTTACCCACAACACCATCCCTATCATGTTTAGCACCTGTTCAAATATTTAAGGATCTACTTAGAGCAAAAGTATAGTTCTCGTGCATGTGTGTGCATTTATTGTGAACATACATGAATATAGACTTCCCTAGCAACTAGAATATTATACTTAGCTTGTTTAGAGTTTTCCTTCGAGACTTAATTCTTTTTTATTACTAGAGCCAGTATCGGGCACCTCTAGTTGTTTTCCTTCTTTTTCTAAATTTTTCAGTTTTTTTTACTAGAGCCAGTATTTCAGGCACCTCTAGTTTTCTATCTAGAGCCGGTGATAGGCACCTCTAGAAGTTTTTCTCTGGTTATTTTCCTAGAGCCAGTGATAGGCACCTCTAGGCTTCCTGAGTTTCTAGTCTCTTTCTACTCTAAGTTCTAAGTTTTCTATTCTGAGTATGCTAGAGAAAGTCTATTATCAAGTAAGTCACAAAGTGTTTCAGTTTTTCAGAACTATACTAAGGCTCTACTTACTTCCTAAAATATTTTTAAGGGGCTATCACGACAGAGATGGCAGCGACATATAATAAAAGTTCAATAAATTATGCCATTTTTTGCATAAAAATAAATGCGACACAATTAAAACTAAATGCAATATTATATTAATAATTAGGAGGATTGCCTACCCCCAAACTCAAGGGTTGCATTGTCCTCAATGCATGACACAAGACACAGAAATGAAAACAAAAAATAAAAATGACAAAAAAGTGAAACATCACAAAAAGATAATATATACAACAGGCGACAGAGAAAAGGAAAAAGAAAACTTAAGTTGTGCGGCTTCCGTCGCTGCTGCTGGAGCTTTGGATGAGGAGCTGTCGGCGGGCAGTCTCCTTGAACTTTGTCGGAGGAGCTGTGGGTGCTGCCCCGAGAGTATGAGTGCTGCCGCGGCAGGGGTGGAGGCAGAGCTTCCTCGGGTTGCTTGTATCGTCATTGCAAGGGTTTTCTCTGTTTACCTAATAACACAAACAAACTAAAAACTAATATCAAATTTCTAATTCCTAAATAATAAAGATAGAATAAGATAAAGATAAAATACAATAAAATAAATTAAGTTAAATTAGGAGTGCCTTGAGGGGCATCTCCTAAAGTAACTGCTCCCTGTTCTATTAATGTTTGAGGGGTCGTTTCCGGTACTTCTTGAAGTCCATCTGTACCCTCCATCTGGTGATTATTCTCATGGTGGGGGCTCCTTTCTTTCTCTTCCCTTTGTAGTCCATGAAGTCCTCCATTTTTGGTAAAGTTTCTGAGGGCATGAATATATGATTAGTAAAAATTAAATTGATATTCGACCACAAACTTACCTTGTTTTCGTTGAATGTTGTTGTGGTGGAATGTAGCCCTTGATATCGTGCCTGCTGCTGCGGCAGCCAGTTATTTTAACAGTCCGTTGTCAGGTTACTTTGCAGGTCAATGGGACATTGGTAAGTGCATCACTCTCTATATCAAATTCTGTTGGCCACTCGTAGATCTCCATCAGTAGAGATATCGATGATTCTAAATCCATCGACGTTGGTTCCTCAAATACCTGCAATGGAATCGGTGAGTTTTCAAAGAATTCAAAAGGTTCGTTTATTACCTGCTCGTATTCCATTTGTGAGGCACTGTCATTGGGTAGCTCTTCTAGGTGGTCGTGCGAGTGCCATGACAGGGATGGATGTGTGCAATCTTGGTCGGGCATAACTGAGGTAGTGTGTTGAGAGTTTGCCTCGGATGTGGTTGCCGCAGTGACATTTTCTTGAATTTCACTCAGCGTTATTACGATGTTTCTCCATTCCGGCTCCTCGATCATTGCCATGACAAGTTGTTGCTCAGACTCATCATGTGTTGGGTATTCCTTCACATGGGCATCCTCGTCATCTTGCTTCAGGATTTCAGGTTCATCCGTGGCATGAATGAGGATCGGTCTGCTCAAGATTTCATCCATCTTGGCGATACTTTTGTCCATAGAAGCCGACAATTCTTGAGTGAGTGCCATGAAGGCTTGCAGTGTGTCTTCTAAGGATTTTGACTGCTCTTGAGGATGATGACATTGCCAGGGCATGTCGGGTTCTGCAGCAAAACTGTTATGGTAAAACAAATTTTGCGGGTTTTGATCGTACCATAAAAAATTTTGCTGCTGCGGCTCGGCATCTGTTGTCCCTGTTGCTGTTGTGGTGGCATATATTGTTCTTGTTGGTTCCATTGTTGGTTGTCCATATATTCACCGAAAAAATGGGGACAACTTTTTGATGCGTGATTACCTTTACAGGAATTGCAAGAACTTTCCCACATCAGCTCTCGAATGGTTTTTCCTGGCATGTTGATGCTCCTTAGACCTGTATTTCACCTGATTTTTTTTATAAAAAAAGAAAAAGAAAATTAAAAATAAAAATAAAAATAAAAGAAAAGTGCAGAAGCTAGGGTAAGAGTGTGTTGCCAGTCCCCGACAACGGCGCCAAAAACTTGTTGCGTGTAAAATAGTCTATCGCAATTGAGTGCAAGTGTACACGTCGCAAGTAATGAAGTGATACTAGAGTATCGGATATCGTCTCCATAGGGACTGGGCTAACCCTTTCCTTCACTATATACACAAGGGGAAAAGAAGAGATTTAATAGATTGATTAAGTTGTCACGAAAATAATCAAGTAAAAAAAGGAGAATCAGGATAATAAAATAGGCAGGAATTGAATTGCTAAGTAGTGCAGGTATTGCACTGTTCAAGGACTTCTGTTCTGTGTCTGGCTCCTGCCGCGGCAGCGGTCTGTTGTTTGTCGCGGCAGCGATCACACAACTCTGTACTTCAAGCTCGGCAAGAATCCCTGTTGTGACTCGTCCTATCCCTAGGTCCAAGTTCTGTCGATGAATATATCTTGGATGATACCTCCCAGCGTGAATCAAAGTATGAACACCAGTGTTTGTGAATTCTTCCTTAGCCGCTTAACCTCGTCCTATCCCTAGGTCCGAGATAGTTCAACCATAAACTGGAGAACCCGCACTTATTCCTTTCGTATACTTAACTCTCCCGATATTAAGTAAATGAATAATCTCACAATGCTCTCCCGATACATTTGCAAGATGTTGAAAACCAGAATAAGCAAATTTGAAGTTTTATTTCATTGAACAGAAAAATCCTAAGAACAGAACAACCCTTACAACTACTTTACAATATCAACCCTTTGCCCTAGGGGAGGTTTAGAACATGGTGAAGAAAGAGAAACGGCTAGGGTTTTGGGGAAGACGGCTAGAGAATAGATGATGTCTCTCTAGGTCGAATTACAAGCATATATATAGGCCTTGGGTACAAGTTTTCTTAATGGCCAAGAATACTAGTTCGAATTAAAGTACAATTCATTAAAGATTAAATCTCTGAATAAACGTCCTTTAGTTCGCCCTATCTTCTTGCTTTGACTTTCTCCTCAAATTTTGGGCAAGGCCTTTCTTGTGCTTCTGGGCTCCAAAAATTATGCAAATGGTCTGTAAAAATTAGGCTTGAAATCCTCTATCATTCGAACTCCACTTCGCATTTTCCATCTCTTCTTCTTCACTGTCGCCACGTCTATCACGACAGCTATCACGGCATCTGTCACGACATCACTGTCATAGCATCACTGTCACGGCATCTGCCACGGCATCTGTCACGGCATCTGTCATGACAGTGATGTATGAGGCAGTTTTCTTCACTCCGGCTCTTCTGTTCCTCTGCTGCCCTGGATGCTGCCACGACAGTTATCTTCTATTCATTTGCTGCCCTGGATGCTGCCACAGCAGATACCTACAAAAGTAACCAAATTTAGCAGTATCTGCGCAGTTTTATCTAAATGTGATGTTGATGCAAAACTTAACCTGAAATGCTGTTAAACATGCTTGAGTGCAACAAAAATAAGGATAAATGATGGGTAAAATATAGAACTTTTATGCACTGATCATACCTCTCTTTCTCAATGAATATTGCGTTTTGGAATGTTCGAGGGTTTATGATGAGTTCTCAAATATGACATATTTCATTTGCTATTTTTCTAGTTATTTGGACTTCTTTCTGCTTAATACATGTTGTTTTCGTTATATTTTGTGCAGGGATCCAATTCTGGAAATAGCAGTGAAAATGGGGCATTTTTGCAGTTTTTATTATAATTCTGTCATGACTTGCATCATGGGCACGACACCGGGCACGACGCGTCTGACGTGGCAGTGACGTGGCAATGACGTGGTGACTTCTAGAAGCTTCTGGAACGTTCTGAGAGATCTTATCAGCTTATCCGATTATATTCCTGCATTTAAATTTCAAAACATTTGAATTGTTTTATCTTTTGTTTATTATTTTAAATTATCTCATCACTTTATCTTTGTAAATCTAAGCCTATAAATACCACCCTTGGTAAAGGCTTAGATCATCATTCATTTTAGTTTTCATCTTCTAGTTTTTGAGTCTTTTTATCTTTGTAAACATTTTTAGTTTTAATCAAAGTCCATTTTTCTTTATTTTCTCGTTTCACTTATTTTATGTTATTCAATTGCTTTTCTAAAAACGAGTTAAGTATGATAATCAATATCATGCTTAGCTAAACTCTTTAAGCCAAGAACCAGCCAAGTCAATTCAATTCGTGAGAATTGAACTTGCTTAAATACTTTTGGGGAAATCATTTTTATCTTTCTGCTTAGATAGTTTGACAATCGGCCTTACTAAAGTTTTTTTAAACGTTTTTCAAATAAAAAAGGGCTCTTTGGTCTGAATTCGCTTAAAAACATAGTTGGGAGGAAGGATCGGCCTGTGGCAATTTTCGACTTCCTATGAACACTCTTAGCGGCGGTCCGCTAAGGAAAGATAAAATCAGAAGCGATTCTACTTTTAGACAATTTCTGAGTCGGGTTTTTCCTGTTTTATTCTAAATATTTTAACGGCGATAGTCGTGGTTGATTTATTTAAGAACCATCTTTCGAAGATAGACTTGGGAGGATTGGTTACTCGAGAGAAGAACAAGTTACGACGGGTTGGGCCTCGTAGACTGTAACCGACATGATCCTCGAAATAAAAATCTACTTCAATGATCGAAAGAATTGAAGGAGTTGGTTCGAGGCTGATTTTCACCCTTGGTTTTTCTTACTACTTTTAGTTCTTTTTCTCTATTTTATTACTTCATCACAAATCATATCACCCCCTTCTTTTATTTATTTGCTTTTTCAGATATTCCTGGGATTTCGGATTCAACAAATTCAAGTCAACAATTCCAGCTAATCTCCCTGCGGATCGACCCTCTTTCCCTATACTTGTTCAATTTCTTTATTTATTCATTGTTGAAAGAGGATTAATTTATATTTATTTTGACTGGTTAACGACGACTTGTCAAAATTGGCGCCGTTGTCGGGGAGATTTATTTTCGGCAATTTTTGACTGATTTGGTTTTATTTTTATGACCAGGAAGATTCCGGGTACTTTAGCTCCATATAACCCGTAAATTGAAGCAAGCGCTCGTAGAACTCACGGCGAAACACTTCGACGAAAGAAACAACAAAGCACACGACGACTCGAACAAGAATCCCCTTCCGAAACAACACCAATCGAAGAACCTACACAAGAACCAGAAACAATGGCGGACCAAACGATTCGAGAGCTGAACGCAGCTCCTACTGTGCAACAACCCCTTTGCATCGCTTTTCCTCAAGGCGACACTCCCTTTCAACTCAAAACGGGCCTAACTCACCTATTACCCACTTTTAATGGCCTCCCTACTAAAAGCCCACATAAACACCTTACCGAATTTCACATGGTGTGCAGCAGCATGAAACCGCAAGGAGTTTCAGAGGATCAGATAAAACTAAGGGCATTTCCTTTTTCTTTAGCCGGAATGGCTAAAGAATGGTTATTTTATTTACCTCCGAATTCTATTAATACATGGGCTGATATTTCTCGTGTTTTCCTTGACAGGTATTTCCCTGCAGCAAAAGCGACTGAACTTAGGCGAAGCATTTTGAGTATCCAACAAATGCACGACGAATCCCTATATGATTATTGGGAAAGGTTCAAGAAGCTGTGCGCAAGCTGTCCGCAACATGGCCTGTCCGAGCAAACACTCCTTCAATACCTATATGAAGGAATGTTACCAATGGACAAAAAGATGGTAGATGCAGCAAGCGGTGGCGCGCTCGTTAACATGACTCCTACTGCAGCGAGGACATTAATCTCCACAATGGCTGCAAACTCGCAGCAATTTGGTTCTACAAGTGAACCCAGCCGACGGGTTCACACAGTAAGCACGATTTCATTAGAGAATAAAATTGATAATTTGACTAATATTGTGTATTCTCTTGTTTCAGGGGAGATAAAAGCTGCTAAGGTATGCGGAATATGCACTATGCCATATCACGCAACCGACTTATGCCCATTGTTGCGAGATACGTCTGGTGCCCAAGTTAACGCTATACACAACTTTCCCGGACCTCCCCAAAGACCCTATAACCCACATAGCAATACCTTCAATTCCGGTTGGAGAGATCACCCAAACTTGAGCTACGGTAATCAGAACCCAAATTACCAACCTAGGCAACAACCTCCCCACCAAAACCAAGCACCCCAAAAATCTTCACTTGAGTCTATTGTTGAGAGATTGGCAGTTTCGCAAGAAAAATTCCAAACCCAAACACAATCCTATCTCCAGCAAATCGACAAACAAATAAGCCAACTAGCTCAAGCCGTTAACCGTCTAGAATCCCATGGGAAGTTACCATCACAAACCGAAACCAATCCAAGGGAAAATGTGAGCGTGATCACTCTGCGTAGTGGAACTGTGATAACGCCTAAACCACCCAAGCAAACCGAGAAAAAATCCGACGAGCAAGGCAGCTTTTCGAAGGACCAGAACGAAAAGTCTCCACCCACTGTAGGTAACTCTAAATCCAATATTTCTGTTTCTACTTACGAACCTGTTCCTCCTTTTCTAGGTAGATTGGCGAAACGAGATAAAAAGGAGGAAGAGAAGGAAATTTTGGATGTATTTAAAAAAGTGGAAATCAACATCCCACTTTTGGATGTTATTCGGAAGGTCCCTAAGTACGCAAAATTTTTGAAAGATCTATGCACAAACCGAAGGCGATTGTCTGGGAATGAAAAAGTTAACCTTGGTGAGAATGTTTCGGCTATTCTTCAAAGACCATTGCCGCCAAAGTACAAGGATCAAGGTATGTTTGCGATTCCTTGTAAAATTGGGAATGTTGGGGTAAAAAGAGCGATGTGCGATTTATGCGCATCTATCAACGTCATGCCGTTAATCTTTTACAACAAAATTTTGACTGAGCCTTTGAAGGAAACGCGAGTGACGGTTCAACTAGCTGATCGATCAGTCATCTACCCCGAGGGAGTGCTAGAAAACGTGTTGGTACAGGTAAAAGATCTTATTTTCCCTGCTGATTTTTATATTATTGACATGGAAAATGATCGCAGCAACAACGGATCCGAAATCTTGCTTGGCCGACCTTTCCTATCAACCGCGCATACAAAGATTGATGTCCGCGGCGGCATTTTAACTATGGAATTTGATGGGGAAGTAGTTAAATTTGATATGTATAAAGCTATGAAGTATCCTGATTCGGTCGCAAGTTTAAATTTCATTGATATTATAGATCCGTTAGCTGATGATTTGATCGAAACTAATATGTGTTATGACTTTTGTAGGGAATTCGCAGATCTCGACGATAAAAACAAAGGCGAAATCATTTCAAATCTTTCTTCCCTTTTTGATTTTCGATTAACTCCAATTCGAACTAAACATTTTCCATCAATTTTGCAGGAACCAAAGCCAAGGTTGGAACGGTTTGATTATGTAATTTTTGGTGACAACCAATCCCTGCCAACCATTATTTGGAGTAATTTGTCGCATCGGGAAGGAGGTAGAAACTTAGTTGTTGTTTTGCGCACAATTAAAAAGATGGAGGAAGGCGTTAAAACGACAAGGGATGGACGTCACCGTTTATTTGAAGAACTTGCTTTTGAAGAACCAAAAATTTAGCAAAGGTCGTCGAGCTAAACGACGTTAAACAAAGCGCTAAATGGGAGGCAACCCATTCTTTTCATTTCCGTTAATTTTTATTTTCCCTTTTATTTATTTTTAGTTTTTAGCTTTAATTTTTGTTTTAATTTCTTAGCTTTTCCAATCTCTTTCAGGGACTCCAGCAGCACTAATTTCCATTCTACATCAAGGAATTTTCGAAGAGCAGTGAAGTGCACCGTTTCATTAAACGATGCACGTTAGCAAAACCTATGGTCTGCGGTGCATTTTAGCCAAACCCTTTAGCCTTTACCCTTTGACCACCCAAATATCTCCCGCAGCCAATCAACCCATTTCTTTTATTTTATTTATTTATTTATTTTCCCTAAATCCCCTCATTTCGTCTCCTTCCTTTTCTCCACCCGCATCATCTTCTGCACTTCATCACCACAAAAAACCGCACCCCCTTCTTCCCCCACAAAACCGAGCCCCACCAAAACCTCACCACCACCAATGGTCCGCATATAACGCCAAGACCGGGTCGAGCCTCTACCCACGCACCGTTCTCGGTGATGACTCGTTGCATCGGCGGCCTTCGTGGAGGTGCCCAGTGATTCCGACCAGTCCCCATTCCTCCTCCCTACCGTGGTGGCCGACGACCAGCAACTATTCGACGGGTGCCCAACAAAAATGCTGAACCACCCTTCGCCGCACCCTCTTTCGCACATCCGGCAGCTCCGTTCAAAGCCCTCTGCCGCCGCTGATCCGAGCCACTCATAGTGCACCATTCCCATCGACTCACTCTACATCCACGGGGAGTATTTTTTGCCCTTATTTTCTCTTTATTTCCTTAATTTTTATGAATTGGGGCAATTCAATTAAGTGAGGGGGAGGGCATCAAACCACTTGCCATGCTTATCTGATATATGTTTGATTTTGGTTTAACTTTGAGAAAATATTTTCTTTCCCATCGCTTGCTGTCCAGCATGTTATAATTGTTATAGTGCATAGGAATATTTGAATGTTGACATTTTGATAATCAAATGGCATGAGTATAATGATAGTTTGACATCTCTTTTCAATTTGCCTTGATTGTGATAATTGAATTTTTCTCCTAGCTTAATCAACTTAGCCTAATTTTGTGAGAATTTGAGCCTTGAGCATGCATCTTATTTTTTATGCTCGTTTTTCCTTGCTTGAGAGTGTCATCTTGAATTTAGGAATCTAGAACTTGTGGCTTGTATACGATTTGAGACTACACTAGAATGAGGTGCTTTAAGATGATTTAGGCATTAGGATTTTCTCTCTTTCATTAAAACTTACCTTTCGCTTAGTGAACCCTCTTGAAACCTTATATCCCATTTTTTGGCTTAACCCTCAACCAAACTTTTTGATTGATCAAATGCTAGAAATTGTATTGCTAGACAAAAAAGGGCTGCAATTCGAAATAAGGGCATTAATTTTTCTAGAAAAAAATGATGAAAAAAACAAAGAAAAACAGAATAAAAGGAAGCAATTGCTTCGAAAAGAAAAAAGAAGAAAAAACAGTTTCAAAAAGAAGAAAAAAAAGAAAAAAAAATGTGTGTTTGCTTGCCCATTTTAGCTCCTTTTTAATGTCTTCATTGCTGAATGTTTGATATATCTTGCATTGATCATCCTCTTTTATTTTTCTTCCCATCTTTCTATCCTTTTTCTAAACCCACATTACACCTTGAATAAAAGACCTAATGATTTTTGCACCTCGATTCTATTAAAGTAGTGGAGAATTGAACTTGTTACAAGCCTATGGAAACCTTTGTTCATGCATGACTTAGAGTGCTTTTGCTTCACATTTACCTTTAAACACTTTGAGTGCTCTTGAGTGTACCTTGGTGAGGATTAAGACTAGGTTAAGATTTGATTATTACTTGATAGACGATTGAAAGAATGAAAGACTTTTCTTTGCTTATATCCACTTGGTTTGATTTATGTCTCTTTCATGGTATTTCTTTTGCACTTGAACTCTTATAATTATGCTTGATACTTGTGATGGCTTGAAGAATGCATTCTTGGTTAATATCTTTTTCGGACATACTTGAGGACAAGTATGAGACAAGTGAGGGGGAATTTGATGAGTTCTCAAATATGACATATTTCATTTGCTATTTTTCTAGTTATTTGGACTTCTTTCTGCTTAATACATGTTGTTTTCGTTATATTTTGTGCAGGGATACAATTCTGGAAATAGCAGTGAAAATGGGGCATTTCTGCAGTTTTTATTATAATTCTGTCATGACTGGCATCATGGGCACGACACCGGGCACAACGCGTCTGACGTGGCAATGACGTGGCGACTTCTAGAAGCTTCTGGAACGTTCTAAGAGATCTTATCAGCTTATCCGATTATATTCCTGCATTTAAATTTCAAAACATTTGAATTGTTTTATCTTTTGTTTATTATTTTAAATTATCTCATCACTTTATCTTTGTAAATCTAAGCCTATAAATACCACCCTTGGTAAAGGCTTAGATCATCATTCATTTTAGTTTTCATCTTCTAGTTTTTGAGTCTTTTTATCTTTGTAAACATTTTTAGTTTTAATCAAAGTCCATTTTTCTTTATTTTCTCGTTTCACTTATTTTATGTTATTCAATTGCTTTTCTAAAAACGAGTTAAGTATGATAATCAATATCATGCTTAGCTAAACTCTTTAAGCCAAGAACCAGCCAAGTCAATTCAATTCGTGAGAATTGAACTTGCTTAAATACTTTTGGGGAAATCATTTTTATCTTTCTGCTTAGATAGTTTGGCAATCGGCCTTACTAAAGTTTTTTTAAACGTTTTTCAAATCAAAAAGGGCCCTTTGGTCTGAATTCGCTTAAAAACATAGTTGGGAGGAAGGATCGGCCTGTGGCAATTTTCGACTTCCTATGAACACTCTTAGCGGCGGTCCGCTAAGGAAAGATAAAATCAGAAGCAATTCTACTTTTAGACAATTTCTGAGTCGGGTTTTTCCTGTTTTATTCTAAATATTTTAACGGCGATAGTCGTGGTTGATTTATTTAAGAACCATCTTTCGAAGATAGACTTGGGAGGATTGGTTACTCGAGAGAAGAACAAGTTACGACGGGTTGGGCCTCGTAGACTGTAACCGACATGATCCCCGAAATAAAAATCTACTTCAATGATCGAAAGAATTGAAGGAGCTGGTTCGAGGCTGATTTTCACCCTTGGTTTTTCTTACTACTTTTAGTTCTTTTTCTCTATTTTATTACTTCATCACAAATCATATCACCCCCTTCTTTTATTTATTTGCTTTTTCAGATATTCCTGGGATTTCGGATTCAACAAATTCAAGTCAACAATTCCAGCTAATCTCCCTGCGGATCGACCCTCTTTCCCTATACTTGTTCAATTTCTTTATTTATTCATTGTTGAAAGAGGATTAATTTATATTTATTTTGACTGGTTAACGACGACTTGTCAGTTTAACAACCCTAGCAAGCAAAGGAAAGTTTTTGCTAGAATGGATTGCTTGCAGATTAAGTTACTCTGTTTGACTGAAACTAGAATTCGATCGAGTAACCTTGAAGTGAATTGTAGATCATTTTCTAAGGATTGGTGTTCATTTACTAATCATGATGCAATTGAGTTGGGGAAAATTTGGGTGCTTTGTAGGAAAGAGTTACAGTTTTCTTTGGTTCACTCTGCTTCCTAAGTCCTTATTGTCAAAGGTGAAATTAATGGTAAACTAGCTTTGTTGTCTATGGTTTATGGGAGTAATGACAGTGGTTTGAGAGGGAAGCTCTGGCAACAGTTGAGACATGTGGCAAGTCTTGTTGGTCCTCTTCCTTGGATTGTAGGAGGGGACTTCAATATTATCCTGGACCCTTCTAAAAGTTCTGCTTATGTCCCTGGTGATCATTCTTCATCAGGTATGGAGGCTTTCCACTCTTGCCTTAGTGACATTGGATTGAGTGATCACCCCTTTCTTGGACCCATATTCACATGGTCAAACAAGCAGAGTGAAACATTTCTTGCAAGAAAGTTGGATAGAGTGCTGGTAAATATGAACTGGTTTCTTGAATTCCCTGACTCCACTGTAAATTTCCTTGCCCTTGATGTCTCGGATCATTGCCCCAGGATTGTTCAATATCAGGAGTGTGCCTCTGTTAACAAGCCTAAGCCATTCAAATTTTTTAATTTTTGGACTCTCCATCCAGAGTTTAGGGCAATTGTTTCTGCATCCTGGACTGAGCCTGCTGAAGGAAGCCCAATTCAGCAACTCTTTATCAAGCTTAAGCGTTTGAAGTCGAAATTGAGGGCTCTTAATAATGATCACTATGCTAACATCTCTCGGAGAGTGGAAGTAAAGAAGAAGGAATTAGAGCAGCAACAATTACTGAATTTACAAGGAGCCCCTGTAAGACAAGACATTGAGCATGAACAACATTTGCAGATTGAACTTCTTGATTTGGAAAAAGCTGAGGCCCAATTCTTTCAGCAGAAGGCTAAGGTGGATTGCCTGCAGCATGGGGACCAAAGCTCCAAGTTTTTTCATACTATGGTTGCTATGAAAAAAAAGAGAAACACCATCTCTTCTGTGTTTGATAGCATGGGAAACATAATTTCTTCATTTGAGGGGATTGCTGAATAATTCATTACATTCTTCACCAGGCAGATTGGATCTGTTGATGTGGGAGTCAAAGGATGCAGTGCTAATCAATTGAAAGATCTGCTACATGTTGTGCTTCCTGTGGATGTAAAAAATGATCTGATTAAAAATGTGTCTGTGGATGAAATTAAAAATGCTATCTTTAGTCAGGGGAAGGACAAGGCCCCTGGCCCTGATGGTTACACCTCTTGGTTCTTCAAGAAGGCCTGGGACATTGTAGGTGCTGACTTTGTTCGTGCCATCAGGTTCTTCTTCAATACATCTGAATTGCTCCCTGCATTTAATGCCACTGCTTTAACTCTTGTCCCTAAAATTCCAAATGCTTGTCATCCTAAAGATTTTCGACCTATTGCATGCTGTTCTGTGATTTATAAAGCCATTACAAAGATTTTAGTTGATAGGCTTACACACCTGTTGCCTTCCATTGTATTGCCTAATCAATCTGCCTTTATCAAAGGAAGAAACATGGCTGATAATACACTTCTTGCACAAGAACTTGTTAAGGGCTATGGAAGAGTTAATGTTTCCCCTAGATGTGCTCTGAAAGTAGATTTACAGAAAGCATTTGATTCTTTGAATTGGAATTTTCTTATTGCTCTGTTGGAAGCTATAAACTTGCCATTGGTCTTTAGAAAGTGGATTATTGCTTGTGTCACTGGTAGTATATTCTCCATTTCTTTAAATGGAAGTTTGGTTGGGTTTTTCAAGGGAAGAAAGGGCTTAAGGCAAGGAGACCCTCTCTCTCTCCTTACCTGTTTGTCTTGGCCATGAACATTCTCTCCCATCTTCTTGATTTGTCTGCTGCAAATGGGATCTTTCTTTATCATCCAAAATGCAAGAGAGTCAACATTACTCACTTTTGTTTTGCTGATGACTTATTACTTTTCTGTAAGAGAGATATTAGTTCCTTGATTGGTGTTCAAAGTGTTCTTGAGGTCTTTTATGAGATGTCTGGCCTTAAGCTTAATGCTGCAAAATCTGAGATGTTTTTAGCCGGGTTTCTTCAGTTAACAAGCAAGCTTGGAGTTTAGGCACTGGTTTTGCTATTGCCAGATTGCATGTGAGGTACCTTGGAATCCCTCTTGTCACTAGGAAGCTCACAATTAAAGATTGTGAAGGCTTGATACTGAAGATTAAACATCAGTTGGAACATTGGAGTCATAGGCATCTTAGCTATGCTGGCCGTCTGCAGCTTGTTAATTCTGTTCTATTTAGTATTGCCAATTATTGGTGTAGACAAGTTGTGATTCCTAAGGGCATTATACACCAATTGGAGCAGCTGTGTATGAGGTTCTTTTGGAGGGGCAAGGATGAGTCAGCAAAGGGGGCTCGTGTCAACTGGGGGACTATTTGTAAGGTCAAGAGTGAAGGTGGATTAGGGGTGAAGAACTTGGGTTTATGGAACAAGGCATGCATTGTTTTGCTCATTAAGAACTTGCTATCTATGGAAGGTTCTTTGTGGGTTGCTTGGGTTCAAGCCTATGTGTTTAAAGACAAATCTTATTAGAATGTGGATGTAAAACCTTGGTTCAATTGGAGTATTAAGAAGATGCTGAAGATGAGGAATGAAGTGCACAGTTTGCTTTTCCCTGGTCCTATTGATAAACGAATGATCTGGAAAAACATAAGAGGTGAAGATTCCAAAGTCTTGTGGCACAAGATTATCTGGTTCGGCCTGCACATTCCTAAGCATGCCCTTATTGCTTGGATGGCCATTCTGAATAGGTTGCCCACTCAAGATCGGCTGCAACGTATGGGGTTGAATGGGAACCAGCCTTGTTACTTGTGTGGAATTGAACAAGAATCGAGAGACCATCTCTTCTGTGGATGTATTTTTGCTGCCCAGATTTTGAATTCTATTTTGCTTCTTTGCAACATTAGGAAAACTTTTTGTTCATGGAGTGAGGAGTTGCAGTGGCTCAGTTTACATCTAAAGGGTAAATCCATGCGAGTGTTTATACTCAAGCTTGCTTGGAGTGCCTTTGTGTACTTATCTGGGAAGAAAGAAACTGGAGAAAGTTTCGGGGGCGTGCGCGAGATCCTACATGCTTACTTAATTGCATCAAGGATGTGATTCGTATTAGAATTGATAGCAATTATACTCGATTTACTGATGTAAATAGGCAATTATACATAGCTTGAGGATTATCTCCTTGAACCTTACTTGTAATTAACAGTTTTGATGTCTTCGATAATAATACTTCACAACTTATCCAAAAAAAAGAGTCAATAGATAATTGTATATATGACTCTAATTGTAACTAAAGTCTAACTCTAAAATCTTTAAAAGAGTTTGTAATCTATAAACCTATTTGATGAAATAAAGAAACATATTTATTCTGTTTCATTAAACTCTACACAAAATATGTCAACCGGATGCTCAAGGGGGTTTAGGCTTCCAAGGTCTCCAACTTTTCAACACAACACTGTTGGGAAAACATGTTTGGCGTCTTTTAAATGATAAAAGCTCCCTTGTTTTCAAAGTCTTGTCTGCAAAATATTTTCCAGGAGGTAACATACTCCAATCAACACTAGGATTTGACCTTCCTTTGCTTGGAGGGGAATTTTTAAAGCTACGGAAGAGATATAGCCGAGTTTGTTTTGAAGAGTAGGGATCAATAACAATATCCGTATGCACACGTCAATGCTTGGGGCGATTCCAAAAAGATGGAGTTTGATGATGTAACAACGGGTGAATCGCCACCAATCTATTTTTTGTTTTAGGTGCGATTGGAACACCTGAAAAACCTGGTTATTTTAATAGAAACCAATTTTTATGATTTTATTAAAATTCGAGTTTTGGATCTGCGAAACCAGAAAACAAGTTCGGGAGTCGATTACGTATAGGGAAAGGTGAGCACCCCTACACGCCCAAAAAATTGGTACGTAGTCGGTTACAAATTGTTTTAATGACGGAACTTAAAAAAATTGAATTTTATTTAATGATATGATCCCAAAATAATTAGAATAATTTTTAGAAGTAAAAATTTAAAGAAAGGGATATACACTCCTACACCCAGAGTATGGTCTCCCCTATAAAATCATTATTCAAAAAGGTGATATTAAATAATAATATAATAAAAGAATTAACGAAAAATGACACTCTAACGCCCGGAGTGTGATTTTCACGATAACTCCTAAAAATCTGTAAATGAACTTTAACAAGAATTATTGTTGGTAAAATAATAATAATAATAATGATAATATATGAGGAAAATAGGAGTAATAATAATAATATAAAGTGAAAATTAATAATTATAATGAAAGCAGTGATCCAATTGAAATAAGACAGAAATTAAAATATGAAATTAATAGAAAAAACAGTGGCTAAAACGAAATGAAATCAAAAATGAAATGCTGAAATATAAGGATACAGAGGTTGGATGGCTATGGGCGGAAGTTTTCCCTCCAGTTGAAAACACGCGGATCCTGGCTTGGGTCGGGTCGCGTATCCGGGTAGATGCTTGAAACTACGTCGTTTTGGCTAGCTTATAAATACCCAAAATTTTCCATAATTCCACCTTTGATACTTCATTTGAACCCAAAAAAAAGAAGGCAGTTGAGAGCCCTCTCCCCTCTCCCGTTCGGCCCGGTCACCGGCGGTCAGGGGACTCGCCGTCGGTCGCCGGAATTCTCGCTGCCGGCGAGAACCCGACATGCAAGCATAGGTTCCGGCTCGTTTTCGCACGTTGAGTCCAGATCCGAGGTTAGAATTTTCAAACTCACTCTTTATTTCTCTAGATCTAAAGAAAACTTTTCGAATCCTTAAAATTTTTACCTTTTATTTTTTGTTTTTCGGACGGTAGATTTGCTGGGTTTGCTTCGAATATGTTTTTTTTTGCTTCGAATCTCTTTTTTTATTTCCAATCCTCTTTTTTCTTTACTTTTACAACCGAATCCGGTATATATAGCCGGACTTCAAACATAAAATAATATACATTCGGGATTTTATCCCCTTTTGATTTTTACAGAGTAATAATTCTCTGATTACTTTTTCTTTCTTGTAGGGGGATGTAACACGTGTGGGGGTGACGCGGATGAAGCTGGTGACGTGGTCCGGCTTCGTGGCGGCGGCTCGGCTTCATGGCGGCGGCGGTGGCAGATCCAGTCGGCGGCGGCGGCTAGCATAGCAGATTAGGTTTAGGTTTAGTTTAGGTTTTAGGATTTTTTTTTAGTTTAGGATAATCGGGTTTTGGGTATTTGGATATTGGGCCGGGTAAATGGGTAGGTGGGTTTGGGTGTATTTGGGCTATGGGTATTTCGGTATTAAATGGGTATTTGGGTTTGTAAATGGGTTATGGTTATAATAATAAGGTTTATTTATTTATTTATTATTGGTTATTTTAGACCCAAAAATGGGTTACTACAGATGAAGTATATCAAGATGGGTCCATTAATCCAATTCGATGCGGTGACTTTATGGTTCCATTAATCCAATTCGATGCGGCGACTTTATGGTTCGATGAAGTATATCAAGATGTGTCCATTAATCCATATCAACCCCCTTGCCTCGGTGGTGCAAACCTGCTCTAGGGACTGTTAAAATTGACGTTGATGGAGCTTTTATCGCCTACACAAGATTGGATGCAATTGGAGGTGTAGCCCGTGATCACGATGGCTTTGTTTTAGCTAGTTTTGCATTGAAATTGGATGGTACTCATTCGGAGGAAACGAAAGAGGTGGCGGCTTTTCACGAAGGAATCAAACTAGCCATATTGAATGGGTGGGAAACTGCCGTTATTGAAGGCGACACGCTTAGTGTAGTGAATAGACTCGCTCATCCAAATCTCAACACCTCGACAGTGGGTATACATTTACAGGAAGCTCGACAAAGGTTACAAACTTATAATAGTTTGAGGATTCAATATGTTAATAGGATGGCCAACGCAGTGGCTCATACCCTAGCTCATTGGGCTTTTGAAGGGAGTTCCCCAGTCATGTTTGATTTGGTTCATCCAGATTGTATCTTGTCGAACGTTTTGTCGGATGTGATTCATAGCTACATAAAATTATATTTATTCTAAAAAAAAGCCATCTTTATTAGAGTATTTTAATAAAAAATAATTAATTTTTTAATCATTTTAATAAAATGAAGAAAAATATAATCTTTGAATAACTTCAAAAAGTCTTTAAATACAATTTATTACTATAGGTTCAATCCTTAACAAAATTAAATTCTTGATCCTCTTAAATCTATTCGCAACAAATGTGCTATCTATAAAGTAAGTTTTATTAATCATATGTTATGAATATTTATCTATGTGGATGTCTATCATGATAAGAACTTTATCAACGAGATTTGATTTACTTTATCATTAGAAATATTATCTTCATTAATTAGAGTTTAATGTATTATGTACTTCTTATGCCTATAAATAGATGATTCATTGAAGACATTGTACACACAATTCTATATTTGAGAATAATACAAATCTCCATCTTTCTCTCATCTCTTTGTTCTTTCATTCTTGTTCTTTGTTCTTATTATTGTTCTTTGTTATTTTATTCACAACATGTTATCAGCACGAGACTCTAATCAACTGAGATCTTCATCGTTCGAATCCAAAGAAGTTACCGAAAAGAATGAACTCGGTTATAGAATGAAACTAAAGATAAGTTTTTTTCCTCTCAATTTTTTAGCTATTGATTGTCTTTCTCTTTATATTTTAATTTTTATTTTTATTTTTTTTAAAGAATGGAAGCATGCTTAATCGCATCGAATCCAATCTCGCTCAAAGAATTGATCTCTCAAGCGACCCAAATCCATATCAAGGGGATCGTGGGGAGAAGATGATTATCTTGAGTATATTTACAGATAAGTATTTTTTTTATGGATTCATGATGTATAATATGGTGAATGTTTTTTTTTAATTTTATTTAACCATATTTTAAGTTTTGCATGATATGCTTAAATGGCTTGTGTTGGACTTGTAGCACGCTCGAATCGATCACCGAAACCGTCAAGGAGGGTTGTAATTGCTTGGTGGTTGAATTGGCTAAAACCGAAAATAGTAGACAATATTTGCACGATGATTTTAGAGTGGTTCGACTACTCAACCGAGTCTACATCCACTACCTTAGCACACCACTAAGGATTTCCCAATTCACTCAACAATGAATTCTTCCTTTTGAGGACAAAGGGTAACCTTACAACCCTATCTTTTCGATGGCTAAGATAGAACCACTCTAGTTTTTCTCTCAAGGCTAAACTAGAACCTCTCCTTTTACAAGGGTAGAAAGATGTAAACAAATATACCTCACAAGGTGGGTGTTTACGAGAATTAAGCTCACAAGAGTGTAAAGAATAAAAACAATGAAAAACACTCTCTATACAATATATACAAGAGAAATGAAGAAAGTAAAGACTTAAACGCTATTTCTCTTGATCATGAAGCTTGGATATCATCTCTTGCTTTCTTCAAGTGTCATTGGGGTGTATTTATAGTGTGGAATGAGTATCTAGCCGTTTATGGCCGTTGGGGATGTTTCGGAGCCGTTGGAAGCCATTTAAGTTGAGCATTAAATGCTCTCCTGCACAATAGTTTCGAAACCTTTGAGAGGTTTCGAAACCTTAAGAGGGTTTTCAAAAAACTAGCCGTTTTATAGCCGTTTGGAGCCGTTACAGGGCCAAAGTTTCGAAACCTTTACAAGGTTTCGAAACCTTTGAGCCAAAGTTTCGAAACCTTGTAGAGGTTTCGAAACCTTTGCCTAGGTTTCCAAATTTTTGGCTACTGCCCAGTATAGTTTCGAAACTTTAGTATAGTTTCGAAACTTTCCTTTGAAAATGAACATTTTGGGCATTTTTCGACTTTTAAAAGAGTAGTTCGATATAGGTATTCAATCGAACTCTTTCAAAACATTTTGTCACGTTTTAAGGGCTTTTGAATTATTTTTGAAATCTTTAAACAAGTCCCTAAAACATTTTTCACATATTTGTTATATCAAAATATTTCTCAACAATCTCCCTCTTTTTGATATAACAAAACTTCTTTGATATAACAAAGTCCAAACAACTTGAAATTATGTTTAGGGAAGTTTTCAAACCGTTTCGATACTCCCACATAAACCCCATTGTTATTATGTACTATAAAGATTTGAATTATTTTTGAAATCTTTAAACAAGTCCCTAAAACATTTTTCACATATTTGTTATATCAAAATATTTCTCAACAGCTTGGAAAGAGACGTAACGTAAAGAAATTATGAGAAGTTGTTTCGGTCATTTGCTATGTCTCCATTGTCCTCGAGAAGAGAATTATTATCGGTGATTTTTTTCTCTCTTTAAATTATGATTTTAATGTGCGATAAATCATGATGAATTTCAATCTATAAAAAGATTGTTATAAAGTCTATATTTGCTCGAAAGAAATATTTCTTCTTCGTCGAAAAACTCGACTATAGACTTCTCCCAATTTCAAGTTACGAAAATTCGTCTTGATCCAAAAAGTTTTATGGAAGGCATTCCCTAAAGTGAATGCAAAGCATGATGTTTATTCCATGCGATTACCAATGATGGAGCATTCCCTGAAGTGAATGCAAGCATGATGTTTATTCCATGCAATTATTGGAACTGTTTCATTTCCTGAAGTAAATGCAAACATGGTAAATCATTATTCAATTAGAGACATAATTTCGATATAATCCAAGTATATTGGCTGGACATCCCATTCTGTGAGGCTACTGGTCTTAAATGAGGTTTTTAAAGGACCTTTTAGATTGGTTTAACAATACTGCGTACGAGGATTAAATCTTTGTTCTCTATGATAAGGATATGTGAAAAAAGTTTCAAAGGCTCACTGGCTCTACTCCATTCCCTGAAGTGAATGTGAGATTATATTATGGAAAGAATAACTGCCACATTAGAAGTTGTGGTCGTGGTTGAGGCTATGAATATAGACATGAAAAATATTTTCATTTTAAGAATACTTCTACCCACCGGTAGTGATGTTATAAGGATGACAAGTGTGGTAAAGATCATTCTATTGAAGTAAAACTCTTCTTATTACCAATGCAATGTTATAAACCATTGGTCTCGTACGTGTTGTACGTTGAAAAATCAAGAATCATCAAATGATAAAGGAAAGAAAATAGAAGCAAATTTTGTTTGCGAAACATGACGAAGATGATACTGGTCTAACTTTATTTGGACATTGTTGATCCAACTCTTTTGGACGTTGTTGATTTTCTTATAACCCTCGAAAGGAATAAATCATCTTCTAATTATTCTCATAACTTTGAAGAGAATTATTTATTTATTTTTATTTATTTTACTTTACGTTTATTTATTTTACACACATTAATTATTTACGTTTTATATTTATATATTATGATATTTATTTATTTTGTTTAACATGATTACTTGTCAAATACAATCTATGGTGACGATTTATGCTCAACATAAGTATAATATATATTTTCTCATTTAAATGCAAGGGAATAATGTGAGTACTATATCTCAAAGTACTGAAAATATTGATGCTCTAGAAGAGCAATAAATTCTTGAGAGAAAGCACATTATGAAAAGTGTAGAATTGCGAATATTGCAATAATTACCGCTAATGGTAATAATATCGTCACCACTATAAGTGTAAATTTTAAGAGAGCAATATGAGTTCGCAAAATATCCCTTTAGGAATTATAGATAACATATGTTATCAATTGGCATTTGAAATAAGCCAATATGAATATAAGTTCTGGTAGCCAAAAAGTCAGTTGAAAGCTCTAGAAGAGCTATATATTGCTACCAAAAGATAATTTCAATTGAAAGCTCCGAAAGAGCTAAATATATTCCTATTTAAAGGAACAATTTTAATGGTCGTACTAGGCATGTACGAGCGAGATTGAATTACATGTTATGGTAAACAAGAAGTTTACAAATTCAGAGATATATACACACACATATATATAGTTGGCATGATCGGTTAGACCATCCTGATCAATAATGGTGCAGAAATTATTGAGATTTACATGCACATGTATTAAAAGAACATGTAGTTCTTGTGGTGTTTATTCTCAAAGGAATGGATTAAATTCCACTTATTAAAGAACGTGAAGTTCTTGTGTTGCTTAAAGGAATAGATTAAATTTCACTTACTAAAAGAACCTGAAGTTCTTGTGTTGTTTGTTCTCAAAGCATATAGATGATCCCACTTACCAATTGTACTGAAGTTGAGACTGTATGTCTTGCATATCTGAACGAAATATGGGCTCATATATCCACAAATGTGGAAAGTTTTATATGATTTTAGTAGATGCATCTACATTGTTTTATCGACTTACAACCAGAAGTTTGTGAGATTGATTCTAAAAAGATTTAGATTATGCAGTTAGACACTTCGTCTTGAAAAGCTAGTGGGTTTATATTTTAGGCTATATCGGTTGTTACAAAGCTTATTGATTATAAAAAATATGGTTTAGCAAATTTTTAATTGGATGCCTCCTATTTAATAGCTAAACTGTGAGAACAAAACATTTATTATTTATATGGTATTCCATATAGCAACACTTATATGCATCAAGCTAACGAGTTATAATAAACTCCCCATTATGATTTGACTTTAGGTCGGAAGTCATATTTCCCATTTTTAAATTTTTGAATGTGCGATATATAGTTGAATTGCTCTTCCATAACGCACAAAATGGGCAAGTAAAAAGGGTTGAGAATATATATTGAGTACGAGTCTCCTTTTATGTTTAAATTCTTAAACATTAATTGGAGAATCATTTATGATATGATTTTTCTCAACATCAGGGGAAATAATAATCAACTGAATAGAGGAAAATGAATTATCATTATCTAGATCCTCGTATATGAACTAGAAGTTCATAAAATAATTCATGTTATTACATGTCAACTGCCAGACATATTTACTGACCTAATGAGAGTAATTAAGTCGCATATACCAGCTGAAATGCTCTAAGTTTAAATTACATGTTAGAGCGAGGGAATGTAAATCATGCCTGAAGCATGATAGTTAAAATGGTTACAATGATCCAAATTCTCGTAAATAGAAAGTAATATGAGATGGTCATATATTGGAGGTGTGTGCTCCTAAAGAGACCTAAGACATAACTAATAATAAAACTCTTGAAGAGTTTCAGGTACCTGAAATAAAGATTGAAATCTTGAAGAGATCTCGATGAGTTATGTCATTACAAGAATGAAACCAGAAATTGAAAAGTTGTCGACAACGATTTTACAAATAGTTTTAAATAGAATACTTCTATAGAAGTAAAGAAAGAAAACGAGGATCTTGTATAGAAATCTATCAAGAAGTATAGATATTGAATTGGTCAATATAGAAAGACGATTTGAACTTCTAAAAGAGAAGTATTTGGACCAACAGTCCAGACACCTAAAGGTGTAATGCAAGTGAGACACAAATAAGTAGTCGTAAATGCGACAAATTATGATTTATGAAGAGTTTTAATTACTTCATGGTGGATGCAATTACTTTGGCAGTATGAAATATATTATATGCGTCTAATTATTTATGGATCCCTATTTATCCTTAAAGGATTTAAAATGCTAAAAGCATTTAGAAATTTTTGAGAAAATTTATTTAGACATGTCTCATTGAATATTTTTGCGCATTTGATATAATCGCCTTAGTGAGTACTAATTGAGGAAATACTATAAGAATGATAAGATTTTCTTATGTATTTTATAAAGGACTTTGAATCAAGATTCATTATATTATTAGAACTCCCGAAGAGCTTTCAAAGCATTTGGTTATTTAAGGAAAGGATTTGAGAAAAAGAATCTTGAGATGTGGTTTTTTCTCGACCTAAAGATCGAGCACTTAAATATGTGTTTTTGTCTATGAATGGACATAAGTTGAAAGAATCTTAAAGAAAATTCAATATGGTTTGTTGGATGTGAATAAAGATAATTATATCTTTTCTTGGTTTTGAAGCACCATATATTAGTTGGTCAAGCAATATCCTTGGATATACAAAGATCATTACATTTAAATCTTCAAACGTGGATATACTTTTACAAGATATGATAAAAAGCTACATTGTGTGAAGATAATGCAAGATGTATATCTCAGTTTGAAAGTGGATACATCATGAAACATATTACTCCAAAGTTTCATCCCTCACGATCTTTAGAAAAATAATATTCAAGATTGAATTATGAAGATTCAAAGATCTTCTGTGATGTTTTCATGAGGGGGAGTAAATACGCGTTGCACTCTTTTCTCATTAACCGAGGTTTTGCCCCAATGGGTTTTCCTGGTAAGATTTTTAATGAGGCAACATGTTATGCGTATCAAAGATGTGTGTACTCTTTTTCTTTCACTAAATTTTTTTTCTCATTGGGTTTTTATCTTAGTAAGGTTTTAACGAGGCACATTATCTTCATAGACATCCAAGGGGGAGTGTTATGAATATTTATCTATGTGGATGTCTATCATGATAAGAACTTTATCAAGGAGATTTGATTTACTTTATCATTAGAAATATTATCTTCATTAATTAGAGTTTAATGTATTATGTACTTCTTATACCTATAAATAGATAATTCATTGAAGGCATTGTACACACAATTCTATATTTGAGAACAATACAAATCTCCATCTTTCTTTCATCTCTTTGTTCTTTGTTCTTATTATTATTCTTTGTTATTTTATTCACGACATCCTACTATTATTGTAAGTTCTATTATTATTTTACTTTTGGTTTTAGCAAAGTTTTAGACATATTATCGCTAATTTTCCATACAATCTATTGCTGATAATGTTGCACAATAATTCTTTTGGATATGAATATATGATCAGTTGTTGTCGAACTACCACAACTTTGATAGTTAAAATAGGGTGACATGATTGATGCATAGACCAGGACGCTCTCTTAATACATGTCCTATTAGTGATAATAATATGGAGGGATGAACCCAGAGGGGGTTGGAGGGGTAGTCGCCCCCTAAAAATTTGAAATTCATATATGATTTATAATTTTTTAGAAACTTTCTATGCATTTTCTAGTAAAAATTTATTTTCGCCCCATCTTAGAATTTTATAGATTCGTCTCTCCTAACATAAAATCATGCCGCTATCCCTAATATGTACAAAAAGGTTTTATTGCACGTCGTCCCCAAGATACTGTAGATTTACCCATAGGATAATTCGAGTCTTTTAATTTCTATTTAATTTGTTTTTTTAACTTATCTAAGTAGACATTAGATTAAAGTCTTATCTAACGAGACTACCTACTCCTAACTAGAATTCTAGTAGAAAACTATTACTGTTGTACCTGTCTATTTAACATATGATGTACTCTGTTGTACGACATATTAATTATTCAGAGAAATGAACTTCCATTTCTCCCAAACCTATCAATTGAATTATCTACATGGTATCATAAATCAATTCCGGATCTGAACAAAATATCTCCCAAAGGCTAAAATGACATTGTTGATACCTCACTGTAGGTGACCGAAATTTTGACAGAGAAAAAGAATTGATTTCTCAATTTTTTCTTATATCTTTTATTGAAAAATATAGCACCTATTTATAGTTTACAAAGAATACTTAATACAAGAAAACTATAATTACATAAAATCATTATTAATTATAGCCGAAATATTGTTCCTATTTACAACGTGTATTGACTTGGATATTGGGGAAACAATTTTCCAAATATCAACAACTAGATACTTGGGAATATAGTTCCCTAGTTTCCACACTCACACTCAAGCTTAAAGTGCAAGAATTGTTTAAGAAGGATATCCCTCGGTCTTTGGAATTTAAGGATTCTACAAGGTATTCTATTGACAAGATAAGTGGCAGTAAGGATTGCTTCTCCAGAAATGTTTAGGTACATTTGTAAAAAGCAATAAGGATCTCGCCACTTCTAGGATATATATATTTTTTCTCTCGGCTACCCCGTTTTGATGAGGTGTGTTAACACAAGAATTATTGTGAATTATCCCCTTTCCTTGAAGTAGGAACCCAAGGCTTTGGTGAAGTATTCACATCCATTGTCGGTTTTAAGAATTTTTATCTTACCTTGAAATTGATTCAACCATCTTGAAAAATTGTTTAAAGATCTCACCAATTCATATTTACCTTTTACGAGGTATGTCCAAGTGGTTCGGGAGTGGTCATCAATAAAAGAAACGAACTATCTAAATCCATAATATTTTTATTTTAGAAGGGACACAAACGTTACTATGGATAATGGGAAAATGATGAGATAATTCACGTTTGAATGGTGGATATGAGGTCCTAGTGTGTTTGGAAAATTGACAAATGTCACATGAAAATGATTTAGGGTTCTTATTAATAAAAACATGTGGAAATAACCTTTTGAGGTACACATAATTGGGATGTCCCAACCTGAAGTGACATAACATGATCTCATGGGATGGGGGAATCGAAATAGAATGAGATTGGAAGGTGCAACTTAACTGAACCCATCTTTTGGGAGGCACATGGCTTTGTAGGAGATAGAGTACACCACACAACATAACTGCGTCAATCACCTTCACCGGGTCCATTGCCTGAAATTCACAATGATTCAAATCAACTAGTCGAGCATTTTGAGTATTTGGACAACTTGCTAGTTGAAATAAAATTGCATGCCAGTTTAGGAACATAAAGTGCAGATTCCATGGTAATATTCTTATTTATCTGAACATAAAGTACATATTCCATGGTAATATTCTTATTTATCTGAACACTATCAGTCCCTTCAATTGAGGAAAAAGCCTATATGTTGTTTTTATATGGGATTTTGGATGTAGTTTTTTTTTTAAACTTGATAATAGATTAATATCACTTGTCAAATGATCTGAAGCCCCATAATCTACTATCCAAGTGCTGAAGTTGTTGTTATACGCAATAAAGAATTACTTCATGGCGACATAGGCCATTTGATTATCACCGACTGCTGTCATTTGCCCCTTTTTGAAAAGTTCGCTGTTGCTACTCTTGAAAGAGGTTGTGTTTCTTGTTGCATCTCTTGAATGTCTGATTTTCGAGGGCTTCCAATCTGCTGGTGTGGATAGGACATTACTGAAAATATTTTGAGAGCGATTTTGGGCAGTTTCTGAATTGATTTCTGTGAATAATAGGTATTTGCAGAGAAGAGTATTCTCTGACGATTTTTCTATTTTCATAAAAACTTCAGATTTACACAGGAAGTCTTTTAATAGACCGATTACATAGAGTTTAATTCTAAGTAGTCTACCTCTAGTGTTAATCCATATCTAAACTAAGGATATAATTACTATACATTTAAACTACTTGATAAGATAATATTTATAATAATTTACACATCTCTAACCAACACTCCCCCTCAAGTCGGTGAGTACATATTATAAACTCCTAGCTTGGACGTTAACTCATCAAAGTTTACTCCCGACAGTGCCTTGGTGAGAACATCTGCAAGTTGATATTTGGTTGAGATAAATTGAAGTTTTACAACTCCATTATTAATCTTCTCAGATATAACTTGTCTGTCAATTTCCATGTGCTTGGTCCGATCATGATGCACTGAATTTTTGGTAATGCTAATTGTTGGCTGATTGTCACTAAATAGCTCAAAAACTTTTAACCACATTCCTTCATAAATTCCTGTGCCATTGCCCTATATTCTAATTCTGCACTGCTCCGAGATACTACATGTTGTTTTTTGCTTCTCCAAGTAACTAAGTTACCCCATACAAAGGAAAAATATCCACTGGTAGATTTTCTATCAGTTAACTCACTTGCCCAACTAGCATCCCTATAAATTTTAACTAATTTGTCCTTATTTTTCCTTAAAACAGACCATAACCAGGGGTTAACTTTAGATACCTCAGAATTCTATACACTACCTCAAAGTATTCTTCTCTAGGGTCACTCATGTACTGGCCAACTATGTTGATTAAGTAGGCTATGTCTGACCGAGTTAAGGACATGTAGATCAAATTACCCACAGACCTTTGATATGATTCTCGATTAACGAGACTTTCTATGTCATCTCTTATTAACTTCAAGTTTGATTCCGTAAGAGTATTTGTTGGTTTGCATCCAAGCATTCCAGTTTCAGAAAGAAAATCCAGTATGTATTTCCTCTGGTTAATGATGATCCCATCAGTTGATCTTGCAACCTCCATTCCAAGAAAATATCTCAGACTCCCAAGATCTTTAGTTTCAAATTCCTTCGCTAAATGCCTCTTTAAATTTTCAATTTCTTCATTGTTGTCCCCTGTGATTATAATGTCATCGACATAAACAATCAAGAAAGTCTTCCTCTTATCTGATGTGATTTTAGCAAAGAGTGTGTGGTCTGCTTGGCAAAGTCTATAGCCATACTTCACCATAGCTTTGACAAATCTGTCAAACCAAGCTCTTGGAGACTGTTTTAAACCATATGGGGACTTATTCAGCTTGCATACTTGCTGCCCTGTCGAATTATCAACTCTTGGTGGAATTTTCATATACACCTCCTCTTCAAGAATTCTATTTAAAAATACATTCTTGATGTCTAACTGATGTAGCTTCCAATCCTCATTTGCAACTAAGGATAGTAGCACTCTAATGGTATTTAAGTTTGCCATAGGTGCAAAGGTTTCCTGATAGTCTAGCCCATAGGACTATGTGAATCCTTTTCCCACCAACCGAACTTTAAATCTCTATGCACTACCATCTGAGTTGTACTTAACACTAAACACCCACTTGCAGCCAACTACCTTCTCCCCTTTAGGTAATTCAGTCAAGCTCCTTGTTTGGTTGAGATGAAGAGCTTTGATTTCTTCCTCTACTACCTTTTTTTTCATTTGGGGTCCTTTAGTGTTTCATCCACTGTCTTTGGAATAGCAATGTTGTCCAATTTAACTGTAAAGGCTTTGAAACCAGGCATTGATTTCCCATAGGCTATAAACCTTTCAATGAGATGTTCATTTTCGAACACCTTTCCTTTGGGCAATAGGAAGGTCTATAGTGTCAATAATAAGAGCAGAATTTTGAGGAACATCATTAACTTCCAGGGCTGCAGAATCTAGTTCCAATTCTCGGCAAATGCTAGGCTGAGTAATGTTTTTTGAAAGTGGCCTTATTCTGCTTTTATAAACACTCAGTTGTTTATTTTCAAGTTGTGGAGGTAAGGTTATTTGTGGTGTTTTTGTTAAGGATGTAGGTGATTGAATTGGAGTAGTGAGATCATTGAGAGTTTTAGGACTAGGTAAAGATGTGTTTGATGGATTTGGAGAGAGTATAGGTTGGAAAGAAGGTTGAATGTTCTGTTGTGGTTGAATTTCAGTGAGGTCAAAAGGTAACAGAGTAATAGACTGTATAAATTCTAGTGGCTGAAATTCTTGTAAAGTGTCCCCCTGAATTTCAGAAACAGCAAAGTGAGATTTGTTTTCAAAAAATGTGACATCCATAGAGGTGTATAATCTTTTTGTAATGGGTGAGTAACATTTATAGCTCTTATGACTCGAAGAATAACCTAGGAAGAAAAATTTAATAGCTTTAGGATCAAGTTTACCTCGAGACTGATTACGGATATGAACAAATGAAGTACAACCAAACACTCAAAAATAGATGAAAATGGTTTATAATGAGGAAAAGCACTAAGTAGAACATCTCTCAAAACCCTAAATTTTAGTATTTTACTGTGCATTCTATTTTTTAAATAAGTAGCAGTGAGTAAAGCTTCCCCAAAAGTGTTTAGGTACACCAAAAGAAAAACGTAAGGATCTAGTAACCTCTAAAAGGTGCCTATTTTTCCTTTTAGCCACCCCATTCCGCTGAGGGGTACTAACACATGAAGTAATATGTAAAATCCCCTTCTCCTTGAAATAGGAACATAAATTCTTAGTGAAATACTCACTACTATTGTCAGTCTTAAGAATTTTTATAGTACTCTGAAATTGATTTTCTATTAACTTATGTAATGTTTTAAAGACACTCTTACTTTTAGATTTTTCTTTTAACAAAAAAGTCCAAGTTGTCCTAGAGTGGTCATCAGTAAAGGAAATGAACCACCATGAGCTAGTATAATTTTTTACCTTAGAAGGCCCTCAAATGTCACTATGCATTATTGAAAAGGGTGAAGAGGGTTTAAATCTTGAGGGAGGATAAGGTTGTCTAGTGTGTTTAGCAAGCTGTCATATATAAAAAGTAAGAGATTTTGGATTTTTGTTCACAAATAAATTAGGAAAGAGCTTGGCCATGTAATGAAAGTTGGGATCACCTAACCTAAAATGCTATAACATTATATTACTAGAAGAGATAGTATTTGACAGGGTAGATTGAAGGCAGCAGCTTGAAGAGACGTTTATTAGGAGAACACTCTGAAAACATGTAGAGCCCATTACGTAGCCTAGCACTGCCAATCACAATCCCCGGACACTATGCCTAAAATTCACAAACATCCAAAGAAAACTTGATATCACAATGTAGATCAGTAGATAGTTTGCTAACAGACAGAAGATTGCAAGCAAGATCAAGGATATAAAGAACATTATGCAAGAAAACAATTTCATTGAGTTTAACTCAACCATTCCCTGCAATAACTGACAGTGAGCCATATGTTGTTCTAACCGAGGATGTGGTCTACATTTTATTGAGTTTGTGAAAAACATGAAGATTTCATGTCATATGATTTGATGCACCAGAGTCGACAAACAAATTTTTAGATTGACAGTTAGCAAGAAAAGATATACGACCTTCATTAGCAGTATAGGAATTAATAGGAGAAGGAGAAGCATATGTTATATTGAAGTCATATGCACGCTGGTTAGGTTGGAAACTAACTGCTAAACTTTCTATTTGAACCATGATAGCGAGGGTTTGGAAGAAGGGTCGATAAACTTAAATTGATACCATGTGAATAATAGGTATTTGCAGAGAAGAGAAGAGTATTCTCTATCGATTTTTCTATTTTCATAAAAACTTCAGATTTACACAGGAAGTCTTTTAATAGACTGACTACATAGAGTTTAATTTTAAAGGGTTAACTACTGAAATGGTCACTTATGTTTTTCCCCAGTACAAAGTTGGTCACTGATTCTGAAAAATGACCAGTAAGGTCACTTACGTTTTCGGGGTGTAAACTTTTGGTCACTCAGCCTTTTGTTCCTGTTAAACATTGACAGTTTGCTGATCTAGCAGTAGAAAAATAAGGGTAAACTACTACAATGACCACTTACGTTCCCATGTACATTTTTTGTCCCCAATTTTAAAAATTAAACGTTGTGGCCACTACTAAAAAGGTTTATTTCTAATTTCACAGTTGGATTTTTAAAAATTCATTTACAACCCTAAATTTAGTCAAAATTCTAATTTTCCTTCTTCTCCTTTTGTCTTCTTCAAAATCTGATCTCCTCCCAAATTTAGTCAAAATTCTAACTTTCCTTCTATTTCCAGTACCTTGATTTCATAATGAGAAGCTTGAAGCCTTGAATTAGATCATTGGAAACTAATTTCATCAAATTATTCCCCCCAAAATCCATTTTTTCCACAAAAAACCCCAATAATTTAACAGATCCATCTTCATATAATTCCAATTCCCTTCTAATTTTCAAAACCCAGTTTTTTCTCATAAAAATAAAGATACCCAAATCCTCAAAACACCAAAAAAATGAAAACCAATTCGAGATTTTTCACGATCGGGCTAGTTACAGCCTTAAGGTTCCTGCCGGTGAGTTTTAACCAGGTCATCGAGGCTACGACGCCGTTTTTCATGGTAGTTTTTGCTTACTTGATGACGTTGAAGAGGGAGGTCTGGCTTACTTATGTTACCCTCATCCATGTTTTTACTGAGGTTATCATTGCTAGTGGGGTATGTATTTTGACTAATTTATGTTTATTTATTTGTTTAAATCAAAATCTCTGACTTTATTCATTTTGGGGTTAGAACTTGAAAATGTGTTGCTGGGTTGCTTTTATTCTTATGGTTTGATTGGATTTTAATTGAATTTTACTTTGTTTTTTATACTAAAATGGTATATTTTTAGGGGATTTATTATGGATTTGGTTGTAATTTGGAAATTGATTTGCTTTAGCTTATTCAAGATTCTAATTTTGTTCATATAAAAAAGATTCTAATTTTCTTATGTTTTTTACATTCTATTGGAAATTGCTCCTTTTCTCAGTGTGCGTTTATGAAGAATTTGAATGGAAAGTGAAAAAGGATTTGCTTTAGTTTTAGGGTTGAAAAATTAATTTTTAAAAATTCAAGGGTGAAATTAGAAATAAACCTTTTTAGTAGTAACCATAACATTTAATTTTTAAAATCGGGGACCAAAAATGCACTTGGGATAAACGTTAGTGGCTATTGTAGAGTGTCCATGAGTCCTGTATTTTGTACACATTCCTGCCCTTATTATTCCTGTTCTTGAGCTCATTTAGGCATATTTAGGAGCACTGCATGCATTATAACAACATCTTCTCTTGTACCATGCTTTTATTGAATATCTTATGATTGGTAAAGAAAAGTTACTGTTTTAGTTTAGTTTATGTTTTCAGGTGCTATAGCTAGGAAAGTAGAGGAGAGGACAAAACAAGGCGGGGAAAGCTGGAACCAAAGAAGCTGTACTGAAGCAGCTCAAGTTGCCGCCAAGGACACTGCCGAAGCAGCATTGCTGCCAAGAGCCGCCCGGGCAGGAGTTACACCGACTTAGCCAAGATGTGTTGCGATTTCAAGAGGACAATTTCCTAATCCCAATGAGCCTAGTCTTGCCACTTCCTGAAGCCTGTAGTGGCCGGTAGAGTTAGTTCAAGATCGATAATTAGGAGCACTTATCCTTACTTGCTGAAGAAGGAAACGTCCAAAGAGTCTATATTTAAAGCATAAAGGAGTCTATATTTAATGTAATTTACTTTTAGGACTCCTACTTCAAGAAGGACTCAACTTAGGTCAAGAGCCCTATATATACCCAATGTATGTAAGGGTATAAGGGCATGCATGTCGTGAGGAATTGACGGCATCTGCCGATGAGAGTGAAGATGGGGGGTTAGCTAGATAGGTTGGATTGTTGGGGGTCGCGGTCTAACTCTCTTAGGGTTTAGGCGCGTGTACATAAATTATTTAGGGAAATGGTTTTATAGTTTTGAGTTGTTTTCAATAAAGTTCTGAGTTTGCTTAATCTATGCTTCTTGTTCGTTCAATTAGTCCACACCAGATAGTTGAAGAGAAAATCTTTTTGTCGGGCATGAAAGTGAAAGGCTTACGAAAGGGTTAAGCACGGTCACAACTCACAAAGGCGTGACTATCTTGGTTCCACACTAGTCCACAAGTTTCAGCGGGTAAAAGGGATTACCAACCGAGTTGTCTAATTTGGTTCCACACTAGTCCTCAAGTTAAGCAATCTCGAGCATCCTAACCTAGAAATAGGAGGGATCACTGTCGACTATCCTGCCGAACTCAGAATGACTGCCAGACTTGCCGCCAGGACTTTTTCCCATTCCACCTGCCGAAGCAGTACACACCCCTACCATGGCAGTGAACTGCTGCGATCGTGTGACAAGGTCGTAGTTTGCCGCCCACCTTATCTGCTGCGGCAACATCTCATGGCAGCGCGAATCATACTCAAGACTCTGCAATGCAGTCCACAAGCTACTGAGCTGCACTTGTCTTACCCAACTTATCGCCCAATCTCCCCCTATCATTCTTCTTATCACTATCTTTATCTTTACTTGTGTTTTTATACTTCCACATCTTGAGATTTAATGGCGCATTTATTAAATCTTTGTGCGGGAAACCATTCATAGGAGCTGCTCCAATCCCTATGGAGACGATATCTTTTATACTATAACTTGACAAGAGTGTGCACTTGCGCTCATAAAAGGAGAACACATAAACGCTCTACAACTATTGTAGTAGTTTACGCTTATTTTTTCTGCTGCCAGACCAGGAAGCCGTCAACGTTTAACGGAAACAAACGACTGAGTGACAAAAAGTTACACCCCGAAAACATAAGTGACTTTACTAATCGTTTTTCAGAATTGTTGACCAACTCTGTACTAGGGGGAAACATAAGTGACCATCCCAGTAGTTAACCCAATTCTAAATAGTCTACCTCTAGTGTTAATCTTTATCTAAACTAAGGATATAGTTACTATACATTTAAACTACTCGATAAGATAATATTTACAATAGCTTACACGTTTCTAACCATCAATTTCAAAAGAGATGAAGGTTTTCATTTTCTAGGTTTTCATGGATAAAAAAACTATGCATCTAATACCAAACTGTGAAGGTTTTCATTTTCTAGATTTTTATGGATAAAAAAACTATGCATATGATACCAAATTGTGAAGGTTTTCATTTTCTAGGTTTTTATGGATAAAAAACCTAGGCATCTGATACCAAACTGTAGATAACATAGATTTTGATAGAAAAAAATATTAATTTCTCTATTTTTCTTATATCTTTTATTGAAAAAATTTGCATCTATTTATATGCAAACAATGCCTAATCTAGGAAAGTTGTAATTACACAATCACTATTAATTAAAATAAAAATCTTGTTCCCATTTACAACTTGTATTCGAGTTGAATATTAGGAAAATAATTTTTTAAATATCAACAGCTATACATTTGAGAAATATAATTCCCTAATCTTATGTAATCTATAGTCACCATCATTCTCACTTGTAAAAAATTAGGTCGTACGTGAGAGCAGTGCTTGAAATTGCATGGTACACCAACTGACAGCAGATTCTTCAGTTAATAGCAAATAAAGGCGTTATAAAAAATGATTGGGCACATGTCAAACAATAATGACCAGCAAACTCGCTACATAGCTCATAAAGGTGTTATTTCCTTTGCAAATATTGATGATAACAACACCTTAACAACTTAGTAGATTTAGGGGAATTCGATCATATCATATGATAGGTGATATTAAATTTTTTACACCTTTTATACCAATGGGCACAATTTCAAATGTCAGAACAGATGGATCCCTTACAAAGTAGAAGGGATTGGTACCATTCAAATGACATGAGATCTTACTTTTTTCTCTGTACTTTATGTTCCTCAATTGACATGCATTGTTATACCTGTCAGCAAACATTCTAGTGATTTAAACAGCCACACTAAGCTTTATTCCATTTTTTTTTAATTTCAAGTAATGGATTTTGGGAATGTAATAACAATGTTGAGTTGTGTGGTGATCTCAGCCTCCTCAAAGGGCAATCTCATCCTAAAAGACAAGTCCACACATATTATGCATCAAGGAGTCAATTTCTATGTCCCATGTAACCCCCTCATACGGCCTATACGAAATACCTATCTTTGGGGAGGTCACATTCCCTGTCAACAACTCTCACGACATATATATATATATATATATATATATATATATATATATATATATATATATATATATAGCATGAAAAGCATTCTAATAGAATTCATCGATGAAATCAAAGCAGTAGAAGTTAAATCTGAAATCCATCATATATCATAATACACAATAGGCCACATTGGCAAAAGATAAAGTATGTAGTAACAAAATGTAGCCTCATGTCACCCAAATAAAGACAGTATGGCGGATAGAAACATTACAACAAAACAAGTACAAATGTGCTGATCCTCCAAGTGCTAAGTCCCTAGGTAGCCTATCAAAATATATTTGAAAAAGGAAAGAAAGAGGGCGTGAGCTAGGGAGCTCAGTGTGTTCCAACAGTGCATAAAATCACATCAATAGTTCATAAGTAAAACATTAGGTAAAAAAATGATCAAGAGCAACCAAAGTCTGTCTTTTGTTCATAACGACCCTCCAACCATACGCCGATATGCAGTTCCCCTAAGGGGCTGCCTTAGGTCTATAAGGATTTACTCGTGCCGAGGCATCGGAACCTACCCAAAGGGCGACCTTGGGTCCATAAGGAATTACCAGTTGGATCAGGGATGAACCTACAGACACTTCATATCATATCCCAATAGTATACCCATATATAAATCATAGTTGTTCAACAGGCAATCATATCAAAAGATCATATGGCAGACATGCTTTATCACAGAAATATAATAGTCTGAGGTTCATGCTTTCAAATCTGACATGTATACGTACTTTCAAAATAGTATAGCAGTCATGTACTTATTCAAGTAGCAAATATCATGGTTCAACAGATAAACCTTTCATATTTCATAAAATTATCCATGCTATCAATCAGGGAAAATATTCATGTGCACAAGATAATTTCATAAAAACATTTTATACTGTTATTTAGCACACTAGGAACACACCTCTAAAGCTGGTCAGACAGATCTAAGGGGCACCTGCCTTGCTATGCTCTGTAACTGAGCTGGACCCTAAATTAAAATATAGAAATGTTACTACAATGGGGAGATTAAGTTTACATATTTGACTGAGTTCTAAGTTCATACGAGTAACTATAGGTGCGCGAGGATGAGCGGAACGGGAGGAGCTGGGCTGAGCAGACTGATGGTCTGGAGATACTCGAGTACCTTTAAACATGTAAAAGCTTATATTAGTCATTTATTTGGTTTACATTTATGTTAATTAAATACTTAAATACATATGCATGATTGGGTTTAAGGTCAAATTCGGAGGTCTTCGAGTTAGAATTTCGCGGAACGAGCTTCAAAATCGGACTTAGGACGTTAAAAAACATAAAATAGGGTTTTTTCGGAAATTTTGACGTTTTGGTCAAAGTCAACATTGACGTCAGCAGTCAAGTCAAAGCTGACGTCAGCATGACGTCATTGATCAAGGTCAACTGAGTTTACTCGGACAGGTCAGATGCGGGTCGGGTCGGTTACGAGTTGACTGATTGATGTCGGTTCAGACCGGTTCACTTACCCAAATTTTTTGGTCGCCGAAGATCTCAAATGACGCGATTTTTCCAGAAAAAATATAGATCGTTAAACCATGATTTCAACCCATACATTACAAATGCAAAACAAGCTTGAAAGATCACCGAATCTTACCTCAAAGGTTCGAATTTACCGAAAAAAACTGTGCTCCGATAAAGCCCTTCCCGGTGTCGGAACGACGATCGGTCAGGTGGGTTTTGATTGGCTCGACGAGGGGAGCCGGTAACCGACGATCGTTCCTCGAACGGACGTCGAGGATGGCCGGAGAACATAGAATACCGAAGGGGTGAGGGTTTGGTTTGACAGACCTTCGATCTGAAAAACACGGCTGACGGCTGCGTAACCGCGCGAGTGGGTGGTGGCAGCAGGTTCAGGGTGAGACGACGACTCTTCCGGAGGTGGCGGTGTCGCACACGGAGCGGCGGTGAGGCAACCGCGGGTTCGCCGGAACTCTCGGGTAGGGGAGGGTGTCTGCGAGAGAGATGAGGAGATGGGTTCGAAATTCGAAATGGGGCAAGAATTAATTTCGGGTAGGTGGGGAGACAGATTTTTATTTAACCTTACACTTGATAAACATAAGAGGGATTTTTGGGGGTTTTGATACCAAGAGTTGCCTAGCTCAATTGGTTGGGTAACCCAACCTTGAACTAAGGGGTTGCGGGTTCATTTCCTCAATCTCCAACATACTTAAATTTTTTTCACTTCTTTTATTATTATTATTATTATTATTATTATTATTATTATTATTATTATTATTATTATTATTATTATTATAATAATAACTGAGTGTTACATCCCCTCTTAAGTCTTTCAAATGAAATAATGTAATGACATTTTTGTCTAGGACATCCAAATTTCTCATATATTGCAATGTTTCCTAATTTTTTCCTTAATAAAAATTTCAAATCTTTTTCTTGTGAAATTTGTTAAGATAAACACACTAGAACCATCTATCCTAGCACAACTTATAAACATTCACATTTATTCTCTATGGTTCACAATGACATTCGGGGCCCTTCAATAGTTAAAAATATTAATGGATATAAACACAAAGTTTAGAATTCTCGAGTTGTGCTTTGGAAGGAGTTGTGTTTGGTGAATGTGTTGTTGTTTTTGGTAAAGTTTGTGTTGGTTTAGGTGAAGAAAAAGATTCTATGATGGTGGTTTCAGGTTCTTTGTAATGTGAATGAATATAGATAGATTTGATGTGTTAGAAGCTATCCTGAAAGTAAAATTCATCTGAATTATCCCCTCGAATTTCAGATTCGAAGAAATAATGTTTGTGTTCAAAGAATTGGACATTCATTAAGGTATACAATTTCTAAGTCCAAAAAGAGTAACATTTGTAGACATTTTTATTCGAAAAGTATCATAGAAAGGTACATTGAATGGATCTAGAGTCAAGTTTGATTCTGAACTGATGATGAATGTGCACAAATGTTTTACAACCAAAGACTTTTAAAAGGAGATCAGAAGAAAAAAAAAACCCTAAGATGAGGAAACTTTTGGAAAACATCACGAGGCCTCTTAATATTTATCACCGTGCTAGGCATTCTGTTTATAAGGTAAGTTATAGTAAGAAGGGTTTCTCCCAAAAAAAAATGTATAGAAACATTGGTTAAGAACACAAGAGATCTAGTTAACTTTAGGGTAAACTACACAGTTGACCACCGAACTATGGGGTTGGTGTCAATCTTACCACTATTTTTTTTTTCGTCTCAAATACACCACACAACTATTTAAATGGTGCCACGTTTGCCACACGCCGTTAAAAAAAAAGAAAAACTTGACGGAACTGTTAAAAAAATTAGTATAATTACACATTTGGTCCTCTATATTTTATACAATATATCAATTTAGTCCTAATTTTATTCTAATAAAATAAATTAATTATTCAATAAGATGGTGACACGTGTCACCACCTTATTGGAAGTCTTTAATTATTTTTATTTAATTAATTTAATTAATTTTCCACCTCCAATCAGGTGGTGACACGTGTCACCCAATTGGAGGTGGAAAATTGAAAGGAACAAAAACACCCCTGCCATGATTCAAACTCAAGACCTCTGGGTAGAGAGGCTGTGTGCTTACCACTGAACCAAGCACACTTTCATGCTATGGGGTCATTAATATATGTATTTAATGATTGTTAATGCCCAGAAAATAAAAGAGAAGAAAATGCAATTGCAAGGATTCGAACCAAGGACTTCATGGTTGAAAGGACATGTGCTTGCCACTGCACCAAGTGTATTTTTTGTGATATAAAGTATAACATTTAATATATGGTTGTCATTAATATATGTGGAATGAAATGTGGTTTTAAGAAATTCGAATGTAATATTTTTATGATCCATAAAAAAATCTAACCCAATTAAATAAATCTAATAACTAAATTAATATTAAAATTATTATTTTCACGATGTGCTTGCCCTCGAATTCGGTTAATATTATTTTCACGATTAAATTTTTAATAAATATTAAAATTATTAATTAAGTAAAAAAACTCAATTCAACGATTATATACGTGGAATTATAAAAATAAATCTAAAATTGAAAAATATATTAAATATAGTTTAAAATATAAAAATTTTAAAATAATATTAATTTAGTTATTAGATTTATTTAATTGGGTTAGATTTTTTTATGGATCATAAAAATATTACATTCGAATTTCTTAAAACTACATTTCATTCTTTTTCTCAAGCATTAAAATCTATATAAGACATATATTAAATGTTGTACTTTGTGTCACAATAAATACAGTTGGTGCAGTGGCAAGCACATGTATTTTCAACCATGAGGTCCTTGGTTTGAATCCTTGTATTTGCATTTTCTTCTCTTTTATTTTTTGGGCATTAACAATCATTAAATACATATATTAATGACCCCATAGCACGAAAGTGTGCTTGGTTCAGTGGCAAGCACACAGCCTCTCTACCCAGAGGTCTTGAGTTCGAATCATGGTAGGGGCGTTTTTGTTCCTTTCAATTTTCCACCTCCAATTGGGTGACACGTGTCACCACCTGATTGGAGGTGGAAAATTAATTAAATTAATTAAATAAAAATAATTAAAGACTTCCAATAAGGTGGTGACACGTGTCACCATCTTATTGAATAATTAATTTATTTTATTAGATTAAAATTAGGACTAAATTGATATATTGTATAAAATATAGAGGACCAAATGTGTAATTATACCAATTTTTTTAACAGTTCCGTCAACTTTTTCGTTTTTTTTAACGGCGTGTGGCAAACGTGGCACCATTTAAATAGTTGTGTGGTGTATTTGAGACGAAAAAAAAATAGTGGTAAGATTGACACCAACCCTATAATTCGGTGGTCAACTGTGTAGTTTACCCTTAACTTTAATAAGTGTCTAGTTTTTCTTTCTGCTACCTATTTTGTTGTGGTGTATCAACACATGAACTACCTACCTTTTGAAAACAAGAACCTAAGTACTCAGTGAAGTACTCATATTATTAGTTTTTAGAAATTGGATACGACTTTTAAAATGTTTCAATAATGATGCAAAAGGTTTTGAATATGCTACCAGTTTTAGATTTATCTATCATTATAACAGTCCAAGTTATCCAAGAGTGATTTTAAAATCATTGGAATTAAACCCTTGCCCCTCCCAGAATTTTTTGATTTATTATTTTTCAAGATCATGTAATTTAAAAATAATAGAATTAAACATTGATCCCTTATTTTTCTAATTTAATAAAATTTTAAGACCTTTTAATTTTAAAATTTATAAAATTAATCATAATCTCTCTTAAATTTTCCGGTTTAATTATTTTTAAGACCCTATTTATTCCAAAATTAATTGGTATGCCCTTCTGTGAAACCGATAATTAATTTTGATATAACTAAAGAAATTTAAGGACTAAATTGAAAATGAGAAAACAAATTTTTAAGTCCTCAAACCTCTCTATATGTTTAAAGGAAAATGGTTAAGTTAAAAACTCAATTTGTCAAAACTTTTCTAAGTGTTCTTGAAGCCAAAACAGTGATTTTCGAGTCACCGTTTCAGAACGGCCTTAGGCGTTCCGGAACACTTTTGAAAATGTGAACCTGTGTTTCGGAACACGTATTGAAACGATTTTGAAACTGTGAACCTTCGTTTCGAAACGGGTTTCGAAACGGCTTAAGAACATCAGAACGGTTTGTCCCGTTTCGATACGGTAGTATCGAAATGCCTTCAAACGTTTCGAAATGGCTTTCAAACTGTGTTTTAAAATTATGACTGTTGAAGTTATAACCATTTTTATACTGATCGTTAAGGCGTATCGAAACACCTTCAGTCCGTTTCGATACGAGCTTTGACAGTGGCTAAGTGTTTCGAAACGGGTTTCGAAACGGGCTCTTAGCGTATCGAAACGTTTGTGCCCGTTTCGATACGGTCTCTTTAATGCACCCCAACGACTCTTTCTTTTTTGATCTGTTTCGAAACAGGATCGGGCGTTTCGAAACGAGTGGTTGCAGACTGCATTTATAGAGGGAAGATAACATCCTCAACGGCTCTATTGATGAATGCAACAACCCCAACGGCTAGAATTCAATGAGAAGGTATAAAAGGTACATCTAAAAGCTTCAGCAAAAATTATTGATCTCAAAGAAAACATCCAAACATCAAATTCAAGCAATTGAGCCTAAATTCCATTATTTCTTGTAAACCCCAATTGTGAGATTGTAATTTTCATTCTTATCTTTTCAAATTGGGTTGAGTGCTTGTAATTGGGCTACTTTGTGTATTGAGAGATACTTGTTTAAGCCATCAACTTCTTTGTAATTCTTGTGTGAGGATTGGGTCAAATTTTGGGTAGAAAATTTGACTGGTATTGTAACGGTTACCTCCTTAGCCTAGAAAAGGGGAAGAGCAATTAGTGGAATTGTTGAAAATCCTTAGTGAAGCGAAGGTAGTGGATGTAGAGTTCGATTGGAACTTGAACCACTCCAAATACCCTTGTCTATCTTTTTATTTGTCAATTCCACTACCAAAAAGTCTAAAAATCCAATTCACCCCCCTCTTGGTTTATATCGATCATTTGATACACTCAACAATTGGTATCAGAGCCTATCTCTTAGAAGCATTAACAACCACAAGAGGAGTTCCTAGGAATAGTGTGATCATCCAAAAATCAAGCCATGGCATCTACCTCCGGATCAATCATGTACGGGTCTCAATCCACCACAAAACCGCCAATCTTCAATGGTGACAACTATCCATTTTGGAAGAACCGGATGCGCCTCTTCATCAAATCCAACGATTACCTTGTTTGGGATGTCATTGAAGATTGTCCCTATATTCCCTTGAAGAGGGATGATGAAGGAAAATTGGTTCTAAAGAAGAAGATTGAGATGAGTGAAGATGAGAGGAAGAAGATCCAAATAAATGACAAAGCTCTTCACATGCTCTTTTGTTCTTTCGGTCCCGACATCTACTCCAAAGTCTCCTCCATTGAAAGTGCCAAGGAAATGTGGGATACACTAGAGACCACCTATGAAGGAACTAGTGATGTGAAGGAGACCAAGATTGGAATTCTCAATCTTAGTTATGAGAATTTCAAGATGGAGCCCGACGAAACCGTGTCCAAGATGTTCGATCGCTTCTCAACTATCGTCAACGGGCTTAAGGGTTTTGGAGAGACAATACCGGAAGACAAACTTGTTCGAAAGCTACTCTACTCACTTCCCGAATCTTGGGATGGGAAGAGAACCGCCATCATCGAGGCCAAAAACTTGAAGACACTAAAACTTGATGAGCTAGTGGGTTCTCTCCTTACTCATGAGATAATAAAGCAAGGAAGGGAAGATGAAAAGAAGAAGGAAGAGAAAAGAGTGGAGAAGCTAGAAGTAGAAAAGAAGAAGAAAATGGGAGTGGCTCTTAAAGCTTCATTACATGAGGAGAGCACTTCTAGTGAGGAGGATGATTTAGAAGAATTGGCTATGATAGCCAAAAGATTCTCACGATTCATGAGGTCCAACCGAGGAAGGAAGATTCAAAGAAAAATGGACTTCAAGGGTAAAAACAAAGAAGAAGAGATGGATCAAAGCATTTTCTACGAGTGCAAAAAGCCTGGTCACATTCGTTCGGAGTGCCCTCAACTCAAGAAGAAGGGCTTTGAGAAGAAGAATAAGCTCAAAGCCAAGCTTGCTACTTGGAGTGATGAGGAGTCATTCGAGGATGATGAACAAGAAGTGGTCAACCTTTGCCTCATTGACACGTGTCGTATAGTGTCAAAAATAAAACCTTAAACTCAAAATAAATAAGATTTAAAATAATATAGCGAGAGTAAGGGTCGATCCGCAGGGAATAGGAACTCTAACACCTTTCGTTCTGATTTAGACCAAAAACCTGTAGAAAATAAAGGGGGGATTTTAGAGTAGTAATTTGAATGAGGAAAATAATAAGAACGTAAAAATAGATATTGAGAATGAATTATAAATTAAAATAGCCTCAAGCCACGCTTTGCCACGACATCTTCGATCACTGAAGTTGATTTTTCTTCGACTTCCCTGCAAGTTACAGTCTACAAGGCCCAACCCTTGTAACTTACTTCTCGTTGGTAAATTCGACTCCCAGGGCAATCCTTGAAGTCAAACTTTAGTGAATTAGCTATGGCAATCGATGCTAACTCAAATCTGAGTTAGTGCTGGAGAATCCCGTGCTCGGATAATCGTCTCGATGAGAATTGTTTCCGATTTTGATTCCCCTTAGTGGACCGCCACTAAGTTTGTTCTTAGGGAGTTGAATCGGCTACAAGCTTTTCCTCGTCCCCAACGATGGATCTAAACCACTTCAACCCGATGCGCGCTCTCGGAATGAAACAATTGCGATGCCTAAAGATTAGGCCGATTGCCTAATCAAGTTTACAGAGAATCTAAAAAGGAGTTTTCGAAGGATTGAAGTATTTCCTAATCTCACGAGGTTTGTCGGGTTTGGCGTTGCTTTTGGCTAAAGGGAATTTAGTTAAGCATGGTTTGTGAAAAAACCATACTTAATAAAATAAATAAAAAAATGGAGAAAAAAAAGAAATGGAGAAAAATAGAGAGCTTTATTAATTCAAGGAAGAAGAGAACAATGGAAAATGATTGATGATTTAATTCACCCCCAAAGTGGGGTATTTATAGTAGTTGAAAACCCTAAAAACCTAAGATGATAAATCCTAAATTTAAATAAAATTACATAAGATAAATATCCAAGTTTTGAAATTTAAAATAAAAATTGGATGATAAGCTATCTTGATAAGTGGACTGATAAGTTATCAGAGTTGCTGACGTCATCTTCTAGAAGGTGCTGACGTAGCGCCCAGTCAGCATTCATGCCCTGGTTCATTCCCATGAATCTGCCCACGACTCCAGTATTTTCTGCAGCATTCCAACTTATTTCTAGTATTACGTAACCTGCACGAGAACAACATAAAAACAGCCCAATTAAGTCCTTCAGACATATATTCGATCAAAATAAGGACTAAAAACATAACCAAAATAAATACTTATCAAATTCCCCCTCACTTATCCGATGCTTGTCCTCAAGTATCTCAAAATTAAATAAACTTAAGTTCAAGTTTTCATCCTTAATTTCACAAAGTCTCAAAAGGTTTCAATATGATTAAGCATCTAAATATGAAAGAAAACTATGGAGCAAAAATAGATAAATGGCAAGATTAATAATTTAAAGCAAAAACGACATTCTAAAACCCTACTAACATCAATGATGCAAACCAAGTACCCTCACAAGGAATCGCTCATGTCACTCAAAGTGTTTAAGGGTAGAGAAAAAATCACTCGAGCCAAAGCTAATTAGAGCATAACCATAGGCTTGTGTTTAAATCTAATCTCCACTACTAACATGAATATGATGCAAAAATCAAGAGGTCTTAAAGAATGGTTGTAATGGGGCTAAGGTAAGGGTAGGATAAAGGCTGAAAATAAGGTTTAAAATTCAAGACAAAAAATCATCCCAAAAAAATATATTCGAAACTGTTTTTTTCATTCGAACTAGAACTGTTCGGCAGTGGACTTTTTTTTCGGAACTGCACTATTTATTTTTTTTTCTATTTTTATTTTTCTGCAGACTCGAACAATTTCTTGCACTTCTTTTTTTTCTGCACTGCATATTCGATCAGTTCTGCACAGTATATTCGAATCAATTCTGCACAGTTTTTTTTCTACACAGTATATTTTCTGCTGCTGCACTGCACTTATTCGAATCTGTTTTTTTTTTAAGACGGTTTTTTTTCTTGAAAAAGGGGACAAAAGTAATGGAATTTAGAAAAAAAACGGATGAGGCTTAAAATGTGGTGATTTTCAAGAAAAAGGCTGAAGCTCAAAAATTGTTTCACTAGGGGAAATTAATTAAAGGGTAGGCAATTTATTTGGGAAGAGAAATGGTTAAAACCTAGTGCCTCTATCATATTTAAGCATCATATTCAATCAATGTAATCTCAAAAAGAATTTAAAAACAAGTTCTAGAATGCAACTAATTTAGCTAGGCACACTCAAAGAAACAAAGAGCAAATATAATGCATGCTCATTAGGCTCAAAAACTCACAAATATGTCTTGTGTACTTAGGTAAGCATCATGTGAATTAATAGAGAAAGAAAATGTCATATAAAAGTTTTTAATCAAAAAAATTAATCATGCCAAAATCTACCATGCAACCTAGAATTTTCTAACAAGATAGATACAAAACCATATGAAAACAATGAGACAAGGCAAAACTAAGGATTAAACGAAGAATCTTAAATTAATAAAATCAAGAAATCAAGAGAACAACCAAAACGGATAAGCAAGATAAAAATTTGACAAGCATATCTCCCTCCCCCTCACTTAAATCATTTTGCCTCAAAATGAACATAAAATAAAATAAAAAAGAGAGAGGGTGAAAATACTCCCCGATTGCAGAAGAGCATGTTTCGGTAGTGGGCTCCGAGTCTGGTGTAGGGGCGGAGGCGAGCTTGCTCTCGAGTTCGGATCATGGTGGTGGTAATGGTGGACGATCGGGTGATGAAGGTTGAAGATGAAGTGAGAATGGTGGCTGGTGATATTTGTGTAGTTTAAAAAATATATATATAATAAAGAAGAATGGTTTGTTGGAAAGGGACGGCTGGTGATATTGAAAAAAAAATAAGAAAAAAATGGTTTATTGGAAAGGGATTGTTGAAGAGTTGGACGTGGGTTTAAAAGCAAGTGGGGTCTAGGGAAGATAAAATATGGGTTTAATTTTTGATTTAGTTTAAAATATGGGTGAAGTGATTGGGTTGGGAAAAAAAGGGATAAAGGGAAAATCCGAATTTTTATTTAAATTCTAAAAATTGGGCACACCAAATCTTGTTGAAAAAGATAGCTTCTCATCCTTTTATTCGATCTAAATTATCTGCAAATAAAATAAATAAGAGATAAGATAAGATAAAATAAAATCAAAATAAATTCGAAAATAAAATAATTAAAATGAGATAAGATTAAAAATAAATTCTAAAAGAGATAAGAATAAATTCGAAATAAATTCGATTTCTTTTCTTTTCCCTTTTTTATTTTTTTATTTTTTATTATTTTTATTTATTTTTATTTTAACTACAGATAAAATTCAAATGACATCAAATTATAGCAAATTAAAATGGAAAAAAAATAATAAAATAAAGAAAGTAAAAATAAAATAATAAAAATAATTAAAGTAAAAAGAAGAAAAGAAATGGGTTGCCTCCCATTTAGCGCTTTATTTAACGTCGTTTAGCTCGACGACCTGGTTCAGACTACAGGCATTGCGACAAATACTTCTTCCAGTTCTTGCGCTTTATCCAACTGAGTATTTCTCTACGAGAAATTTTGCGATTATGGAGTTTTTTTACTGGAAAAATTTCTCTTTCACTCTTCAATTTATTTGGAGGTAATTTTAACTCCAAATTCAATTCCTGCAAAATGAAAGAAAACATTTTAGATTTTGATGGAGTTAGGCGTAAATCAGAATGAACAGAGGAAACATTTTTCAACTCCTTAATTCCTTTGTCGTGATCCTTCAAATCCCTGCACGAATCATCAACAGATTTAGATTCTATAAATTCTTCAACGGCGGGCTCAATAACATCTATAAAATTTATACTAGCAACATTATCAGGATGTCGCATCGCTTTGTAAACATCAAATTTTGCGACCTCGCCATCGAACTCCATTGTAAGGATCCCGCTTCTCACATCGATTTTCGTATTTGCAGTACTTAAAAATGGACGACCAAGGAGGATTTCGGAAGAATTATTAGTCCGATCGTTTTCCATGTCTATGACATAGAAATCTGCCGGAAAGATTAAATCTTTTACCTTTACCAGGACATTCTCTAGTAATCCTTCTGGGTAAATTATGGATCTGTCCGCCAACTGTATGGTTACCTTCGTATCCTTCAAAGGCTCAGCAGAAAGTGAGTTATAAAATGAAAGAGGCATAACATTAATAGAGGCCCCTAAGTCACACATTGCTCGTTTAATACCCACTTTACCGATTTTGCAGGGAATGGCGAACATACCTTGGTCCTTCAATTTTGGTGGCAACTTTCGCTGGAAGACCGCCGATATATGCTCTCCTAGATTAACCTTCTCAATTCCAATAAGACGACGTTTATTAGTACATAAATCTTTAAGGAACTTAGCATACCTTGGGATTTTTCGGATTACGTCGAGGAGTGGAATATTGATCTCTACTTTCTGAAACACATCTAGGATCTCCTTTTCTTCTGCTCGTTTGTCTCTTTTCATTAATCTCGACGGGAAGGGTGGTGGTGTAGCGTAGGGAGAAGGTACAGGGGTTGGATCGGGCATACCTTTTCTAGTAGGGGGTGATTGCTTTTTTTCTTCTTTCTGTACGCCATCTTCTTTAGCTTTAGGTTCGATGACTGTACCGCTTCGTAGAGTGATGGCGTTCACATTCTCTCTTGGATTAGGCTCCGTTTGAGAAGGTAATTTCCCTTTGGATTCTAAGCGACTTACCGCTAACGTCAGTTGACTTATTTGTTTGTCAATTGCTTCAAAGTGAGCTTCGGTCTTTAGTTGAAATTTTTCTTGGGCTAGCGCTAACTTTTCAACAATTGACTCCAACAATGGCTTCTGCGGTTGATATTCTTGTGGTGCAGTTGGTTGATAAGTTTGATTTGGCCTCTGGTTTTGCGCGTAACCGAAGTTTGACTGGTTTCTCCATCCCTGATTATATGCATTTCCTATGGAATTGGCTTGAGCAATATCATCTTCCTGAATCATCGGACAACAGTCTGTCGGATGTTCTGGACTAGTACAGATTCCACAAAGTCTAGCTGTTTTCCTTTTATCTACAACAAGAGTTTGCACTATTTCAGCTAATTTGTCAATCTTATTTTCCAATGAAACTGTACTTACCTCGCGAACCCTTCGAGATGGTTCGCTAGATTGATTGAATCTTTGCGAGTTGGCGGCCATGGTTGATATTAGTGTTTTAGCCGTTGTTGGTGTCATGTTGACTAGAGCTCCGCCACTTGCTGCATCTATCACTTTCTTATCCATAGGCGTCAATCCTTCATAAAAATATTGGAGGAGGGTTTATTCCGTCAATCCATGTTGTGGACAATTTTCACACAACTTTTTAAACCTCTCCCAGTATTCGTACAAAGATTCAACTTCTTTTTGTTGAATACTCAGGATGCTGCGCCTAATTTCGCTTGCTTTCGCTGCAAGGAAGAACCTGTCAAGAAAAAGTTTAGCCATGTCAGTCCATGTTGTAACAGAATTAGGGGGTAAATCAAATAACCAATCTTTCGCTATATCAGTTAAGGAAAATGGAAAAGCTCTAAGTTTGATTTGGTCATCGGATACTCCCTGTGGTTTTGTGCTTAGACAAACCATGTGAAATTCCTTCAAATGTTTGTGAGGATTTTCTGTTGGCAAGCCGTGAAAGGTAGGTAGGAGGTGGATTAAACCCGTTTTTAGCACGAACGGTGTTTCGCCATTCGGGAAAGTTATACACATAGGTTGTTGGCCATCGGGCGCCGCATTTAGTTGGCGAATGGTTTGATTTTCGTCTCCCATCGGATTGGGCTCGTAATTCGACTCTGCTTCGGATGTAATTTCTAGATCGCGTTCGAATCTTTGCTGGCGTCTTTTGTTTTTCTTTTCCTGAAGTGTTTGTGCGTTCAACTTTCGGGCTAGTGCTTCGATTTCCGGGATGAGTTCAATTTGTTCTCCCGGATTGTTCCTGGTCATAAATCAAATAAAACGATATTAGTACTTTGCCGTATTCCCCGGCAACGGCGCCAATTTTGACACGTGTCGTATAGTGTCAAAAATAAAACCTTAAACTCAAAATAAATAAGATTTAAAATAATATAGCGAGAGTAAGGGTCGATCCGCAGGGAATAGGAACTCTAACACCTTTCGTTCTGATTTAGACCAAAAACCTGTAGAAAATAAAGGGGGGATTTTAGAGTAGTAATTTGAATGAGGAAAATAATAAGAACGTAAAAATAGATATTGAGAATGAATTATAAATTAAAATAGCCTCAAGCCACGCTTTGCCACGACATCTTCGATCACTGAAGTTGATTTTTCTTCGACTTCCCTGCAGGTTACAGTCTACAAGGCCCAACCCTTGTAACTTACTTCTCGTTGGTAAATTCGACTCCCAAGGTAATCCCTGAAGTCAAACTTTAGTGAATTAGCTATGGCAATCGATGCTAACTCAAATCTGAGTTAGTGCTGGAGAAGCCCGTGCTCGGATAATCGTCTCGATGAGAATTGTTTCCGATTTTGATTCCCCTTAGTGGACCGCCACTAAGTTTGTTCTTAGGGAGTTGAATCGGCTACAAGCTTTTCCTCGTCCCCAACGATGGATCTAAACCACTTCAACCCGATGCGCGCTCTCGGAATGAAACAATTGCGATGCCTAAAGATTAGGTCGATTGCCTAATCAAGTTTACAGAGAATCTAAAAAGGAGTTTTCGAAGGATTGAAGTATTTCCTAATCTCACGAGGTTTGTCGGGTTTGGCGTTGCTTTTGGCTAAAGGGAATTTAGTTAAGCATGGTTTGTGAAAAAACCATACTTAATAAAATAAATAAAAAAATGGAGAAAAAAAAAGAAATGGAGAAAAATAGAGAGCTTTATTAATTCAAGGAAGAAGAGAACAATGGAAAATGATTGATGATTTAATTCACCCCCAAAGTGGGATATTTATAGTAGTTGAAAACCCTAAAAACCTAAGATGATAAATCCTAAATTTAAATAAAATTACATAAGATAAATATCCAAGTTTTAAAATTTAAAATAAAAATCGGATGATAAGCTATCTTGATAAGTGGACTGATAAGTTATCAGAGTTGCTGACGTCATCTTCTAGAAGGTGCTGACGTGGCGCCCAGTCAGCATTCATGCCCTGGTTCATGCCCATGAATCTGCCCACGACTCCAGTATTTTCTGCAACATTCCAACTTATTTCTAGTATTACGTAACCTGCACGAGAACAACATAAAAACAGCCCAATTAAGTCCTTCAGACATATATTCGATCAAAATAAGGACTAAAAACATAACCAAAATAAATACTTATCACTCATGGCACTTGAGGAGGATTCCTCCATGGTAACCTCTAACTCATCATCTTTTGACTTTACATTTGATGAATTACATGATGCATATGATTAGTTGCAAGAGGTTTATGATGAGTTAGTTGAGAAATACAAAGAGTCGGTCATTAGAAATAAGAAAATTATTTCGAAATTAAATGATAAAAATGACTCACTTTCTCAAGCTAACTTAAAATTTGAGAAAAAGATTTTAGGTTTGAAAGATGAACTTAAATTCTTCCAAGATGAAAATATAGACCTAAATAATCTTCTTTCTAAATGCAATAGTGAACACCAAAAGGTGTTAGATGAGCTTAACAAGCTCAAAGAGTCTTTTAAAAATGTTGGTAATGTGAAGCATGAAAAAGGTGAATCATCTAAAACAAACCAACCTAGGAAAAAGACTAATAACTACAAACAAAGTGGCTTCCCTAGACATAATAGAACTAAAAAGATTAGGAGTGTATGGGTTCCTAAGGAACTTGTCAAATCTAATAATATTGTTGATATGTCACCTTGGATTCCTAAGGGAACCAAGCTATTGGGAGCTAACACTCGTGGACCCAAAATGATTTGGGTGCCAAAAATAAAAGTTTAATATCTTTGTTTGTAGGGGGAGCATTGCTACAAGGCCAGAGCACAAAGTCAAAATTCATGGTACCTTGATAGTGGATGCTCGAGGCATATGACTGGAGACAAGAGTATATTCATGGACTTAAAGCCAAAAAGTGGAGGAGTAGTGACATTTGGTGACAACTTCAAAGGCCACATTAAAGGTATTGGCTCCATAGGTAATCACTCTACCATTCTTATTGAAAATGTTTTGTATGTCGATGGTCTTAAACATATTTTGTTGAACATAAGCCAATTATGTGATAAAGGATTTAATGTCTTATTTGATAAAAATGGGTGCAAAATTGTTGACATTAAATCAAATAATATTATGCTCATAGGTCATCGCATAGGTAACATTTACATGGTGCATTTAGATGACATACATACATCCCATGCATGTTTAGTAGCTCAAAATGAAAATGATGTAGGGCTATGGCATAGGAAACTAGGACATGCTAGCATTAGTGTTTTAGAAAAATTAGTTTCCCTTGATCTAGTTAGAGGTTTACCCAAAATTAAGTTCTCAAATGATAAAATTTGTGATGCGTGCTCTAAGGGTAAACAACATAAGTCATCCTTTAAATCCATTAATGATGTTTCTACAAGTAGGTGTTTACAACTTATTCATATGGATTTATTTGGGCCTATTAGGACTATGAGCTTGGGTGGTAAATCTTATACATTTGTACTTGTTGATAATTTTTCTAGATTTACTTGGGTTCTATTTTTAAGTACTAAAGATGAGGCTTTAGAAAAATTCATCATATTTTCTAAATTAACCCAAAATGATCTTGAACTTAAAATTTCTCATTGTTGAGTTGTGTGATTAGTTCTACACTCATATAAGAAGTGATCATGGAACTGGATTTCAAAATCTAGGGTTTAACGAGTTTTTAAATGAAAATGGTATTAGCCACAATTTTTCGGCTCCTCGAACTCCTCAACAAAATGGGGTAGTTGAGAGGAAAAATAGAACTTTACAAGAAATGGCTAGAACCATGCTTTGTGAAAACAATTTACCTAAATATTTTTGGGCGAAAGCCACAAACACCGCTTGCTACATTTTAAACCGAGTAGTGATTCGGCCACTTTTAAAGAAAACACCATATGAGATTTTAAAATCTAAAAAGCCTAACATTAGCTATTTTCATCCATTTGGTTGCAAGTGTTTTGTTTTAAATAATGGAAAAGATAACTTAGGTAAATTTGATGCAAAAAGTGATGAAGCTATTTTCATAGGATATTCCTTAACCTCTAAAGCCTATCGTGTATTTAACAAGAGAACTTTAGTAGTAGAAGAATCTATACATGTTGTATTCGATGATAACCTCCTTCCAAGGAAAGATTCTTGTGATGATGATGATGTAGGAATCATTAATGCCTTTGATGGAGGAGAAACTTCAAAGGAGGATGAGATTCCAACAAAAGAAGAGGATACACAAGATCCACCTCTTGAAGCCTTGAAGGACTTGGCTCTTGAGGAAAAGGAAGTGAGCTACCCAAGGGAGCTCAACTATGTCAAAGGTGGTGAAATCTTGGGTGATCCATCCAAGGGGGTAACCACTAGATCTTCTCTTAAACTTATGACCATGTTGCATTTATCTCATGCATAGAGCCTAAGAATATAAAAGAAGCATTAAAAGATGACTTTTGGATTATGGCTATGCAAGAAGAGTTAAATCAATTTGAGAGAAGTGATGTTTGGAAATTAGTTGATAGGCCTAGTAATCAATCTACTATAGGAACTAAATGGGTCTTTAGGAACAAACTAGATGAGAGTGGTAACATTGTGAGAAATAAAGCTAGATTAGTAGCACAAGGTTACACTCAAGAAGAGGGAATAGATTTTGATGAAACCTATGCACCCGTAGCTAGAATGGAGGCCATTAGGATGTTGCTTGCATATGCATGTTATCATGACTTCAATCTTTTTCAAATGGATGTTAAAAGCGCATTTTTAAACGGTTTTATAAATGAGGAAGTGTATGTGGAACAACCACCGGGTTTTGAAGACTCAAAATGTCCAAATCATGTTTTCAAACTTACTAAAGCTTTTTATGGTTTAAAACAAGCTCCTAGAGCTTGGTATGAAAGACTTTCAAACTTTTTGATTGAAAAAGGTAAGGCGGACACCACACTTTTCATAAAAAGGTATAAAAATGACATCTTAGTAGTACAAATTTATGTTGATGATATTATTTTTGGATCTACTAATGAGTGTCATTGCAAAGAGTTTGCTAAGTTAATGCAAGGTGAATTCGAGATGAGCATGATGGGGGAGCTCTCATTCTTTTTGGGACTCCAAATCAAGCAAAGGAAGGATGGCACCTTCATCAATCAAGCAAAGTACATCAAGGATATGGTCAAGAAGTTTGGCTTGGAGAATGCAAAGCCTCAAGCCACACCCATGAGCTCATCTACAAAGCTTGACAAAGATGAAGGAGGTAAGTGTGTTGACTCTAAGCTTTACCGTTCTATGATTGGATCATTGCTTTACCTTACCGCAAGTAAACCAGATATCTTGTTTAGTGTTTGCTTGTGTGCTAGGTTTCAAGCTTGTCCTAGAGAGTCTCACCTTATAGCCATTAAAAGAATCTTTAGGTACCTTAGAGATACCCCTTGTTTAGGTCTTTGGTACCCTAGAGACTCAACTTTCAACCTTCATGCTTATTCGGATGCGGATTATGGGGGGTGTAAAATCGATAGGAAGAGTACTTCGGGAACATGTCAATTCTTAGGTAGTATGCTCATATCTTGGTTCTCTAAGAAACAAGATAGTGTAGCCTTATCTACCACCGAAGCCGAGTATATATCCTTAGGGAGTTGTTATGCTCAAGTCCTTTGGATGAAGCAACAACTCTTAGATTATGATATTAAAGTTGAAATCATACCCCTTAAGTGTGATAACACTAGTGCCATATGCTTAACTAAAAATCTCATACAACACTCTAGAACCAAACATATAGAGATAAGGCATCATTTCATTAGAGATCATGTCCTTAAGAAAGATGTTGTTATAGAGTACGTTGACACCTTAAACCAACTAGCAGACATCTTTACAAAGCCTTTAGATAAAGAGCACTTTTGGTCCCTTAGGAGAGAGTTAGGTCTAACTAGTCTTTTTTGACCTTTTAGGACCCTCTTTGTGCTTAAATTGCTTGATCTCTTGAAAATGCCATGTTTATATGTTTTTACTCCTAATTTCATCCATGCTTATAGTTAGGGGGAGTATGTTTATGTTTGTACATGTTATTCCTGCTCATTCATGTCATTTATGCATATAGAGCCTCATGAAATCCACTTTTCTGCAATTTTAGAGCCTCATCTACACTTCCAGGCTCAGGTGTATCGAAACGGGTCCAACTGTTTCGATACGGGTGCCTTAAAAATCCATCTGAGAGAAGGGTGTTTCGAAACGCCTTCAAAGGGTTTCAAAACGTTTTTGCTACTGCCAAGGGGTGTATTGAAACGTGTTTCGATACGAGTCAACGCGGGATTCGATACGGTCAAAGCCGTATCGGAACGGTTAGCTGGACTTGAAACGTCAATCAACGTTTCGGTGCCCGCGTTTCGAAACGGTCGTACATGTTCTGAAACGGGTATGCGGATAGCTTTAAAGAGGGCTTTTAATGTTAAAATTTCACTTTAATTAAAACTACTTCAAAACCCTAAAAACCCTAGATCGATTTTTCCTATAAAAACCCTCTAAACCTCATTGTTTTTCATCAAATCTTGAGGGCTTTTACACTCAAACACAAGTCTAAGCAAGCCTCATCAGTATTGTGCAAGATTTTCAACTCATTCATCGAAAATCTCCTTCTAAGGTATATCTACTACTTTTTTCTTTTTCCTTTGATTTAAATCGATTTTAAGGTTAGAAAATTTTAATTTTGTATAGATTATATGTTTTTGAACTTGGGTTTTTCAAAACTTGCAAAAAAATTTCAAAATCTTAAATTTTTGGTTCGAATATATTATTTTTCCCTCGTATTTTTTTGGTTTTTCAAAAGTTGTTTTTCTCTTAAATTTTCTTTCTAAAATCTTTTTTAAACCTAAATGGGATTTGTTATTGGATTGAATTGATGATATTCATGCATACACTTTAATTTCAAATTTGCTTGCTTTATGTTTTTAGGAGTTTTTCAATGGAGAATGTTAACAAGAAACGTAAGACAGGTCAATCAAGTGAAACCGGTATCCGTCCTAATCTCACCCAGCTGTTTCTCAAAAGTCTTCGGACTCCAGAGATGAGGGACCGTTTCACTTATGTCAAAGAGATTGTCGTTCGTCGCGAACGTGTGGAAGATGTTTCGTTCCTTGATTCGGAGCCTTTCGCCTTCCGTTATCTCGAGCGCCTACAAGAATGGAATTTCATGGCTTTCTTGAACATTCCGGACATTGTATATAAGCACATTGTTCTCATCTTTTACTCCAATGCTCAACTTATTGATAATGAGGATCACTCCGAAGTTGTTGGCATTGTGTCCTTTCTCTTGGGGAAGAGGTTCGTCATCGACATACCCTTTTTGGAGACTACTCTTGGCCTTAAGAACGAAGGGATCGAGAATGAGACTCATTTTGGTTCTCACACCAATTCCGTGCTTTCGTTGGATGCTCATGATAGGTTCCTCCAATTGATGATCTCGTGGTTTATTCGCCCCTCCGGTGGTAAATTTGCTCACATTCGTCAAGTTGATTACTTTTGGCTTGAATGTTTTCGTCGTGGTGAACGCCCAAATCTTGTTAAGATCATGTTCGCCGAGATGGTTAATAATGTGAAGCTTCGTGAAACCGACGCTCTCAAATCCTTCACCTATGGAACTGTTTTAAGCTATATCTTTTGGATGCTCAATTTTGATTGCACTTATGACTCTCCGGAACCCCGTAAGCAAAAGCTTGGTGAAGCTTCTCTCCACAAGTTCGGGTTCCATTACAACAATAATGGGCAATGGGAACGTGTTGATAGGCATGCTCCTCCACCACAAGTTGAACCACAATTTCAAGCTCCGGGTCCCAACAATGAAGCTCTTATGGCTTTTCTCACCAAGCGGTTCAACACAATAGAGGCGAGTCTTGGTACTATTAATACTCGCTTGCAATCCGTGGAAAATCATCTCACCTCCCTTGAGAATCAACATCAATCCATGGACTTGTCTCTACCTTTTATGGTCAATGGATGACCTTTCGTCGCTCTCAAGCTAGGAACGATGACGACTCCTCCGATGTTGATGGTGACGACGACGAGGCTTAGGATTTTCATGTCATATCATATTAGCTTATCATATTAGGACTAAGTTTGCATCTCTATTTCCTTTATGTTTTATGAAACTATGCTTTGATTATTATTGTTTGGGATTGAGCTTTGAACTCTTATTGTTTAAGTTTTATGTTTGGATTTGAATTATATGAATCTATATTATGTTGCTTATTGTTTTTAACCATGTTTCATCTCTTTGAGCCTTGTTTATTATTCTTTTTGATCTAACAAAAAGGGGGAGAAAATCTAAGAGCCAAAATTCGTTTTAAGTGTTTTTGAGGTTTTAAAACTTAAATTCTAAATCTTTTCAAAACTTTAAAACCCATTTTAAATTAAGGGGGAGTTAGAATGCATTCAAAAGATCAAAACTCTTAAAAATTCTAACTTTGGTTTTGTTATATCAAAAAGGGGGAGATTGTGAAACCGATAATTAATTTTGATATAACTAAAGAAATTTAAGGACTAAATTGAAAATGAGAAAACGAATTTTTAAGTCCTCAAACCTCTCTATATGTTTAAAGGAAAATGGTTAAGTTAAAAACTCAATTTGTCAAAACTTTTCTAAGTGTTCTTGAAGCCAAAACAGTGATTTTCGAGTCACCGTTTCGAAATGGTCTTAGGCGTTCCGGAACACTTTTGAAACTGTGAACCTGTGTTTCGGAACGTGTATCGAAACAGTTTTGAAATTGTGAACCTTCGTTTCGAAACGGCTTAAGAACATCGAAACGGTTTGTCCCGTTTCGATACGGTAGTATCGAAACGCCTTCAAACGTTTCGAAACGGCTTTCAAACTGTGTTTTAAAATTATGACCGTTGAAGTTTTAATCGTTTTTATACTGATCGTTAAGGCGTATCGAAACACCTTCAGCCCGTTTCGATACGAGCTTTGACAGTGGCTAAGTGTTTCGAAACGGGATCTTAGCGTATCGAAATGATCGTGCCTGTTTCGGTACGGTCTCTTTAATACACCCCAACGGCTCTTTCTTTTTTGGTCTGTTTCGAAACAGGAACATGCGTTTCGAAACGAGTGGTTGCAGACTGCATTTATGGAGGGAAGATAACATCCCCAACGGCTCTATTGATGAATGCAACAACCCCAACGGCTAGAATTCAATGAGAAGGTATAAAAGGGACCTCTAAAAGCTTCAGCAACAACTATTGATCTCAAAGCAAACATCCAAACATCAAATTCAAGCAATTGAACCTAAATCCCATTATTTCTTGTAAACCCCAATTGTGAGATTGTTTCAAATTGGGTTGAGTGCTTGTAATTGGGCTACTTTGTGTATTGAGAGATACTTGTTTTAGCCATCAACTTCTTTGTAATTCTTGTGTGAGGATTGGGTCAAATTTTGGGTAGAAAATTTGACCGATATTGTAACGGTTACCTCCTTAGCCTAGAAAAGGGGAAGAGCAATTAGTGGAATTGTTGAAAATCCTTAGTGAAGCTAAGGTAGTGGATATAGAGTTCGATTGGAACTTGAACCACTCTAAATCCCCTTGTCTATCTTTTTATTTGTCAATTCCACTACCAAAAAGTTTAAAAATTCAATTCACCCCCTCTTGGTTTATATCGATCATTTGATCCACTCAACACCTTCGTAGTTCAATCATGATTTCTTCCATGATTGTAATCATACATGTTTCTTTAACTTGTTTAGTATTAAAGAAACAGTTTTTTATTAAAATACTACAACCCCCGTATTGTAATAAAAAGATTCAAGTACTAATGTTTCATGTGGAGATAGAATGCTACGCATAATGTAGGTGTCAGTGGCTTGAACCTACACTTAATCTATGCTCCATAATGTAGGTGTCAGTGGCTTGAACCTACACTTAATCTATGCTCCATAATGTAGGTTTAGTGCCTTGCAATGAGCTTTGTAAGCCAACACATTTTGATCATGTGCTTTATCCAGCTTATAAAGAGCTTTCTGGAGAATAAGACCAAATTGTCGTAGAAAATTACCTCATTTCCACACTCATAGACGAGGCTATCAGGGATTCTCATGTAATTCTACATCCCACTTAATCGAGCTATAAACCTCGTTATGAGTATAAATATACTCAACCTACATTTCTATTATAGGACTCATGCATCACATCATAGGGAGGGAATTTATGTATTTATTTTTTGGTATATTATCCAAGGAAGCAGAAAAAAACTGCTACAAAAGAAGTGAAAGACAGGACATTTACAAAAATGTGCCCTAGGAAAGCCCCCAAGCTATACAAAGGGAAGAATGAATGTTTTTGTATCTATGTATTTGTCTATTAGTAAGCTTGATCTGTACAATTTATTTTATTATTATTTACATGTGAATATCATCAAACCACTTTATAATTCGTTTTCCCTTTGGGATCTTTAATCACTGCATAGGATGTCCTCACTCCTCATAGTTGATTTTTATACTTGTTTGGGTTTTAGTCAACATTATTTGAACAAAAAAAACATAGTCAACATTAACGATACCATTAGTTATACGGGATCTCACATAGCTATGTTTTCTTCCTATAGATGTAATACTATCACAATGGATAAGACATGTGATATATGTTTTTCCAATATTGAAATCTAAAATAAAAGGTCTTGTAATCAACTTGCTTCTTAGATTTTCAACATCTATGGTGGAATTTGCTAAAATTTATTGCGTTTTAGATCTTCGACAAATGGTTCCACCTCCCAATGTAAACAGTATGTTGAGTTGTGAGGAGCTCGATTCGTTCAACCGATATAGCTCACCAAGTGGTGGAGAGGTGGATTTTTGGGTGGAAGGGTTGTGGAAGCTAAAAAGATAATTGACACAATGATTTATAGTGGTTCAACCTTCTAACCAAGGTCTACATCCACTACCTTAGCTCCCCACTAAGGATTTCCAATCAATCCACTATTGATTCGTCCCCTTTTCTAGGCTTAGAAGGAAACCCTTTACACCGATCAAGCTTTCTACCCAAAGCCTTTAATCAAACCCTCTTTTACAAAGAGATAAATAAATCAAACACAAATCCCTCTAATAGGTGTTTGTTTGCACAATTAAAGCACTCACCCAAAACCTAAAACACTTGAGCAAATTTGACAATTTTGGCTCACTAGTGTTTGTCTATACAATAAATGACAATTTAAACTCTAAGACAATTCTTGATCATTTGTTGATTGACAATATGAGCATTAGCCTTTACTTGATGCTTGGAGGTCCCTTTTATACTCCTTGATGAGTTTGTAGTCGTTACTAGTCGTTGGGGTTGAATTGGAGCCGTTGAGGACTTTAATTCCCACCATAAATGCAGTTCTGCAGCTCTCCGTTTCGAAACGCTTGAACCCGTTTCGAAACACCCTTTAAGTAGAAAGAGTCGTTGCAGTCTGACGTGGACCCGTATCGAAACGCTTTAGTCCGTTTCGAAACACCCGTTTCGAAACGCATGTCCCCGTATCGAAACGACCTGCATTTAAATGTTAGTTGGGAAATAGTCGTTGGGGTTTTGTGACCGTTGTGGTCAATGCCACGTAGACGTATCGAAACGGCATAGCCCGTTTCGAAACGCTGGGCAAAAATCTCATCCAAGGAATGCTCGTTTCGATACTTGTATCGAAACACTTTTGCTACTGGAATGCACCGTATCGAAACGCCCTAAGGTGTTTTGAAACACCTGGACAGTTTTGTGAAGTTTGGCTTTGAAAAACATGTAAAACCTTTTTAAAAATATCCCTAAAAATTGTTTCAAGATATTTGGACTTTGGAAGTTTGTTTTAAATACTTTTTAAATCAGTCCAAAACATTTTTCAATTATTATATCAAAACATTAGTTCTACAATCTCCCTTTTTTGATATAATAAAACTATCTTGAAAAATTGTTTGGGATTCTCCCCCTTTAACTTTAAAAATGTGAATAAGAGAAATAAAGATATAAATCAAATAAAGTCCCCCCTTATTCATTTGAAAATTCAATTTTTCAAACCATTTCTCCCCCTTTTTGTTATATCAAAAAGAATTTAAAACATTAAGTTCAAAAATAACAATAGAGGTAAAAATTTGACAAAAGTAAGAATTTGGTTTTAAAATGGCCCCCCTTACTCAAAGCATCATCAAAAATGTTAGTCCAACATATATGATCATCTAGTTGACAAAAATGAAAAATAAAACAAATAAACACAAAAGCAACTAGATTTTACCACACTTGAATTCAAGGGAGGATGTGAAGCCTTCCTTCTTCAAGTGTTCTTCCTTGTGTGCATAGAGCTCCCTCTCAATGTTTGACTTGTTGAACATCTCCATCACACCTAACAAAAGACAATCAAGTGACTTTTGGTATCCAAATTGCTTTGGATCCATGAACGTTAATAGCACAAATTTTAGTGCCCTTAGGAATCCATTTTTCAATGTCATCCTTTTTAATTGAAGTACTAAGTCCTTTTGGGACTCAAATACTTCTAAAACATTTTCCTTTAACAAATCTAGGGGCACTAGATTGTCTAACATAAAAAATTGATTTTCCAAAATTGATTTTCCTTTCAAGCTCTTTGGAAATCAAATCATTTTCCTCTTGAACTTTTTGAAGCAAATTTTGTAAATCAAAACATTTTAATTCAAACTCCTAGAGTTTTGCTTCAAGTTCAAGTTTGGTTTTAGAAATCAAATCATTTTGAATTTTTAACTTTGAAATCAATTTATTGTTTTTCAAAATGTGATTTTTAAAGTCTAAAACCAAATCATCATAGGCATCTTGTAATTCATCAAAAGAGTAAGAACATGAAGTAGATGAATTAGAAGTTACCCTTGAATCTTCTTCGATGGCCATAAGGCAAAGGTTGGCTTGTTCATCGTCGGTGGAGTCCTCATCACTCCAAGTAGCCACATGTGCCTTCTTCTTATGGCTTGAAGTGCTTGCCCTCTCCTTTTTCTTGGAATCTCGTTCAAGCTCTCTCAAATTTTTCTTCATGAACGGGGCACACTTCTTGAAGAGATGAACTATCTCTTCATCTTCGTCCTCCTCTTCACTTGAATAGACATGATGGCAAGTGGAGGACTTGAGAGCCATGGCACTTGCATTGATGCCTAGCCCTTTCATTTTCTTCTCTCTCATAGCTCTAATTTCTTCCCTCTTCTTCTCATCTTCTTTATTCTTCTTCATGATTTGATGAGTAAGGAGTGACCCCATGAGTTCATCAAGCTTCAAAGTCTTCAAATTCTTGGCTTCGATGATGGCGGTCCTCTTTGAGTCCCAAGACTCGGGAAGTGAGTAGATGAGCTTTCGAACAAGCTTTTCCTCCGGGATGGCTTCTCCATAGCCTTTGACACCATTGGTGATAGTGGAGAACCTATCAAACATCTTCTCGATGTTCTCTTCCGGATCCATTTTGAAGTTCTCATACTCTAAGGTTAGGAGCCCAATCTTGGTTTCCTTGACTTCATCGGTCCCCTCGTATGTGACTTCAAGCTTGTCCCATACCTCATTGGCACTCTCACAAGAAGACATCTTCTCATAGATGGTTGGGCCAAAAGCACAAAATAAGATGTGCAAGGCTTTGCAATTAAGCTCCATCTTCTTGCGATCGTAGGCACTCCACTCTGCTTTGCTTCTTTGAGGCACGAACGGACCATCTTCAACTATATCCCATAGCTTGTAATCTCTAGATTTGATGAAGAACTTCATTTTTGTCTTCCAATGGGTATAGTGGGTTCCGTCAAAGAGAAGCGGTTTGTCGATTGATTGTGCCATTTGAGCCGGTTGATGAAAAAGTGATCGAGCTTGCCGGATCTTCTCAATAGGATGTGAATCCTCCTCAATTGACCCAAGCTCTGATACCAATTGTTGAGTTGTGAGGAGCTCGATTCGTTCAACCGATATGGCTCACCAAGTGGTGGAGAGGTGAATTTTTGGGTGGAAGGGTTGTGGAAGCTAAAAAGATAATTGACACAACGATTTATAGTGGTTCAACCTTCTAACCAAGGTCTACATCCACTACCTTAGCTCCCCACTAAGGATTTCCAATCAATCCACTATTGATTCGTCCCCTTTTCTAGGCTTAGAAGGAAACACTTTACACCGATCAAGCTTTCTACCCAAAGCCTTTGATCAAACCCTCTTTTACAAAGAGATAAATAAAGCAAACACAAATCCCTCTAATAGGTGTTTGTTTGCACAATTAAAGCACTCACCCAAAACCTAAAACACTTGAGCAAATTTGACAATTTTGGCTCATTAGTGTTTGTCTATACAATAAATGACAATTTAAGCTCTAAGACAATTCTTGATCATTTGTTGATTGACAATATGAGCATTAGCCTTTACTTGATGCTTGGAGGTCCCTTTTATACTCCTTGATGAGTTTGTAGTCGTTACTAGCCGTTGGGGTTGAATTGGAGCCGTTGAGGACTTTAATTCCCACCATAAATGCAGTTCTGCAGCTCTCCGTTTCGAAACGCTCGAACTCATTTCGAAACACCCTTTAAGTAGAAAGAGCCGTTGCAGTCTGACGTGGACCCGTATCGAAACGCTTTAGTCCGTTTCGAAACACCCGTTTCGAAACGCCTGTCCCCATATCGAAACAACCTGCATTTAAATGTTAGTTGGGAAATAGCCGTTGGGAGTTTTGTGACCGTTGTGGTCAATGCCACGTAGACGTATCGAAACGGCATAGCCCGTTTCGAAACGCTGGGCAAAAATCTCATCCAGGGAATGTCCGTTTCGATACTTGTATCGGAACACTTTTGCTACTGGAATGCACCGTATCGAAACGCCCTAAGGTGTTTCAAAATGCCTGGACAGTTTTGTGAAGTTTGGCTTTGAAAAACATATAAAACCTTTTTAAAAACATCCTTAAAAATTGTTTCAAGATATTTGGACTTTGGAAGTTTGTTTTAAATACTTTTTAAATCAGTCCAAAACATTTTTCAATTATTATATCAAAACATTAGTTCTACACAGTAGACAATAAATCATCATCCAATGTATTTCAATTAACATCATTGTATCCTTCAAGTACATGTTGTATTCCATAACTTAGTCTTTTTTAAATCTCATCACACGGTTAATTGCATGCTCTAACTTTGGTTTACTTGTAAATCAAGCTGTCACAACTGCAACATAAATAATATTCGGTCGGGTGCAATTAGTGGCATACCTCAAGATACCAATAATACTTTCACTCTTTTTGGTTGTAAATATAGCCGTCTCCAACTCATTGAGAATGCGTTGTGTCTCGTCCTTGACCTTGTCCGCCATGGATTCTAGTTTGTCAAGATGGGATTCTAGAACGCCTTGGGTTTCCTTGGCTCCTTGCTCGGATTCATCAAGTCTAGCAACCTACTTCTCCAACACCGTTGAGACTTTCTCGAAGTCTTCTACCTGAGAATTAAGAGAGGAAATACTCTCGTCAAATTCACCAAGATTTTCTCTTACCTCGGACCATTTCAAGGTTTTCAAATCTCTTTGTTTTGCCATCTCGATCTTTGCCACGAACTTCTTTGAAGCAAACCCCCGCCTAACTTGACTGCAACACCAAGTAGGCTCGAACGCAAGCCCTCTCGACTCGCTCTAATACAACTTGTCACGCCCCTAGAGTTTCATACCGTCGGGCACGTGCGGCCTTAGACGCCTCTGATGCTAGTTGGTCGATTCCCACGTCTAAGTAAACCTTAACCACGCCTTGCGAGTACTCTTGCTCACAACGACTCGTACAAGCCCTCAAGGCTTCGATGGATGCGAAAGTGCTTTAATCACTAAGGTGGCTACTCCTAGCCGCTCGAGAGACAACAAGAACAAAAGAGAACTAAGTTCAAGAACAACTGAATGGGACAAGAGAAAGTAGAGTAAATGCCAAGAGCTCTATTACTCTTCTCAAGAGAGAATGAATGGAATGAGATGATCCAAATGAGGAGGAGAGGCTCTCTATTTATAGTTGAGCTCTCTCCCAATCAATGGTCTAGATCGAATTACATGGATGGCCATGATTAGCCCAAATCCTTACAAAATCACCTATCTATGGAAAGAGTATCAAGATACTATCTAATTACATCCATTAGTAGGAAACTTTCCTTGGATAGGCCTCCACACCGAATATGGCAAGATTCCTCCATAATCTCCTCTAATATGTTGTCCCATGCCATGTTTACCGAATCAATGTGGACGGGCTCTCAAACATTCTCCAAGTGTCGGGCCAAGTCTGGTGGTCTTGGCAAGCCCGATGATCCGTCTTGAACTTTTTGGGCGGATCCTTGCGCCACTGTCTCGGACCAAGAATTTTAGGTCGTGACACTATATAAGTGATAATTAGGAACAAAGTTTTTTTTACTATTCTTCATCTTTTAGTTTTTTAGGTTCAGTCACATGTTCATTTCTTATTCTAGGTTGAGAAATAATTTATTCAAGAGCTTGTTGATTATCTGTAGGTCTAGAAATAATAATAATAATAATAATAATAATAACTTACTTTGCAAATAACACACTCATTGAGAATAGACTAGGAGAATCAAGAATTTAGTTTGTTAGTAGAGTTAAGAAACGGTGTCGTTTGTTGACACTAGGTTAAAAATTGGGGTTGTTGTTGATCACGTTATGAAATGAATATTGGTTGTTTTGGCTCTCTAATTTTGACAGAGAAAATTTTTTGGTCTCCCTTAGCTCTTCTACTTCTCCTCAAAGTTATTCTTGTTCTTTGATTTGATCTCTTACACAATTATAGAGTGATCCACCGAAAGTGACACTTTCTTCGCCCAATTAGTTAGCACTCTTAAAATATTTTAGAAAGTCCTTTAATGTATCTAAATTAACTTCTAAAGAATTGTTTTCTTTTCAATGTTGGGGGTAGTCTGTATGTAAATATCAAGTATTTATAGGATTGAAAAAAAAATTATTAACATAAGCATTTAATATGAAACAGTTAATTTATTATCCTTAAAACAATAAGCTTACTAAATTTATTAAACAGAAGTTTCATTTAAACATCTTTAAGGTTAGAAACATACATCAATAAATGTTTTAAAATTCTTTATTATGAAACTTAACGTTATTTTTATTAAAATATTCCAACACCCCCACCTTCCCCCGGTGTATCTCTTCCCTTTACTCGATTCAACGCTCGTGGATGAAAATTGAATAGTATGTGAATTTTTACTCTATATATTTCTGTGATGACAACAAAATATTGGAGTACAGAGAAGGGAAAGAAGAAAATAAAAGAAACCAAAGAAAAAGGAAAAGCTTACCCTGCATATAATTCAAGTACTGAGCTGGAAAAAATTGTCCCATTTGACTCCGAAACCATGGTATTAAATTGGTTGCGTTGCGGCCACATCGTAACCTTTTTTCAAGGTCACCGCGACACAATATTAGCGCAATGTTATACAAATACCACATCACGACTTTTATGATATAAAACCGTTACATAACGCCGCAACATACTATATATTGCGCCGCAATGCCGCAACACCGTAATAAAATTTCAAATGACATGAAATGTAAAACTACACAAGTAGAATACTCGATTTTTTTAAAATTTAACAATCAACTATATCGATGCAGTAGTATCGATTGTTAAATCAATTATCTTATCCGTTTAATAAGAAACTTATTAATCTATAAAATGTAAATAAAAATTATAAAATGTTTACCTTTTCCAAAGCATAGTATTTAACTTTATTATTTTTATTTTTGTTTATATATCTTTTTGTCAGGATTTACATGTATCAATTTTATAATTTTATACTAATGGATAAGACCTCATGATTTAATTTAACTTTGCATGAATTTTTTTTTATATTATTATTAAAGTTCACGTGATTGAAAGAGATAAAAGATTCTTGTATGTTTTTTCTCATCAAACATTATTTATTAATTAGATGGGAAATAGCCTAGGTACAAAGCACTGCAATAAAGATTCACTACACTACACTACACCTAGTTCGAACAAAGAAACACATAGTGAAATGAAGGGAAAAAAGCACTACACTACAATGCACTGCAAAAGAAAAGATTCACTAAAGATTTTTAGTGTAATCATTCAAACAAAGCAATGAAGAAAAGAATATGTGTAAGTATTAAAGTAGAATATATACACTTGTTTTTTAGTGTTGAAAGAATAAAAAAATTGAGTGAAATAAAACACATATTTATATATAATATTTTTATCTATATTTTCCCTATTATAAAGCTCCATCAGATGGAATTTTGTATCATAGCCTCTCGGGAGCTTTCTAGTAATAATATAGCTGAGATAATTTCAGAGGATCTTGGAAATTTGATGAACTTGGTGAGCTTGGATCTTTACTTGAATGCTCTAGAGTCTAGACCAATTCCGACCACTTTAGGTAAGCTTACAAAACTATGTTTCATGTACGAACACATTTTTCATTCTTTATGTTGTAGCCAACTTATCTGTTTTCTTTTATATATGGAGCAGGCGTCTCAACAACAATTTGTTGACAAGTCAAATTTTTATGCCCTTAGTTGCAAATGATGTGAGGGTTGCTAACTTGTTTTCAGATTTTTATGAATATGCATATTTTTATTGTTAGTTTTAAGAATTATTATTAAGGCATAATGATAATTTTAACCCTTAACGTTTACACTTTCTGTCATTTTGGCCCTCATTCTATTTTGAGTATAAATTTAGCCATCGACCTATAATTTTTTTTTTCAAATTACTCATTTTTTAACTAGTAAGAGTATTAGATCGTTAAATAATTAACGGTGATGGCGTAGCACATACATAAAAATGCATTTTAAATTACATGGCTTTTACATACACATGAAATATAATTCAATTTTAATTTAAACTATAAAAAATAATAAAAATGAAAAATAAAACAAAAAACATGGGAAATAACTCTTTCGAAACTTTGATCATAAATTACTATTGTTTATCATTTTCCAGCATTTTTTTGGTGTTTTCTGAAATTTTATAAAAAAAATTCATTTGATGTTATTTTTTAAATTTACCTTCAAATCTCAAATAACTCAATCAAAATCTTAAACCCTAAATTAAGCTAAACATTAAAATTTTTAAACCCCACAACTAAAGTAATCAAAACCGAATTGATCAACAAGAAAAGCTCGTACCTTTGGCTCATAATAAGCAATATCTACAAAATTCAATATCACGTTAAGTTTACATTGTAATTCTTCATTCATATCTTAATTTAAAATGATTTAGATTTTAAAATACAAGATTTGATTCAAAGTGAAATCAAATCTCAAGGGGTAAAATATCATATTTGTTTGCATGGCATGTGATGTTGGATTTTAGAAAAAAAATTACTTTGAGAAATTTTAGTTTAATTTATGAATCTTTTAGCTAAGGTTTTAGTTTAGATTGTGCCATTACCACGTTTTCTTTTTTTTTTAATTTTTAGTATTTTATTTGAATTTTAATTATTTCTAATAGTTTAAATTAAAATGGAATTATATTTCATGTGTAAGCATGTAATAGGTTAGATGTTATGTCATTTAGAATGTATTTTATATGTATGTCATGTCATCACCGTTAATTATTTAACGGTTTAATTAACATTCCGGTTAAAAAGTGAGTAATTTGACAAAATGGCATAGGTTGAGGGCTAAATTTATCCTCAAAACAGAATGAAGGCCAAAATGACAGAAAATATAAACGTTAAGGGTTAAAATTATCTTTATGCCTATTATTAGTTCACTTTTTAAAATATTTTTTATTAATTAATTTGATCTCATATAATGAATAATTATTTTTGTGTGGACAAGAAAAAAATGACGCGTTCAAAAAGTAAAAAAGTGCAGTTTGTAGTGATGATTACGATTGGAGGTGGGGAGAAGTCGTTGAAGGTTCTCGTAATAATGTCAAATGTAAATTTTGTGAAAGAATTATCAATGAGGAATAACACGATTAAAAGAACATTTGGCTGCAAAAAAGGAAATGTGGCATCTTGTTTAAATGTCTCTGCAGAAGTTAGAAAAAATGTTGTTGAACAACTTAAAGAATATCATAAAGACAAAGCTGCGAGACAGGGGAGGAAAGAAGAATTAGAGGAAAGAATAAGATTAGGACATCATGGAGATTATGGTGATAAAGATGCTGAGAAGGATAAGTTAACTATTGCAAGGCGTGAGAGTATAAGATCGAGAAATGAATGGGAAGAAAGGCAACGTCAAAGAAAAAGAACAAGTCAAGATTCAACTTTTGAACCCGGAGGAGGTAGTAATTCTATAACTCAAGAATTCAGAAGATCATTCAGTGTTCATAATTCTGAAAGAAGTGAAAGGGAACATCAGTGGACTAATGTTGACTCTCCTGGAGCAAGATTAGCAAATATGGATCCGATTCTTGAGAGATCAAAAAGTTCGAAACAACCCAAACTCACTACAAATTTTTAAAAAATGCAAAAACAAAGCTTGGGAAAGCAATTTCAAAGTTGATCTTGCATGAAGCTTTACTTGCAAGAATTGTAGAGTCGTCATTTCTACTATATGTACTTCAAGTTGTAGCTGAAATTGGAAAATCGGCTCGAGGTCCTTCCGCTTATGAGACGAGAGTGTATTTGGATGAAGAGTATAAAGAAATACAAGAATGGGTGAATGACTTTAAGCCTATCTGGAAAGAAAGAGGTGTGACCATTATGTGTGATGGATTGAAAGGGACTAGAAATCAACATATAATCAATTTCTTAGTTTATAGTCATATAGGTTCCATTTTTAAAAAATCAATTGATGCTAGCAGTGTTACCTCTCGTATCGCCGAGTATTATTTTGGCATACTGGATATAATGGTAGATAAAATTGGTGAAGAATATATTGTTCAAGTTGTTACAGATAATGAAGCAGCGATCAAAGCCGGTAGTCAAATGTTAATGCAAAAGAGAAGTCACTAGTATTGGTCAGCGTGTTCTCATTGTTTGGATCTTATTTTGGAAGAAATTGGTAACAAAACAAGTGTGAAGAAGGTTTTAGATCAGGCAAAACAAATATATTCTTTCATATACAATCATACATTGACGATTTATTATATGAAAAGATATACCAAGGGTGCAGAACTCTAGCGGCCTGGGATTACCAGATTTGCTACCAATTTCATTGCTTTGGAAAGCATTGTTAGAAACAAACAAGCACTAAAAGAAATGGTGACTTCTTCATAATAGAAAAGGTCCACATGTGCAAGAAGAACAACAGGACTAGACATGATGAAAGTCATCGACTCCAACCAGTTTTAGAAAAAGGCTGCTGATGTCCTAAAGATTCAAGAACCGTTGGTTAAGGTGTTAAGGATGTGTGATGGTGATGAAAAATCAACTATGGGTTTTATTTATGAAGTTATGGATAGAGCAAAATTGGAGATTCAAAGAGATCGTCGTTATTATCGAAAGTATTGGGACATAATTGACCAGAGATGGAGTAGACAACTTCATAATGATTTGCATTCTGCTAGTACGTCATAAATTTTAATTTTTTAAACTATGAAGTATTTTTAAGATATTTATTATATTACTTTTATATAGGATATTATTTAAATCCACAATTTTTATATGGGGCCAATTCTTCAAATGAACTACTTTCTGAAACCATGGCTGGGGTCAGAAATGTTATACAGAAAATAGAGCCTTCCATGAATGATCAAATTTTGAAAATGAACCAAGTATGTAATTATATACTTAAATTCTTAAATAAACCTATAAATTGTCATGTTATAACTAATACTTTATTTCTTTTTAGTTGTTGTTATATCGAGATAAAATAGATTCTTTTGGAACACCATTAGCTCAAGCTGCAATTTTGAAGACTAGTCCCGGTAAAAATAGAATTTCACATTTATAATTTAGTAGATAACGAATAGATATTTATAGATACTTTACGAATTGTATCTTGTTATTTATATTTTTGTAGCGGAATGGTCGATTAATTATGGATATTGTGTACCTCAACTTCAACGCATTGCCGTCAAAGTTTTGAGTCAAACAACTTCATCTTCAAATTATGAGCGTAATTGGAGTACATTTAGTTTGATCCATACAAAAAAAAGAGAAATAGACTCAAGCATAAAAGACTTCAAAAATTAGTTTATGTCCATTATAACATGAGGTTGAAGCTAAGACACATGAGAAGAAAAAGTGCACAAGAGTTAGAAATGAGTTTCAATCCCATTAATCTTGATAGCATTTTTAAAGAGGAAGATCCATTAAGTGCATGGGTTGAAGAAAGAGAACATCCTGTACTTGATAGTGAACATAACGGTTCATTGTTGCCTTAAGAGTTACTTAATGAAACTGATGAAGAAACTCGGGGTAAAGATATAGATGATATTTCACAAGAAAATAGTGTTCAACTCTAGACGTCAAGTGATGATGGTGATGGTGATGGTAATGGTGATTATTGTGAATAATGGCTGCTGAAAATCTTTCTGTTATTTTGTTGGATCAGTTATTGGATTCAACTAAGTTGGTTAGTTGGTTAGAACCCGTTGGAGCCCATTACCTTGGTTCAACAGATTGGTTTGATGGTACCAAGTCTGTTGGATTCATTTCTTGGGCCATATAAATAATAGGTCTTTTAGACCTTGGCTTTTAAGTGAGTTTAATCCACTAAAGCCTATATTTTCTAGAGTTTTCCTAAGTCGTTAGGCTTCTGATGTGCTACAGCTGTTCAACAGCTTTTTAATTTTTTTATTGTTTTCCACAGTTTCCAATACACGTTTTATTTTCCCCAAAATCCTACAGTAATTACTTTTCTCATCATGGTATCATTCGCTTTGGTTCCCGATCTTTTGTTTCTCTTCTGATTTTTTTTCCTTCTCCATTTTCGTTTGGCTTCCGCTTCTGTTGGTTTCTATTTTTTCCGGCCTGCTCATTCTTTTTCTTCCGATCTGTTATGGCGATTTCCGGTGAAGATGATTCGTCCGGCTCTGGTTCTAATGGCGGCCGTATGTTTACAAACAAGAAAGTTAATGTGTTGCTTGATGAAACTAACTTTCTTGTTTGGAAACAACAAATACTTCTCACCGTCCGAAGTCACCGCTTGGAGAAGCTTCTCAACGGCACTCTGGTTGCGCCGCCGGCCAAAGTACGGGCTACCGATGGGACGATGGTCGACAATGATGCTTACGAGATTTTTGTGGCTCAAGACAGTGCCCTAGCCTCGTGGTTACTGTCGACTGTGAGTTCCTCGCTTCTATCACAGTTTGTTGGTGCGGAGACCGCCGCGGATGTTTGGAAGATCGTGGTCGAATATTTCAGCAGCCGCTCAACCACCACTGTGATGAGCCTTCACTTCCGGCTGCGTTCTCTTCGGAAGGGAGATCTGTCTATGCGCTTGTACATCTCGAAGGTCAAAGAAATATGTGATGCACTTGCATCCTGTGGAAGTCCGGTTTCGACCACCGAACAAATTGCTTCGATTCTAAATGGGCTACCGCATGAATATCATCCGTTCGTTGCTGTTATCACTGCAAGTCGTGAGCCAGTTACTATGGATAATGTTACTGCAATTCTTGTGGATGCAGAGGCTCAGCAACTTATGTATGAGCAAGGTTTACCGGTTCCTATGAGTGCTCACAACGTCCAGTTTTCAAGTGGTAACAACTCTGGTGGTTCTGCTTCTTCAAGGTCTGATCAGACTCAGTCTAATCTCGGTGGGCAGAACGGTGGCCGTGGTCGCGGTCGCAACCGGTATCAATGCCAGTTGTGTGGCAAGATGAGACATCTGGTAGATCGATGTTACCGGCATTTTGATCAGAACTTTCCTGGTGTCACGGCTAATAAGTCTCGCAACAACAATAGTTCCTCTGCTGATTTGGCTAATGTTGCTCCGTTTTACAATACTGTAGGAATGGTATCATCTTCGAGTGGCTGCAACCAGGGGCCTAGCTCGGGTTCATCTACTGAGTCCTGGTTTGTTGATACTGGGGCGACTCATCATGTCTCGCCTGATGCCTCTACTGCTCATCAGTGCTCGGATTACAGTGGACCAGGTAAATTAGTTGTTGGTGATGGTAAGGGTATTTCTATTACTCACGTTGGCACTGCTATGTTACAGTCTAATTCCAGATTGTTAATGTTACGTGATTTACTGATTGTGCCGCAAGTTACTAAAAATCTTCTTTCTGTGTCCAAGTTTGCTAGAGAAAATCGCGTATACTTTCAGTTTCATGCCAACCGTTGTGTGGTTCGTGATGAGGTCACTGGCGAAGTTTTGCTTCAGGGAGTTGAAGAAGGAGGTTTATATGCTTTCAATAAAGTCACTGGTTCTGCTGGTGGTGAGAGTGTCCAGTCCAGTTTTAATCAGTGTCCTGTTAGTAGTGTTAGTAATGTTGAGTTGCATACTGTTGATTTGAGAAATGTTGATTTGAACTCTGTTGAATTGAGTAATATTGAGTTGAATGATGTTCAAGCAAGTTGTAATGATGGGGACCTTTGGCATCGTCGGCTAGGGCATCCTGCCAATGCCACGCTAGCTAAAGTCCTAAAACTTTGTAATGTTTCATTGTTGAGAAATAAAAATCCAGTTTGTTCAGCGTGTCAGCAAGGCAAAAGCCATCATTTACCTTTTACTGCTTCCAATACTGTGTATAATTCTCCTTTTCAACTAGTGTTTACAGATTTATGGGGTCCTGCTCACAAGACCTCTGCTGGCTTCTCATACTATGTATCCTTTGTTGATGCATATTCCCGACATACGTGGTTGTTTCTGCTAAAACACAAATCTCAGGCCATTCAAGCTTATCAGCAGTTTTCGAAGATGGTAAACACTCAGTTCGAAACGCAGATAAAAGAGGTTCAGAGTGATTGGGGTGGGGAGTTTAGAGGTCTGTCGACTGTGTTAGCTGAAGCTGGTGTTGTTCATCGTGTGACGTGTCCACATACTTCCGAGCAGAACGGTGTAGTTGAGCGGAAGCACCGGCATATTATCGAGCTCGCACTCACGCTTCTAGCACAGGCGTCAATGCCGTTGCATTTTTGGGCCTATGCTGTTGTCAGTGCGGTTTATCTTATCAATCGCCTCCCTACTGATGTGCTTGGTGGTGTTTCTCCATTTCAGAAGTTGTTTGAGAAGCTGCCAGACTATGGTTTTTTGCGTATTTTTGGCTGCCGTTGCTTTCCTTATTTACGGCCTTTTCAAAATCACAAGCTTCAGTTTCGATCTCAGCCGTGTGTTTTCCTCGGTTACAGCCCTCAGCACAAGGGCTATCAGTGCTTGACTCCTCAAGGCAAAATTGTAATTTCTCGTCACGTGGTTTTTGATGAATTCCACTTTCCTTTTGCAGGAACTGGTTCTGGTCAGAAGCCTACTTCAGTCCCTCTTTCAACTGCTTCTGTATTTCAGTCTCCCCCTTTACGTGTTGTTCATGGCCTAGTTCAACAGTCTGTTGAATCTCAATCTGAAGTGATGCCTGCGATAGCTTCTCCTGCTTCACCAGCAGTGAATTCTACAACTTCTGCAGCAGCAACTCCTGTCACTGGTGAGCCTGCTTCAAACGTTCGTGTTTCTCCTGATGGTTGTGCGCTCGATTCTTTGATGCGTCAGGGTTGTGATAATGCTGGTCTGATCGGTTCTGCATTTGCTTCAAATGGTGGCCTAGACGCAGCATGTACTTCTCGAAGGTTTGGTCATTCTGCCGATGATACTCCTGTTGTGTGTGCTGAATCTAGTGAGGTTGAACCTGATTTGGTTGACACCACTGTTGATAATGGTTTGAGTGCGTCTGTTAGTGATGAACCACGTGCAGTTGAGCCTGTCACCTAGGTTGACTCTGTTATTGATAATTGTTTGGATGAATCTGTTGGTACTGATCCCAATGTGTGTGGTGATTCTGTTCTTGTTTCTAACATTCAAGGCTGTCCCAGTTCTTTAAATGCTCATCATATGCTTACTCGAAGCAAACGAGGGATTTTTAAGCCGAAATTGTATTCTGTCACTACACAGCAAGTGGATGTTGTTCCAGAAACTATTCATCAAGCTTTACTTTCGCCTCAGTGGAAGGAAGCTGCATTTGCCGAATTTAATGCCTTGGTGAATAATGGCACGTGGACACTTGAAGTTTTACCGGAAGGTCGTCGCGCGGTTGGGTGCAAGTGGATTTTTCGCATCAAACATAATCCGGATGGGTCAGTTTCTCGGTACAAGGCTCGTCTTGTCGCAAAGGGATTTTCTCAAATTCTCGGGCAGGACTTCAAAGACACTTTCAATCCGGTAATACGTTTTTCTACCATCAATATTATTCTTGCTTTGGCTGTTACAAAAAAATGGTGCTTGCGACAAGTAGACGTGAATAATGCTTTCTTGAACGGTGAATTAGATGAAGAGGTTTTCATGGTTCAACCACCCGGTTTTGAGCAGTCTTCGAGTGATGGTTCTAAGCTGGTGTGCCGTCTTAAAAAGGCCTTGTATGGTTTACGGCAGGCACCACGTAATTGGTACAATAAGCTTCGCTCCTATTTGATTGAAATTGGTTTTTTGGAATCTAAGGCTGATGCGTCTTTGTTTATTCATAATAAAGACAGTGTCGTTACATACTTGTTAGTGTATGTTGACGACATCATAGTAACGGGTCAATCTTCTCAACAGATTGAGAATGTTATTGCTAATATAAGCAATAAATTTGCTCTCAAGGATCTTGGTGATTTGACGTTTTTCCTTGGGATAGAGGCGGTTCGAGTCGGTGATTCTATTTTGCTTAGTCAGAAAAAATTTATACTTGATCTTCTCTTGAAGACTAATATGCATCAGGCTAATTCTGTTCCTACTCCAATGTTGTCCACTGCCAAGCTTGTTCGTGATGGTGGCAGTCCGTTAGCTGATGCTCAGGAATATCGTAGCATTGTCGGTGCACTTCTTTATGTATGTCATACACGCCCTGATATTATGTTTAGTGTACACAAAGTTGCACAATTTATGCATAGTCCTTGTGAAACACATATGGCTGCTGTGAAACAAATTCTTAGGTATTTGGTAGGGACTATTGATTTTGGCTTGTTATTTTCTCCTTCCGAGGCTGGTATTACTAATGTAGTGGCATATTCGGATGCTGATTGGGCAAGTAGTCTTGATGATCGTAGATCGACTACGGGTTATTGTGTTTACATTAATAATTGTTTAGTTGCTTGGTGCTCCAAGAAGCAGAAATCGGTTTCTCGCTCTACAACGGAGGCCGAATATAGAAGTATAGCGGACACGGTCTCGGAAATAACGTGGGTTGCGGCTGTTTTGAGTGATTTGAAGGTATCGTTAGCCACCACTCCTACCGTTTGGAGTGACGATACAAGCGTGATAGCCATGGCGGCAAATCCGGTGTTTCACTCACGCTCTAAACATGTTGAATTGGATGTTCATTTTGTGCGAGAGAAGGTCACACAAGAACAAGTTTTGGTGAATTATGTCCCGGCTCAATGTCAAGCTGCTGAAGGATTTACTAAGCCTCTTTCTAAATCCTATTTCCAGTCTTTTAGGGACAAAGTATATGTTCAAATGATGAATTAATTGGTGTCTCTTGCACGCAGAAGGAGGGAGAAGTAGAGAGAATATTGTGAATAATGGCTGCTGAAAATCTTTCTGTTATTTTGTTGGATCAGTTATTGGATTCAACTAAGTTGGTTAGTTGGTTAGAACCCGTTGGAGCCCATTACCTTGGTTCAACAGATTGGTTTGATGGTACCAAGTCTGTTGGATTCATTTCTTGGGCCATATAAATAATAGGTCTTTTAGACCTTGGCTTTTAAGTGAGTTTAATCCACTAAAGCCTATATTTTCTAGAGTTTTCCTAAGCCGTTAGGCTTCTGATGTGCTACAGCTGTTCAACAGCTTTTTAATTTTTTTATTGTTTTCCACCGTTTCCAATACACGTTTTATTTTCCCCAAAATCCTACAGTAATTACTTTTCTCATCAGTGATAGTGATGATGACGATAATGGTGATGGTGATGATCCTTGTGACAATAATAAAGTGTCCAGATATCCTTATGTTGTTGATCCATGTTTGTTTGAAACAAATATACCTTTTAGTTTTCAGAATAGAAGAGATGAAGGTGATAGAACTCGTGGGAGGATGAGAGAACACCTCCATGATTCATTTGCAGGTTCGTCTTCACATAATTTAACCACAAATGATAATAGAATTAGTAAATCTTCTGAAGGTTCTCATTTCTATCAATCGAATGCATGTTATCCACCTTATCATGAACAAAATTTAAGCTATGAGTTGTTTGATTACCATTTACCATATCAGATGGTTTCTACCAATGATGCTCACAATGTGATGCCTTTTTCACATGAAATGGAAAGTGATCGAAACCAAGGCACTGATGAAACTGGAGATGCTCTAGATCCTCCACCCCATTCATTTTGGTGGTGAACAAGAAATTAAGTTTCTATATTTATATGCATGTGTTTTTTTTAAGTTATGTAAAATAAAATTTTCATGTTAAAATATTACACTATTCAGTATGTATGAGCTTTTTTAGCATGGTATTATTCATATGCTATTCATTAGAATATGATTGCTTTTATCCATTATTTAGCCTTATAATGGTTGTATAGTCTATTTTTTAGTAACTTTTTATCTATAAATTAAAATTTTATTTTTATAAATCAAATAAAATACATAAAATAAAATAATGTATTAATATTATAATATTAAAATAAGGTGTTAAAGAATTTTAGGTGTTTTCTTGTTATAATTTCTGAATTTCTTTCAAGTCATAATGTTATATTAAGCCCTGGGCAAAAAGTATCCGACCCCAAACCATGGGTCACCGACCTGTTATAGAGCTTACAACATTGCAGTAACGAATCTTGATACTCGACTTTGAAAGGGTAATTAGATATTATTTTTAAGAGTCTTATATAACACAACTATGATGGTAAGTTTTATCAGTGTTTTTTCAATATATAAATATATAGTGTTCTGCCCATAGTATTAAATTGTAGTTGTGGTCACTATCGCGGGTGCGGTGTTGCAGTTGCGGGCGCTGCAGACGTTACGTAACGCGTAACGGTTGATGCGGTCGTGATTTGTTTAAAAAAATCACAACTTTTCTAAAATAATATAAATATATACATTTTACAACCATATTATAATGTTCTGATATTAATTCATTATTTTATGTATTTTATAAAAGTAAATTTTAATTTATAAGTAAAAAGTAAAAAGTTACGAAAAAATATAGACTACACAACTATTATAAGACTAAATAATGGATAAAATCAATCATATTCTAATGAATAACATATAAAAGCAATTATATTTTAATATTCTAATATTAATACATTATTTTATTTTATGTATTTTATTTATTTTAATTATAAAAATAAAATTTTAGTTTATAGATAAAAAGTTACTAAAAAATATAGACTATACAACCATTATAAGGCTAAATAATGGATAAAAGCAATCATATTATAATGAATAGCATATGAATATTTTAACACGAAAAATTTATTTTACATAACTTAAAAAATAAAAAAAACACACATGCATATAAATATAGAAACTTAATTTCTTGTTCACCACCAAAATGAATAGCGTGGAGGATCTAGAGTATCTCAAGTTTCATCAGTGCCTTAGTTTCGATCAATTTCTATTCCATGTGAAAAAGGTATCACATTGTGAGCATCATTGGTAAATGGTAAATGGTGGATAACAGACATTCGGTTGATAGGAATGAGAACCTTCAAATGATTCACTAATTTCATTATCATTTGTGGCTAAATTACGTGAAGACGAACCTGCAAATGAAACATGGAAGTGTTCTCTCATCCTCCCATGGGTTTTATCACCGCCATCTCTTCTATTTTGAAAACTAAAAGGTGTATTTGTTTCAAATAAACCTGGATCAACAACATAAGGATATCTGGACACTTCATTATTCTCACCAGTATCATCACCATCACCATTACCGTCATTATCACCATCACCATCACCATCATCACTTGACGTCGAGAGTTGAACATTATTTTCTTGTGAAATATCATCTATATCTTTACCCCGAGTTTCTTCATCAGTTTCATTAAGTAACTCTTAAGGCAACAATGAACCGTTATGTTCACTATCAAGTACAGGATCTTCTCTTTCTTCAACCCATGCACTTAATGGATCTTCCTCTTCAAAAATGTTATCAATATTAATGGGATTGAAACCCATTTCTAACTCTTGTGCACTTTTTCTTCCCATGTGTCTTATCTTCAACCTCATGTTATAATGGACATAAACTAATTTTTGAAGCCTTTTATGCTTGAGTCTATTTCTCTTTTTTGTATGGATCAAACTAAATGTACTCCAATTACGCTCATAATTTGAAGATGAAGTTGTTTGACTCAAAACTTTGACAGCAATGCGTTGAAGTTGAGGTACACAATATCCATAATTAATCGACCATTCTGCTACAAAAATATAAATAACAAGATACAATTCGTAAAGTATCTATAAATTTCTATTCGTTATCCACTAAATTATAAATGTGAAATTCTATTTTTACTAGGACTAGTCTTCAAAATTGAAGCTTGAGCTAATGGTGTTCCAAAAGAATCTATTTTATCTCGATATAACAACAATTAAAAATAAATAAAGTATTAGTTATAACATGACAATTTATAGGTTTATTTAAGAATTTAAGTATATAATTACATACTTGGTTCATTTTCAAAATTTAATCATTCATGGAAGGCTCTATTTTCTGTATAACATTTCTGACCCCAGCCATGGTTTCAGAAAGTACTTCATTTGAAGAATTGGCCCCATATAAAATTTGTGGATTTAAATAATATCCTATATAAAAGTAATATGATAAATATCTTAAAAATACTTCATAGTTTAGAAAATTAAAATTTATGACGTACTAGCAGAATGCAAATCATTATGAAGTTGTCTACTCCATCTCCGGTCAATTATGTCCCAATACTTTTGATAATAACGGCGATCTCTTTAAATCGCCAATTTTGCTCTATCCATAACTTCATAAATAAAACCCATAATTGATTTTTCATCACCATCACACATCCTTAACACCTTAACCAACGATTTTTGAATCTTTAGGACATCAGCAGCCTTTTTCCAAAACTGGTTGGAGTCGATGACTTTCATCATGTCTAGTCCTGTTGTTCTTCTTGCACATGTGGACCTTTTCTATTCTAAAGAAGTCACCATTTCTTTTAGTGCTTGTTTGTTTCTAACAATGCTTTCCAAAGCAATGAAATTGGTAGCAAATCTGGTAATCCCAGGCCGCTAGAGTTCTGCACCCTTGGTATATCTTTTCATATAATAAATCGTCAATGTATGATTGTATATGAAAGAAGATATTTATTTTGCGTGATCTAAAACCTTCTTCACACTTGTTTTGTTACCAATTTCTTTCAAAATAAGATCCAAACAATGAGAACACGCTGACCAATACTAGTGACTTCTTTTTACATTAACATTTGACTACCGGCTTTGATCGCTGCTTCATTATCTGTAACAACTTGAACAATATAATCTTCACCAATTTTATCTACAATTTTATCCAGTATGCCAAAATAATACTCAGCGATACGAGAGGTAACACTGCTAGCATCAATTGATTTTTTAAAAATGGAACCTCTAGGACTATAAACTAAGAAATTGATTATATGCTGATTTCTAGTCCCTTTCAATCCATCACACATAATGGTCACACCTCTTTCTTTCCAGATAGGCTTAAAGTCATTCACCCATTCTTGTATTTCTTTATACTTTTCATCCAAATACACTCTTGTCTCATAAGCGGAAGGACCTCGAGCCGATTTTCCAATTTCAGCTACAACTTGAAGTACAGATAGTAGAAATGGCGACTCTACAATTCTTGCAAGTAAAGCTTCATGCAAGATCAACTTTGAAATTGCTTTCCCAAGCTTTGTTTTTGCATTTTTTAAAAAGCTTGTAGTGAGTTTGGGTTGCTTCGAACTTTTTGATCTCTCAAGAATCAGATCCATATTTGTTAATCTTGCTCCAGGAGAGTCAACATTAGTCCATTGATGTTCCCTTTCACTTCTTTCAGAATTATGAACATTGAATGATCTTCTAAATTCTTGAGTTCTAGAATTACAACCTCCTCCGGGTTCAAAAGTTGAATCTTTACTTGTTCTTGTTCTTTGACGTTGCCTTTCTTCCCATTCATTTCTCGATCTTATACTCTCACGCCTTGCAATAGTTAACTTCTCCTCCTCAGCATCATTATCACCATAATCTTCATGATGTCCTAATCTTATTCTTTCCTCTAAATCTTCTTTTCTCCCCTGTCTCGCAGCTTTGTCTTTATGATATTCTTTAAGTTGTTCAACAACATTTTTTCTAACTTCTGTAGAGACATTTAAACAAGATGCCAAATTTCCTTTTTTGCAGCCAAATGTTCTTTTAATCGTGTTATTCCTCATGTGATAATTCTTTCACAAAATTTACATTTGACATTATTACGAGAACCTTCAACGACTTCTCCCCACCTCAAATCGTAATCATCACTACGAACTGCACTTTTTTACTTTTTGAACGCGTCATTTTTTTCTTGTCCACCCAAAAATAATTATTCATTATATGAGATCAAATTAATTAATAAAAAATATTTTAAAAAGTGAACTAATAATAGGCATAAAGATAATTTTAACCCTTAACGTTTATATTTTCTGCCGTTTTGGCCTTCATTCTGTTTTGAGGATAAATTTAGCCCTCAACCTATGTCATTTTGTCAAATTACTCACTTTTTAACCGGAATGTTAATTAAACCGTTAAATAATTAACGGTGATGACATGACATACATATAAAATACATTCTAAATGACATAACATCTAACCTATTACATGCTTACACATGAAATATAATTCCATTTTAATTTAAACTATTAGAAATAATTAAAATTCAAATAAAATACTAAAAATTAAAAAAAAACAAGAAAACGTGGTAAATAATTATCTTAATATAAAATAATGGCACAATCTAAACTAAAACCCTAGCTAAAAGATTCATAAATTAAACTAAAATTTCTCAAAGTAATTTTTTTTTCTAAAATCCAACATCACATGTCATGCAAACAAATATGATATTTTACTCCTTGAGATTTGATTTCACTTTGAATCAAATCTTGTTTTTTAAAATCTAAATCATTTTAAATCAAGGTATGAATGAAGAATTACAATGAAAACTTAACGTGATATTGAATTTTGTAGATATTGCTTATTATGAGCCAAAGGTACGAGCTTTTCTTATTGATCAATTCGGTTTTGATTACTTTAGTTGTGGGGTTTAAAAATTTTAATGTTTAGCTTAATTTAGGGTTTAAGATTTTGATTGAGTTATTTGAGATTTGAAGGTAAATTTAAAAAATAACATCAAATGAATTTTTTATAAAATTTCAGAAAACACCAAAAAAATGCTGGAAAATGATAAACAATATTAATTTATTATCAAAGTTTCGAAAGAGTTCTTTCCCATGTTTTTTGTTTTATTTTTCATTTTTATTATTTTTTATAGTTTAAACTAAAATTGAATTATATTTCACGTGTATGTAAAAGCCATGTAATTTAAAATGCATTTTTTGTATGTGCTACGCCATCACCGTTAATTATTTAACGATCTAATACTCTTACTAGTTAAAAAAATGAGTAATTTGACAAAAAGTTATAGATTGAGGGCTAAATTTATCCTCAAAATAGAATGAGGGCCAAAATGACAGAAAATGTAAACGTTAAGGGTTAAAATTATCATTATACCTTAATAATAAGACTTAAAACTAACAATAAAAATATACATATTCATAAAAATCTGAAAACAAGTTAGCAACACTCACATCATTTGCAACTAAGGGCATAAAAATTTGACTTGTCAACAAATTGTTGTTGAGACGCCTGCTCCATATATAAAAGAAAACAGATAAGTTGGCTACAACATAAAGAATGAAAAATGTGTTCGTACATGAAACATAGTTTTGTAAGCTTACCTAAAGTGGTCGGAATTGGTCTAGACTCTAGAGCATTCAAGTAAAGATCCAAGCTCACCAAGTTCATCAAATTTCCAAGATCCTCTGAAATTATCTCAGCTATATTATTACTAGAAAGCTCCCGAGAGGCTATGATACAAAATTCCATCTGATGGAGCTTTATAATAGGGAAAATATAGATAAAAATATTATATATAAATATGTGTTTTATTTCACTCAATTTTTTTATTCTTTCAACACTAAAAAACAAGTGTATATATTCTACTTTAATACTTACACATATTCTTTTCTTCATTGCTTTGTTTGAATGATTACACTAAAAATCTTTAGTGAATCTTTTCTTTTGCAGTGCATTGTAGTGTAGTGCTTTTTTCCCTTCATTTCACTGTGTTTCTTTGTTCGAACTAGGTGTAGTGTAGTGCAGTGAATCTTTATTGCAGTGCTTTGTACCTAGGCTATTTCCCATCTAATTAATAAATAATGTTTGATGAGAAAAAAACATAAAAGAATCTTTTATCTCTTTCAATCACGTGAACTTTAATGATAATATAAAAAAATTCATGCAAAGTTAAATCATGAGGTCTTATCCATTAGTATAAAATTATAAAATTGGTACATGTCAATCCTGACAAAAAGATATATAAACAAAAATAAAAATAATAAAGTTAAATACTATGCTTTTGAAAAGGTAAATATTTTATAATGTTTTATTTACATTTTATAGATTAATAAGTTTCTTATTAAACGGATAAGATAATTGATTTAACAATCGATACTTCCACATCGATGTAGTCAATTGTTAAATTTTAAAAAAATCGAGTATTCTACTTGTGTCGTTTTACATATTTTATTACGGTGTTGTTGTGCATTGCGACGCAATATATATATGTTGCGGTGTTACGTAACGGTTTTATATCATAAAAGTCGTGATGCGGTTTTATAACAAATAAGATACTGTCCGTGTAAAATGTAATAGTCAGAAAGTGAACCTCCCGATGGTTCATCAAAACATAAGGAACAATCTTAGGCAAAGCATCAGCAAGGATTTGAATCGTCCCCAAACCCTGTTTTAATAAAAACTCTGCATCAGACATGACAGATGTGCTTGAATCTATGCACAGAACTTGTAGCAAATCTTGACAATAGATTCTATTTTGGGTAGGGAAGCAATTAGTACTATACCAATCTTAATTTTATATATGTATAAACAAACAAAAAAAGGCCTAATTGATCAATTCATAAATAAATATATAAAGAAACAAAATATATCAAATATATAATCTTACTTGAAATTGTGAGCTAATTTTCTTTTAGAAAAGTACCAAAAAACCAAGTATTAATTTCATGTTCTTCATTAAACAAAGAAAAGAATATAATGAAGTTGAAAATTTTGAGATTAGAATTCAAGGTGTTTTTTTGGAGTTCTACAAGGTGGTTCCAATGTGATTTTTGTGTCGAAGAAATAATGCATGATAGCAGTAGAGCTAAAAAAGTAGAGTTAGATGAACAGAAGAAGTTCCAATAGGCCTTGCTTGCAAACTAGAAATCTTATTGACAAATTATAAAGCTAATTTGGTTTTTGTTAAATTTACAAGATTGTGGTTTGATTATTGTGACAAACCTCGTGATTTTAGGGAAATTTGTTTGAATATTCTCTTTTGGGAATTTATTGGGGAAAATAACCCCCAAACTTTGATATTGGGAAAAATACCCCCCTTTCAGGCCATGTAGGACGAATTCGCGTCCTGGAGAAAGCGAATTCAAGATTCGTGTTTTGCAGGACGCGAATTCCTGTGCCGTTTCAGTGGAAAAGGGAATTCGCGTCCTGCAAAACGCGAATTCCACGATATTATCCCCAAATTATCGCGATTTGGAGTAAATACGCGATTTGGAGTAAATACGAACGGTTGGGAAATAGAATTCGCGTTCTGCAAAACGCGAATTCACTTTATTGTATTGAATTCGCGTCCTGCAGAACGCGAATTCGGTTTGAATTCGCGTCCTGCAGAACGCGAATTCGGTTTGAATTCGCTGTTTCCAGGCAGCGATTTCTCTATAAAAGGAAGAGGTTTGGGAGAGAATGCTTCATTCTCTCCCAAAAATTTGAAGAGATCTTATATTGTTAGAGAAGGAAGAGTGTGATAATGGCGGGTTTTCTGAGATTAGAAGATGGCCACGTAAGCAATTATCGTCGAAATAATGTAAGTTTTTTTATTCGAGTATGTAAATAGTATTTATTTTTAGACTAGCGAAATTAGTTAAATTCGAACATATCTTTAGAATTTATATTTAGACTAAGAAAATTAGTTAAATTCGAATATGTTAAAAATATTTTTTTTAGACTTCGAATGTTAGTTAAAAACGAATATTTCTTTAGATTTTAGATTTAGAGTAACAAAATTAGTTAAATTCGAATATGTATTTAGAATTTATATTTAGACTAAGAAAATTTGTTAAAATCGAATATGTTAATATTATTTATTTTTAGACTAAAAATGTTAGGTAAAATCGAATATTTCTTTAGATTTTAGATTTAGAGTAACAAAATTAGTTAAATTGAATATGTGTTTTTATTTTATTTTTAGAATAAGAAAATTAGTTAAATTCGAATATGTTAATACTATTTATTTTTAGACTAAGATAATTAGTTAAATTCGAATATATTTTTGGTGTTGACTTATAGAATAAAAATTAATAAAATTAGAATATATTTAGTATTTTATTGTACACTATAAAAAATTTTGACATAATATGTGATTGTTAATATGTGTGTGTCTTTAATTATTTGTAGAATGGAGAAGAACGTCGGTTGGAGGTTTACATCACTAAGGTTAGGGCGGGCCCGGATACTGATCTAGCCGATTACATAGCCGAAGCCGGATTTGGGCATGTGGCGAAGCTTCATGGAGGGGGTGCGAAATTAGACGTTGATTTAATCAACGCGCTTGTGGAGAGGTGGAGGCCAGAGACACATACATTTCACTTACCATGTGGTGAGGCGACCATCACATTAGAAGATGTGTCGTATATTCTTGGCCTGCCTGTAGATGGGGAGGCTATCACTGGTGCCGCCAGTGACGATTGGGAGGGCTTGTGTATGGACTTGTTAGGAGATAAGCCCGATAAACTACAGGGCGGATGTGTGACGCTGAAGTGGTTGCGTACGCAGTTCGCTAATTTGCCTGCTGGAGCCAATGAAGATGTGAAGAAGGTAAAAGAAATAATTTTTTATTAGTAGTAATGAAATTATAAAATTATTATATTTTAATATTTTTTTCTTTATATTTTAGGCATATGCTCGGGCGTATATCTTACAGATCCTCGGGGGAATTTTGGTGGCCGACAAAACTCGCAACAAAGTTCACATGTTGTGGTTGCGGCACTTGCGGGATTTTGAAGAGGCTGGTAAATTAAGTTGGGGTTCGGCAGTACTTGCATTTATGTATAGGGAGTTGTGCAAGGCTGCGAGTGCTGACCGACACGACATCGGAGGATGTCTTTTGCTACTCCAGTCTTGGGCGTGGTTTAGAATGCCATTTTTACGCCCTGACTTGTCCGCGCCAGCTGACTATTCCTATCCACTATGTTTGCGGTAAGAAAAATAATCTTAACTAAATTTTATTAATAAATTGGTTATTTTCCTAATATATATTTTTTAAATATTAAAAGTATGTTTTGATGTTATGTAGGTGGTTCCATGCTCTAACTCATGTTGGGATTCCGACTATGATGCATTCTATTAGGCAGAATATTGACACGAAATCTGCAAATGAGGTAAATATTTTAATTTTTATATTAAGTTGAAGTTTAATATGAATATAGTTTAGTTTAGTTGTTTTTAATTATTTCTATATTTAATTTACAGTTTTTGTGGACCCCGTACTCTGAATCGGAAATCAACGACTGTCTGCCTAATTTTGAGCCTGGGACAGTTTCCGCTTGGACGGCCGTGGTACCTCTCATCTGGTACGCTGTAGTTGAGTGGCATCCGGTCGATCGCGTCCAACGCCAGTTCGGGTGTCTGCAAACAATTCCGATAGATCCGCCTAATTTGGATGACTTACATAGGATCACCCGACAAGGAAAACTTGAGGTATAATAATTAAATTTGATTTAATAGTTATTTATTTATACTTACTTTACAATTTATAAACAATAATTTTGTTGATGTTTTGTGGTAGGTGGACTGGTCGGTGAAACATGTGCAGTGGATTGCACAGTGGCAGTATAGGCATCAGCGGCAGGCACTGAATGAGTACCGAATGTTTGATGAGCCTATGGTGAGTGCTGATTACTTTGCATGGTTCTTTGGTAATGGGAAACCGTATCTTCTCACTCCGGAGGAACAAGCAGCTGTGTATGAGCCTGTTCAGCGCAACCGCCCCCGGACTCAGCGTACGAGGGGAGCAGGTGGATCGCAACGTCGAAGGGGAGCAGGTGCTTCATCCTCCAGAGCTACCGATCCGATTCGCACCCAGGGCCCCAGCCAGTTGATGATTCAGCCGAGGCCTCCGAGTCCGACGGAAGGATTTTTCACTCCTACTGTGGGGATGATGGGTGGATCATCGATGCCGACTGGCGGATCTTCGAGTTCCACTGCTCCCTCTGCTTTTTCCCCATACCCGTTTCATGCTAGGCCTTATGATAGTTCGGGCCCCGGGTTCGTTCAGCACACACCTCCACAGTCGTTGTTCTTGTCTAGTGGGCCTGTCGGCCCAAGTGGTACTGCTGGAGATGACATTGACGACGAGCCCGATCATGGTCCTCAACAGGATCCGGTTCACCATGGACGACGTAATCCACCTCGAGTTCGACATCCACCAGACTGTGGGACCGGCGGACATAGGGGGTAGTTATATTTTTTTTTCTATCTTTTTCGAATATAGTTCGTGCAAACTATTTCAGTTGTTTTTTTCATGAGTATGTATGAGCTATTATGTTTTTCTATGTTTTTTTTCATGTTAGTTATTTATAAGTACGCAAGATAAATAACTTTCATCAAAAGCACTAAATCGAAAGCACAAAATACAAGTACGCAAGATAGGTTTAGTTCCTCTATTATTTTTGAGAACACGTTGGACGACGCAACATGGACGACGCAATCCGGGTCGTAATCGACGACAACGTCAACGAGCCCGATCATGATCCTCAATAGGGCCCCACCCAACATGGACGACGCAATCCGGGTCGTAATCGACGTCCACCAGATTGTGGTACCGGCGGACATAGATATATGCAGTAGTTATATTTTTTTCTATGTTTTTCGACATTAGTTGTTTATTTAATTTATATTTTCTTAATTAAAGTATTATATATTCGGAATTATTAATTGATACTTTTATATTTAAAAACTTACATCAAAAGCACTACATCGAAAGCACCGAGTTCACAAATTACAAGTACGCAAGATAAATAACTTACATAACTTAATCAAAATTACATTACTAATTGTAGTCGGTACTTATGTCAGACGTTAAGTTTAGTTCCTCAATTATTTGTTCTTTCTCCTACCGTCTCTGATAAATTTTTAAGAACACGTCATTCTCGTCTGGACTAGCTAACTCATTCTCGTCTTCGCCAGCTAACGCATTCTCGTCTTGGACAGCTACAACATTTGTTGAAGAACTTGATCCGTCATCAAATTTCACGCTAAGCTCGATGTTTGTTCCCCCAGCAAGTTTGTATGCCCGAAACATCTTTCGCATAGCTTTCTTATCTGACAGTGTGAGCATATAATGTTCCTCGGGGCCGGGCTCATTGACTGGTACTTTCACTTGCAAAGCCTCTATTTTTGCGTTGGTCGACTCTTTAACTCGTTTGGAGATCAACTCAAATAATTCATTTCTTGTGATCGTTTCACTAAAAGATGTGTAGAAGTATGTTCCACGATAAAATACAGTAGCTGAATATCGAGCCATTTTATCTTTCAGAAATGTAGAAATGCAGGAAAACCGGGGAAGATAGAAAAGTAATAAGTTTGATGGGATGTTAAGGCAGAAATATAGCCTATTTATACAGATGGTTATAGGCATGCAGGGACCTATATTGCGTGTTAGAAACGCAGTTTCACCATAATGCATTTGTCAGCCCAAAGCCCGGTAAAGTAGAGCAATAATTTTAGAATTCGCGTTTTCCAAAACGCGAATACAATTATTCGTACTGAATTCTCGTTTTGTAGAACGCGAATTCTATAGATTCCAAAAGAATTCGCGTTTTACAAAACGCGAATTCAGTACGAATAATTGTATTCGCGTTTTGGAAAACGCGAATTCTAAAATTATTGCTCTACTTTACAGGCTTTACCGGGCTTTGGGCTGACAACTCAAAAATTATTGCTACAGAATTCACCAATGCTTTACCAGACAGATTTCTATTTATAATTGAGGGGTGCAGAATTTCTAGATGCACCCAAACAAAACTTAAGAATCACAAAAGCTCTTCGATTTTCAGAAATGGCACCGAGAATTCAAGCTATAGTATACTACGATGGTCAGATGGTCCCCGATTCATACATTGGGATCATATTTCAATCTGAAAATACTGTTACGATCAACATTCCGAGACGATCAATGTTCCAGTCGCTTAGGACCTTAATATCCAGGAAGGTTCCCAATCGCTCCGGAAGGGAGTTGCAGTCTTTGAAGTATCGATGTCCAACGTCGATAGAGCCACTGTATTACACAATATTCGATGTGGAAGACGACAGTTCCGTAGAAATGATGATAGATACACATAGCCAGTACTCAATGGGATGGGCCATGGAGCTATTTGTAACATTTGCTGAAGTTCACGTTGCAGCTCAAAATGTGGTACCAAATTGGTTACGAGGAAATCTCGAGTTCAATCCAAATGCTATTAGTCCGACATCGAGTTTACGACGTGACTTCAACCTTCTTCAAACAAGAACCGATGAAGCTTCATCGTCTTCGTCTTCGCGGCAACGACGTTCTTCCGTTCCAAGGTTCGAATTTGACCTTAACTTGCCACCAACCCAAGAGTCGTCATACAGTCCATACGTTCCAAACTATGATGATTTCTCTACGGGGCGCCACTCAACACACATTCCATACACGGCGTCTTCAACGTACAATGAACAGTTTAACCCGTTCGATGATTTCTCTACCGGGCGCCACTCAACATACATCCCAAGTCACCGAAATGTGGATGATATGTTCTTAGCGGGGAGACATTCAACCGCCGCTACTGTCGATCCGGTTATGACTTCAGAACCTGTTCACGCACAGGTTTATGATGACGCAGAACTTTTCCAGTTTGATGATGCGCTTTCTGATGAAGAGCCGCGTACATAGGTTGGGCCTGATGGTGACGAGATGGGTCTATTTCCTTCTGATCCATCTGACATTGACGAGCCGGTGGAATCAGAGGAGAGCGCAGAAAACTCTTCTAAGGATGATGAGGATGATGATGTTCGTTCGACGCAACTGCATGGACCAACCAGTTGCGCAACATATTACGACCCACCTTCGCACTTCACAACAGTGGATATGGATGGCTTCTTCGATACTGAATTCCCAGAACATCCACAATTAGACCAGTTCAACCAATGGAATGTGGGTTCGACTGAGCTACATGAAGGAATGGTCTTCAGGACAAAAAAGCTCGCGGAGGCTGCCATCAAGCATTACAACATTCAGCGCTCAGTTACGTCCACCGTTTGGAAGACCGAGGCCAGGAAATATATTGCAGAGTGTCCTCACAAGTCCGCCGGATGTACATGGAGGGTTCGTGTGTCGCAATTGAAAAGGCTGCATAACCTGTGGAAAATAACGAGATATACAGGGCCTCATACATGCTCCGTTGGGAGCCTCAGCCAAGACCATCCTAACTTGGATGTACACGTGCTTTCCGATGCAATCCTTCCACTCGTGAAAGCAAACCCACGTGTATCTGTGCCAGTGTGTATAGCTGCCATCAAATCCATTTACAAGTACACCGTCAATTACGATAAGGCATGGTATGCAAGATCTCGAGCCATCGAAACACTGTACGGGCAATGGGAGCTATCATACAACGATCTGCGATCATGGCTTCAAGTTATGCAGGAATACAATCCAGGGACAATTGTGGAATTGGATACTGTTCCGAAGTACTACAACGATCGTGTTGTACCAGGGGAGGTCGAATTTCATCGCCTTTTCTGGACGTTCCCCCAATGCATAAAATCTTTCCGTCACTGCAAACCTATGCTCAGATCGACGGTACATTTTTATATGGCAGATACACGCAGATATTGCTAATTGCAGTTGCCCAGGATGGCAACAGAAAATGTATCCCAGTTGCTTTTGCGATTGTTGAAAAGGAAAATATCCCTTCTTGGGAGTTTTTCCTTTACAACCTCCGCAAGTTTGTCATGCGCCGGGTTTTGTGTACACGTGAAGATGGCCTAGCTATTATTTCAGATAGAGGCGCAGGGATTTGGGGAGCAATTCAACGTTTGGGAGATTCATGGAAACCCCCATACATACATCACCGGTATTGTTTGCGGCATATAGCAGCAAACTACTATCAGAGGTTCAAGAACGAGGATGAACGTATAATGGTTCTCCGTATGGGTATGCAACCATTCCATTTTGTTATTCTACGTCCACCAATTCCATATTATTACCAATTAACTATTTTACATGTCTTATTCAACAGGCAACGCACACCGTGTTAATCAAGTGGAAGAGCTGCTGGAGGAGTTGCAATTGAGGAATCCATTCGGGTATAACTATCTTATGGAGATACCGAAGGAAAAATGGTTGCGATGTTATGACGGGGGTCGTCGATGCGGCCATATGACAACAAACTTGGCTGAGGCGATCAATTCGTCTCTTAAGGGAACGCGCCATTTACCTATCACGTCCGTTGTCAAAGCAACATATTACCGATTGGCAACCCTTTTCGCAACCCTCGGCAAACAAGCAATGAACTGGATGGCAGCTGGTCGCATATTTAATCCAGATCTCGCCGACAAAATCCAAGCGTCCATTGCGCATGCTAACTCGATGGGTGCGTTGTGCTTCTCTCGTCGGGAACATATCTTTGAGGTCACGCAATTTTCTGAACCGCTACAAGGAATAATGCAATACACCTACGTGGTTGATTTGCAAAAGCGAACGTGCGATTGCGGGGAGTTCCAGACGTTCAAGTTCCCGTGTTCGCATGCTTTCGCAGCATGTGCATCGGTTCATTTTGATGCAACGACACTCATTGATCCGGTATACAGGCTCGAAACCGTTTTCAAGGTTTACCGAAACGAGTTCCCTCCGATCGGAAATGCACGTGACCGTCGTATAATCAGCAACGAACCAAAGATATGCCCAGATCCCTCCCTGCGACGAAAGAAAAAAGGCCGGCCAAAATCAACGAGGATTCATTGTGCCGAAGATATGGTTCCGAGAGAAAAGACCGGACAACCTAGGAGGTGCAGTAAATGTGGGAACACTGGACATGATATTAGGAAATGCCCTCTTAGGACCGGCCCCCGAATTAACTAGATCAACCATTGTGTAGTCTTTTCTGATTTGTGAACTTCTATTATCTGGTAATTTAATAAATCTTATGGGCACTCTTTTCCCCCTACATAGGTTTAGAGGGGTTTTTTAACGAGGCCCTTTAAATTTCAAAAAAAAAAAACATGCCTATGGACACATTTTTTGCTTCAAAAATGTTACTTTGATAGCATTTTTAACACAATTTTCTCACATTTTCGGACACCGTCTTCCTCGGAACTTTAGCACCACTGCAAAATTAAGGTGCACATCTTTGTCTCCAAACTTAGGAAAAACCAAAAAAAAGTTCGAAACACACCCTAAAATGCATTTAAACATGCCTATACGATAATGTTTCCTTTTAAAACATTGTTACTTGCTCATTTCCAGGCCATTTTCACACATCTTAGGATATTATATACGCTCGTATCTTCACACCATCTTAAAGATATGTTTCAATACGACACTGTTATAGTTCAAAAATTTTAATCGGGTACCCCGATAATCCGTTATTCGATCACAAATATTGCTACCTAAACATCTTATATTGGTTTCAATTCATTTTCATGTTGAATTTCTCGTGTGGGGGCAGCAATAAATCGTTGAATTCGCGTTTTGCAAAACGCGAATTCCCTTTCCACTGAAACGTCCCAGGAATTCGCGTCCTGCAGGACGCGAATCTTGAATTCGCTTTCCCCAGGACGCGAATTCGTCCTACATGGCATGAAAGGGGGGTATTTTTCCCAATATCAATCTTTGGGGGTTATTTTCCCCAATAAATTCCCAAAGGGGAATATTCAAACCATAACGCCGTGATTTTAAGGGTTTGCAAGTAAAGATGGATTGGTACAACAAATAGATAAACTGATATGATTTTAACAGTTCAACCAGCTCTAAATCATGATGGATAATATTAGGTTATCAGACCACATAGATATCATAAAGAACAAGTAAAAACTTTCCATATTCTCTGGAGCAGGTCCACTGCAGTGGGGAATCCAAAAAAAAAATTCAGGGTGGGAACATATGTTAGCATAAGTAAACTTTCTTAAAGATAGAACTATTAATAATATTTTAGCTCGAAACATTTTCTTGAGCTAAACACAACTCATAGTCACTAAGTGCTAACTTTCTACATCCATCATCTAAGTCTGATCCTTCCGTTACATCAAATCAATCTCCACCGCCGTTAACAAGTAATTGTCTTCAAGTAGAAAATTCGTCACGAAATAGCGGAAAATTTACATAGATATTGTTGTGGGATTATTTTTTTCCCAAAATATTGCATGTTCATTTTTATTTCCTAATATATTGCACTTTCTACAGTAAAAATAAAGAAAGACTCATATGAGTCTGACTTTGAACAGTGAATTCAATTTTCGAATAAAAAATTAAAGACTCACCCAGGTGAGTCCGACTTTGAACAGTAAAAAATTTAAAGACTCACCTAGGTGAGTCCGACTTTCAATAGTGAAAGATACCCAGGTGAGTCCCAATATATTGCATTCCCACCTGAGTCCCAATATATTGCATTCTACGTGTCTTTTACTATTCAAAGTCGGACTCACCTGGATGAGTCTTTAAATTTTTTTACTGTTCAAAGTTGGACTCACCTAGGTGAGTCTTTAATTTTTTATTCGAAAATTGAATTCACTGTTCAAACTCGGACTCAGATGAGTCCTTCTTTATTTTTACTGTAGAAAGTGCAATATATTAGGAAATAAAAATGAACATGCAATATTTTGGGGAAAAAATAATCCCACAACAATATCTATGTAAATTGACCCGAAATAGCACGGCCTCTCTGCATCCATCATCTGAATATGATCCTTCCTTTACATCAATATTACAATCCACCATTTAATCAAGATCTTTTCAGTAAATTATACCAACGGTCTCCAATGTTTAGTTTAGTTTATTTTTGGGTAAATTACACAAATAGTCACTAAATTATCCTTAAAAATACAAAATGGTCACTAAACTTTTAAAAATTATATAATACTTTATTAAACTTTAGCTTTTTATTACAAAATGGCCACTGAGCAATTAACTGAGAGACGTGACAGTTACGAAAAATTTATATAATCCTTAATATTTACACATTCAATCAATTTAGACATCAATAATGAGGATTAAATTAGGAATAAATTGATTGAATATGTCAATATGGATAATTAAATATTATATTATTTAAATTTTTGTAACTGTCATGTCACCAAGTTAACGACAATTAACGGCCCAATGACCATTTTGTAACAAAAACTAAAGTTGAATGCCCAGTATGTAATTTTTGAAAATTTGGTGACTATTTTGTATTTTTGAAATAATTTAGTGACCGTTTGTGTACTTTTCTCTTATTTTCTCACTATTAAATTTTCGAAAATTATATGATAAATCAGATACCACTAAACTTTAAGTTTAGTATTGATTATAGGCTTAAATGAAAAATAAGTGTCCAAACTATACCTCTTTTAAACTTTAGGTGCCTAACTATTTTTTTTTTGTAAAAATAGGTGCCTAAGTTTTAACCGTTATAATTTTACGTGTCCGGCAGTTTTAAAAAACTATTACTCATTTAAAACGCGACACATGGAATGAATATTGATTTTTTAATTATTTTTAAAAAAAAACCTTTAAAATTTATTTTTTTTAAAAATCCTGAAATTCTCAAAAATGTTCAAATCAGTCCATAAATCTCTAAAAATAACAAAACCCCAAATCCCCAAATCCTCGTCGCTATCACCGACCCCACCCTTTCGGTTTCCGGACCCAATCAACAATTTCCCCCAAGGCGTCGTCGCCGGGAATCGACGAACGATGTGTCAATCGAATGACTATTTCATATTGACGTTCAATGTTTGGTTGACACACCGTTCACCGGTTTCTGGCGACGACGAGTTGGGGAAAATGGTCGGCTAGGTCCGGTGACTTAAAGGGTAAGGTCGGCGGCGTAAGCGGTGAGGACTTGTATAACCCCCTCGTCCCGGTCCGGCCGGTTGACCGGTCCGAGTGGGCCACACGGGGAAAACCGAAGCGAAACCCGTTAAAGTTCCCCCTCGGTTAGCAACCCTATTTTTTTCATTTTAAAATCTTGTCTAAATGGATATTAAACCCTATGTGGTCAAACAGCGGAACAAGAATACAAGAGACAAACATTCGAACCCAAAACAGCAATTAAACAGCCCACTTTTAATCTTTTAAACAGGTCGTTTCGAAACGCCCTTGAGGCGTATCGAAACGCCTTGACCAGGTCAACTGTTCTAGAGCCTTTACAAGGGGTCGTATCGAAACGGTGGTCAACCATTTCGAAACGCCCACGACGGTCAATATCTCGTGGTCAACGAGATTTTGACCGTTTCGAAACCTTTACACCCGTTTCGAGACACCTTCATCTCGTGAATTTCTCAGAATTCCAGTAGCCAAAACGTTCCGATACGAGTTTCGAAACAGGGGTTCCAAAGGTCATACCGTATCGAAACGCGTTCCGATACGGGGTCCCTGAAGCCTACCCGTTCCGAAACGATCCCTCCCGTTTCGAAACGCTGGCAGTCTGCAACCTTTGAAATACAGATTTAGGGGTGTTTTGACAAGTCTAAAGGTCCCATAGGACCCCTAAAGGCACATAAAACCATCAAACAAAGTCTAGAGGCATTCATCCTAGATTTAACATACTCAAACACATACAAGCATGGATTTGGACAATCTTTCTAACATGGCAAATTACACATTAAGAGCCTTTCATACAAGCATGCTTGAAGACATTTAAAAAGAACCAATAAGCATCACACATATCAAGTGAGTCCACATGCCATTCAAGAAACCTAAGCGCTCATAAGACATCCATCGTACTAACATTTGGCAAGATATAACATGCTTACAAATCAAGTCAACCATAGACATACATCAAGACTCGAATCAACAATTCCTATCCCATTGCTTAACTATTACATTCTATTACTTAAAATTCATACATTGAGCTCACCAAAAGCAACACTTGGAGACCTTCCCTTGCCTTTGCCACCCACAAGCTATTTATCTGCATTGTCGAACAAAAGAGAGCGTAAGCATAAAAGCTTAGTGAGGGTAAGCTCTTTAAAAACAAACCTCGACAATGCAGGGTCCAAGCACGAGCTACAACCAAGATAAAATGCATGTTCATACCTCCGGTCCACACGAGCCATGATGATAGATGATGCATGAACATATACTCAATATCATGTCATGCTCAACATGTTCAAAACCACAATACATGAAATCACATATATTAAACCATGTTAGCAACACATCCCAAATCACATTGGCTCACAATTAACCACATAATGGCAACATAACTACAATCCGTATTGGCACCTAGCTATGACTCGAATACACGGATAACCGTTGGAATTCACATCCAACAACACAACCATTACCTGGCGGTGGGATTCCACTCATCACCGTTCACGCGGAGGGGATTCCACTCATCCTCACGCCTCATCTCACGCGGAGGGGATTCCACTCATCCTCACGCCCGTCGATGGGATTCCACTCATCACCGACTAATGTAAATACAATTTCCGGGCGTACCCGTACTCCTCCTTGGTGACTCAACGCCACCAAGGCCACGCGCGACTTTTGACTCATGTGTACACACTAACATCCTAATGATCGATCATTTGTACCCAATCATACTAGTGCCAATACTAATACATCCCACAATACCATTTATTAACAACTTTCGTGCTTAGCACGTACTCACCATGACTTACTATCATGCACAAACCACATTTCCATGCCTAGCATGTATTCACCATGATCCTCGGATCAAGCAATCACCTCATAATCTCATTTCACATGACAACACCTCATGTATATCATTAACAACCATATCACATCATTTTTGCACATGTGTATAAACATATCATATCTATCATTAACATGCATATAACAACGCATCCAACATGCCTCAACATACATGTATACAACATATACATAATCGACATCATCACAATTTAACACGAGGCATATACAATCATTAAAGAGTGCAACCAAAGTCTCAAATCAAAGCTTGGGATTAGGCTACCACTCTAATCCCAACTCTAGGTGGGTTTACCAAGCCCATCCTAGGTTCACATGCTTGAACCAAATACTCAAAACCATTTCAAAAACATTTAACCACTCACCTAAGCTTCCAAGCTCCAAGCCAAGCAACCATGGTCTTCAATTTCCGGATTCGTTTCCAAAGCTTTACCAACACAAATTCTCGCTTCCAAACAACCTCGAACACATTTCAAACAATTCCAAATCAGCCCAACATCAAAAGACCAACCCGGAAAACAATTCAAATCTAATTTACAACGTTGCAAGCCATGACCAAACCCCACACTTTGCAATTTCGGGCAGCCCCTAAACCATGTCCAAAAATCATGTTTCCAACATCCATAGCACCCACAAACAATCCCAAATCAACCCCTAACCATTACCCTAACATCAAACCTCAATTTCCAACACAAACCACACCCAAAACTCAACTAAAAACCCTCCTAAAAACCCATTTTTATCCAATTTCGGGAATCATGATAAAACACTTTAAAATTCACTTATGTTGGACCTTAGGAGTTGCAAACAACTTATCTAACAATAATAAATCGATAGCTTAAGTTGAAACCCATAAAGTTCTCATTTTTAAACAAAACCCTAAAACTTCACATTTCAAAATCATGAAGGAATATGAGAAATATTGGTACCAACATGAAGAGGAAGGCAAGACCAAGTCAAAAATATATTTACCTTTCAAAAAGCTCCAAAGATGAAGGAGAAATGAGATGAAATGGGGAGATGGAGAAGGAGTCCTCCATTGTCGTGGAAATGGGGAGTTGAGGAGAGATGAAGATGACAAACTTTTTGTTTTATTTAAAAAGGGGTTTTAAATTTGGAAGTCCAACTATTTACAAAAATGCCATTAAAATGGCTATTGGGCTTAACATCAAAATTTTGGTCCAACACTTTTAAATTTTATTTTGCAAAACAGAACCGAGATATTATTTTATTTATTTATTTCTCCCGACCCCCAAACACGGGTGTTACAACTTGGGGACTAGTTTAGATATTTTTTAAATTTCAAGATTTTTCGAAAAAATTTAAAATTATTAAAAACAAAAAAAATTAATTAAAAGAAATTATAAATTAAAAATGAAATGTGTCAAATTTTTATTGGTTAACAACTTTTTTAACGGTAGTTAACTACCATGCACCTAAAATTATAACAGTTAAAATTTTAGGTAACTAAAGTTCAGAAAAGTTATACTTTAAGCACTTATTTTTCATTTAAGCCTTTGATTATATCACTAAATTAAAAATGGGTAAATTACAAAAATCATCACTAAACTTTGCTCTCTAACCTATTTTGGTTACTGAACTTTCAAAATAATCAATTTACTCACTAAACATTATACATTGACCTATTTTGGTCATTTAATATTATTTTATTAATACTTTAGTATGACTTGACATATTTTATTATTATTAAATATAAAAAATAATTTAAAATAAAAATAAAATTATATTTTATTATTATTTAATATAAAAATAATTTAAAACAAAAAAATCAAAAATAAAATCCAAAATCATACCCAATCTCTTATTCACAAACTCAAAACTCTTCCCTTCACTTCCACCGGCCACACCCTCAACGGCCACACCCCTGATGGAACCCAAGTTTTGATTTATTTTCCATAATCCACCGACAAAACGTTCCAACAACAAATAACACAGACCAGATCCAGTTTCACCGTCGGCAACATTAAACACCATAAACCCTTGCAACCCGGTGCAGTTATCAGCCAACTTCCTAACTCGATCAAGGCAGAGATCCACAATTTGCTTACCAGTTGCATAAAAACACAGATGCTAATCAATGTAAGCCAGCAAAAGCAACAACTAAACTAAGCACACAGAAAAAATGGTGTTTTCTTACTCGTATAGTGGCCTCTCGTGAAATTATTATCGGCATCTTCTTTTTCCAGAAATAAGTTGCTCGAGGTGGAAAAGTTGCCGGTAAGCACCGGTCCTAACTTTATCTATGATAGTGGGTTCCAGATCCACAAACACAGCTCTCGGCACATGCTTTCCCGAACCCATTTCGCTGAAGAAAATGTTGAAAGCATCGTGCGCGACACCCACCAAGGTGTCACTGCAATGCCATTACAAGATACGAACTTTTTTTTTTTTGTTAAAAAGAGAAATGGGTTTTTGAATGTTGACCCCAAAAGAGAGAATGAAAGAAGAAAAACATGGCCATGGTTCCATCATGGTTGATCTTTTGCTCGAGACAGTAAAGCTCCCAGCAAGAGTGTGGCCGGTGAAAATGAATGGAAGAGTTTTGGGTTCGTGGATTGGAGATTGGGTAGGATTTTTGTTTTTTTATTTTAAATTATTTTTGTATTAAATAATGATAAAATATAATTTTATTTTTATTTTAAATTATGTTTATATTTAATAATAACAAAATATACCAAGTCATACCAAAATATTAATAAATGATATTAAGTGACCAAAATAGGTCAATGTATAAAGTTTAGTGAGTAAATTTATCGTTTTGAAAGTTTAGTGACCAAAATAGGTAAGAGAGCAAAGTTTGATATTTTTCTAATTTACCCATTAAAAACCGATATTATTTTACTATTGAACTTTAATAATCGATGTTATTTTAGCACTGAACTTTAGTTTACGTTTCAATCATACAATCAGGCCATTAAAATCGATGACATTGACGGATCTTAACAGTCTGCCTACATTGACGCGGGGAGATTCTAACGTCACAATATTATAATTGACACATAAACTAAAGTTCAATGTTAAAATAATATCAACTTTTAGTTTAGTAGTATAAGTGGTACACGCCTAAAAATTTGGTGGTATTTGATGTATTTTATCCAAAATTATATTATGGTCATTGTTGCGTGATTTAAATGTTACGCAAACGGTGCAAGTATATACGTCGCAAGTAATAGTATAGACTAAGATCGTCTCTACAGGGATTAGTGAAACTTTGACTTTTATCTTCTCGCATTGTAAAGGAATTAAATTGATAGTGATGGATGTATATAGTAAACTAGTAAAATAAACTAAGTATGAAGAATCTAAATAAAAGAAAGAGAAAATCGATTTGAGAGAGTAGGTTGGTTATTAAGCGTAATGGTGCAGTTGCAGGACGAATTGTCGTTGCAATTAATCGCCTTTCGATGTTCGACAGACTATTCTTCAATGCCTTCGAATTATCCCTAACCGAAGAACATATGATTGTGCAAGCCTCGGTAATACATCCCTACGTTAACCTTGGATGGACACCATCGATCTATGAACTCTTGTTAGTCGTTGAAATTCACTGCTTATCCCTAAGGCGAATTAGCTTCCACCAACGGTTGTTTAAATGGAAATTGTATCCAATTGTTTCATGAATCAAGCTCTCCCAAGCCTAGATAAATGGATCCATCCAAGTCTCTCTCCCGAGTTTGCTTGGAATTAAATAATGAACCAAAAAATGTATAAACAACGATTTATTGAATTAAAAACCAAAACTAAATCATCCATTCAAAAACACCACAAACCCAATAACCTAAGCATATTAATTAGTTCATGGCTGGGTTGAAAGAAATCAACAAAGGATAAAACCCAAAAATCGGGTATTTCAAAAGATAAAAGAAAAGAAATAAAATCTAGAGAAGACGAGCTCCTCCATGATCCAATCCTCCCTCTTCACGATCTCACTCTAGCTTCGATCTCCCTCTCTCTCAATCGTTGTTGATGTTGAAGATGTAATGTGTTTATATAGAGGTAGAGATCTCTATTTGAATTTCGAATTAGAGGGGATAATCTCTTTATCTTTATCTCCAACAGCTTTAAATTTGAATTTGATCTTTATCCCAAGCGATAAGGATAAGGATAATGGATAATTCTTGAAATTTATGTATTTATCCTTAAATTGTCCTCACAACAGCTCAACAATGGCTCTCCAATTCGCCCCTCACAAAAGAAAGCAAAATAACAGCAATTTCTCCACAAAAAATAGTTAAATGCAAGGCCAAGCCCAATAAACAGAAGGACTACGAACTTATGCATGGATTACTACAAATGCATCTAAATGAGCCTAAGTCTAAACAATAATATGAGTAAAAGGGGTATAAAATATAGTATTTTTTCACACTTAACACACCCCCAAACTCGAACTATTGTTTGTCGTCAAGCAATGCAAAAACTATCAATTACATGCGATGTCATTTACCACAAAACATGCTTCAAACCTGACTTTAATCCTCAGAACCGTGGCAAAAAAGAATCAATTACCTTTCGACCTTCGAAAAGCACAGAAAGTTACTCAAAGATAAACTACAATGCTGGTGAAATTGTGTGTGCAGAGTTGTGTACAAGTCAATTAATAGAATTCCAAGCAAACCTCAGTTTTTGTTATATTGCCGAGGCAAATTATTCAAGTAGAGCCAGTTAGGCACTTCTGGAAAATTCGTTTTTTTCCGGCTAGAGCCATATGAACACCTCTAGCAATTTTCAATGTTTTAAAATTAGAGCCAGATAGGCATCTCTAGTAATTAATTATCATTATTCATTTTTTCGGCTGGAGCTAGATGGGCACTCTAGCATAATTTTTCCATTTTAGCAACCTAACGTTTATTGGGTCTCCCTAGATCGACAAGTCATAACAGTGTGAACAATATAACAGCAAATTTTCAAGCCAATTCCATGCCAATCCTAAAATCTAAGGTTTTCTCATCTAATGTCGTGGCAATTAATGCGTCATAGGATATCACAGTAGGTTTTTGCAGTTTAACGTGCAATTTTCATGGCAAGTAATATATGCAAACTAACACGAGACATACAAAATCAAAACAAAACAAACTCCCCCAAACTCAAGAGAAACATTATCCTCAATGCATGCAAAACAAAATAAGAGAAAATGAAATGAAATGCAAATGAGTTAATTGGAGAGGTCGTCACCTCGAATTCGTAAAGTCTTTTTAGGCGTTAGCTGCCTTGCCTTGGTTGTTTTCATGGAGATGGTGTAGTGTCATGAACCTCAATTTCCTCGACCTCCTCAACCAGCTCACCCTTCTTCTCGGCTTCCTCATGTGGCAAAGTTTTACGGTTCAAAGCTTTCTTTGATGGAACATCCGGAAGTGGGGACTTCAACGGTGCAGAAGTGGTGTCTTCGGAATCTAAAAAATCATGACAAGATTCAATACGTTTCGGTTCTTGAACTGGTTCCTTACCTTTTTGCGGCGCAATGGTTGTCGCAGTAATGTCACTTGTAGTTTGCCCAACATTAGTTGTCGGGGCAAGTAACTTAGCAGAAAAAACTGGAAATGGCACGTAAGTCGTCAGATTGATCTCAAGGTCATAGAGGTTATCACTCTAAGTCTCTTGAGCAGGTGGGCCTCCACCTCTAGTCTGATATACTCCAGTCTGCACGTCCTCCCCATTACCATGTATCTCATTCTGATTTTCTATTTGACTAGCAATAGGTGGATGATTATTATCAGAAGTGAAGGTACGACCTCAACCAAAAACAAAACTAGAATTTCTACGTAGTGACATAGTATCACTATCTATAGAAGGTAATAACCTAGATTTAGATTCGGTAATGGAGTCTCGAATTTAAAACATATTGAGAACAATCTTGTAAAAATCATGTGAAATTGTAGCAAGTTTTTTTCTAGAAAATTCTCATTTATCACAAAATATTTCAGATGCATGCAGAAGTCAAAGATATCTTTAAAAAATTGTTGTGAGCATCATAGTCTGAGGGTTGTACTCAACTCTTATACCACTAAATGTAACCCCCTAAACCTGGCCTAGAAGAAATGGGTTGAATCTAGGAAGTGGCGTTTGAAAACTTAACTCTAAAGAAAACTAATTTTAAAAATTATACTTTAATTTAAAAAGAATATATAACAATAATTTAATAAATATCTTATAATAAATAAAACATAAATGCCATAATAAAATCTCAGAAATAAAACCGTAGTAAAATAATACTAAAATAATCTGGAAAAAATAAATAGTCTCCAAGTATGAAATTACATCAATGTCCCAAAATAATAAATAATAACATGAATAACTAAAAATGGTTTCATATTGATAAATATAATAACCGGATAAAAGTGAGATCCTCTAAGTGTCACGTCGCATAAAGTCCAAAGATATATTTAAGAGGAAACTATTGAAGAGTAAGCTAAAAAGCTTAGTGTGTCTCTAAAGTGCAAGAAAAATCATAAGCGTAAAACACATTATTATTTTCTTAAATTCCTTTAAACTATAAGACAAATATCACAAGCACAATGCAATGCAACCAACTACAATTGTCAAGGGAAGAGGAACGTTCCCTAGAAATCTTCACTACAACCGTCAGTCTTAAGTGTATCAATCGTTTGAAAGGGTGATATTCGTAAACTTCATTCATACAATCTCAATCCATGCTCATACAATGATATGATGATTAAAAAATGTATTTCACAACACAATTCCATAAATCTGATATTACATAGTTCCATAAATCGTAGTTCATAAATCATAGTCCATAAATCGCTGTTTATAAATCATAGTAAAAACATATTCTGAAATCGTATACATATGATGTCAACCATACAAGTCATGATGCATACAATAATCACGTAAAGTGTAAAAGAAAACCAAGACGGGAAAAGACGCACACATACAATCAAATTATAAAAAAACATAAAATTTATCTAAACAAGACAAAGGGGGAAGACACACACCTTATAATGACTAATAAAAATGTCGATGTTATGCTTCATAACTTCTTCCTCTTGTTGTGAATCGGTGTAACTGAAACAATAGTGTTTAAACCTAAAGTTTGGGTAAATCACAAGGTAAGGGTCCCAATTTACCCCGCCTTACAGAATGATCACCAAAGTTCTACTTCTATACACTTTGGCCACTAAAATCATTTTAGGATTGCCCAATTTCTAAATTTCTCAATTAGGGTTTTCAAATTCTAATTCTCAAATCTTAGGGTTCTGAATTAGGGATTTTAGAATTAGGGTTTTTAAATTAGGGAAAAGTTTTGGGGTGTTACAATTTCAAAAGATAAAAGAAAAGAAATAAAATTAGGAGAAGACGAGCTCCTCTACAATTTGATCCTCCCTCTTCACGATCTAAATCTAGCTCTGGTCTCTTTCTCTCTCAATCGTTGTTGATGTTGAAGATGTGATGTGTTTATATAGAGGTAGAGATCTCTATTTAAATTTTAGATCAGGTAGGATAATCTCTTTATCTTTATCTCCAACAGCTTTAAATTTGAATTTGAGTTTTATCTCATGCGATAAGGATAAGGATAATGGATAATTCTTGAAAATTCTACATTTATCCTTAAATTGCCTTGGCAACCGCTCGACAATGGCTCGACAATTCTTCCCTACAAAAGAGAAAGCAAAACAACATCAATTTCTCCACAAAAATAGCTAAATGGAAGGCCAAGCCCAATAAATAGAAGGACTACGAACTTATGCATGAATTACTACAAATGCAACTAAATAGGCCTAAGTATAAACAATAATATGAGTAAAAAGGGTATAAAATATAGTACATTTTCACACTGAACAATCATTAACTGTAATGATCCTATGTAACACCCGTGTTTTGGGTCTAGGAGTTAACCGGGTTTATAGTCGAGTCAACGAAATTTTAATTAAAACAATTCAACCTAAAATGTGTGTAATTGAGCTTTTGTAAAAAGGGGAAGGACCTATATTGTGATTTCACCCCAAAGCTTTTAAAAGCAAGACCACTTTATTGTAAAGTGTCTTCTCTTTCCCTATTTCTCTTTTTTAACGTCAAACCCCTCTCCCCCATTTTCAAACTCTCCCAACTACACTAGTTACTATTCCATTCATTCTCTTCTTCAATCCAAGGTGTTTTTCAAAGGTAATTACGTTTTCTTAACCTCCTCTTTATCCCCTATCCAACCATTGTCTTAGATTTCAAAAATATGGGGTTTTGGAAATTAGGGTTTATGTTAAAGTTTGGGTTTTTAAAAGGATTTTTCAATTTGTTTTGATAAATTATGTTGGGGTTTTGTTTAAGCATAATGAAATACACAATATATATTAATTTGGTTGATTTTGGAAGAAAATTCGTAGTGGGTTCTTAGGGCAATTTTTAGGGTATTAAAACTTGGATTTTTGGTGGGTTTTAGGTTGAAAACTAGGGGTTGATGGTTAGGGTATATTAGGAGGGTTATTTGGGATGTTTTGGAAGTCATTTGGGTGTTTGGAAATTGAGATTTCAGCAAGGGAATTGGGAAGCACGAAAATTGGGTTTTTGAGATATTAAGTGATTTGGGAAATTGTGGATTTTGGCTTGTGATTGTAAAGTCAGTTGATGGTTGAGTTTAGCATTGAATTGTGGTGTAATAAGTGTGTTTTGTTTGGCTAGAAGCAAGAGGAAGCGTTGAAGAGGCTTTGGGACCGAATCCGAGTTCGTAGGAGGATTGTATCGAATTGTTAAGGAAGGGCGGTGAGTGGTTTCAACTTGTTTTTAAGTTTGGTTCGAGTATGTGTAGTGTGTGTGTGTAAAGTGTGCTTGGTAGGCCACTTCCATTTAATTCAAGTTGATAACTTAGCCTTTGATATCCTTAAATGCTATTGTGCTTGCTTAGCTATGCTCTTGTACTTGTGATTATATGGTGCATGTATATATATATCATGATGTGGATATATGTGATGAGCATGAGTGTGGTTGATGATATGTGATTGATAATGATAATTGGTACTAAATAATTACCGGTTGTAAATGATCGATCATTAGGATAGTGTGCACACAAATTGAGTCAAAACGTACGTGGCCTTGATGGCGTTAAGTCATCAAGGAGGAGTACGGTGATGTAACATTCCACCGGAAGCTTTTATTTATTTCTACGGGATGATGAGTGGAATCTCATCCGTAGGGCATGTGGCGATGAGTGGAATCCCTCACATGCAAGGTCCGGTGATGAGTGTAATCCCACCAAGGTAAAGTGACGTTGAGGTTTATATCCGCACAATTGGGGTAATTAAAGTGGCCAATTAAACTTGTTCATGTATTGTGATATATGATGGTGATATGTGATTGTGGTATATGGTGTTGTTGCATGATGTGGATGTTAATGTTTAAACTTGTTAGGATTGAGAGACCATATATGCCACTTGAAAGACTAGCTAGGTCTACTTGGTTACATGTTAATGTTTGATGTATGTGAGATTAGGATTTACATGCTTGAATCCTGCATTGTTGATGTTTTTCGTTTTAGAGCACCCTCACTAAGCTTATAGCTTACGCTCTCAATGTTCAACAATGCATATCGTTAGCTTGGCGTTAGCTCGAGGCAAGGCAAGAAGGGCTTCCAAGTTTGTGACTCAAGTACGGTGGTGATTTTGTATTAGTTAGCAATGTGGCATGGGTTGTGTATGATCTTGTATGACTCGTTTACATGTGTTGTTTTGTTGGATGGATGTTAGTTGCTTAGGAGCTTGCTTAGACTCCTTGTTATCTTGCTTTTGTATGGCTTGTGTTGCCATGTTTAAATTGTAATTCATGCCTAAATTGCTTATCTTGAATGTTGGCCATGTGCCTTCGAAGTTGCCTATATGTTTGGATGTTGAAGTATGATCTTTGAATGCTTAAATGCCATCTTGAGTCCTTTGCATGAGTTCCTTGTTGTTTACACATGTTGGGTGCTTGTATGGCTATATAGTGGTATGTAAATGTTGTATGAGTGCTTGTTTGGGTCTAGGGAAGTCCTAAATTGCATCTAGGTTCAAGTCTTGTTCGTTTTAGTTGAGTTTGGAGGTTTTCGCTGTGCAGGGGTATCGATACGGGTGGTCTGGTATCGATACCGCCTTCTTGTTTCGAGCCTCGTGTATCGATACACGAGGGGGCGTATCGATACCATTTTGGTCACTGGAGCTACTGTCCATTTCGGTATCGATAAGGGCCTCTGGTGTATCGATACCATTTTGGTCACTGGAGCTACTGTCCATTTCGGTATCGATACTGGTCTCTGGTGTATCGATACCGTCATCTTGGCGTTGACCGTAGAAAGTCAACCGTTGGGGAGAGTATTGATACACTCCTTGGGTGTATCGATACGGCCTCTACGGGTTGACTTTGACCTATTGACCTAGTCAAGGGGGTATCGATACACCCCTTAAGGGTATCGATACCGCCTGTAGTTAAAGCTTAAATTTGGGCTGTAAGTTGTTGGGCTGAGTTTGGTTGTTTGCCTCATGAATGTTGTTCCGATGTATGTTCACATAGGATTAAATACTCATCTAGGCAAGATTTAAACTGAAAAAAATAGGGTTGCTAACCGAGAGGGAATTCCCTAGGGGGTTTTCACTCGGTTTTCCCCGTGTGGCCCACTCGGACCGGTCATCCGGCCAGACCGAGACGAGGGGGTTACATTTCTTGGTATCAGAGCCTGAGGTTACCGAGACCTCGGGCAGTTAAGTGAGGTAAGCTTAATGTGTAAAATGCTTATGATGTTCGATGCATGTTTTGCCATGAATCCTTGATGCTTGATTGATCGTATGATGTTTTGAGTGCATGAAATGTTGTGTCTAGTGTAGAGTGTGTGCCCATTGCTACTATTACTTAATTTAAAAAGATTTTTGGAAAGAGGAGTACTTGAGCACTATTGGACCCTTGCTTTGACTAACGAAATTCTTATCTGTTTCTTGTTGTAGTTTATACCTTGCTAGTTGAACCATGAGCCCACGTGGGAGGCCTAGGATGGTTCGACCGGAACCACGGGTAGAGGCTCCAAGAGTAGAGCCAGTAGTTAGGGTTGAGGCCCAAGTGGGAGAGCCTGTGGTTGGAGTTGGATCTCCTCCACCACCTCCACCACCACCACCTCCTCCACCGGGAGTGGGAGGTGAGGTCGGGGCTGAAGGAGAGGGACCACAAGGTGGCCAAGGTGGCCAAGGACCGGCCGAAATTGATTTAGCTCCGTTGGTTCAGGCAATAGCCAGGGCATTTCAGGCTGCAGTAGCTGGAGGTCAGGCAGCACACCATCAGGGTGAGGGCACTGGATTGCCTTTAGAGAGACTTCGGGGCCTTGGGGCCGAAGAGTTCAGAGGTGCTACTCCGGAGAGGTCAGAGTTATGGTTTGAGAAGACGGTCCGTATTCTTGCTCAGATGGGATGTACTGGTGAGCGTAAGTTGGGATGCGTTGAGTCTTTGCTTCAGGGTGATGCCTACACCTGGTGGGTCATCGTTACTTCGGGGATGTATGAGGCCGAGATCACTTGGGAGTTCTTTGAGACAGCATTCCGGAAGAAGTATTTGGGTCCGCGATACCTCGATGAGAGGAAGAGGGAGTTTATGGCATTGCTTCAGGGGAGTATGTCTGTGACCGATTACGAGATCAGATTTGTTAGATTGAGTCAGTATGCACCCGAGCTTGTACCTACTGAGGTGGAGCGTTGTAACTGTTTCCGTTATGGACTGAATGAAGAAATCAAGACTTATACACTAGCTTCGGACTACACTGATTTTGATGTCTTGGTCTCGAGGGCCAAGGACTTAGAGCACAGCTTGAGTTTGACCAGGCGGTCAGGTGGATCTAGTTCGAGTAAGAGATCCAGCAACTTTGATAGAGGTGATGCCAAGAGGCATCGAGACAACAGACATCAGTATGATCATAGGCGTGGTGGCGGTAACCACGGTAGGGGCCACCAGGGCCAGAGAGCTGGTGGGAAGTTGCCCACATGTACTACTTGCGGGAGGAACCACACCGGGGAGTGTTGGGGAAATTATCACTCTTGTTGGAGTTGTGGTGCTAGAGACCACATTAGACGTGACTGTCCACATCAGGTGGGACAGGCACCAGCTCAGGCTCCTGCTAGAGCCAACGATTTTCAGAGAGGCCGCGGGCGCGGTAGAGGTAATTTCCAGCCGAGGAACGATGGTCAGAGAAATTTAGCTCATGTAGTTGCAGTCCAGCCGGAGGGCGGAGGACATGCTAGGGTTTACGCTCAGCGCGGGGAGCAGCATGACACCGATGTGATCGCAGGTAACTTCTCGATACAGTCTTTGGGTTTGCTTTCTTTGATTGACTATGGGTCTACACATTCGTACATATTGAGTGAGCATACACAGTCTTTGAATTTGCCTTGTGAATTGTTAGAGGTAGGAGTTAGTGTTACTAGTTCCTTTGGGGACACGGTAGTAGTTAGGAAGATGTACCGAAGGTGTCCGTTGATGGTTCAGGGGCATGTGTTTCCAGTGGATATGATGGAGCTTCCTTTCTATGGTTTCGATGTGATTCTGGGTATGGATTGGCTCACGGAGCATAGAGCTAGGATAGATTTTGAAACTAAGCGAATTTCTTTGAAGCTCACAGATGATTATGAGATTGTGGTGGTGGGTGAGAACGTGAAGTTCTTGTCCAATGTGGTTTCAGTGTTAGAGGCTAAGAGGTTAGTTGAGTTGGGGTGTGAAGCATACTTAGCGTATGTGATGAACCCTAACATGAGTGAGGTTAGATCTCAGGACATCCGGACAGTATGCGATTTTCCTAGTATGTTTCCAGAAGAATTGACAGGGTTACCACCGGATAGAGAGGTAGAGTTCAGCATTGAGACTTATTCTGATTCAGCTCCTGTTTCGATTGCTTCGTATCGTATGGCACCGAAAGAATTGAAAGAGTTGAAGACTCAGTTGCAAGAATTGACAGATAGAGGTTTTATTCGACCTAGTTCTTCGCCTTGGGGTGCACTAGTGTTGTTTGTGAAGAAGAAAGATGGAAGTATGAGAATGTGCATAGATTACAGACAGTTAAATCAGTTGACAGTGAAGAACAAATATCCGTTGCCTAGGATTGATGACTTGTTTGATCAGTTGAGATGAGCATCTGTCTTTTCGAAGATTGATTTGAGATCAGGTTACTACCAGCTAAAGGTTAGGGAGGTTGATGTACCGAAGACGGACTTTAGGACTAGATACGGTCACTATGAGTTTTTAGTCATGCCATTTGGGTTGACTAATGCACCGGCAGCTTTCATGGACATGATGAATAGGATTTTTCATCAGTATCTAGATCAGTTTGTGGTTGTATTTATTGATGACATATTGGTATACTCTCGAACTGAAGAAGACCATGACCGACATTTCAGACTTGTCTTGAAGACTTTGCTAGATCATCAGTTGTATGCGAAGCTCAGTTAGTGTGAGTTCTGGATCCGTGAGGTAGTCTTCTTAGGACATGTAGTGTCAGCTGAAGGCATTAGAGTTGATCCGAAGAAGATTGAAGCCATTGTTGAGTGGAAGCAACCGAAGTCTGTGACAGAGGTACGTAGCTTCCTAGGTTTAGCCGGATACTATAGAAGATTTGTAGAGGGTTTCTCTAAGTTAGCCGCTCCATTGACACAGTTACTTCAGAAGAGTGTTCAGTTTGAGTGGACAGATGCAAGACAGAGAGCCTTTGAGAAATTGAAAGAAACTTTGACCCAAGCTCCGATTTTGATTCAGCCTGAGTCCGGGAAGGACTATGTAGTCTACAGTGATGCCTCTTATGTAGGGTTAGGATGTGTTCTGATGCAAGACAAGAGAGTGGTGGCTTACGCCTCAAGACAGTTGAAGACCCATGAGCGCAACTATCCGACCCATGACATAGAGTTAGCTGCAGTTGTGTTTGCTCTGAAGATTTGGAGGCATTATTTGTATGGTGAGAAATGCACAGTATACACCGACTACAAGAGTTTGAAGTACATTATGACTCAGCGAGATTTGAATCTCAGACAGCGTAGGTGGTTAGAGCTGCTAAAAGACTATGATCTTACCATTGAGTACCACCCGGGTAAGGCCAATGTAGTGGCCGATGCATTGAGTAGGAAGATGGCCGTGGACTTGAGAGCTATGTTTGCTAGATTGAGTTTGTCCGGAGACGGTGGCTTGATAGCCGAGCTTTAGGTTAGACCTACTCTAGGTCAGTTGATTCGAGAGAAACAGCTTCTAGATAGATCTTTGGCACCTCACGTGCAAGATATAGCCGAGGGTAGATCTTCAGACTACAGCTTTAGTTTCGATGGGGTTTTGTGTTTCAAAGACAGAATAGTTGTGCCAGAAGACAGTGATTTGAGACGTACGATCTTGACTGAAGCCCACAGTAGTCTGTTTGCTATGCATCCTGGAAGTACGAAGATGTACCGTGACTTGAAGAATGAGTACTATTGGGTTGGCTTGAAGAGAGATGTAGCCGACTTTGTGAGTAAGTGCTTAGTGTGTCAGAGAGTGAAGGCGGAACATCAGGTTCCCTCAGGTTTGTTACAGCCGTTGAGAATTCCGGAATGGAAGTGGGAGAACATCACCATGGATTTTGTTTCGGGTTTGCCTTTGACTCCTACAAAGAAGAACTCAGTTTGGGTGATAGTGGATCGCTTTACGAAGTGTGCTCACTTCTTGGCGGTCAACACTACCTACACTCTAGATAGATTAGCCGACTTGTACATTGGTGAGATTGTGAGGCTACATGGTGTGCCGAAGTCCATTGTATCGGATAGAGATCCGCGGTTTACTTCTAGATTTTGGGAGTGTCTGCATACAGCTTTGGGTACCCGTTTGAACTTCAACACTTCTTATCATCCTCAGTCAGATGGTCAATCAGAGAGAGTTATTCAGATCTTAGAGGATATGTTACGTTGTTGCATCATTGACTTTCAGGGTACTTGGGAGAAGCATTTGCCTCTAGTAGAGTTTGCGTACAATAACAGTTTTCAGTCGAGCATCTAGATGGCTCCGTATGAGGCCTTGTATGGCCGGAAGTGTAGAACTCCAGTATGTTGGGCCGAGGTAGGACAGAAACTGTTACCTATGCCGGATTTGCTCAAGGGGACAACCGACAAGGTAAAATTGATTTGTGATCGTTTGAAGGCCGCTTCAGATAGGCAGAAGTCCTATGCCGATTTGAAGAGGAAAGAAGTCGAGTTCTCAGTGGGTGAGAAGGTATTCTTAAAGGTGTCTCCGTGGAAGAAGGTGATGAGATTTGGCCGAAAGGGGAAGTTGAGTCCGAGGTACATAGGACCGTATGAGATTGTGAAGAGGGTTGGTCCGGTTGCTTATCAGTTGCGTTTGCCATCCGAGCTTGAGAAGATACACGATGTGTTCCATGTTTCGATGCTTCGTAAGTATAGGTCCGATTCGTCACATGTTATGCCCGTAGAAGAAATCGAATTGAATCCGGATTTGACTTATGAAGAAGAGCCCGTTGAGATCTTAGCTTCTGACAGTAAAGTGTTGAGGGGTAGATCGATCGAGTTAGTGAAGGTGCGGTGGCAACGTAGAGGTGTGGACGAGGCCACTTGGGAGAGGAAGGAGGATATGGAAAAGCAGTTTCCGTATCTCTTTCAGTCAGGTAATTTCGGGGACGAAATTCCTTAAGTGGGAGAGAGTTGTAACACCCGTGTTTTGGGTCTAGGAGTTAACCGGGTTTATAGTCGAGTCAACGAAATTTTAATTAAAACAATTCAACTTAAAATGTGGTGTAATTGAGCTTTTGTAAAAAGGGGAAGGACCTATATTGTGATTTCACCCCAAAGCTTTTAAAAGCAAGACCACTTTATTGTAAAGTGTCTTCTCTTTCCCTATTTCTCTTTTTTAACGTCAAACCCCTCTCCCCCATTTTCAAACTCTCCCAACTACACTAGTTACTATTCCATTCATTCTCTTCTTCAATCCAAGGTGTTTTTCAAAGGTAATTACGTTTTCTTAACCTCCTCTTTATCCCCTATCCAACCATTGTCTTAGATTTCAAAAATATGGGGTTTTGGAAATTAGGGTTTATGTTAAAGTTTGGGTTTTTAAAAGGGTTTTTCAATTTGTTTTGATAAATTATGTTGGGGTTTTGTTTAAGCATAATGAAATACACAATATATATTAATTTGGTTGATTTTGGAAGAAAATTCGTAGTGGGTTCTTAGGGCAATTTTTAGGGTATTAAAACTTGGATTTTTGGTGGGTTTTAGGTTGAAAACTAGGGGCTGATGGTTAGGGTATATTAGGAGGGTGATTTGGGATGTTTTGGAAGTCATTTGGGTGTTTGGAAATTGAGATTTCAGCAAGGGAATTGGGAAGCACGAAAATTGGGTTTTTGAGATATTAAGTGATTTGGGAAATTGTGGATTTTGGCTTGTGATTGTAAAGTCAGTTGATGGTTGAGTTTAGCATTGAATTGTGGTGTAATAAGTGTGTTTTGTTTGGCTAGAAGCAAGAGGAAGCGTTGAAGAGGCTTTGGGACCGAATCCGAGTTCGTAGGAGGATTGTATCGAATTGTTAAGGAAGGGCGGTGAGTGGTTTCAACTTGTTTTTAAGTTTGGTTCGAGTATGTGTAGTGTGTGTGTGTGTAAAGTGTGCTTGGTAGGCCACTTCCATTTAATTCAAGTTGATAACTTAGCCTTTGATATCCTTAAATGCTATTGTGCTTGCTTAGCTATGCTCTTGTACTTGTGATTATATGGTGCATGTATATATATATCATGATGTAGATATATGTGATGAGCATGAGTGTGGTTGATGATATGTGATTGATAATGATAATTGGCACTAAATAATTACCGGTTGTAAATGATCGATCATTAGGATAGTGTGCACACAAATTGAGTCAAAACGTACGTGGCCTTGATGGCGTTAAGTCATCAAGGAAGAGTACGGTGATGTAACATTCCACCGGAAGCTTTTATTTATTTCTACGGGATGATGAGTGGAATCCCATCCGTAGGGCATGTGGCGATGAGTGGAATCCCGCACATGCAAGGTCCGGTGATGAGTGTAATCCCACTGAGGTAAAGTGATGTTGAGGTTTATATCCGCACAATCGGGGTAATTAAAGTGGCCAATTAAACTTGTTCATGTATTGTGATATATGATGGTGATATGTGATTGTGGTATATGGTGTTGTTGCATGATGTGGATGTTGATGTTTAAACTTGTTAGGATTGAGAGACCATATATGCCACTTGAAAGACTAGCTAGGTCTACTTGGTTACATGTTAATGTTTGATGTATGTGAGATTAGGATTTACATGCTTGAACCCTGCATTGTTGATGTTTTTCGTTTTAGAGCACCCTCACTAAGCTTATAGCTTACGCTCTCAATGTTCAACAATGCAGATCGTTAGCTTGGCGTTAGCTCGAGGCAAGGCAAGAAGGGCTTCCAAGTTTGTGACTCAAGTACGGTGGTGATTTTGTATTAGTTAGCAATGTGGCATGGGTTGTGTATGAGCTTGTATGACTCGTTTACATGTGTTGTTTTGTTGGATGGATGTTAGTTGCTTAGGAGCTTGCTTAGACTCCTTGTTATCTTGCTTTTGTATGGCTTGTGTTGCCATGTTTAAATTGTAATTCATGCCTAAATTGCTTATCTTGAATGTTGGCCATGTGCCTTCGAAGTTGCCTATATGTTTGGATGTTGAAGTATGATCTTTGAATGCTTAAATGCCATCTTGAGTCCTTTGCATGAGTTCCTTGTTGTTTACACATTTTGGGTGCTTGTATGGCTATATAGTGGTATGTAAATGTTGTATGAGTGCTTGTTTGGGTCTAGGGAAGTCCTAAATTGCATCTAGGTTCAAGTCTTGTTCGTTTCAGTTGAGTTTGGAGGTTTTCGCTGTGCAGGGGTATCGATACGGCTGGTCCGGTATCGATACCGCCTTCTTGTTTCGGGCCTCGTGTATCGATACACGATGGGGCGTATCGATACCATTTTGGTCACTGGAGCTACTGTCCATTTCGGTATCGATACGGGCCTCTGGTGTATCGATACCATTTTGGTCACTGGAGCTACTGTCCATTTCGGTATCGATACTGGTCTCTGGTGTATCGATGCTGTCATCTTGGCGTTGACCGTAGAAAGTCAACCGTTGGGGAGAGTATCGATACACTCCTTGGGTGTATCGATACGGCCTCTACGGGTTGACTTTGACCTGTTGACCTAGTCAAGGGGGTATCGATACACCCCTTAAGGGTATCGATACCGCCTGTAGTTAAAGCTTAAATTTGGGCTGTAAGTTGTTGGGCTGAGTTTGGTTGTTTGCCTCATGAATGTTGTTCCGCTGTATGTTCACATAGGATTAAATACTCATCTAGGCAAGATTTAAAATGAAAAAAATAGGGTTGCTAACCGAGAGGGAATTCCCTAGGGGGTTTTCACTCGGTTTTCCCCGTGTGGCCCACTCGGACCGGTCATCCGGCCAGACCGAGACGAGGGGGTTACATCCTAAGTAAAAATTAGAGATTTCAAAGAGGAGATTGGGAAAGTAAGAGGTAGAAATCATATGATAGATTATTCAAATAAGGTGGGAAAAGCCTCTATTATAGTTAACTTCCCATAAAATTGACGGTACTTTATATCAACGATTAAGATCGAAGCCTATTTACCAAAACTAGCTAACTAAGGAAACTATAACCCATGAAAACTACTGTCCTTAGTTTTGTGTTCACGTGGATTGTTCATATCCGTGAATATACTTGTCCTTGGGAATATTCCTTAGTAAGATTTCACTAACTATTTTACCAAGTTCAGTGTGATGAATCCTTCTTGTATTCTCCAAGTATCGAGCCAAGTCATGTGATCTAGGCAAGCTCAGAATCTCTTAAGAAGTTAGTTGCACACATATCTTGAGTCTCAGTTCGTGGTTCATGACATTCTTTCCCACCAAATTCGGTGACGCCTTCTCTGTGTCACCATGATGAACTTAGGATAAGTGGTCTCAGATCTTCCTCGGTACTTCATCTTGCTCCCAACTTGCAATATTGTTTGGTTGTCCCCATATAGATTGTTCGCTTTGGCTTATGCCACCATGTAACATCATCTTTCACACGATTGTGTACACCTCAATCATAATAGAACACTTCAACTAGTTCTGATTTGCCTTAGTTTGGATTCACTTGAACCTTGAGCAAAGGCGTGAACACCACTATATTGAACACTAAATGGGCACTCAAGATCTATAAAAAATCAAATTATGTCTTAGAACTCTAAAATGTCTTTTGTGTACTCGTCATACCTTGACACCTCCATTATCTCCTAGGTTAGGTGTCGCATCCTACACCCAACAAAATTGTCAAATAAAAATGATAAACACTACAATTGTGTTTGATATGTACCTCAATCGATTTAATCTCAATCACATTTACTCTATTTTGCATTAATCCTTCTATTCTAATGAGGTTTAATGCATCTTCCACCTCTCTAATAGGTGGTTGCCCCACTATCAAACTATTATGCATCACCCTTAATCTCTTAGGAAGTTCGATGCACCATCCACCTTGCCCATAGGTGGTAACTCAACCTGATTCTTATCTTTGAAAAGTTTAGGCTCCTCCAGCCCTTCTAAGATTGTTTCTCCAACGAAAAACCTAACTCATTATTGTTAGAAAATTGGCGTTAATCCAAGAATAAAATAATAAACAGTAAAATCAAATATTGATATTATTATAAATCGAACAAAATAAGAAATAAAAAATTAATAATTTAGATACAACATATCTAAAACCAAACCGATTGGGGACAAGTTCTGAAAGAAAACGCGTTGAGGCCTGCACGAACGCAGTTTCCTTAAGACAGATTTTCGGCCACTCCTATGGTGCTCGAGTTCATTGGTCGTCTGTCTCCCAGGATACAACAACATAAGATCAGCCACAGTTGCACTACTATGAAGATCACGAACTGACCCTTGCCTTCGCCTATCACCGAAAACCACTTGTAAAATCCACAGAGTAAAACAATAGAAATTTTCTGTGGTTTTGAGTTATGTAAAACTTAGAAGGTTTACTCCCTATTTATAGGAGTGTCATGAGGGTATAAGTGGAAATTTTGACCTAATGGAGCATTCAATATTGAGAATCAATTGATTCTCCTATAAAGCAATTTCCAAAATTATTATTTGAATTAAAGGTAACTTCTAATATTTACCCTTTTAATTCCAAGATAAAATTTGGCAAATTTTATGCTTTTATTTGAGGAAAATTCATTTTAAATTTGGGTCAAAATATCTGCAAGCCCACGAAGGACCAGACCGGTTCAGACATTTGCGTTACCCACGTCGTGCACGTCTGCACATTTACGAACCAACAATTGGTTCCACATTTTCCTCAACAACATTTGAATCAATTTCTTATTCATAGCTCCAAATTATCAAATTTTTCCAACAATCCCCCACATGAATGAAATTGATTTAATCAAAAACATTTTGACTCGATGTGGTGATAGATTCTACGATCGATAGCTGCATAGGATAGGTAGGTGTCCACCCTTGAACCTTCCCTTGTGAAAGTATATTTACTTTACTAGCTGACCAGTAGACATAATGTCCTTGAACTGTTCTGCCGTTTGTGTAAACGATGATATACTTCACACAACTACCTCTCTGACAAGAGTATTAGTTCTCATGGGTATGTCCATATGGCCGTGGACATCGCCTGGTTCTGCAAGAGTTTGAAAGAACTATGCCCAATAGTCTCATTGAAGCGGCCCCACTTCACTCTCACATAGGTGACTTATGTTGCTTGACTCACAAAAGCACACAATGGTCATTAAAAGCATTGCTTAGCCTAAACCACTTTGATCACCGTTTACATCATAGGAATGGACTTGGGGATAAGAGCCCCTACAGTGACCGCACAGGTCTATGCAATTAGGTTGTCCCTTTGAACCTAGATCTTGGGATCTCCAGTCAACTAGGTAGGGTTTTCCTTCACATAGCAACTTAAATTTACATGGGCTTTAGTCTCATTCCTTTAGATGTTTTCTCAACTTGATATCAATTTAACCCTTTGGTTAATGGATTCACAACGTTATTCTTTGATTTCAAAAAATCAATAGAGATAACTTCATTTGAGATCAGTTGTCTAACGGTATTATGTCGACAACGCATATGTCTCGACTTACCATTATACACAAAGCTCTATGTCCTACCTATTGTGGGCATTGGCTTTGGTTGTTCAGGAATATCCTCCAAGAAATTTCTAAAGCCATTCGACTTCTTTTCTAGACTTGTCTAGAACTTCAAAATCAGATTCTATTATGGATTTGATTATAACCATTTTTCTTGAGGATTTCCATGAAACAGTTTCTCCTCCCAAAGTGAAGACATATCCTCTTATGCCTTTGATATCTTGAATATCAGATATCCAATCGCATCGGAGTATCCTTCTAAATAGAAGAATCTCTAGAATAATGCAATTCATAATCTCGAGTATATCTAAGATATCTCAATGCCCTCACAATTGCTTTCCAGTGATTTTCACTTGAATTGCTTGTGAATCTACTTGAACTGCTCACAGTAGAAACAATATCTGGTCTATTGAATCTACTTGGTCAACACTTTGGTCTTTGTTCTTGGACAAAAGTTGGCATGTATTTATTGGAGTTTTGGCTATGCCGGAAACATCCTTGCCAAACTTCTCTTGTCCGCGTAGTGTGACTACGTCAATATGAGACCTTCAAGTGATCGTTTGATTTGGATGCCCAAACTCAAATATGTTAATCTCATATTTTTCATGTCAATCTTGAATTTGACAAGTCTTTGGTACGTTTACCATTTTATTGTTGCTTCCAACAATGAATATGTTATTAACATACAAACATAGAATAATATATCCAATGTTAGTAGTTTTGACATATACACATTTGTCACACTCAATTATCTTGAAGTCGTTTGTCATCATGACATTATCGAACTTCTCATGTCTTTACTTTGGTGCTTGTTTAAGTCTATACAAGGACTTCACCAACCCACATACTTTTCTCTCTTGACTTGAAACTACATAACCCTCAGGTTGTTCCATGTATATTTCTTCATCAAGATCTTCATTTAGAAAGGCTCTTTTAACATCTATTCGATGTACGTCTAGATTTCGCAAGGCGACAATTGTAAGTATCACACTTATGGAGGTTATCCTTGATACATGAGATTATGCATCGAAATAGTCAAGGCATTCGGTAACCTTTTATTACCAATCTGGCCTTATACTTATCAATTGTTCCATCTACTTTCATTTTCCGTTTGAAAATTCATTCAAAACTTAGTGGTTTAATTTACAGAGAAAGATCCGCTAATTCCCACGTATGGTTTTGCATGATGGAATCAATTTCACTCTTAATGACATCATTCCATAAGATGCTTTCATATGAATGTATAACATCATTATACGTTTGAGATTCAACCTCTAACATAAAGTTTAGAAAAATGATCCAAAGAATTTTTCTACCCTTGCTCATTTACTTCTTTGCGGCTCTATTTCAAGCTCAAACCCTTGTTGATCATTTGAGTCATCTTTATCGATAATCTCCGAAGTTCGTTTCATTAAACTTTGACCAACTTTCTTAGCTTTACAAGGGAATACATTTTCAAAGAAAAGGCATCCTTTGCTTCCATTATCGTATGTTTGTGAATCTCAGGGTTCTTTGATTCATACACAAAAAATCGATATACTCTATGTTCTATATAGCCAATGAAAATACAATCCACCATTTTTAGGGATCTATTCTCAGTTGCTTTAGTAATGAGGTCATTACCTTTGCAGGACACCCCCACATTTTCAAGTGGTTGTAGGAAGGTTTAATTACCTTTCATAACTTATATGGTGTCTAGTTTCTTTAATTACGGAGAATCTTGTTTAAAAGGTAATTAGCTTATAGAACAGCTTCCCCCACATGTTAGGCACATTATAGTACCAACGTTACTCATATAGAGCTTCTCCCCATCTTAAACCTTTAATTAAGTTTGGGATTCAACATCATGCTCATAGAGAACAATTTTCACTATAGCTTCATCTTTACATTATTTTTGTGCTATCATCAATGAAGGTAATAAACATATTCCTTCAACCAATATGTTGCCATATCAATTGTTATGGCAATAACATTGCCCTCGTTTGGAAGTCTATAGTCCGAATACTTGTTCCTCATCTTATGGCAATTGAAGCATTTTTTCCATGAAATTTTGCTTCTTGAACACACCGTCCAATTTACGGTTTGAAGTCGTTTTTGACTTCTACTACGTTTGCCATGATAATATTTATCTTAGCAATATTTACCTTAGTAACATTTGAAGGTGGTAACAAAATTTACCTTATCCTCTCTAATAATAGGAGGATCATCCTTCAGATATTTAACTAGGTTTATCATGGTCAATTATGCAACATCTTTTGTTGCCATGTATGAAATTTTTTTCCAATAAATTTCACTGATTTTTCCATTGTGTCACGTAGACACAATCCAAAACCAAAAGTTATGAATCTGTTAAACGTTAGGAATTTAGTCAAAGACTAAAACCAGAAACAGAAACATAATTTCTAACTTTTGTTAGACGACGAAGATTTAGTAAACTAAACCTCAAACAAAAGTTCACACGGTATTAATAGAAAGAACAATAATAAACAATGCACCATGTAGGTAACTTATGAAAGAGAGGTGGTGCACTAGGCACGCTTAAATACCAAGTCTCTCAAAGAACCAATCCTAGACATGCATTTTTAAATTTCCTTTCAATCGTCGTTTATGGATTTTATTCTTGAAATCATTCCAAGCATGGATGATCAATCGGAATCACTACCTTTGATTCACAACAATTTGGAATCTTCCATTTATGGTCCAACGACCCTCTCGATTCTTTAGCCATTTTTAAACACTGTGCACTTCATAGCATGCATCAGAATAGACTTTAAGAATTTAATTTTGACATAGAGAATCAAGTTCTTCTATGCTTTGATTCGAGACCTCAGTCAGAATCAGCGCTCTAAATTTGGTAACCAATGTTACTTTCCGAAATAAATTCACCAATTTATTTCCAAAATAAAATCATACTTGATAATAAATTTGAGTTATTTTTTTTTTCAAAATAAATTCACCAATTTATTTCAAGGTTGAATCATTCTAGATTCTCACAAAATTAAATCCAACGATTTATTTTCCTTAACAAGTTAGAATCAACACATGATTCTAGTACAGAAAATAAATTTAATAATTTATTTCCTTTTACACAAATTTAATCATATTTGATTCTTACGGAAATAAATTCGATGATTTCTTTTTCTTAACAAGTTAGAATCAACGCATGATTCTAGCATAGAAATAAATTTAATGATTTATTTCCTTTTACAAAAATTGAATCATACTTGATTCTTACGGAAATAAATTCAATGATTTATTTTCCTTGCAACGTTAGAATCATACAATATTCTCTTGAAAATAAATTCAATGATTTATTTCCTTTTCCAAAATTAGAATCAACACAAGATTCTAACGAAGAAATAAATTCAGTGATTTATTTCTCATATATCTTTTGTTAAATATTGGGATTAGTAGCACTAAAACCCAAACCAAAGATATCAAGGCAACAAAATCAAAGGAATTGATCCTTTAATTTTTTTTTATTCTTGTTTTGGAAAGATCACGTAAATCCGTTAAAACGGCAGAAATTAATTCCTGAAACGAATTATTTACGAGATTTTTGTTTCCACAACAAATCACGATTTCGCTTGAATATTCTGTTCGTCTCTATAAAATTTCTCAAAAGAAATTGTTAGTACAAAATAAAATCCACATAATTTCCAAAAATGCAAAGGATCACAATTAAGACAAAAAATATGACAAAGTATAATTTATATACATGCCATATTTAAAATGTCCACGTTATAAGGTAACACTATCATAATAATATTACCAAAAAATATTATAATTTAAGGATCTACCTTAAATATATTCCAAGTTTGAAACTTGGCAAATCTTTGACTTGTCATCTCCAACATGTATGATATATACTGATCATGACCGTAAATATGGAATCTGTCCGTCTTGGATTAAAACTCAAAAAATTTGTCTTAAGAATGTTAGAAAATTGGCGTTAATCCAAGAATAAAATAATAAACAGTAAAATCAAATATTGATATTATTATAAATCGAACAAAATAAGAAATAAAAAATTAATAATTTAGATACAACATATCTAAAACCAAACCGATTGGGGACAAGTTCTGAAAGAAAACGCGTTGAGGCCTGCACGAACGCAGTTTCCTTAAGACAGATTTTCGGCCACTCCTATGGTGCTCGAGTTCATTGGTCGTCTGTCTCCCAGGATACAACAACATAAGATCAGCCACAGTTGCACTACTATGAAGATCACGAACTGACCCTTGCCTTCGCCTATCACCGAAAACCACTTGTAAAATCCACAGAGTAAAACAATAGAAATTTTCTGTGGTTTTGAGTTGTGTAAAACTTAGAAGGTTTACTCCCTATTTATAGGAGTGTCATGAGGGTATAAGTGGAAATTTTGACCTAATGGAGCATTCAATATTGAGAATCAATTGATTCTCCTATAAAGCAATTTCCAAAATTATTATTTGAATTAAAGGTAACTTCTAATATTTACCCTTTTAATTCCAAGATAAAATTTGGCAAATTTTATGCTTTTATTTGAGGAAAATTCATTTTAAATTTGGGTCAAAATATCTGCAAGCCCACGAAGGACCAGACCGGTTCAGACATTTGCGTTACCCACGTCGTGCACGTCTGCACATTTACGAACCAACAATTGGTTCCACATTTTCCTCAACAACATTTGCCTTAGTTTGGATTCACTTGAACCTTGAGCAAAGGCGTGGACACCACTATATTGAACACTAAATGGGCACTCAAGATCTATAAAAAATCAAATTATGTCTTAGAACTCTAAAATGTCTTTTGTGTACTCGTCATACCTTGACACCTCCATTATCTCCTAGGTTAGGTGTCGCATCCTACACCCAACAAAATTGTCAAATAAAAATGATAAACACTACAATTGTGTTTGATATGTACCTCAATCGATTTAATCTCAATCACATTTACTCTATTTTGCATTAATCCTTCTATTCTAATGAGGTTTAATGCATCTTCCACCTCTCTAATAGGTGGTTGCCCCACTATCAAACTATTATGCATCACCCTTCATCTCTTAGGAAGTTCGATGCACCATCCACCTTGCCCATAGGTGGTAACTCAACCTGATTCTTATCTTTGAAAAGTTTAGGCTCCTCCAGCCCTTCTAAGATTGTTTCTCCAACGAAAAACCTAACTCATTATTTTCCTATACAATAACACCATTGGTAAACTGAATGGCAGTTAGTGTCTCAGTTTCTTTCCCCGTGTCTCGATACATTGACATAACAAATTGATGTTTGGTATCCAAGTTGTAAAGAACATCAACACTAGTGTGATAACTGAAATTATTATTATTATTAGGCTTAATGGTATCATAAGCCCTTGAACTTTTGGGAAAAAAATTAATTAAGCGTACCTACAACTTTTGAAAAATTTATTTTCTACGAACATGTTCTTTTTTTAAGAGTACCTACAACTTAGGGAGGAGGAAGAAGAAATTTCTCATGTCGAGTATTGAACACAAAATCTAGAGAGAGAAGAGAGAATGTCAATAGAAGACTTAACCACTTGCTCTAACAATTGTTGACTACGAACATGTTCTTTTATAACAATGAACGAGAAATAAAAGCTAACTGATAAGCTTCATGATAAATTAACTCTGCTACCAAGCTCAGGGGATCATTGAAAGTCTCCTCTCCAATTACCATACGTAGGACAAATCCTTTGTCCAGAATTTGTTAACACAAGAATCTCAAACTACATCCTTTTCTATGTACTTTTTTGAAGAAAAAAAAATTAAATTTAAGCCTTAAAAAAGAAGAATTTAATTTGTTAACACAAAAATTATTACTCTTCAACCGAAAAGTTTTAATTGTTTCTCGTTACCCTAAATCTATTATTATTCCTTGAAGATATTTTTAATTAAATCAACCTTGTGTCAGAGTAATAATAGAACTTAAATTCTTTTTTACACCAAATCTTAATAAGCAAATCACAAACGTGGTTGATTTGGGTTTACTTCGTCTAATTAGATTGTGTTTTTATTTTGGATAAACTACATTAAAGACCACTAAAATATTGTCTTGATTTTATTTTGATTATTGAATTATGAATTTTGTCAATTATTCATAGAACCATCAAAATCGTTTCGACGGAGCATTGTCCAAAAACTTTGAAAGGAAATACTGACATGACCGTTAATTTGTATAATATTAGATTTAATTATTTATATTTACGCATTCTACTAATTTGGTCATAATTTAAAAAATTAATAAATTTAGTCCACAATTATAATTAAAAATAATTTAATATTTTTTCCAATCAGATAGTACAAATGCCTTCAATATGATTCATACTTGTGTCGTAAGGGTTAAAATAACTTTACCAAACCATTGCTTACCTTTCATCAAAGTTTACAAGTATATTTATTTAAAAGTTTAACCATTAAGTCAAACTCATTCCTTGAATTATGACCGGCAAAATTTTATAGTTCTTTTGTCTTAATAAATTTGTTATTTTTGTGTTTACATTTTTTTCAAATGGTTAATTTGAATAACTTAACAACTTTATAAAACATATTTCATTTTTTATTTTTTAGTTTCTAACAAAAACAAAAATTAACGTACAAACTTATCATTTAAATTATTTTAGACTTAATGCACTATTTTCCCGCTAACGTTTACCATTTTTCTCATCTTAGTACCTAACATATTTTTTGGGTTCATGTGCCCCTAACGTTAGAGGCGTTATCCAAATTACCCCAAAATATGACGTCATTTATTAAAAAATAATGACCATTAATATCGCGCAACATCAATGTCCTTATTTATTTTTAAATTTTTTAGATAATATAAAATAAAAATATTAAAATATTTATGTATTTTATTTTAATTTAATTTTCCTCCAAAAATACCCTTTCCTTTCCTTTGATATCCCGGTGATAACTCCATTGATATTTCTTTGGTGCCTTTCCATTGATTCCATTGATATTCTGAGCCAAGATTTAGGGTTAGAGGGCAAACTATGAATATTTGAAAGTGGAGTGGGCAAATTCATAAATAAATATTTTTTTAAAGAAATTTAAATAAAGGAATAAAGATGGAAAAAAATTTCTTCGAGGGTGGGGGGTGATTGCCCCTCCTCACCCCATGTAAATCCATGGTCCTTATGTACCCATTCATGTATGCTTTTGACGTCAAATTCAAATCATTAAGATCTCAAGTCGAGCCTAAATTTAAATTGAGTTAATTCGAATTAAATGTTGACTGAGTCAAACTCGAGCTGCTCACACACTTCTATCCCCTATCTATTCCAAACAATTTTAGTTGTTTTCTTTTTCATTTGACCTACAATATGAATTTAGCTGAAGATGTGAAAAATCAAAGTTGGAAAGTGGTGAAACTGTCCCTACCAAATACGACTCTATTATTAAACTTGGAAACCGCATTCAGCGGCATCTTCATGCATGGCATTATCATCGCCTCCAATCACGCGTTGCCCTTCCCCTTTTGTCAACAATCTCTTCTCCTTTCCTCATTACTTTCCGATTAATATGTCAAAACAACATCAATAACTCTATTCATAAAAGCTAAAGTACATCCCTCGAGTTCTCGTGTGCTAAAAGAAATCATAAATTTATTTTTTAACTATTAGTATTTTACTTATTGATTAATTAATTCAGATTAAATTTTACAGAAGTTAATATGAGAGCGACTCTTCTAATTTATTTATTTTATTCACAGCGTCAAGATTCGAAACTCTAACTTTTCTTAGGGGCTTATCGTTTCATCCCGTTAGTAGGCCTGTAAACGAACCGAACGAACACGAACGAGGGTGTGTTCATGTTCGTTCCTTTAACTTTAACCGAACAAATGAACGAACACGAACAAGTGTTCGTGTTCGTTCATTAAGTAATGTAGCTTTTTCGTGTTCGTTCATGTTCGTTCGTTTAAATGGTAAACGAACACAAATGAACACAAACGAATACAAACGAACCTATATAATGTGTTAAATATTTAATATTTTTGGTAAGTTCGATTAATTATGTTAATTAATCAATTTTAAACCGAATTAATCGATAATTGAAATTTAAAAAAACTCTTAATCATTAGCCGAAACCTAAAATTATCTAATAGATTAACCAATTTTGTTTTGGTTCGGTCGGTTAGTTCGGTTTAACCGAACAATGAACACCCCTAGACATATGTGAATAAATTTAAATGAACATAAACGAACGAACATAAATGAACATAAACGAACGGACTACCGAACGTCACGAACATAAATGAACGAACAAACCCTTTGTTCTTGTTCGTTCATTTATTTAAACAAACAAAAAATATTGTTCATGTTCGTTCGTTTAATAAATAAACGAATATAAACAAACTTCCCGCTGAACGGTCCACGAACAGTTCACTGAACGTTCGGTTCATTTACAGCCCTACTCGTTAGACCAATTGATTCTCGATAGAAATCATAAATCTATTAGTGTTCAATATGGTGTAAAAGTTTTTAAATTTTACACGTTTTTTGAATTGTTGATGGGAAAATGGATGGTTGAGATTAACTCCTTACCATTTTTTAAGTGATAATCTTCACATATTTTACTGTAAATGTTAGTCATCCGTTTTACCCATAAAACGATAGAAAAACCGTATAAAACTTAAAAGCTTTTAATATATATATATATATATATATATATATATATATGATCTTGTAAGTATGTGAAAAAATATGTAATATATTTATACGGACGTCGAGCACACATCATATTAAAACCCAACACATACTCCATTTCTACTTTCTAGTATTGTAATAACGTGGATTTTGGTCCAAAAACATAATTGAAAAAAGTATTTTTTTAATATTTAGCTCAACCTTAAATATATAAAGATAATAGCATGTGTGACAGAAAAATAAAGTATATTTGCGTTAGGTTTTTCCCCGGTCAACACTTGAAATCACAACTCATTGTCTTTCATAAAAGGGATGCACTTAATCATGAAACTTGCATTTCTTCTGTAAATCTTCCCTAAACCATAATTTTAACCAAATGAATCCATTGTTGTTTTTGCTGATTCTCCTTGTATGCAATCACAACCCTCACTTATCTGCTCTTAACGATGAAGGTCTTGCTCTTTTATCCTTCAAACAGGCGCTCGAAGACGACACCGAAAGCTATCTGATCAACTGGAACTCAACAGATCCAAATCCATGTTCATGGCATGGAGTTTCTTGTAGAAATCAGAAAGTTCATGCTCTCGTCGTTCCGAACATCGGACTATCCGGTTATCTATCTCCCGCACTTGCAAATCTCTCCTCAATTCGTCATGTTAACCTTGAGAACAACTTGTTTCGTGGAACATTACCTTCCGAGCTCTTCCATTCTACTAGGCTGAAGAGCTTGGTACTTTCAGGTAATTCATTATATGGTCCTCTGCCAACCGAAGTCGGAAACCTCAAGAACCTACAGATGTTGGATCTTTCGCGGAATTCGTTCAATGGCACTATACCTTCATCTTTAGTACAATGCAAGGAATTAACTACACTTGTTCTCAGTCAAAACTATTTCATTGGCTCACTTCCTGTGGGACTTGGGAATAGTTTGGTTAACCTTCAGAAGCTCAATCTTTCTTACAACAGATTCGGCGGTTCAATCCCCGGTGACATAGGAAACTTGTCGAATTTGCACGGAACTCTCGATCTATCTCACAATTTCTTCACGGGCGAGATTCCAGCTAGCCTAGGAAGCCTCCCTGAGCTAGTGTATATAGATCTCAGTTACAATAATCTTACCGGTCCAATACCGCAGTATGGTGCTTTAGGAAATGCAGGGCCAACAGCTTTCATAGGAAACCCTTTGCTTTGTGGATCACCATTGAAAGTTTCATGCCAATCAGGCGGTTCCAATGCAAATTCTCAGTCATTATTTCGTAATCCATTGCAGAGTTCTGGCGGAAACTCGATAAAAAGTGGGAAAGGCGGTCATTCGAGCTCGTACCGGGTGATTAAAACCGTTGCATTTGTGATGGTAGGAGTCTGCTTCATTGGATTCTTGTTCTCTTATTGGTACAAGAAGGCCTCTGTCTGCAACGGAGTTCGGAAAGTGACCGGCTATCGTCTAGAAGAGAAACTGATGATTGGGAGGGACATATTCTGCTTTGCGAAAAAAGATAATGACACTCTATCTGAAAACATGGAGCAGTGCAACTTTGTTCCATTAGACACCGAGGTCGACTTCGATCTTGAACAACTTCTTAAAGCATCTGCTTTTCTTCTGGGGAAGAGTTCAAGCGGGATTCTGTATAAAGTGGTGCTCAACAACGGACTAGCCGTGGCGGTGAGAAGACTCGGAGACGGAGGTGGACAAAGACTCAAGGAGTTTCAAACTGAAGTCGAAGCAATCGGGAAAATCAAGCATCCAAACATAGTTAATCTTCGAGCTTATTGCTGTTCGGATGATGAGAAACTGCTCATATATGATTACATAAGCAATGGAGATCTTACTGCAGCAATTCATGGTAACTTACTAAATTCTGCTAAATATTTTCCATATTGTTTTAAGGAATCACCATGACAATTGTTCTACTCTAATCAGGGAAATCCGTAATCCCCTTTAAACCACTTTCGTGGCCGGTTCGAGTAAAAATCATGAAAGGAATAGCCAAGGGACTAGCCTCGTTACACGAATTCAGTCCGAAAAGGTACGTCCATGGAAACCTGAAGCCAAGCAACATTCTTCTCGGAGAAGATATGGAGCCTCATATTTCCGACTTCGGACTCGGTCGCCTCGCCAACATAACCGAGGAATCACCAGAATCTCAGGCGGAACAACAACAGATGGCAATCTGGACATCACAACAAAGTTCTCCATACGAGTTAACAACGACAAATTCACCCTCGAACGGATCGTCGTATTATCGAGCACCGGAAGCCTTGAATGACACAAAACCATCACAGAAATGGGATGTTTACTCATTTGGAGTGATTTTATTGGAGATGATCTCAGGAAAGTTGCCGAGCATTCAAGTAGGTTGTTCGGAGATGGATCTGGTTCAATGGATTCAACTCGGAATCGATGAAAGGAAGCCACTCCCATTTATGATTGATCCCTCCATAGCTCATAGTTGGGGTGAGGAAGACAATATAAGCGCCATACTGAAGCTTGCTTTGGCCTGCACCCATAAGAGTCCTGACAGGAGACCTTCAATGAGGTTTGTGAGTTACAGCTTCGAGAAATTAACTTCATAGAACCAAGGGGGGTTCATATTTCATAATAAATATGTACTCCATTTCTTAGTATCTCTAGGTGAGTTCCTTTTTTTCACATTTTTTCTTGTTTTTTTGCCGTAGTTTTTCCTTCCACCTTTAATGAAATGAAATACAATAATTTTTTTTGTCTTTGAAATATTCTTGAGGGTTGGACACAAGTTTTGAATCCAATACAGATACTTTAAAACAAATAAAAAAAATTGGAGAAAGAAAGATCTCCTTCACGGAGATACCCAGAGGTTGTAAGAGGTGAAAGGAGCAAATTGCAGATGGATGCTTGCACCCTCATTGACTTACCAAAAGAAGATCAGGAGAGCCAATTCAACCATACAACACCTTGTTTGGAATACTATAATTTCCAGAACATCCAAGAAAAACAAACACATAAAGAAAAAGTGGAACACAAGAAATAAGTTACCAAGACACCACCAGCAAAATTGTTTTCCCAGATGGAGAGTCGAATCATTACTGTTCCGATGCTGTAATCTGTTGGTCAGCATTGTCTGTATGCAACTTTGCCAGAGCCTCAGACAAAAGCAACGTCGTGGCGTTGGTCATTGTTTTACACTGTGAAGGTAACATTGGTGGGGGTGGCTGAGATTTGTATATTTGGACTCGAGCAGGGTCATCATCAAGTTTGTTAGTTTGATTCGCAGTTCCACCAGCCGCAACACCAAATGTTTGAGGTTGGTGATGAATTTGAGCCCCTGCAAACCTTGTTTCAGTTTCGGTATGAGGTACATGAATATGTTGGTGAGCTGCTGGAATTTTTTGGTATTGTTGCGAGGCTAAGTCAGCTAAAGGTTGAGGTACTGCTGCATTCTCCTTGACAACCACTTGAGTTGGAATCAATGGAGCATTTGGAAGAGCTTGGGGCTGACCATCACCGATACTCATTGCTTGAACCATACCATGTTGCACAGGTATATTGTAGGGCTGAGTCGGCGCAACAGGGACATAATACATTGGATAAGGCTGATTTGACTGATAATGGAGAGGCTGCTTCTGCTGATAATAGACTGGGTAATAAGAAGTAACAGGCTGCATTCCAGGCATGTTTGGTGGCATGTAATGGGTGTCCTCGTGAATTACTTGTGTTTGCTGCTGGGGTAAATGCATCAGACTTATCGGAAACCCAGAAGCATGGATTGGTTTATGCATCTCAATCCCGGAGGAAGGATCAGCAAATTTCTTGTCTGATTCAAAAGGGTTAGAACAGAGCCTGTTCTCCATTGAAGCAATGTGCCCAACTTGGTCTTGAAATGTTCCAGTCTGCACATTAGAAACAGCACTCCCAACACATTCATCGCTGTTGGAATGAGACAAAAATTTCACAGTCAAAGGAAGCATAAACTATGATGAAACCATTCATCTCGAACATATATGGAACTAAACTTAGAACTAGAAGGTCAATCTAAAGCAACCAGCACTGCCATTTCAGCTCAATAGAACTAAACTAATAATTGATCAAAGTTGCTACCAATCCCCACAACTTTAAGCAGAAAATTTTCAAGTTAGAAATTTGACTCAAGTTTTAATCCCTTCTATCTGAACTTTAAACATGACATTCAAGCTCTCCTATCCAATTAAGCTTCTGAAGCAATTGTTTATCCTACAATCTAAGTACTAATGAGCTCATTCCATAATCAGCCAAAACGAATCAAAACAAAAGAAATCTCTCCAAAATTTCATACACAGAGAACCCCCTATTTTTCAGAAGAAAAAAAAGTCAAACAATTAGGCCAATAGCTGCCTCTAAGAGAACAAGGAAACATAACCATGGAGCAAAACAAAGTTTTTTTTTAAATGCACATTTACACTATAAAACTCCTTTCTTTTCATGTATAAGGGAAGATCCAAACTTGTTTTTATTACCCTGGTATTGAATCAGATGAGGGTTTGGTTGGAGGCAAACTGGACAAAGAAAGCGAAGAAGAAGTAGAACCAAAAGAAGAAGAAGTTTCCAAAGGAATGGACTCAGCTTGTTCACCACTTTCACCTCCAAACCCCACCCTTGCACTCCTCAAAGCATCAACAAACCAGCTCTCTCGTTTCGGATGAGTTAACTCAGCTTTATCGCCGTTACTAACTGGAAACAGAAACAGCCTGATACGTGAAGGTGCAACGGTGGAACTAGAAGAGAGTCTCTTGTGTTCTTCCAACATGATTTGGATATCATCATCGGCCGTGATGGAAATGAGCGAGTCGAGGTCGTGGTTCGGAAGTTGGTATTTGAGAGTAAATGGGATAGTGAGGCGGAGAGAGGTGGAGAGGTGGGTGGAGAGGGAAGAAAGTGTAAGTGTGGTGGTGGAGTTGTTGGTTGTAGGGATGGTAAGTAAGCGGTTTTCACCACCGAAATAGTAAAAAGATTTGGTTTGGGGACGTGGTACGATGCGGCCGCCGTAGCTACACATTAGTCGTAGCTTAGGGGCGGAGGAGGGTGATGGATCCATGGCGGTGGAAAGAGTAAAGAGGGTGGGGCGGTGAGACTAGAATCTAGATCTAGTTACTTTATTTAAGTAATAGAAGCAGAGTAGTTGGAGACTTGGAGCGTATATTTTAAGCCAAAAAATGAAAAAGGAAGAGGAGAAGCTTTAAATATGGAAAGGCAGAATGGGTTGCATTGGAGAGTGCCAAGTGGTTTAAGCATTACGGAACCGGACAAGACACCGAAGCCATCTCATCGGTTGGAGTGGAATTCGGATAATCATTACTTTTTTATTTATTAGGCGAGCAAAAATATTCAGTCCGAGAGAACTGAGGTCAAATTGGGTAGGTTTGCTATATGCCATCGTTTTTTTCTTTTATTTGGTTATTAATCTAAAATATTATATATTAGTGACAATTTTAGTTACAATTTAAATTGTTATAATTTTAGGTAATATTTAAAGTTTAGGTTTTTAAATTAAAATATTATATGTATCGGTAACATTTTAGGTAAAAACCTAAATTTGTAACATTTTATGTTGCAACTTAAATTGTTATAATTTTATATAATATTTTAGGTTTAAAACTTAAATTTTTACTAAATGTTATGATTTTGGGTAATATTTTAGGTGTAGGTTTCAAAACTAAAATATTATATGTATTGGTAATATTTTAGGTTGCAACTTAAATTTTTATAATTTTGTATAACATTTTAGGTTAAAACTTAAAATTTTACTCATTTCAAACTAAATTGTTATATGAGATTTGACCGTCCAAGAATGAAAATATTTCACGACAAGTATCGAAATCTTGCTCTAAGTTTTACTGAAATTCAAGAATTCTAGCTTAAAAGCAATATTACAATTTTCATCAATTACCAAATTATGGGTTTGAATTGTTAAAATCAAGTTTAGATTACTCATATACTTTAAGAAATCTTCATTACCCAATACAAAATCTTAGTTTTAGGTCGGAATTAACAAAATCGTCATTAAAGAAATAAAAAACTTAAAGATAAGCTATTTATTTCATCAATTGCCTAATTTCGAGTTTAATTTGTTAAAATCAAGTTTAGATTACTCATATACTCTAAAAAATCTACATTACCCAATATAAAATCTTAACTTTAGTTCGGAATTAACAAAATCACCATTAAAAAATTAAAGAACTTGAAAAATAAGTTATTTCTTCCCATACTATTTCTGGGTTTAATTTGTTAAATTCAAGTTTAGATTACTCATATACTCTAAGAAATCTTCATTACCCAATAGAAAATTTTAACTTTAATTCGGAATTAACAAAATCACCATTAAAGAGTTAAAGAACTTGAAACTCGGCTAGACTTACAACAAGTATTGAAACTTAGTTGGAAGTTTCAAAACTTATAAAAATTGTATCATTCCAACCTAGAGTGCTATCTATAGTAGTTAACATTTTAAGTTTTAACTTAAAATGTTATATCTTTTGGTAATATTTTAAGTTGCAACTAGAAATGTTATCTAAGTTTCTAAATTTTAGGGTGCAACTTAAAATGTTATATATAATGGTACCATAAATGTTACATATTATGGTAAGTTTCCATACTTGTTAGTAAGTTTCGAAACTTATCATATCAACTTAAAATGTATATCTTTTGGTAACATTTAGGTTAGTGGGTACATAGCGTAGTAAGTTTTGATACTTGTTGGTAAGTTTTCTAAACCTACTATGTCAACTTAACATTTAGGTTGGCGGGTAACATTTTAAGTGCCGTATTTTTAAAATTTTAGGTTGCAACCGAAAATGTTACATATTATGGTAAGTTTTCATACTTGTTAGTAAGTTTCTAAACTTATCATGTCAACTTAAAATATTATATCTTTTGGTAACGTTTAGGTTGGTGGGTAACATTTTAAGTGTCGTGTTTTTTAACTTATCGGCTACATACACTCCTGGTTACACACTTTTTTCTTGATCTAACAAAATTTTTAAAGTTTTGATACTTACCACAACAAAAAATGTTATTAAAAAGTTTATCATTTTTAGTTTCATGTTTTACATTTTCAGTTGGTGTCACACCGTCACCTGTCGTATGTTAGACAAACCCGTAAAATTGGAGTTTTTTAATGTGAAGTGGCTAAAATGAGGCTATACAAAAATGCTTACAAAAATGGTAAGAATTTATGTATGAACTGGTAAAAATTTCTGTAGGTACATAATGGATACTTAAAAATCGATAAATATTTGTGTATATACCAAAATTTTTATTATTTTTAAACATTTTTATAGTACATAAAAGTTGATACACTTTTTGTATATTCTTATTTTAACGTTATTTTAGCGTGTCTCACCTTAAAATTACCCAAAATTAAAGAAATATTGGGGGTGAGAGTTAAAATAAGGGAAACGGAGTTGGTGGCAGCATTGAACAATGATGGCAGGGAATGATATTCCTAGCTTTGGACGTTGAAACCGTCTGTCTCATTCTCTATATAATGATAATGCAATTTTTTTTTTGAAATAAATGCTGTTTTGTAATTATTTCAATAAGCAAAATACAAAATAAAGACCAAAGTCAATGAAGACAACACAAAAGCATAGATCAGGACCAGCCCAAAATCAGGACGTAAACCCATTGTCTGAAAACACACACCAACACAAAGCTAAAACAACAAAACGACACCAAACCCCTATAACACAACGAGGGAAAAATTTGGGGGTTTCTACACGAATCAGAAAATTACTCCCCAACAAAACCAGCATCATCTTCGCATCTTAAAAATGGAGCTAGACCCGATCATTTTCGATCACATGCAAGACCTGGTTTGATACTTCTTCGACCCAGAAGCCTTCGAAACCCACCTTCCAAGAGACGCGAGGGAATGGGCAGCCTTGTTTCCCAACCTTGGCGAGAAGATGAATCGGCAATCTGGTAAGCTTTGCACCATACATTTTATATCGGCAATCACTGTCCTAATCTCCAATGAATCATCAGTAATAGCCAATAATTTTCTAATTAGGGTTTTAAAATCACTCTCCACTATTAGGTGTTGAAACCCTAAATTAACAGCAAATTCGATTCCATGCTTTGCTGCTCTTGCTTCTGATAGAAAGACCGAGACAAAATTGGGTTGGGGTAGGATCCCAGAACCCATAACTTGCCCATTATGGTCTCTAATTAAGAAACCTGAAAATGCCTTTTGGACTGTAGGTATACAACAAGCATCGACATTCATTTTGAAACACACAGCTGGAGGAGGGCTCCAACGAACAACATCCGGAGACAGAGGGGCAGTGCAATTTTTCAAGGTATACTTGTACTCTGAGACACACCCTTTAATGAACATTGTTATACCCTGTACACTTTGCGTTTTACCTTCATGCAAATATTTATTTCTTGCATACCAAATTGCCCAAACAATGTATGCCACTAGTTCGATAGTATGTGATCCTCTGTGTTTGAATAACCATTAGAGCCACTCAAAATAAGATAACAGACCCACATCTGTTGGCCATATTACACCTAAACTGTGTCATATTTGTTGTGAAAATGGACAATCACGAAACACATGTTCTAGGCTTTCAACTGAACTGTTACATCGAGTACATCTAGTATTTATTGTTATCCTTTTTCGATATAGATTCTGTAAAGTAGGTAGGTAGTTCCATAGAGACTTCCAAACAAAAATTTTAACCTTGGATGGGCATTGGGCACTCCACAGTAGATTAAAAATTTGCTTGTCTTCATTTGATGTGTGGTTGTTGTTAAGTAGCATCCGATACCCACTACGAACCGTGTACAAACCTGTATGCTCCCCTCTCCATACCAGCTTGTGATGTAATTGAGAAGCTGGAAGAGTAATACTAAGGATCTCCGTGGCATCCTGTTGGTTAAAATTCTGATTGATCAAGTGCACATTCCATTCATTTGAGTCCTACATCATTAGGTCTTTAACTGTATATAACCCAACAACCCTTGGAGATTCAACCAGCCTACTAACTCTTCCCGGCAACCAGAAATCCTCCCAAATTGAAACATGAGTCTCATCCCCTATACTCTATTTTAAACCCTTCTCTAAGAGCCCTTTTGCACTCCATATACTACGCCAGGTATAAGAGGGGTTTACACCTAAACTGGACTTCAAAAAATTTGTGCTTGGGAAATACCTTGCTCGAAATACCTTTGCTAACAATGAGTCTGGATTTTGGAGGATACACCAAGCTTGCTTAGCCAACATTGCCACATTAAACTTTGACAAATCCCTAAACCCCATTCCACCATCTTCTTTTAAAGTACAAAGAGAAGACCAATCACACTAGTGAATCCCTCTTTTTGACCCTGACTTCTGCCACCAATATCGTGCAGTTATCCCTTCAAGCTCCTTACAAAGAGATGATGGCAGAAGAAAGCAATTCATAGCAAACAGTGGGGTTGCTTGCAAAACTGATTTGATAAAAACCTCCCTCCCTCCCACTGATAAAGGCCTGATGCTCCAGCCTTTTGTTCTTTTTTGGAATTTTTCCTTGATTCCTCGAAATGCTAGATTCTTGTTTTGCCCAACAATAGCTGGCAGCCCCAGATATTTATTTGGATTTTCAGAAGCTTGAACCTGCAACACTTGACACGCTTCTTGCCTTAGCGAATCACTAACATTTGTACTAAAGAAAATTCCAGACTTTGCAAAATTTATCTCCTGCCCCGAACATCTAGCATATACTCGTAATAAATTCCTTATCTTATCAGCCCCATTAGATGATGCCTCACCAAACACTAAACTATCATCCGCAAAGAGTAGATGGGTGATAGACGGTGCATATCTATTGATTTTTGCCCATTTTATCAAATTATTTGCTGCTGCACTTCGCATCAAAGAAGACAATCCTTCGCTGCAAATGAGGAAAAGATACGGACTTAACAGATCCCCTTGACGGAGTCCCCTCGATGGAACAAAAGTTGGGCCAACCGAACCATTCAACCCAACCGAGTATGACACTGTCTTCACACAAAGCATAATTCGAAGTATCCAAATACGCGAAAAACCCATTTTTCCCAACATCGATTCCAGGAAAGGCCATTCAACCCTATCGTATGCTTTGCTCATATCCAATTTTAGTGCAAACGAACCATTCCTCCCATATCGTTTATTCTTGAAGCAGTGTAGCACCTCGTATGCAAGAAGAATGTTATCAGTTATAAGCCGACCCGGTACAAATGCAGACTGGGCTTCATTAATACATAAGTGTAACACTTGTTGAAATCTATTCACAAGCATCCTTGAAATGATCTTGTATAACACGTTACATAAACTTATCGGCCGAAAGTGAGTCATACGCTCCGGCTTACCAACCTTAGAAATAAGTACGATGCGTGTGTGATTTATCTATTCAAAGTCATGCTCCCTATTTAACATATCTATACAGAACCGTGATACCTCAGATCCCACTATGTGCCAAAATCTTTGGTAGAAAACAGCCCCTAGGCCATCCTCCCCTGAAGCCTTCAAGGGACTCATTTCTTTCACAGCTGATAACACTTCCTCACTAGTAAATACCCAATCAAGATCCTCATTCATCGCTTCAGTAATACACGGATGCACCCCTTCCAGAATGTCCTCAGGATTATCCATACCATTCGAATGAAAACAGATCAGAGAAGAAGCTTGTTGCTAAATTTAACAGACCATCAGTTGTATCAAACGAATTTCCTGTATCATCAACCAGTCTTTCCACCCTATTTTTCTTTCGCCGATGTGAAGCAAATCTATGGAAAAAAGAAGTGTTTTTATCCCCATGACGCAACCAATTTGCCCGAGCACGTTGCTCCCAATGCAATTCCTCCTTATCCATTTCCAGATTTAGACTCAATTTCGTTTCAGTTATGTCCGCCAAAGTATCATCACTAGGATTTTGGTCACACAATTGATCTAACCTTTTCTTCAAATCTCGTACTGTAATCTTTCGCGTCATTTTCAACTTCTGAAACCAGCTTTCAAGGCCTATTCCAACTTGTTTTAGTTTTTCAGGCATGGTTCCAACAGAAGCATCCCATAATTTCTTAACTTCCGACTTACACGAGTCTTCTAGCAGCCAAGACGCTTCGAATCGAAAATGCCAAGCATTATTCCCCCCAAGACTTTCTTTCGTATTCAATAGTAAAGGGCAGTGATCAGAAAATGAATGAGACAAGTGATCAAGGACATAACATGGAAACAAATTAAACCAAGATGAATTTGCAACCCCTCGATCCAATCGTTCGCGAATATTATTTCTATGGAACTTTCCTTTCTCCCAAGTATACCATCTTCCTCTATATCCGATATCCTCAACCTCACAATCTGATAAAACCCTTTTAAATTCTCGCATATGCCGATCACTGCGCGCCAAACCACCCTTTTTCTCATTTAGAAAGGCGATTTCATTAAACTCTCCTACAATTAACCATGGAATATCCGGAATATCATTTATTTTTCGAAGGAGATTCCATGCAGCAGCTCTGTTTTGCTCTTCTGGTGCCCCGTAAAATCCTGTCAACCTCCATACTTTCCCGTCCGGGTCATCATTTATAAGCACATCGATGTGCCTTTGAGAATAGGATCGGAGAGAAATCTCACAATTTTTCTTCCACCCAGTTGAAAGTCCTCCACTACGTCCAACCGCATCAACATCAATACCATTCAAAAAACCACACCGTCTTCTAACTTGCGCCATTTGTGCACTCCGAAATTTTGTCTCGATAAGAAAAACAACGGATGAGTTTAAGTTTCGCAACACATGTTGGAGACGACGGACAGTCCGAGGCATACCCAAACCTCGAACATTCCAGCATAAGAGTTTCATGGCGTCCGGCTGGTATGATTGAACAGACTTGCCGATATCTCAGTTTTTGCAACTCCTATACAATGATCGTCAACAACAATCTGATTTGACGAACCTTTAATAATTCCAGCCTCGTGTTGCATTCTCTGTTGTTTTGAACCCTCTGCTTGAAAAATTGGATTATCTTCATTCTCAACCATCATAGCATCAGCCAGCATGGAGCCCTCTGAAATAGTAATTGGGCCCACAATTACATTTTGTGGAATTTGTGGGCTGGGACTAGTATTAGCAGTAGGCTTTTTACTCCCCACATCAGCATTTTCAATTCCCCCAACAGTTACACTTGACGCCTGTTGCCCCACTAACTGTTTACCCCCTGAATTTTTTGCAGCAGTTACATGTTGCCCAACTGCACCAGCAACCTCCTCAATCAGCCATTTACTTTTTGCTGCCGCCGCTCGCCGTGGAGTTGCCCTTAACGTTATATCTCAACTGAAAGCGAACTCTCTTGACGGATACAACACCCGTAATGGACAGAAGCTCTCCCCATGTCCCAATTTGCCACAGACGAAACAAAAAAGCGTGAGCTTTTCATATTCAAACCGAGCTTACGATGTCAGCCCATTTGGAAGAGCAAATTTTTTACGCCTTTTAAGTGGTACTCGAACATCAATTTTTGCACGAACTCTCATAATCCGTTAATAACCTAATTGAACCGAACTTGAATCATACTCAATAAATTAACCAAGGAAATTCCCAAATTTCTTTGCAACTTCCAACGACATAAAATCATGCGACAAATCATGGACCAAAACCTAGTAACATACATGACAAAGAGCAACTGACATTGGATCTTCACCCTCTGTTAATCGATGCATGATCAACAAATGACTATTAAAATTCCAGGGAGACCCCTTTTCAATACGATCCACATCAACCTTATGGTACAATCTAAATAAATATCGGTTATCACCTAAATCAGAAATGGAAATACCACCAATTGGATGCCAAACATTTGCTAATGTTGCCCTCATTGATTGAAAATTCACAATACTGCTAGTTAAGAAAGAGCATACGAAACAATTCTCGAAGGTAATATGGGACACTGTTTCCGAGTTTCCAAGCGGAAACACTTCATCCTCCGCCCCCCACAATTTCCAATCCCGCCAAATCCTCCTCCACCCTATCCATCGAACACAACCAGAAACTTCTAAGATAGAAGAAAAACAGAAAAAGAAAAAAGAAAAGAGAAATGTGCTATGAAAGCAGAGAGATTTAGTTCAGAACACACCAATACTCGATAAAAAATTCTTAAATTTGTATTCTCATCCTTTTTAATCCACTTAAATGCTGGCTAGCCTGCTTGAAAAATATTATATATATATATATATATATATATAATTATTTTACTTAGTCTATGACCAATTTCCCATTGTCTCTTTTCCAAAACTCGTAGGAAAAGAAGTGTCCTTCTAAGTTCTAAGATTTTCTTTTGAATAATGATAATGCATTTGATGAGAGGGTTTAAGGAGAGTTGATGGAAAAAAATTGTGGGAAGGTTAGTGGTGTAAAAAAAATTTAGTAAATATATTTTGTTTTTCTATTTTTTAATTTTACAAATTTTAGTACATATATTTTTTAATTAATATAATTTTATTTGTGTCGGAAATTAAATTTTGTTGAAGGGAATGAGTTAATAAAAAATTTGGAGAAAAATTCAGAATTGCCTATTGCTTGGTTTTTCTTTTGTTAAGCAAGTTTAATTTATTTTTAATTAGTTATTTTTAATATTTTTTTTTATCTATTTATGTTGTGAATAAAATAAAGAAGAACAAGAATAAGAAGAATAAAGAGATGAGAGAAAGAGAGAGATTTTTATTATTCTTAAATATAGAATTGTATACAATGCCTACAATGAATCATCTATTTATAGGCATAAGAAGTACATAATACATTAAAATCTAATTCATAGAGATAATGTTCCTAATAATAAATGAATCAAACTCCTTTGATAAAGTTCTAATCATGATAGACATCCACATAGATAAATATTCATAACACTCCCCCTTGGATGTCTATGAAGATAATGTGCCTCGTTAAAACCTTACTAAGATAAAAACCCAGTGGGAAAAAAAATTCTTTAGTGAAGGAAAAAGAGTACACACATCTTTGATACGCATAACATGTTGCCTCATTAAAAACCTTACAGGAAAACTCATTGGGACAAAACCTCGGTTAAGGGAAAAAGAGTGCAACGCGTATTTACCCCCCCTCATGCAAACATCACAGAAGATCTTTGAATCTTCATAATTTAATCTTGAATATCATTTTTCTAAAGATCGTGAGGGATGAAAACTTTGGAGTAATATGTTCCATGATGTATCCACTTTCAAACTGAGATATACATCTTGTGTTATCTTCACACAAGATAGTGTTGAACTTATTTTGATTTTGATATAACTTAAAACAAAATTTTAAAGGACTAAAATGTAAAAATTTGTAAAGTAATTTTAAAGAAATAAATTTGTCAAAAACTCGATTTTAATTTGACAAAATGCTTTGAAAAAGTTCGATTCAATACATATATCGAACTACAATTTTAAAAGTAAACAAATGCCCAAAATACTCATTTTATAAGGAAAGTTTCGAAACTATATCAAAGTTTCGAAACTATACTGGGCAGTAGCATGGCAGTAGCACTCTGTTTTTGAAACATGGGTAAAGGTTTCGAAACCTTTGGCCTGTAACGGTCAAGTTTTTCAAATAACGGTCAAGTTTTTCAAATCTAATCTTAAAGTTTCGAAACCATTGGTAAAGGTTTCGAAACTTATGTGCAGGGGAGCTTTTTAAGGTCAATTATAAACACCTCCAACGGCTCCAAAGACCCCCCAAAGGCTCCTAACGGCTAGATACTCAAACAACACTATAAATACAGCTTTGGATCAATATTGAAGCATCAAGAAAGAGTAAGAAACATCAAGAAAGCATATACAAGCATTCAAACTTCCAAGAGTTTATTTCGAGCTTATTTTTCGATCTTTCTTGAAAAACACTAGAGTGTTCTTCGTTGTAATTCTTGTTCCAGTGTTTATTCGGGTGTGTGTGAGAGCTTAAACTTTGCAAACACATTCCTAGTGAGGATTTTCTAGTTTACTCATTTGTATCCAACTTTGGGATAAGATTCAATAGACTTTGTGGTATAAGTCTATTGAAGTGTGTAAGGTTACTCCTTGTCCTTAAAGGAAAGACAAATTAGTGAATTTGTGGGAAATCCTTAGTGTGGACGCTAAGGTAGTGGATGTAGACTCGGTTGAGTAGTCGAACCACTCTAAATCGCTTTGCAATTTTTATCTTTGCAATTAGCTTCCGCCGTTATTTTCAAAAATCCAATTCACCCCCCTTCTTGGTTTTGTTCGATCGATTGCCACGTTCTACAGATAGCTTTTATCATATCTTGTAAAAGTAAATCCACATATCTTTTGGATATGTTGGGTCAATAGTCTTAGCCAAACACATTTTTTGGCTTGCCTCGTGCATAACAATTATTTCTACGACATTTGAGGAGGCATCAACGAATGTTTGAAGATCTAAATGTAATGATCTTTGTATATTCATAGATATTTCTTGACCAACTAATATATAGTGCTTCAAGACCAAGAAAAGATATAATTATCTTTATTAACATCCAACAATCTTACAACTATTGGGATACTCAATAGATATGCTCTATTCATATTGAATCTTCTTTAAGATTCTTTCAGCTTATGTCTATTTATAGACAAAAGAAATATAAAAATGCTCGATCTTCAGGTCGAGATAAACTTGATGTCAAGATTCAAGTACTTGTATTGAAAGTACTTCATGAGTTTCCAATTTGAAGCTCTTTAAGAGTTCTAAAATTATCATAATGGATCTTGATCCAAACTCCTTTTATAAAATACATAAGGAAATCTGATCATTATTATAATATTTTCTCAATTAGTATTCACTAAGGCGATTATACCAAATGCGCCAAAATATTCATGAGACATGTCTAAATAAATTTCCTCAGAAATTTCCAAATGCTTATAGCATTTTAGATCCTTCAAGGATAAATATGGATCCACAAATAATTAGACGCATGTAAAATTTTCAAAACTGCCAAAGTAATTGCATCCACCATGAAGTAATTAAAATTTTTCATAAATCATAGTTCAAGTCGTATTTACGACTACTTATTTGTGCCTCACTTGCATTACACCTTTAGGTGTTTGGACAAATACTTCTATTTTAGAAGTTCAAAGCGTCTTTCAACATTGGCCAATTCAATATCTATACTTCTGGATAGATTTTATACAAGATCTTCGATTTCTTTCTTTACTTCTATAGAAATATTTTATGTAAAATTGTTTGTAAAATCGTTGTCGACAACTTTCCAATTTTCTAGTTCCATTCTCGTAATGACATAACTCATCGAGATCTCTTCAAGATTTCAATCTTTATTTCAAGTACCTGAAACTCTTATAGAGTTTTATTATTTGTTATGTCTTGGGTCTCTTCAGGAGCACCCGCCTCCAATATATGACCATCTCATATTACTTTCTATTTACGAGAATTTTGATCATTGGAACCATTTCAACTATCATGCTTCAGGCATGATTTACATTCTCTCGCTCTAACATGTAATTTAAACTTAGAGCATTTCAGCTGGTATATGAGACTTAATTACTCTTATTGGGTCAGTAAATATGTCTGGCAGTTGACATGTAATAACATGAATTATCTTATGAACTTCTAGTTCATATACGAGGATCTAGATAACGATAATTCATTTTCCTCTATCCAGCTGATTATTATATCCCCCTGATGTTGAGACAAATCATGTCATAAATCATAAAATGGGAGACTCGTACTCAATATATATTCTCAACCCTTTTTATTTACCCATTTTGTGCGTTGTGGTGGAGCAATTCATATCGCACATTCAAAAATCATAAAATGAAAAATGTATGGTTTCTGACCAAAAACCAATCATAACGGGGAGTTTATTATAACTCGTTGGCTTGATGCGTATAAGTGTTGCTATATGGAAACACCATATAAATAATAACTCTTTTGTTCTCATAGTTTAACTATTAAATAGGAGGCATCCAATTGAAATTTTGCTAAACTATATTTTTCATAATCAATAGGCTTTGTAACAACTGATATAGCCTAAAATATAAACCCACTAGCTTTTTCAAGACGAATAATCTAACTACATAATCTGAATCTTTTAGAATCAATCTCACAAACTTCTGGTTGTAAGTCGATAAAACAATGTAGATGCATCTACTAAAATCATATAAAACTTTCCACATTTGTGGATATATGAGCCCATATTTCGTTCAGATATGCAAGACATACAGTCTTAACTTCAGTACAAGAACTTTAAGTTCTAATTCTTTTGGTAAGTGGGATCATCTATATCCTTTGAGAACAAACAACACAAGAACTTCAAGTTCTTTTAGTAAGTGGAATTTAATCAATTCCTTTAAGCAACACAAGAACTTCACGTTCTTTAATAAGTGAAATTTAGTCCATTCTTTTGAGAATAAGCACCACAAGAACTACATGTTCTTTTAATACACGTGCATGTAAATCTCAATAATTTCTGCACCATTATTGATCAGGATGGTCTAACCGATAATGCCAACTATATATATATATGTGTATATATCTCTGAATTTGTAAACTCCTTGTTTACCATAACATGTAATTTAATCTCACTCGTACATGTCTAGTACGACCATCAAAATTGTTCCTTTAAATAGGAATATATTTAGCTCTTTCGGAGCTTTCAATTGAAATTATCTTTTGGTAGCAATATATAGCTCTCCTAAGGCTTTCAACTGACTTTTTGGCTACCAGAACTTATATTCATATTGGCTTATTTCAAATGCCAATTGATAACATATGTTATCTATAATTCTCAAAGGGATAGTTTGCGAACTCATATTGCTCTCTTTATGACTTTGACAATTATAACACAATGTGAATATGGAATAAAGTTCCATTTGACAATAACATATTTGCTCAACCAGAGCATTTTGTGATATTAGTACTTCTGGATATAGTACTCACATTATTCCCTTGCATTTTAATCGAGAAATGCATAATTGTGCACTTTTCAAAATGTGCTTTGTTTCATTTACTTCAGGTAATGAAAATATGTACTTTGTATCATTCACTTCGAGGAATGAAAAATATAAAATATAGCACATCATATCAAGTCGATTATCTATCAGAGATAAACTTTCAAGTGCTCTTCCGAAGTATTGATATTTTAGTACTTTGAGAAATACTACTCATATTTCCCCTTGCATTTAAATGGGAAAAATATTTCTTATGATTAAGTACAATATGAGTACTTGCATTATCTGCTAGGCATAAATAGCCACAATTCATTGTATATTTTATTCCGGAAGTAATCATATTCTTCAAATAAATTAACATAAAGCGTAAATAAATAATATGTGAAATAAATAAATATAAAACAAACTAACATAAATAAATAATAAATAAAACGAATTAACATAAAATAAATAAAATAAAATAAAAAACCCAATTATTCCTGTTAGAGGTTACAAGGGAAATAAAATAAATGGTAAATTATTCACTTCAAGGGTTATGAGAAAATTAACAATATCCAATTGAGTTGGACCAATAACGCCATAATTATTTTCGCCATAAACAAATTTTGTTTATATTTTATTTCATTTATCATTCATGATTATGGATAAAGTCCATAATACTTTGGCGTTTAACAAGTACGAAACCAATGGTTTATAACATCACATTGGTAAAAGGATTTCACTTCCTTAGAATGATCTTTATCACTCTTGTCATCCTTATAACTTTGCTACCAGCAGGTAGAAGTATTCTTAAAACGACTATATTTTTCATGTGTATATTCATAGCCTCGACCACGACCACAACTTTTAATGTGATTTTTTATTCCTTCCATAATATAATCTCACATTCACTTCAGGGAATGGAGTAGAGCCAATGGGCCTTTAAAACCTTTTTCACATATCCTTATCACAGAGAACAAAGATTTAATCCTCGTACGCGGCATTGTTAAACCTGTCCACAAGGTCCTTTAAAAACCTCCTTTGAGACCAGTAGCCTCGCAGAACGGGATGTCCAGCCAATTATACTTGGATTATATCGAAATTATGTCTCTAATTGAATAATGATTTACCATGTTTGCATTCACTTCAGGGAATGAAACAGTTCCAATAATTGCATGAAATAAACATCATGCTTGCATTCACTTCAGGGAATGCCCCATCATTGATAATCGCATGAAATAAATATCATGCTTTGCATTCACTTCAGGGAATGCCTCCCATAAAACTTTTTAGAGCAAGACGAATTTCGTAACTTGAAATTGGGAGAAGTCTATGGTCGAGTTTTTCGACGAAGAAAAAATATTGCTTTCGAGCAAATATAGACTTTATAATAATCTTCTTGTAAATTCAAAAGCATCATGATTTATCGCACTTTAAAATTGTATTTTAAAAGATAAAAATAAAAATAGAGTTTACCGATATTGAATTTCGTCTCAAAGACAATGATGACGTAGCAAATGAACCAATGCATCTTCTCATAATCTTTTTTTTTACGCCATGTCTCTTTCCAACTCATTTGAATACATGTAAAACTCAAAACACGGTTAAAAGCATCGACTTTTATCAATAGAATAAAAAAAATTATTTGAGACTAGATCAAAAAGTATAAAAGTAGTCATAGATCAAGTTGAATAAACATAACTATAAGTGATGTGATCAAATTATAAACAACCATAGTTAAAATCAAACGACATTTTGATGAATGTATAAACACATCAAAGTAACGTATTCCTTTTGCCTTTGATTCACATACAAAGTAATTGATACAAATAATAAAATTATTTTATATCTCGAATTTATTCATATAAATTACCATAATAATAATAATAATGATAAAACAAATATATAACAACTACATGACAACACAATCCTTGAATTGAATCAATTATAAATTAGAATGGAATAATAAAAACTTTGAATAAAACTAATATACTGTGTAATAAAATGTTCCGATTTGTGCGCCCAATAGCATTTAGCCGAAATCCTTGAGGGCTTTAATTCGATTTGCTTTATCAATCCATCTAATGAAGTACGACGATAATTTTAATTTTCGTTAATTCAAGAGTTACTTCAAGTATGAATAAAATAATAATAAATTAAAATAATAACCAAATAATAGATATGAATATACTAACTTTTAGAGAATGATAAATCAATCATTATATTAGTATATAAATAAGTAAAACATACCATACTTTCCAAGGTAAGCTGAATATATGATAGATGTAGTCACCAATACCAAATTGAAATTCTTTTCGAGAACCACCAACAATAATCACAGTAATTAAGCGAGCGAGATCGTGCTGATAACGTGTTGTGAATAAAATAAAGAAGAACAAGAATAAGAAGAACAAAGAGATGAGAGAAAGAGAGAGATTTTTATTATTCTTAAATATAGAATTGTATACAATGCCTACAATGAATCATCTATTTATAGGCATAAGAAGTACATAATACATTAAACTCTAATTCATAGAGATAATGTTCCTAATAATAAATGAATCAAACTCCTTTGATAAAGTTCTAATCATGATAGACATCCACATAGATAAATATTCATAACAATTTATTAATTTTATAAGTTTTGTTTATATATGTTGGGTTTGATTAATATAATTGTTTATTTGTATCGAAAATTTGATTTTTTTGAAGGAAGGATTTAACTGAAATTTTGGAGAAAATTTCAGTTTTGCCTATCATTTTCCTCGGTTTCTCTTTTTGTCAAGTAAGTTTAATTTATTTTGAATTAGTTAAATTTTTAAATATTTTTAGTTATTTAATTAATAATATAACTAAGATGATAGTAAATTTAGTTAGTAATATAACATATTCTCTTACACTTAAAGAATAATTCATAAATAATAAACAAATCATCCATTGATAAACATATTTTATTTTTAAATAATAATACTGAAGGGTTTAAAGTTTAGGATGAGTCTACCACGTGCGACGAACACCAATGAATACTACTAATGATAAACACCGCTGAACATCATTAAATTAATTAATAAAGATTTAAAATTTTAAAGACCCATCGTACAATTAAGAATTATTTTTAAAAATTCAATTAAATTATTTTTTATATATATTAAAATTTTATTTTTTAATGAGGGTAAACTATATATTTAGTACCTCACCTATTTTCGTATTTTTATTAAACTCTTATTATTTAAATATTATTTTAATTTGAACCTATTCTTTATAAAAAAATAATTTAACCCTTAACCATCAACCTAAAACCCTAAACTATTAAACCTTAAACTCTTAAACTTATACCCTAAACCATATACCATTAAAAATAATTTCACCATCATCGATTCAATTTAATTCAATGAATTGTTGAATTCTCCTAAAAAATTCAATTAAATTATTCTATATATATATCAAAATTAATTAAACTCGAATCTCCTAAAATTAACACTATCATCTTATTTGAGATGAAGAGGCCATCACAGTTGGAATGGATGAGGATGAGGATGAGGTGTTACCCCTGGTGATACTTGGCAATCTGGTTTCCAGTTTGGAGGCAATCAACTTCCTGATCCCTCCGATGGATTCAATTTCAGTTAAAGGTGTGCTTGGATGGATGGAACTAATTTCGAGTTGCTACCTCTCTCTCTGGTAATAAATTTGCCTTCCCGTTTACCATAATTAGAAATAATGTTTGCTCGTAACCAAGAACTAGGATGCAATAAATGTTTACACAGGCCAATTTGTGAAGTGAATATACAAATTATACAGCTTGCATGTTTCTATAATTTTATAACAAAACACCTTTTCTCTGATTCTGAGGCCTCATAATGAGCTTTCCTTGTAGCGATTGGAAAATAAACATTATTTGTCTTAATTACACACCGTAAGACATTTTTGAATTTGCAGGACACCTGGTAACAAAACACCTTTTCTCTGATATCTTTTTGGTGTTCTTTCGGAGATTAATGACAGTTTTCAAGAAGTCATCGGAGAAAGATTAGACGGGGTGTATGATACATGAGTAGAAACGGCTGAAGAGTCTGGAAGTCGTACGAATGCTTTTTTACATTTCATGTGGCAGTTAATTATTATTTCTATATATAAAATAATTTAATTGAATTTTTTAGGAGAATTCAACAATTCATTGAATTGAATTGAATCGATGGTGAAATTATTTTTAATGTTATATGGTTTAGGGTATAGGTTTAAGAGTTTAAGGTTTAATAGTTTAAGGTTGATGGTTAAGGGTTAAATTACTTTTTTATAAAGAATAGGGTCAAATTAAAATAATATTTAAATAATGAAGGTTCAATAAAAATACGAAAATAGATGAGGTACTAAATATATAGTTTACCCTTATTAAAAATAAAATTTTAATATACATAAAAAATAATTTAATTGAATTTTTAAAAATAATTCTTAATTGTATGATGGGTCCTTAAAATTTTAAATCTTTATTAATTAATTTAATGGTGTTCAGCAGTGTTCATCATTAGTGGTGTTCATCGGTGTTCGTCGCACGTTGTAGAATTTTCCTAAAATTACCTCCTTTCTCACGTTGATATCTTATTGTTTGTTACCATTCAAATTCTTCTTCTTCCTCATCATCTTGAATTTAATTATTTATATTTGATTAATAAATAATTAAATTCCTCCAATAAGGTGTTGACACGTGTCACCACCTAATTAATTTATTTTATTAGTTTAAAATTAGGACTAAATTGAAAGAATGTGTAAATAACAAGGACCAAATGTGTGATTATACCTTTAATTTTTTAACTGCCACGTCACCTTCCGTTAGCCCATTAACGGCTGGTGGTCACATTGATCCAATTTCAATAGTTTGGGTGGTCAATTGAGTCGATTTTTTAATGTGGTCATTTTAATACATTTACCATAGTATGGTGGTCATTGAGTTAGTTTACCCTTATTTTTATCATTTTGGCAGTTGAAGTTGACAATTGTTGTTAACATTAGTAATTTACAACTTAGATGAGATGGTGTTATTAAAACTTTTAAATTATTTAGCTATTTAATAATAAATAATATAATATTTTAAAATTATTTTCCATGATAAGAAATAAATTTGTATAATAAATTTTAAATAATAATGTTGGTTTAACATATCTATTTGGTGCTTAAAGGAACACATCATCTCACAATTACAAGTATTGCGTGGGAGACTTACTTTATATTAGATAAAGTTTAGTGCGACAAAGGGAAGGAAGTAAACTCTCAAATAAACAAGGGACAAAGTCACACATATCTTGGGCTGGCAATGGGTCGGATTTGGGTGATTAGAGCTTCATCTACCCCATCATCCGCATCCAAAACTGTCATCCAACCCATTCACCACCCGTTTAATCATTGACCCAAATTCGTCCCACTCATCAATTGCGGATCAAACGGGTGGATCAAATCATAAATGGATTCTATTATTAGAAAATCAGAATTGAAATTACATGTAACAACTTACTAAAAACTGTTACTAAAATATTTAATATTTAATAAATAAAGTCAACTACTATTAAAATTTCAAAATTCCAATATTTTAACATATAACATAATTATGTAAACAAAGTTCACTTCCCAATAGTAAACTACATAAGTGAGCAAGCATCAACCTTCTCTTTATTTCAACATATCATGAAGCTATTGCCATTAGTTGTTCATATAATCACCTTCAAAGGTCCTCCCCATCCTATAATAAATGAGAAAATAAAATATTGTGACATAATTTTTGTAGCAAAAAAATAAATAAATTTAAGAGAAGAATATGAATAAATTACCGAATTAACGTTAACAACTTCACTTGATGAACATCCATCGCCTTCCACATCATTATCCTCCAAGATAGTAGCACATGCTTGTGCATTATCGAAACAAGAGTCTAAAATAATACAATGAAACATATTATCGATTATAAGATGAAAAAAGCCAAATGCATATAAAATATAATAAATTTACCTGAATACTCTTCAAGTATCCAATTCTGCATACACATGATAACCTCCACCGTAGCAGCACGAAGGCTTGAGCGTTGGAGACTGACCACTCTCCCACCCATGCTAAAGGCACTCTCTAAAGCTACAGTAGATGCATGAATCGCTAAAACATCCTTAGCAATTTTTCTCAATATTGAAAATTTTAAACCAATTCTCCAATAGTGAAGCACGTCAAATTCATTACTCTTGGGTAATGCATCATCCTCAAGATAATGATCTAACTCACACCTCACATTAGCTTTTTTTTGTCCTCTTAATCTGAGTCAATTTATCAACTTTCTCATCGCCACATTCATTGTAACCCCCTAGACCCGCCTATGCGTTACAACGGATCCTAGAAAGTCACATTAGGGTCACAAGAGCGACCCATAGTAAAAATACACATAAAAACATTTTTTTCCTCAAACACTTATTAAACTGTAAAATCAACTTCTGTTTAAAATGCCATTTCGGGAAGTCATTTAAACACATAACAAAAATTTCAGAAAGTGTTTAACAGATACTGTCATAAAACAATACATGACATACATGCCCACTAACTATACAGTACCGTACTCCAAAGGCAACACCAAGACAACTCCGAACACCGTTGTCAACCATTATACCATGATATATTCTTTTAACCTGCGATGGTAAAAACAACGTGAGCTTGGAAAAACTCAGTAATACAGAATTACCAAAAGATGCTATAAGCTCAAGCAGATATATGGTAGGCATAACATTTTCATGATGTTCCACGTAGTAACAGTCTCCATTCTCTGTTCTACTATTTCGAGGTAGCATCATACTCGAGAATAACGATATTTGTTCCTTATTCAAACATCGTGAATTAGACGGGAATTATATAGGCTAGTAACATACGAAAGTGGAAACAGAGAGTTTAGTGTCTAGTGTGTTCCAACAGTGCAACGTTAATGCATGAAATGTAACAATGCAGTAAACCTTTTTTATTTTAAATACATTTGTTTCAAGTAGCCGTAAAATTCATTTTAATTCTTTATTTACCCTCCAACCATACTCCAATATATAGTTTCCCCAGTGCGGTATCATGTACATGCATTAACCCGAGCCCATTGGGCGTGGGTACCATCCTAATGATATACCTTAGAATACAGGCGGCCCTTGTCGAAGCATAGGAACCGAAAACGGGCAGACCTAGCCGAAGCATAGGACCAAAAACGGGCGGACCTACCCGAAGTATAGGACCGAAAACGGGCGGACTTACCAGCTGGATCAGGGCTGAGCCGACTGTAACTTAATATCATGTCCCAAGTACCCCAGTGAATCAGATCATCAATAGTTCATTAATCAATAACTGTATTTTTAGTAACACATTATCCATATATCATGTTTGTCATATCGGGTGCATAGGCATATACCAGAAATACAGTACGATCATGCTTAATTTAAAACATGTCATGTTCATGTGAGTTCAAGTATGTCAATCATGTGCACATGATCGGTATTAATACATGTAAGTCAATATGCAAAAACAGTCGTGTAGCACACATGGAACACACTAGGTGGAACAGTTTATTTCTTGGAGATACTTGGCATTTACGGAAGGGAACACATTAAACTTTTGACAATTTAAACGGATTTTAAAAACAAAGTCCCTATAAAAAAGGGGTTCGTACTAACGATTCAAACCATATATTCAGGAGGTGATACATCAAGATCTTTGAGAGTTTAGATATATCATGAGCGATTTACTCATTTAAGCCTACAAGGGCATTATGGTCATTTTATCATACATGAGTATTTTGGTAATTTATTCCAACAAGGCATAAATATTGGCTCAGAAATTTTATTTGCTCATCAAGTTTCCAGCCAGGCATTCAGAGATTTCTACGTCAAGATCTTTCACGATATCAGATACATTCGGGGCTATTTTGATTACTTGGGCCAACGAGGGCATTTTGGTCATTTAACTATCAGGGGTGATTTTGTAATTTAGCCTCATTAGTGATAAAATGACGATTTAAAATATTTAAGATTTCCAGTTCATCGAGCCTCTAAAACCAATCGAACTAACATGTCCCAACCTTACAGTACTAACCAAACCTTCTGATGTATGCACTTCACGGGTATCATTTCCAAATACTATTGTATCGTATATCTGAAAGGTTGCCTTCATATTTCACCACAGGACTTGCCACAGAGTGTTCGAACTTATATTCTGTGCGGAAAAACTTCCAACCTTATGTTAATATCAGGAGTGATTGACGTACATGAGTCATGCTTCAACCCTTAGGGGCATTTCAATCATTTTCAACTTTATTGGCATTTCTAGAATTTCATCAAAGGCAATTTACTTATTCCAGACAAGGGGGTATTTCAGTCATTCTAAAGCTCAGGTTATCTATCATTCATGTCAATTGAATCATTTATAGTATTTCAATCATTTAAGCACTCGTGGGTGTTTCAGCCATTCAAGAAATTTCGGTACCCTCCAACTACTTCATTCATTTCAGACTCAAGGGTTTGTCCATCCTTCCAGTTAATTTGCAAACTTGGGTGTCCGAAGATACTTCAGCCTTCTTGGTCACTAAAATCATTCCGATTAATTTGACCATAACAATATTTCCAATACTTTTAGTCATTACCATCAATTTAGTATTTTGAGCCACTTGATTTATTCAGAGGTATGGATAGTTTCCCGTAAATCTATAATCGGAGATTCATTCCAAATTCAAGGAAACCTAACACCTTACAATCTCGAAGGTTTAAATCTTGTTACCATAACTTTCCAAGTAGATCGAGGTTTTCAGATGAATCGGGTCGTTTTACCATATCAAGTATAGATTTCTAGATTGCTTCCAATTCTAAGGGTATTTTAGTCATTCTCATATCTTAAAGGGCATTTTCGTAATTTTATATCCAAATATTTTTAGCATTTAATCACTCGACATTAATAATCAGGTTTGGGGATTAGCCGCCTTATTAATTAATTTATTGAACTCCAGATCCTTACATTTATTAACTTTCTCATTCGAACATTTCGATCTTTTCTAGGTTATCATACTCAATTTCATATCAGGTTTGGCTTAAGCAAGGTTAACAACACTCTTTATCATATTCATGCATGCATTAACCGAATACCAACATGTTCATAAAGCATACTAGAGGTAGTAGTGTATTACCTTTAATTAGAGGTGGCAACCGGGTCATTCGGTTCGGGTTCGGTTTGGGTCGTTTCGGTTCGGGTCATTTCGGGTCTATCTAGAATCGGTTTAGATTCGGTTCGGGTCAGGTTCGGGTCTAATTCGGGTCTGTGATGAGTCGGATTCGGTTCGGGTATTGGATCGGGTCAAAATCGGATAGGTTATTTTCGGGTCGGGTCAATATCAGATCGGTCGCTTTCGGTTCGGGTTAAAATTGGGTCGTTCGGGTCGCTTTCGGTTCGGGTTAAAATTGAGTCAATTTCGGGTCGGGTCAACATTTAAATTTTTAGATCAATTCGATTTGAGTTGGGTTAAAGGTTTGAGGTTTAGTATTTATGGTTTAGTTTCGAGTTATTGGTGTATGAGATTAATTCTGATTCAACTTGTTAATCTATGCATTTGAATTTGATTAAATATTTAAATCAAAGCTTCATGTATCCATATAATTTTTTTGTATAATTATATTAAATCAAAGTTTATAATAATAATAATAATAATAATAATAATAATAATAATAATAATAATAATAATAATAATAATAATAATAATGTTTGAAATGAATTAATTTATTAAACTTAGGATCTAATTGAACTAACTAAAATCTAAAAGCATAAATCACGGACATAATTAAAATAATTTTAAAACTAAATGTGAAATTTCAATTAAATTAATCTAAATTGAAACTCAATTAAATTAAGAAAAAGAGAAAGACAATTGGTAAAAATAGAGAGGGAAAAAACAAAATTTTGGAGGGAAAATAAGCCACCAATTTTTTAAGCTAGATTGAAAAAAAAGAAAAAGACAATTGGAAAAAATAGAAAGAGAAAAGACAAAATTTTGGAGGGAAATAAGCCACCAATTTTTTAAGCTAGAGATTAATTACTTTTTAGGTCATGTTGCATTTAAAATGTTACATTTTAGTCAACTTTAAGTTTTAGTTTAATTTAATTTAGTCACAAGTATTCCCACGGTTTAGACTTCGGATATAGAAATCCCCTCCTCGTAGTGATATTTAGTCTCTAAAAATTTACTTTTAGTTGAAATTAACTAATATTTGTAATTTAGTCTATTAATTTAATATATTGATATTTTCGTTCATTTTAATTTCAAAGATTTAATTTTTAGCCAAAATTGACCCCTATTTATTTATATGGTATAATTACAAAATTGGTCATTGGACTCCCAAATTTCTCCACTTCCAAATTGTCAATTTAGTCTACAATTTCAATTTTATGCTATATTTTATGATGAAATTATAAAATTGGTCACCAAGATCTCAAATTTCTATACTTCATTTTATTATTTATTATATTGTTAAAAATAGATATTCGGGTTAAAATCGGGTTAAAATCGGGTCGATATTCGGTTCAGCTTTCGGTTCGGGTAGCATTCGGTTTGGATCCATTCGGTTCGGGTCCATTTGGTTCGGGTCTATTTCGGTTTGGGTCCATTTCGGTTCAACAAAAAATTTCGGTTCGGTTCGGGTTTCGGGTCAACTTCGAATCATCATGTTTGGGTCAAAATTGGGTTTCGGTTCGGGTAATTCGGTTCGGGTCTCGGGTCAAGTTTGCCAGGTCTACCTTTAATACTTGCTATATCGGTCGACCATGATACTCCGTTCGATCACTTTCGAACCCAAATGCGACGTCCTCAACATCTCGAATACAAGGAACTTTGAATACCTTCAATCGCACAAATTCCAATTTCAGTCCTTATTCACATTGCTCATAATTGATTATTAAAATACATAAGCAGACTCAAGTTCAAGGTCCAATTCGGAGGCTTTCAGGTTAGAATTTCACGAAACGGGCTTCAAAATTGGACTCAGGACGTCGACAAACATAAAATATGACTTTTCGGAAAAAGTTGACTTTTTGGTCAAAGTCAATGCTGACGTCAGCGGTCAAAGTCAACGCTGACGTCACTGGTCCAATGGCTGACTCGGCGAGTTAACTCACTGGGTTGACTCGGGCGAGTTGACTCACTGAGGTGACTCGGACGAGTTGACTCACTTAGTTGACTCGGTTAACGGGTCGAGCACGGGTCAACGGGTCAGGTCGGTTATTGGGCTTGGTTTACCACCGGACTTGGGTCGGTTTGGGCAGACCGGCTTGGGCGGCTCGGTTCGAGGTCAAACCGGGTCTGAGCCGGCCGGTTCAACAGCAACCGTCCAAGGCGGCCGGGAATCGCCTTGGACGGTGCGTGAAGCCCACGCGCGGCCTTTCCCGGTCGGAAATGGGCCAGAAAACACCCCTGATCACACCATTGCCATCATTTTCTCATCCACAACTCAAAAATTCAAGATTTAGGCCGAAACACTTACCAAACTTACCCTAAATTGGACGGACGAGGGAAGTCTCCGACGAGGCTTCGGACGCGTCGATCTTGCGGTTGGTGATCGGCGTTGTGCTCGCCTCGACACCGGGAAGACGTTGGCAGCGAGCAAAGCACGAGGCGACATTAGAGTCGGTCAGAAAAAGTCAAAAAACTGATAGGGTTTCACCCTAGGTTCGTCGAACCTTAATCCTTCAATTGGCGGCGTTCGAGACGACGATTGCACGAGTGGCTAAGAGCGTTTGGCTCGGGACTCGACGGCGAGCACTGTAGGGGTTACTGTGACGGTCACCGGCGGGCGGTCGAGGAGATCGGTGTTGGGTGATCGATGGGGGAGATGGACGGTCGAGTCATTTTAGAACCTTCTAGGTTCTTTCTGGTCTCAAACAGGGGGAAAAATAATAATAAGGGTAGTTGGGAAGTTATCAAGCTTATTTATTTTTAGTTCAGACTAATAAAACATAAATTAAAAGAAAGGTGGTGTAAGCTTTAGACAAGGGTTATTCTTAGCTCAACCGGTAAAGACTTGGGTTTACTTAACGTAAGGTCGGGGGTTTAAACCCTATGGATAACTTTTATTCCCCTTTTATTTTTATTTCATCCTTTTTCATTTTCTTTACCCCATTTTCTTCTTCCTTTTTTTCTTCCTTTTTCCTTTTTTTATTAGGGGTGTTACATTCATTAAGATTATTAACTGCATTTCTCTTACCCAACAACCCATCACGACTAGAAGAGGTGGAAGAGACATAATTCTCATTGTCAGGTTTATCTTGGTACTCAAGAAGCAGTTCATACAACAATCCTCGAACCCTTTCAATTTCGACACTTGCATCATCACCATATATTTCATTGAAGTAATAGTCCACACACTCTAACTTATTTTGAGGGTCCAAAATGGCTGCAACTGCCAAAATTTCATTTATATTTGACCAGTATTTGTCAAACTTCTCTATTTTTAGCCATATTGACTTGTTCATCATCACTATCTTTCTAAGCTTTCAATACTATTTTGATCTCACACACTTGCCGAAAAAATAAGTTGGCAGTAGGATATTTTCTACCAGAGAACAACTCAAATATTTTGTGAAACTTCTTCAACTTATGACAAATAATTTCAGCCAACTCCCAATCACGTTGAGTAGGAACCACAAACTTAAATTTAGCATTTTGAGTCTTCAAATTAGCAAAGACATTTTTAAATGACGAAGCACTTATAAGCATCAAATAAGTGGAGATTCATCTTGTTTTACAGTCAAGTGACAACCTTTTAAAACAATCAATTTTTGAAGCTCTAGCATTGTCTTCAAACTTTTGAACTCTACTAGGAGTTGCAGTCCAAAACACAACACAATTTCGAATCTTTTCAATCCCAGAACAAATTACTTCCAAACAATCTTGAACAATCAAATTCAAAATATGTGCACTACAATGCACATGCAAAAAATTACCACCCAATAAAAGATTATCATGATCAAATTTTTCTTGCAACACATCAACCATAGCATCATTTGTTAAACAATTATCCAGTACCACAGATAAGATTTTTTCAGCAATATTATACATATTCAGAGAATCTATCAAAACTTGGGCAAGCATATTGGCGGTATGCGGACAAGGAACATAAACACACCTATTATAGGACGACATAATTAAAACACATCAGTTTTGAGCAAATAAAAAATCACTAGAGGAACACAACACAAACAAGTAGGAAGCCCATAGAAAGTTTGCAAAAACATTAAAATAATATATATACCTCAAAGTTTTGTTCCGCAGATTCTAATGATCATCAATATAGTGTGTTGTGACCGCCATATAACCCTTCTTTTGATTTGAAGCTGTCCACATGTTGGTAGTAATTGCAACTCTCCCCCTGATAATCAAATAACTTCTTCAAATATGCTTTCTCGCTTGCAAACATTTTCAAGATATCGCTTTTTAAAGTATTGCGTCAGATTATCTCGAAGCTTAGATTTAAGCTGTTGACAAATTTCCGAAACTCAATGTGCTCAATAATAGATAACGGATACTCATGAAGAATGACCATATTGGCTAGCTTCTTTCGCGATACCTCTTGAGAAAACACATGATTTTCTAGCGTTATAGATGAATCTTGTTTACGATTAATTGACAAGAGTTTTTGGCCTAAATCAACTTGCATCACATGCTTTCTAGAGCATATAAGTTCGACATGGTTTTTCAAATGTGACGTTCCATTTTTATTTTTGGTAGAGAATGTCTGGCCACAATACAGACACTTTGCTCTTGTTTCCCCATTAACAATCATCCTCTCAAAGTGATTTCACACCGGAGAAGTAAGCTTTCTAGGTTGACGGGGTGGTGGACCTGATGGCGGATGTATAGTTGCATTTTGTTGAGATGAATCTGGAAATTCTGGTGTAGAAGGTATGGGTTGAACAGTCGACTGTATATTACTTGGAGTTGAAGTTGGCATTGAAATCTCAGGAGAATGAGAATAGAAGGATTTGGAAGCAGCGTAACTACTATCTGTATCTCCCATCTTAATTTCTGAAGTGTTAAAACAAATTAATTTTTATACAAATAGAAAAGAACGTAAATTTTTTTACTACTATTCTCACCCTCTTCAAAGAAAAACATGTAAGAATATTTAACCCACTTTAAAAAAAATATAACAACAATTTAAAATCAAAACACAATGCTAACAACTGAACCAAAATATAAAAGCAAGTAAAAACATAATGCTAACAAATGAACAAAAATATAACAAGTAAAAATATAATACTAACACCAATCTAAGAACAATTGAGATCTAAACCAAAATTAAAAGAAATATATAAAATACGTACCTTAATTAAATAACATAAAGCTGGGAAAAAATCAAACATCGTTACATTGTCTAAGAAATTTCAAAATAAAATGTTGAAATCTAAACCAAAATTAAAAGAAAATAAAAAAATTAAAGAATACGTACCTTTTTTATTCTCCCAGTTGAAACTGCAAGAGAAATGTGAGACTAAAATAAAGAAAAGTGGCGCTGAATCGAAAATAGAGAAAAAATTTAATAACATATTAATGGATGGATGGATGGGCGAGTGACGGATCGGATGGTGGGTTGAAAATTTTTCACCCGAATCCATCACCCGCTCCATTCACCACCCACCTTAAATGGATCAAATCCATGCTTTATCGGGTTTTCGTTCATTTAATTGGGTTGGGTGAACCACCATCCATGGATAATTTCCAGCCCAACACATATCACACATGTTATTTAACTTAAGTGGGTTGTCTCTAGGAGCTCTGTGCTAGTCGTCACGGACCTCGGGTGAATCACCTCCTTTTTTGCTAATTATAGTATGATTTTTATTCGGAATAATATCCAAGAAGCTACACGTGTTAAAGAAATTCTCATTTTCTATGCTTCTTCCTCAGGGTTTATCTCGACATTCCTCTTTTGATTGGGTAGAATAAAACGGCTGCCCTAGGGTTTGCTCAAGACAAATTGAACTCACGTATGACCAGTTGGAACAATAATCTCATTTCCTTCAGTGGGCAGGAGGTCTTCATTAAATCGATGGTGCAGTCCATACCTCAATACGTAATGTCTTGCTACATGTTGCCCAGAATCTTATTGATGATATGTCTAAATTTGCACACTGTTACTAGTGGTCGGGTTGCAATAATAGACGAGGCTGGCCTATGATTGCTTAGGACTATGTTTTCTCCCCTAAAATTGTCGGTGGCATCGATTTTCGTGATATGCATCTTTTTAATGTTGCTTTGTTGGGTAAAAAAATTGGCGGTTGATCACTAAGCTTGATTTGTTGTTCTCTCATGTCTACATGGCACGATACTTTCCTTCTGCAAATATCTTTGGCGCCAAGCCCAATAAGAAAGCTTTATTTGCTTGGAAAGGTCTATATCAGGCCATGCGAAAGCTGTACCCTGGCTTCTTTTGGCGGTCAGGCATTAATAGCAAGATCCGGGTGCATAACGATAAATGGGGTGGTGCGTCTGTGCTCAACTTGTATGGTGAGTACATGGACAATGAGGAGTTGCCGGTTCGCTGCCGTGATTTTATTCTACGGGGGCAGCCTTGTTGGGATGAGGCTAAGGTTCGTAATTACTTTGACCTGGACGATGCCACCACTATCCTTCATGTCTTAATTATCAATGATCGACATGATACGGTGCTTTCGAGCAATCATGACTCCGATCTCTACTTGGTTCGGTCGGGTTACTTATTCTTACACCACCACCTAGGCCCATAAACCGACCTTCGCGTATTTGGAAGATTAACTCCAAGATGCCAATTCTCCTCAAGATTCAGTCTTTTGGATGACGTGCAGGTCGAGATGTCCTGCCGATAGACCATAAGGTCTGGTCGGCGGACTTGACACTTGCCCCTTTTGTCACATGGCCTCGGAGACGGCTATCCATGGCTTACGAGACTGCCCTGGTGCATTTGAGGCTCTTTGTTTTGCTGGCATATTGAATGCCTTTATTTTCAGCAACGCTATGTCCATGCTCTCGTGGTTTGAAGAAGGGGCATCCATTCCTCCGCATGATTCTTTTGCTCTGCTGCTTATAGTTCTATGGAATTTATAGAATTGTCAGAATGATTGGATTCATAATGATCAACTACAGCCCCATTGGCTTCTACTCCATCCCCCTTGGCTTTTAGTCTAGTCAGGCAGGTTGATAAACTAGACTTCAATTGTCAATCAATAGTCTTAGCTGGTGAGTCGGACCGACCTGATGGTTGTTATGTCAAAAGTAATCTGGATTCAAAGGCTCCGACAGCCATGGTATGGAGTTCTGAAGATATGTCCATTTTTTGGAGGCATAGGCGGGGGTATACAGTTGTCCTCCTTTAGTCGAAGGAGTGTTATAAAGTGGCACGAACTGAGACCCGAGATGGGGAACCATGTATGTAATCGTTGTGTTTGATGGTGCGCTTTTGAGGGGGTCGTTTCCCTAGAATATAGGCCATAATTGGCATGAATGTAAATGATTTTGAAAACTTTTACGCGTTGCATTCCCCTAGTGGTCCGATACAGAGAACGCAGATTATGGTCTTTTTGAAACGGCTGTTTAGCGGGATATATATTGCGAAAAATCAAATCCCTAGCTCCATTTCGGATTATTTTTCTTCAACTATCGAATTTGTTTTCTTACTTCATTCTAGTTAAGATGTTGAGAAGTGCAGAGGCTTTAGCAAAGAAGGTTGAGGTGAACAAAGTGCTAGATGTGGTTGGGACTGCGATCGAGTGCCGAACGGGCCAAGATGAGGCGATAAAGCTGCTGGAGTGTCGTGGGTTAATGTGATCGTACTTTGAGTTTGAATTTGAGGTTTTAAAGAAGACCCCTTTTCCGAGCGACTGCGGGGAGGGGGGAAATGAGACTTTTGAGTGTTGTTACTTGCCACTTTATTTTTTGAGGCTGGATTTCATCTGCCACTAGATATGTTTACTCGTAAATTGTTGACCGATTACGGTGTGGTACCGGGGTAACTGGCGGGGTATCCTTATGGCTCATTATCGACCATCTCATAAAGTGTGCGAGGGAAGAATGGAAACCTTCTGTAAATGTTTTACGAAGGATATTTACTCTTAGTTTGGTGGCTCCACAGTCTTCTCTCGGGTTGCTGAGTTTCACTAAGCAACATAGAAAGGGTGACGACTTCGGGGATTCGATCTTGGGGTGGAGCATCAAGCAAAAGCTCGGACGAGATCACTCTGAGTATATATAGGTGATGAGGAAGTTGCCTGAGGGCTTTGGTTTTCCTTTTAAATTGAGGGTTCCCAAGGAGGATACGTGAACATCTGTTTGTGTTCTAACATCGAGGGAGAAGGAACAAGTCGTCAACTTGAGGAAAAGAAAGTGTTTGGATGTAGAGAATCACATCACTCTTTGGAGTATTTTCGGAGTGTGCCTCCTTAGCCAAAGTCTCAATGTCTATAACACCTCTCAGCTAGCGAAAGGTTACATGCCTCATCTAGGTGCGCTGTCAGGCAAAGCTCTATGGCCCTACAATGCGAAGGATGAACTCGCCCTGGTGCTCGTAAGAAAGAAAAAAAGAGGAGGGCAACTGGCTGATTTCTTACGGGAGTCCCCTGCGCATAGTGTGGTTGTCAACTCCAGCTCTCAGAAAAGTGAGGTGCAGAAAGGACCCAGCTTCAAAGATTAACTCGAAAGATGACTTTAGTTAGTGGATAGATGAGTGCGCAGTGGAGGGGAGCTTAGAGACCTTCGTGGAAAAGGAAGCATGGCTGGGAGAAACTGATGTTCTAGGGGCATCGAATGACCCAATACTTGTTGGTACAACCTCTGTAATGCCCGTGGAAGGTAAGGAAAATTCTGATGTAGATTGCTTTGAGCCGTGGTACGACTCATGATCGGAGGAAGATGTCGGGGATGTGTGGCACGCCATGGCTTTGAGATGGAACATGGCTGAGGCGAGAGCCTGCTTAACTACACTGTTTACCTTTCTCGATGTCTTCTCTGGGTCTCCTTTCAATAGCGGTTCCTTTGGCATTCTAGTTAATACGGGTAGTCGCTTACTTTGTTGTAGCTATGCTTGCAAGCCAGTATTAACTTTTTGACTTGTTTCTTGTAGATATTAAAATCATGCTTCTTAAGGCTTTGATGGCGGATACATCTTGGGCTTCCCCGGTCGTTATCCTAGCGGGTCATCAAAAGGAAGAAAGGGTGGATCCTCAGATTGAGGTTGAAGAAGTAGTTGAGATGGAGGTACCCGCGTGATCTGGTCCTTAGAAGAAATTGGGTAAGAAGGCTAATTTCTTAGATGATAAAAAGAGGAAAATGCACTGGAGATTTTGAAGAAGAAGATGGGTGCTCCAAAGGAAAAAAGACGTAAGGTGGTTAGAGAGGCGTCAATCTTAGTGGCGGGGGGACCAGCGAAGGTACTCGCGGTTCTGAAGTCGACCATGGCCAAAGGGAGATCGACCTTTGGGACTACAATGTCTCATGGTGGCGTCAACACTTCCACCATTGTTGCACCTACTGCCTCAGTCGTGATATGTATTTTAGCTTATCTTTTCTGCTACTACTCTTTCATTATGGTCGATCAATAATATTTGCGTCGATGGTAGATTTTCGGGAGGTATCTACCAAACTCATGATCTGGTCATTTGGGGTGACATGGCTCTTGACCATTCCTCGTCTGCTTCGGGTATATACTCGTATAATGACCTTTTCTATTTGTTTGGGGAGGTTATGATTTTTCTTTCCCGTGATAGGGATCCTAGTATTGCGGCCTCTGGGAACCAGCAAAGAAAATGTTGCAATTCTCTCTCCTAGATTTTTGTGGGATCCATTACGAAGGGGTTATTCGACTGACCGACAAGTTGCAGCACTCTCTTTGCGAGGCGGACAAAAAGATACATTCGGTCCTTTCTGATGTCAAAGTAGTTCATGCCCGTCAACAAGTAAGGTTGGCTACCGATGACAAGTAGCTCTCTGAGGCCAACGACAAAGTTACCTTGATGGACAAAGAAGTTGAGGCCATGAGAAAACGGCTAGTGGAGGCTCAAGATGGTCTAAGAAGAGATTAGGTGCAAGGTAACAATGATCGGGGGAAGTACACACCCACTCAGGCAGATGCTCATGTATAGACGAAAATAGATGTGAAAGTTGTTACAAAGGCGTAGGAGGCAAAATGGGTTATGATTCACGTTTAAAGGAAGAAAGAGGAGTTTAAGGGTTTCCTAGAGAAGAGGATTTAACAGCTCTCGGGGGATGTTGAAACGGAGAGGGCTGTAAGGCTAGCCACTAAGGAGGAGTTATAAGGGTTTGACGATTATGCGGACCGGTGCGAACACAACCTTGTTTGTGTTGTTCAGGTGGCTATATAGCTGTGCAATCTGAGTAATTTAGCTCTTTGTTGCTGTTGGGAGATAGTGGAGGCGGGGGTAAATTTTGATCTCTATAACCCCTTAGACGAGTCTTGGGAAAATGTCCGTCTGGGGCTATTGCCTATGTCCGTCAAGAGGTTAGTGGTGTACCCTCTACTCCCATGGATGAGATTATGTGTACTAAGCTGAGAAACCTTTCGGAGGTTGCGAGTCTTCTAGAGATTGAGCCAAAAAGGCATTTGGAGTCTGCACAAAAGGTCTTTCTAGAAGCTGAATCGGGAGACGCTCAAAGGGGTGGATTTAGAAATGTTTTGGGGGTTGACATAGGTGGCCTTTTGGTGGCTGTGAAAAAGGGCCCCTCGGGGGCAAAGACTGATGATCCTTAAAGGCTGTAACAATAGATGCTTTGGAAGTTTAACCTTTATACCATAGTGTAGGGCTCTTTGTAATATTTTGATATATTAATGCTCTTTGTTATCGTTTATGCTTGCATCTCTATTTAGGAGATGAGTGTTTTACGGCGAGTTTAAAATGTCGAGCCCTGCTCTTTTCAGAATCGTCTCCCTTATGATTTGGCGAAGGTTATCCTCATGTAAGCCTAAGGAGTTATTTCAATGTTTTGGAGAATCAATCATAGTACGGGTGGAGGTCTCTCAACACCATTGGAAAATCAAACATATTATGGGTGGAGGTATCTCGACACCCTTAGAGAATCAAACATAATATTGATGGAGGTATCTCGACACCCTTGGAGAATTAAAAATAATATGAGTAGAGGCATCTCGACACCCAAGGAGAATTAAATATAATATGGGTGGAGGTATCTCGTCACCCTTGGAGAATCAAACATAATATGGGTGGAGGTATCTTGACTCCCTCGGAAAATCAAACATAATATTGGTGGAGGTATCTCGACACCCTTGGAGAATCAAACATAATATTGATAAAGGTATCTCGACACCCTTGGAGAATCAAAAATAATATGGGTGGAAGTATCTCGACACCCTTAGAGAATCAAACATAATATGGGAGGAGGTATCTCGACACCTTCAGAGAATTAGTCGTAGGTGGTGCGGAAAAATATTGTGCTCTTATAAAAACACGTGTAAGTTGAGCAGAAGCATCTCATTCCCTTTGAGAAACAATCGTATATTGGGTTGAGGAAACTTTCACTCTTAGAGGAACAAGTGCTAGGGAGTGGAGCTATCTCGACACTCTTGTAAAATTAAGCGCAAAGTGAGTGAAGGCATCCCCATACTCCTGAACCGGAGGTCCTGAGTAGCGTTGAGTTATCTCACTTTCGAAGCAACCTTTTTCCGTAGTATCCACATGCCCCAATTAGAACAAAACACATACATCTCATTGTCCTTGGAGAATCGCAATGCAAATGGCATTGAATGGACGGAGGCATCTCCATTCTTCAAAAATCCATAATGGCTCGTGGCGATTGGGAGAAGAAATCAGAGGAATCCATGTGTTTGTAGCAACCACATGCCTTAATTGGCATGAAATATATGCATCTCAACATCTTGGAGAAATGCAATGCAGATAGCATTGGACGGACGGAGGAAATTTGTTTTTTTGTAGAAACAATCATAAATCGAGCGGAGGAATCTCAACGGTCTTTGGAGAAATAGTTGTGATTTTGGGTGAGGCTTATCTAAACACCCTTAGAGAAAATATATGTAGAAATGAGTGGAGCTTATCATAACATTGGGTGAGCGAATGATCAATTCAATATGCATAACAAAATAATAATACTGGATAATGGAATGATTTACCAGTATGCAATCAAATATTCATGTATTCGGACATTCATTCATTCATTCATCCAAACACTTATCCATGCATTCATCCAAGTAATCATCCATACATTTATCAGCAACTCAATGATTTTCTTATGATTGTATCAAGTACCTAGGGCGTTTCTTTAAACAAGCAATGGGTTTTCCCCGTTATTTGGAATTTTGAGGGAGAGTGGATGTGTTGCGGAGATATTTGGAGGAAAGTATTTGGGTACTCTAGTGTCGCGTGTTAATTCCATTTTTCATTTCTTTGACGGTAGACCTCTGTGGTAAGGTTTTTAAAAATGACTAACTAGGTCTTATCACTTTTTGAAAGAAAAAGAGATTTATATCAAAATGGGGGGATTCGAATTTTGGAAAAGTAGTAAAAATTTGGAGTCGCCACCGGCCACTAAGGTAGGTCGGACACCACAAACCAGAGATTCGTTTAAAATGGGTTCGGGAGTTGGTTACGTGTGGGGAAGGGTTAGCCGGCGCCTCCATCACGCCCGGAAATCGGTACCAAATAACTTTTTGCCTTTAAGCGATAGAAATTATTTAAGATCCAAAGTGAATTTAATAAAGACGTTCTTAAATGAAAATGTGGCTTAAATGATACAAGCTTTATCGAATCGTGGCTTTGGAATTAATTGAGCATTTAATTAAAAAGGATGACGGTACACTGGACCATTGACTAAACCAACATCATATAAGACTGACTGCCGTGTTAGTTTAGGGTTCGTATCCCGTACGTTACCTTTATGCATGATGCAAGCAAGTAAAGGATGATGCATGGCATTTTCATTTTTACGCTTTCGCTTACCTAGAGACGGTGAAAATTAACCCAAATATTCGATCGACATCCACTAAGATAGGACTGCCATATCACGAATACCGGAGTTAATTAATGCCTCTCTTTGGGTATATTTTAAGTCCAATTATAATGCTTAATAATTACTGGGCCTCATGGATGACAAATGTAGATGCATGTCATAAAAGTATTAAAAGACAAACAAAAGCCCACCCCAGGCCCTATCTTAAAGGTTCGAATTATGGAAATTTAATTAGTGGTCTAATTATTTATTACGTGATTCTAATATTAAATCCTAGGTCATTTAAATCCTAATCAAGGGGCTCGAATCAATTATGAATTAACTCGTGACATTTCGTCTAAATGTGATATATTAATTTTAATCTTTAAAGAGAATATGGATAAACTTAATCTAAGCTCTAAACCTAAACCGACTTAATTGTTCGAACCGTGCCCCTATAAGGCGGGCACACGATCCGAGACAATTAAACCGATCGAGCTAACTTAAAAACTAATTTAACTAGCCCAAGCCCAATCTACAAAAGCAAGAAGCCCGAAAAGATAATAAACTAACCCACTTAAAACCTAAGGCCCCAAAAAAGCCCATATTAAAGAAACTTAAAAACTAACCACCACGAGGCCCATTTTACAATCTAAACATGCATTAACTTATTAAGCCCAAAAAGGTGATTTCACGATTTTTAGAGGCGAACCACAATATTCGAACGTGAGAGCCACCTAAAAACTAATAAATCGCGTTTAGCATTTTAATCCACTTCAACCATTAATCACAAGCTAGGCATGCTTCAAGACCATCAAAAGGCATAACATAACCACAAACAAAGCATATATTCGATACAACAATAACAAATATGAAGCATAAAAAAAATCAACCCGCAACACTCTAAAAAACATGCTAGAGCCTTAACATATTCGATAAAAAACAGCACATGGCAAAAGAACGAGCATTAATATCGCACCAAATAACAAAGAGACAAGAAAACAGTGCCAAAATGTAAGGGATGCAAAACACCGTGGCAAAATCGAAAAGAAATAAAAAAAGGCATTAAAACTGCGGACGGTGACCAAACTGAACACGGAACAAAACCACGGGGACGGGGCGGATGATTAGACCAGGGGTGACTCGATTTGGGGACGAGATTGAAGACAGACAAAGAAAACCAGGGTGATACTCACCGTCTAACCCTAGCCGAAACTCTATAAATATTCCCCTAACATTTCAGACACCCCTTTTTCCCAACAGTCTAACCCTAGCCGCCACCGAAACACCTTCTCTCTCGACTCTCTAACGCCAGTCGGTGATACTCACCGTCCGGCAACCTTAAAAACACCCTGACCAAAAAAAATCGAACCCTAAAAACAAAAACGACCCCTTAAAGAACCCCCTTTTCATTAGACTCTCTTTAGAACCAACCCCGACACTCTCTTCGTTTTCGAAATGAAACCCTAAAAAACCAAATAAAAACCCTTTGGACTCAAAGATGGAACGGCACATAGACAAAAAAAAGATCTCTCTCATCTCCCCTGGCCAAGTCACCCTTTGGAGCCACTAGAGGGCCATGATTATTCTCGGCAGAGGAGTGAGAAGTTGAAGAAGAGAAGACAAAAGGTAAAAAAAGCTTTCCTCTTTTATTTTATTTACATGCAACACTGGAATTGAGTATACTTGAATACTATGGCTGAAATCACTATTGCTCTTCGTGCTTTTCTCAGAAGATCATGAATCCCGTTACAATGTGTTTCGATTCGGCTTTATAGTCGAATTTCTGATTGTTTTACATTTTAATTTTTTGGATAGAAAATGTCCATTGGCTCGTACGCTTCTTTTGGCCGGATTCATGTGTGACTCTGCCCTATCATTCCCCTGCCATTTCTGTTGTTGCATTTTGTTTCCTCTTTTTTTTCTTGCTTTTTTTGCATTTTTCTGATCCTTGTCTTTTGCGTGCATGATTCGTACGGCGAGGGACGGACGTGGCTGCTGAGTTGGCCTCTAGAATGGCCGTCGACGTACAGGAATGGAGACGTGGCAGCGGATGATTGGCTCTCGGGTGAACTCGAAACGTCGGGCGTGCGCACCACGCGCGCGTGTGGTGATCTGAGGCGACACGCGTGGACGCGCTTGTGATCTTTGTGGCATCCGGACTGTCAGATCACATTTCGATCCAACGGTCCAAGCTTGAGGAGGCGCGAGATCATCCTAGAGACCCTAGGGTTTCTGTGGAGGAGGCAATCTGGAGCGTTGGATCTTCGTTTGATCCGAGGACTCTGATCGTGCGGCGCAGACCTGGGAAACCCTCTCCTAGGGTTTCTTGCAGCTTTCATCTAGGATGTTAGATCTAATCCAGATCTGACGGCTGGTAATTGCCTGCGTAAAACAACATTGGGTTAGGGTTTCTGATCAGAATTGGGCCAACATCTGGGCCAACGGGCCATGTAATAACCTTTTTTAGATTATTTTCTTAATTGTAAATGGACTCTGATATATAATTGGGCTTCTATTTTAATTGGGTCTTTATTTACTATGTGTGTATCCATATTTTTGTGTTTTCCGATTTGATAATAATAATAATAATAATAATAATAATAATAGATAATAACACTATAGACGATAACATGGTGACAATGATATTAACATAACAATGATAAATAGTAAATAATAGTAAAATATAATAATGATAACAATCAAAATATAGTATGTAATAATACTAACAATAATATGTAGCATATAATAGTATCGGTAACAATATAAGTAATACTAATAAATAACAATATGACAACAAAAGGGAACCGAACTGATAAACAAATATATGATCATATAATGCTAGTAGTAACACTTAGGTTTTTTTCATTTATGTTTATGAAAATAAGACAACATATATATATATATGAATTAATTTAAGTTAAACAAAGCCCAATGTAAATAAAAGCCCCTTTTTATTTAAACACATATAAAAGTCAATCAACCCGGACAAAATTAGTGATTACAACCTCAAAGCTTCCTTGAAACCTGCACACATCGACAGCTCAAAGAAGGAGGTTGATGAGTGCATAAAGAACCTATATTTTAGACCCTTTTACTTAGCATATTATATGTGTTCGAAAGCATATTGTTGCATTTAGGAGTAGTTTGCATATAGTTATGGAGTTATGGTGCTTGAGCTTAATGTTTATATATATATATATATATATATATATATATATATATATATATATATATATATATATATATATATATATATTGGTGCTATTAATGAGAAAGGTAGTGTTTTTTGCTGGTGCTTGCGTAGAAAGTAACGGAGCAATGGAGTATTGGAGCATCATTCTCGCGTGATGGAATTGATGCTACAAAATCGTTGCGACGTTGGAGATGAATCTTTGACCTTTTTTACGGTTAATTAACGCGTGGAACCATCTCCTTTATGAGACATTAATGACGTGGAAAGCAAAGATCCTCTTTGCTAGATCACATGACACTTTATTAAAAAAACGTGTGACAAGATATTCTTTTATTGAACATTTAATAACGCGGAAAATCATGATCCTCATTAAAATATTACTTGCACTTTAGGGTTTTTAAAACCCTAATAGAGCCACCTCTATATAAAGACACCAAGGGCAACAATTAAAAAAGTTGCAATTAATGCACAAATATGTAGAGAAATTTTTATTCGAGGAAACAACCTATTTGTATTCTACATCAAAGAATCAACATTGTCGAAGGTCAAGAGGAGTCTCCAAGTGCTGAAAACTATCGAGAGAGGCTTGAGGAGATTGGATCGATGCATCATCAGTTCAAGGGCATGAAGAAGAAATTTTAGGACGCTTTGATTCTCTTTCTCTCTTGCTTTATTGATTGCCATAACTTGTTATTTTATTATTTTTATGAATTTTATTTAGTCAGACATGAGCTAAATACTTGTTGTCCGGTTTATTGTTTTTAATATTCTATGTTTTAATTAGTTGTTCAATATTGTAGCTTTTATTGCTTACCTATTATGTTCATTGTTCTTCATGCATAATTATTGTAAGAGCTATCGAGACAGGCCTTTTAATTATTGATCTGTGGCTTAATATCGAGAGAGTTAAGTTAGACAAACGTGAACAGTGAAGCTTAACCTGTTAACTTAGGTTCTAATCCAGCTTAGACATAAGTTTAGGATTTCTATGACTAATAAAGGGAACTTGAATAGATAATAATTTTTAGGGTTTACGTAGACATGTATTGCCATAACACCCTGTTATCAACTTCTAGGTATCAAGAGAGTCTATGAGTTAATTAGAAAACCCTTGTCGAATAGATAAGTGAATCAATTGGTTAACGCAGACATGTATTGCCAACTACTATAACATTCGAATGGTAATTAGCATAGTTCTTAGGCAATAAACCCAACATCCATTCTCATTACATATCTTTGCTACAACATCTTTTTATTCTCGATAATTGCTTCACTTTACTTTTTCTTGCAATAACATTAGTTTCTAGTTTATTCATCATACCGCACATCATTATTTTATTAACTATTTCATGCAACCACTTTGAGTTTATCACTCCAATCCCTATGGGTTCGACACTCGATACTTATCACTTTATTACTTGTGCGACGAGTATACTTGCTCTAAAGTGTGCATCTATATTTTATGCATTAAGTTTTTGGCGATATTGTCAGGGATTGGCAATTGGTGATTATAACTTAGTAGTTGCACTTAACTTTTAGTTTAATTCTAATTTTTATTTTCTTTGTTATTTTAGGTGTGTTACACATGAATGGGCATAAACATGCGGGGAGGTAAAGGTAGATCTATTCGAGAGTATCTTACACCCACCATTGATGAACTATACCCAACCACTAAAGCTTTTCAAGAGAAAAGAATGGATAGTTTTTATGGAGATAATGTTTTTCCATGTCTCTCAACACAAGCTGCGACATTGAGTAACACGGTCACATCAATGCAAATGTCGGGAGCAACCCAAAGAGTTCATGCCGTGGGAAATTGTTGTGATTATTGTGGGGGACAATATTTATTTGAAAACTTCCCATACAACCCTGATGGATACTGCTACAAGGAGGACCGTAAAATAAGTATCAGGGACCACCATGAAGCTTACGACCAATGGTGTAACCAACAACAAAATCTTTCATGTTATGATCAAGGAGCTGAAAATTTTTATGCCAATAATAGCTTGCTGCTGCAGCACACATGTCATGGCAAAAGTTGAATGCTCAAGAAGATGAAAATTTGTATGGACCTTATAATCAAGCTGCATCACCAAAGTTCAAACCATTGCCGCATCAATGACGAAAAAAACTTGAATGCGTGGTAAGTATCGAGTGTCGAACCCACATGGATTGAAGTGATAAACTCAAATGGTTGCACAAAAGAGTTAGTAAAATAATGATGTGTGGTATGATGAATAAACTAAAAACTAATGCTAATGCAAGAAAAAGTAAAGTGAAGCAATTATTTAGAACAAACAGATAATGTACAAAAGATATGTAATGAGAATGAATGTTGGGTTTATTGCCTAAGAACTATGCTAATTACCATTCGAATGCTATAGTAGTTGGCAATACATGTTTGCGCTAACCAATTGACTCACTTATCTATTCGACAAGGTTTTCTAATTAACTCCTTGACTCTCTTGAATAGATAATAAGTTGTTAGGGTTTACGCAGACATGTATTGCCACAGAACTATGTTATCAACTTCTAGGTATCGAGAGAGTCTAAGAGTTAATTAGAAAACCCTATCGAATAGATAAGTGAATCAATTAGTTAACGTAGACATGTATTACCAACTGCTATAGCATTTGAGTGGTAATTAGAATAGTTCTTAGGCAATAAACCCAACATCCATTCTCATCACATATCTTTGCTACATCATCTGTTTGTTTAGGATAATTGCTTCACTTTACTTTTTCTTTTAGTTTCTAGTTTATTCATCATACCACACATCATTATTTTAGTAACTCTTTCATGCAATCACTTTGAGTTTATCACTCCAATTTCTGTGAGTTCGACACTCGATACTTATCACTTTATTACTTGTGCAACAGGTATACTTGCTCTAAAGTACGCATATATATTTTACGCATCAGAGGTTACCCTCTAAATTATAAAATTTACATGTACAACGAAAGAGATCTATTCTTCGGATATCTAAGTTCTAAACCACCTGAGGTGGCCAACACTATTTTTAAATGTAAAGTTATAAAATGAAAAAGAAAGGAAAGAGAAGGGGTTGGGCCGGCGGTGTCCCTTTCGCACGCTAGCCTAGTGTGCTCTGAAGGATCCCGATCATTCGTGGGGTCGATCTTTTTAGCTTCTACAGGTGCCTCGCGAACTGACTAGAGATGATAACTTCCGATGGCTTTTACCGAAGCTTCCGTAGTTTTTTCCCGGTTCTATCTTTGCGAGGCGATCAGACAGTTTCTGGGTTTGGTTCCTTTTGGGGAATACACCTCGCAAATGCAGTGTGAGTAACTGGTGGTTAAGGTATGTGAGGTGTTCGCATTTTGACCACCGTATCGATGCCTCACGGCGGTGGGATGCCAAACTTTCATCGGTGGATCTGGCGAGAAGTTGTCACCCCGTCAACACCTTGGCGTAACCCTCATATGTGTGTAGCTAGGAGTTGTCGTCCCATCTTTTGTACTTCTTTCTTCTTCACGGTTGAGACGACTTTTAATGGGATGGATATTGCGACAGATTCTTTTGGTCGAAAAATGCTTCATGCTCATTGCCCCAATTGTTGATGTCAAAAATGTTAGACAGCAGATAGGGAGGTGAAGATGGGGATGGGGACGGTGGTTTATGGCGGTTCACCCATTTTGAGGTGAGCGAAGAGCCACTGATAATGGTGGAGAAAGAAATGGCGGAGGCCTTTTGCGTTGGGAGTTCCACTTGGTCGTTCCCTTATGATCAGGGGGTATATGTAGGCAAGCGGTATTGCTTGGTGAGACTGAGCCAACCTAGTGACGGCTATTGATAGATTGGCAGAATAAGGTTTAGTCTTCAGCCGATAGGCTTTTCAGTCTGGCCAGATGGGTTGGCAGACTAGACTTTGACTGTCAGTCAATAGCCTTAGCTGGTGAGTCGGACGGATCTAATGGTTGTCATGTCGAAAGTAATCCAGATGCAAACGCTTCGACATCCATGGTATGGAGTTCCGAAGGTATGTCCATTTTTCGGAAGCATAGGCGGAGTATAACTATTATTATTTTTTTATTATAAAACACTATTTTTTATCAATAGAAATACTTTATTATTAATCATAAAAATCAGCACAGGATCATACTTGAATTTAATTCATCCAATAATTTAAACTCAGTTTTTCAGTAATCAAACTAAATAAAAAAATCAGCACAAGACCGTGCCTAATGAAACAGTAAAGTCAAAACAAAGCCACTACAAACTAAAACAAAACAGCAGCAAATCGAACACCTAGGCAACGTCCCAGGTAGTTAGTATATTTATTTTATTATAATAGTAATAATAATTATATAATATATTTATCTATTTTATTATACTATTTATTGTAATTATTTTTATTATTATCATTTTTATTATATTCATTTTATTATTTTTCTTATCACTTTTATTATTATTATCATATCTATTTTAAGAATTGAGATTTTTATTGTATATATATATAGTAGAGGCTAGATGATGTTAAATAATGTCATAAAATGTAAATTTTAAATTTTTTTTGTCAAATCAAGTTATGTTCGGATCTGAATATCCGCTTCGAAAATTATGATATTTAAAAATTCAAATATCTAAAAAAATTAGATTGAATACGGATCGGTATTAGCTAAACTCAACATTGCTCTATTAGCCAAGCAAAGTTGGCATGTTATTTGGAATCCCTCATCTCTTGTTGTTTGTCTGCTAAAAGCTAAATATTTTATGGACATATACTCTCTACTCCCCAGCCTGATCAGTCTCTTTTTAAACAACTTTGGTAGATCCCTTGCCCCTCTAAATTCATGATCTCAACAAATCTATGTATCAAGAGGGTGGCTCAACATCCCTACTGCTTAACTTCACCAAGGACAGGGACCATGTTTCACTGCGCTAAACTTCTTTGGCATAACTTAAACTTTTCATGGACAACAGATATTGACAACATGGATTTTAAAGAGTGCTTAGCTTGGTTATTTCGCAATAGCTCTGGTCCTAACACATTGAAGTTATTGTGATTATTTGGACATTGTGGCACACTAAAATTAAACTCTATCATGATGATATTCTACAGACATTCGATGATATAATCAAGTAAGGGTTGAACTAGGGGTGTAAATAAACTGAAATGAACGAATAAATATCAGTTTTGTTTTTTTTTTGTGTCTTTTAATCTTCAGTTTACTTTACTCTTTTCGCAGGCTTTTAGCTTGTAACTTTTTTTCTCTCACTAATAAATATAAGCCGGTATTATTATCAAAAGAGATTTTTTTATAGTGGATATTTTTGTCTGTTGTTGTGGCACGTTTATTTTTCTTTGTTGTTATATTGAGTGCTTTAACCCTTCACTTGTATGATCTATTTTTCTTGAAAAGAATTAATTATATTTAAAAATAATAATTAAAACTAAATAAAATACATTGGCCATGTTTGGTAAATAGCGTTTTGGGTAAAAAATAGAGGTTTAAGGTATAATTAGAGGTTTGACTAGTCAAATTCGCTAATATTGATGTTTGGTAAATAGCGGATTGAAAGAGCGGATTGTGGTGAAAAAGCTAATTTTGAAAAAGCTCTTAATATGAGCTTTTTGAGATTAGAAGTTTGATATTAGAGTTGTAATGACTCTTTTACCCTTAACAATTACCAAAAATCTCCAAATAACCTAAATTAAATAATAATATTTTTTAATATAAATAATAACTTATTAAATATTGGACTTATTTGTTGTTACTACTAAATTATATGGTGACATTTGTAAGTTAATTCTATTTTTTTATTATCACATATTTATATGTGCATATAAAAAATTTAATAATTATATAAATAATAAATTAATATATAAATCTTTCAAATATGTTTAGGAAATTTATATTAAAAAATAATTTTTACAAATCTAATTAATATTTATTAGATACAAAATATTAATAACTGATAAATTATTCAAACAAGTATTAAATATAATCATGTCCTTATATGTCATTTTGCTTGTTTAAATAATCAAACAGCTATCAACTATCAGTTAATTTTACCAAACACTTTTATACAATAAGTTAATACAATCTGCTAGTCAAATCAGCTAATGCAATCAGCTAATGTAATCCGCTATCAGCTATCCGCTAATTGCCAAACAGGGCCATTACTTATTGATCAAATAGCTAATTAGTCAATCTTCAATTCAGTAATTTATATTCAAACTATTTTACTTTCATTTTTTATTAGGTTTGACCGAGCCTTCATTATTCAAAACAAATTATATTATTCAAAACAAATTATATTTTCTAAAAGAAATACATAAGCATCGATATAATTCCAAACAACATTTGATATTAATAAACATGAATTAAAAAAATCATCCAGTGAATTCAGTCAATGCGATAATTTCTTGGAAATTACTAAAATATTAGATGTGGAAATCATTCAAGAAGCAGTAATTATGACAGTAACTTCCATGTACATACCAATATATTTTATGGTTTTATTTTAATCAAAGTTTCAATAGATAAATAAATTCAGACAAGCAAAATTGAGTTTATCTATCCATCTAATATTCAATTGATTAGTCGAAAACCGACTTTGTTGACCTAAAAACTAATAGACTTTCATAGTTCATGCACATGAAATCACTTACGTCAACATTTTTATGTATATGTACACATATAAAATCTCTTCATCGGGGATAAACCAATCTCGAAATCAAGTCTTCATTTGCTCTGAGAACATTAAAAAAAATGGAGTTTCTTCAAAAACCAATTCCGGGTACCTTGAAGAGGTTCTGGAGAAGGCGGCAGTACCAAAAACTAAAGGGCGGCGAAGCGATCACGAAGAGAAAGAACATAAAAGTTACAAGGATCGGAGGGGTGTCGCAGAGGTTTTGGAAGATCAAAGCGGTGCCGAAGGTACGATGGAGGATAATTGCTTCGCCGACGAAGTTTTTGACGAAGCTGAAAAATGGTTACATGAATATGATGCTGAGATTAGGTGGGATCGTTTGGTATTTGAGTGCGGAGAACGAATTCGGAGGAAAACGGATTCCCAAAGCTCGAAAAGTTGGTTTGGGTTATTCAAACTCTGAATTTGATCAAAGGCTGTTATATGAGATTTACAAGAATTTAATTCCTGCTCTTGAACTATATGGATGATCCACCTTGTATTTACATCTGTACCAAATGGGTAAGGATTGGATCTTGGATAATTATTTTGTAAATTTGGATCGCCTAAATTCGAGTTCCTATTATTATTTATTAATACATTTTTATTTAAATCTAATTATAAAATACATAAATGTTTATATAATCAGTTTTTTGAAATATTTTATTATTTTGTAATCGCCTCATCAGATCTTACAGTTGGATTTAAATAGAAGATTAAAAAGTATCGAGGATTGCAATTTGCAACCACACCCTTCGATTTTAGATTCAATTAATTGAATCGGATGATTTACTATTGTTTGTTATTATTATTTAAAAAACATGTATTTTCCCTTAAAAAAAAGCAAAAGAGATGCATTTAGCTTAATGTTAGTATCTTTAATATAAAATTAAGAGCCTGAAAGTAAAAAAATGATTTAACCATTGTATTCAATTTATTGGTTGACTAATTCAGATCATGTTTGTAGAGGCTTAATGTAGGGACTCTCTTAACCCAGTTTTATCAAATTACAATACCAAGATTTAAATATCTAACCTTGCTTAAATGATCTAGCGCCTTATTCTGCGGATGAGGGCAGGATGTCTAAAGCAACTCTCGTTTTACAGAGTTCGTTAGCGAGTAGAGAGAGTTGTGGATGAATCTCGGGTGCAAAAGCGAGGGAGAGGCAGACCACGAAAAAACCCTTGGGTGTCACAAGGAATTGCAAATGGTTGTTTTTTAAATTCAGATGCCTTGAGTCGTAAGAAGACAATTTTAAAGGAAGCATGGTAGACGTTAGATATGAGCAATATTCTTGGGGCACGCACCGTTGGCAATGATGAAGATATTGTGTTATGAAGCAGGATGGGCCATGCAACGTAAACGGGAATGAGAGTGGAGAGTCAGTTAATCCAGTCCAAGCAGTTGGCCACGCAGATGTGTTGGCGCGAAGAAGCAGCAGGCCTAGAAGGGTGCCCAACAAATTAGACGACTTTGTCCTCACTTAGGAGTGAGAGAGCTTATAAATAGGGTTGTTTTATTTGTTTTTGGCATGTAAAAACCTGGATATTTTCAACTTTCTCTCCCATCTCAGTGCTACTATTTCTTTCTCACGCAAACTAGCAAACACCCGATCCACACACACAACATTGGTGCTTTCATTGCGTCTTTCACCATGGTTAATCATTCTGAGTCCATTAAGTTGCTCCAGGATACATCTGCCCTTCATGCCCAGTCTCTCTCGTCCTTGCAAGCTCACGCGGACGAGCAGAAGCGTTGGAATGACAGTACGGAGAAGACCTTGCAGGAGATGGCTAAGCAACTTCACAACATCTCTGCTCAGCTGGGGATTGCGGCGTCTGCGTCAGGCGACAGTGAGATCTCGTCAGTTAGCAACGGGAACCGTGGAAAAATGAAGCTCCGTCCAGAGAAGGATGATGCATTTCCATTTTCTCCGAAACCGGTGCAAGTGGAGCTTCCGTTGTTCTCGGGCGTTGATCCGGAGGAGTGGATCGCGTCGGCTCAGGATTTTTTTGACTTCTACGGCACAGAGGACCACCATCGCGTTACGATGGCTTCGTTTAGGATGGATGGCATTGCCCGGAAATGGTTCCGTTGGATGCAACGACAACGGCAATTGGTGGGCTGGTCTCATTTGGTCGATGCTATTCACAAGCGATTCGCGGTGATGAAGATCGAATCGCCTGAGGGTCAGCTTTCTAAATTGACTCAGAGCTCCACCGTGATTGATTACCAGACTCGTTTTGAGGAGTTAGCCTTACGGACTTCTAGTTTGTCGGATGAGTTTTTGACACAGTGTTTTATATCAGGGTTGCGATCGGACATTAAGACCGAGGTTTTGAGTCACCGGTCGAGTTCGATGGTGGAGGTTTCCGCGTTGGCTCGGTTTCATGAAGCACGTTTCCAGGATAAGCGCTTGGCTGGTCGTACTTCTAGCTCGCGTTTACCACCATTGTTGCCTACGCCAGGGACACCAATTGACTCCAAGTTGCAGCCTGGACGTCCACCTCCACTGGACAATCAGAGTGGGTTGCCCTCCCCGCAGCCTCATCGTATTTCCTCGGCTAAAGCTCAGGCGCGCCGAGCGAAGGGTCTTTGCTACTATTGTGACGCTAAGTACGTGCCCGGGCACAAATGTCGTGACCCTCAACTCTTTTGTTTGGATGATGATTTGGTGGATGGCTCAGTCCCGGATGTGGCCCCTATAGAGGAGGATGGTGGGGGTAAGGAGCAGTCGTTGGTCTCGTTTAATGCTTTGGCCGGTTGTTTTCACCTGAATACTATTCGTGTTGTGGGCGAGATTAAAGGTAAACCAATTTGGATTTTGATTGAAGGAGGCAGCACCCATAATTTCGTTCAATCACGTGTGGCTCAATTTCTTGGCCTGCCTATTTCGCCAGCTCCTAATTTCCGCGTGATGGTGGGTAATGGCGATAAGTTGTCCAACGAAGGATGTGTCCGTGATTTGCATCTCCGTGTGCAGGGGACAACGATTCATACTGACTTTTACGTGCTTCCTTTGGAAGGTACGGAAATGGTTCTGGGCGTGACGTGGATGGCCACACTTGGCCCCATTACTATAGATTTTTCCACTTTGCGTTTTCAGTTTCAGCAAGACTCTCAGGTTCATTGTTGGTATGGCGAGCAGCCGGATGGGATTCAACAGGTTCAGTTACATTTTTTACGACGTTTATCGTCGACTCATTCGATGGCTGCTTGTTATTATTTGCATATGCATGTGAGTCCGAGTGATGACGTTGATTTGGTGCCTCCTGATTTGGCAGCTATTTTGATCGATTTTGCTTCAGTGTTTGAGCCTCCACACGATTTACCACCTCCTCGCGCGAGCGATCATGCAATCCATTTGCAGCCCTTGGCCAAACCAGTGAATGTACGGCCTTATAGATATCCTTATTTTCAAAAGGCAGAGGTGGAACGGAAAGTGCAACATATGCTCGACCACCACTTAATTCGTCCAAGTACTAGTTCGTTTTCTTCACCGGTCCTTCTCGTCAAAAAGAAAGACGATACGTGGAGGTTTTGCGTGGAATATCGCGCCTTGAATGCGATGACAGTTAAAGATAAATTTCCGATCCCAACGGCCGAGGAATTGTTTGATGAGCTTGGGTCGTCTCGGTTCTTTTCCAAGCTTGATTTACTAGCGGGGTATAATCAAATACGGGTGAAGGAGTCCGATGTGCACAAGACGGCGTTTCGTACACATGATGGGCATTATGAATTTCTTGTCATGCCTTTCGGCTTGATGAATGCTCCCTCTACCTTTCAGGCTACAATGAACGAGCTGTTTCGGCCTTATCTTCGCAAGTTCGTATTGATCTTCATTGACGATATTCTTATATATAGTCGGTCATGGGAAGATCATTTGCAGCACGTTCGTGTGTTACTCCAATGTTTGCGCACTCATGACTTTGTGGCCAAGCGATCCAAGTGTTCCTTTGGTCGCTCGTCGGTTGAGTATTTGGGCCATATTGTGTCAGGCGAAGGGCTTGCGGTTGATCCTACGAAAGTGCAAGCTATTCGCGAATGGGCTGTTCCGACCACGGTCAAAGAGGTCCGCAGTTTTTTGGGATTGGCTAGCTACTATCGTAAGTTTATTAAGGGGTTCGCTTCTATCGCTGCTCCCAATTCGGATTTGCTGCGCAAGGGTGTGAATTTTGAATGGACCACCGCCGCTCAAACTGCTATGGATCAGCTCAATGAGCGCTTGTGCTCGGCTCCAATCTTGGCTCTGCCAGACTTCGATTCGGTGTTCCAAGTGGAAACCGATGCTTCAGCTGTTGGTATTGGGGCTGTGTTGACACATGGAGGAAAGCCATTGGCTTTTTTTAGCCAAAAGCTGTGTCCACGTATGCGTCATGCATCGACCTATAGCCGCGAGATGTTCGCGATTACTCAAGCGGTGGCGAAGTGGCGTCAGTATTTAGTTGGCCGCAAGTTTGTCATTGTGACGGATCAGCGCTCATTGCGGGAGTTGAATCAACAAACGATTCAAACGTCGGAACAACAACGTTGGCTATCGAAGCTTGTTGGGTATGATTTTGATATTCTCTACCGTCCGGGCAAGCTGAATGATGTCGCGGATGCTCTGTCTCGTGACCCGAAGGTGGTGTGCATGGCTTTCTCTCGGCCACTTTTGGGTATTGTTGAGGCTATTCGCGCTGTTAGTGCAACGGACGCGGATATTCAACGCATTTCTGCTCATTTGCTTCAAGGGGGGTCGTCGTATGCCGGTTATACTTGTCATGAGGGGCTGTTGTTATGGCATGGACGTGTGGTTGTTCCTCGCGAGACGGCTCTGCGCACGCTGCTGTTGCGCGAGTTTCATGGGTCTGTGTTAGGGGGTCATGCCGGCATTTCACGCACGTTTCATCGACTTTCTGCCAACTTTCATTGGGCTGGTCTTCGTGCTGATGTTCGTCGCTTTGTCACTGAATGTCAAGTCTGTCAACGCACGAAGAGTTCGTGTTTGTCTCCGGCCGGTCTCCTTCAACCGTTGCCTATTCCGACTCAAGTCTTCGAAGATATTTCCATGGATTTTGTGGTTGGCTTGCCGAACTCTGAGGGTAAGGAAGTTATTTTGGTCGTGGTGGATCGCCTCACAAAGTATGGCCATTTCTTTGGGTTACCTCGGCATTTTGACAGTACTCTTGTGGCTCAAGTGTTTGTTCGGGGCGTGATTAAGCTTCATGGGATTCCTCGAACTATTGTTTGCGACAGGGACCGTGTGTTTATGAGCGCGATGTGGACAGAGTTGGCTCGTCTCCAAGGTACGGAGCTGTGTTTTTCTTCCGCCTATCACCCCCAATCCGACGGCCAAACGGAAGCGCTGAATAGGATACTTGAGATGTATTTGCGTTGTATGGCGGGGGATGATCCGAGTCGCTGGTTTCGTTTTTTGCCGTGGGCAGAATTCTGGTACAATACGGCCTTTCAAACGTCAGCAGGTATGTCTCCTTTTCGGGCACTTTATGGCCGTGAACCCCCGACGATCTTGACCTATGTGGAGGGCAGTTCCAAACATGATCAGCTCGCCCCTGCTCTTCTCGATCGGGATGCTGTGTTGAAGGAATTGAAACGGAACTTAGAGCACGCGCAAAATCGGATGAAATTGCAGGCTGATCGCCATCGGCGGGAGGTGTCTTTGGAGGTTGGTAGTTGGGTGTTCGTTCACCTCCAACCGTATCGGCAACTATCGCTTCGGTTACAACGTCAACACAAGTTAAGCCCGCGATATTTTGGTCCGTATCGTATTGTTAAACGGGTGGGACCGGTGGCTTACAAGCTTGATTTGCCCGACTCGACGCAGATTCACCCGGTGTTTCACGTGTCGCAACTTCGACCGTGTAAGGGTTCTCCTGTGCAGCAGGTTACACCTTTGCCTTTACTCCGTGAGGATGTGCGACCGAGGCTTTCTATGCCACACCTTGAGGACAAGGTGGATTCTTCAGAGGTGGGCAGTGTTATGGAGCAGGATGGGCAATGCAACGTAAACGAGAATGGGAGTGGAGAGTCAGCTAATCCAGTCCAAGCAGTTGGCCACGCGGATGTGTTGGCGCGAAGAAGCAGCAGGCCTAGAAGGGTGCCCAACAAATTAGACGACTTTTTCCTCACTTAGGAGTGAGAGAGCTTATAAATAGGGTTGTTTTATTTGTTTTGGCATGTAAAAACCTGGATATTTTCAACTTTCTCTCCCATCTCAGTGCTACTATTTCTTTCTCACGCAAACTAGCAAACACCCGATCCACACACACAACATATTGTTAAGGATTTAGCAGGAGGAGATGAGGTTGTAGTCTTGGATTGAGTGAGGGTTAAGGGCTGCGATGGAATGAGAGCAGTCCAGGGGGAGATGAGGGAACAATTTTGCGAGTTGGTATGCTGTCTAGTGACAAAGACAGCAAGAGTAGCTGGAGTGCAGTGCATAGGCGTTATGTTGGTGGTGATGTGGTAATTGTTTTCTTCAGCAGTGGGTTGGTATGGTTTCCATCATGGATGTAGTGAATTTGTATTATTGTGGAGAGTTTCGACTGTGTCTAATAGTTTGGTGATGGGCGAGTGGGTTGTGGGGAACTAGATGTGCAGTCTGTTAATCTATGAAGGGTGGTGTCGAACAAAGTTTTGTGATTTCAGGGTAGCGTTGCACCTCGACTGTGTGAAGTTGTGGGGTTACCAGGCTTGCCTTTCTTCTTCGTTTTGTTTGTGTACCAGCTTACTTTGGTGTAGGTTTTCATCTCTTGGACCTATTTAATATTATCATGTGTACTCTTTTCCTCCATCTTAATATTATATATTTTTTAATGAAGCACGGGATAATATTCGTGTATAATTTTTGTGAATAAAAATCATATTTTATTGATCAAAAAAAGTATTGGTTCATACTTTCTCTTAACCTTTGATAAACACACACCTTGCAGATAAAGCTGATTAAACTCGGATCATCATCATCTTCTTTATTAATAGAATTATTTATTGGGTTCAATTAAATACTTTATTTAAATAAAAATATAATTCGATATTCAATAACAAATTTAGACAAAGGTTTAAATGGAATCTTTGAGATGTGTTAGACCGAGTCCGAGAGAAATTACCGATTTTTTTAAAATAAACTGCACACTTAGCCACTTATACATAGGGGTGCTCAAAAATACCCGGCTCAAACTACTTGATCCGTCGACCCGCCTACCCGATTGAAAATTACTGAGTATTTATTTGAAAATACCTGAATATTTCGGGCTGGGTACCCGACCCATAATTTTTCCAAGGTAGTCGGGCCAGGTTAGGGCCAAATTTTTTTTCTAACCAAATACTCGACCCGGTAATTTTAATATTTATATATTTTAAATTTTATTTTTATTTTATATTTCTTACTATTTTCCCTAAAATTAATTTTAAATCCTTAACTTCTTTTTATACTTGTATTATATACTTTTAAATTTTAAATTTTTCAAAAATATTTATATTAATTTTTTAATATGAGATTCAAAAGAAAAATTATGTTCGAGATTAATATTTTTAATACCTTCTTTTGTCGATAAACTTATATATATATATTTCTCTCTTAAAACTAACCTTAAATCAATAATTTTTGTGTTTGAAATATATATCATGAAATTTTATGTGTTTACTAAGTATTTTATTTTAAAAAATAGATTTAAAATATATATAAAAAAGTGAACCGAGTACCCGGTACCCAATTTTACGGGTACCCGATTTGCGAGTACCCAGTTCTTATGGGCCGGGTCACGGGCCAACTTTTGGTACCCGAAATTTTGAGTACCCGGATATGAACACACCTACTTATACAGGCCAGTCTTTAATTTTTCACAAAGATGTTTTTAAATATACAATATAATTTATTAAAAAATTATATTTTGATCGCTCAATTATTTACAATTGTTAACTCATTAACATAATCATGATAATAAAATAAAGGTAGTATCCGTTAATTAATATTCTTAACTCTTTGACAATGTACACACATTTTACATATAGAACGATTGAACTCAAGTTTTTTAGGATGAACAACATCAACTTTTCTACTAGACCACATATTGAGTTCATATGATACTATAATTTTATAAATATTATTTAAATTTTACGTTATAAAACTGAAATATTATTTAAAACAATATAATATTTAATGTATTTATAAAATATAAAATAATATATAGGCTTAATATAAAAATAGGTGCCTAAACTATACATCTTTTTAACTTTAAGTGCCTAATTTTTTTTTGGTAAAGATATGTGCCTACAATTTCAATCGTTATAATTTTGAGTGCTCGACCATTTAAAAAATAATTACTCGTTAAGAACGTGACATGTTGTATATTTTTTAATTTAAAAAATGAAAAAGAAAAACAACTTAAAAAAACTTAAAATTTAAAAAAATCCCCCAAAAGCCCCAACCCTAATACCCAAAATTAAAAATTCTCTAAATTGTTGTCGCTTCCGTCGCTGAACACCACCATTACCGCGCGCCAATGAAGGCCATCACCCATTTTTTCCAACCACCCATCGCCGATAACCAACTGGAGGAATGCCAATCGGACAGCGAATGGAGAACACGAATGGTTATGGTCGAACGATGTTCGGTTGGCACACTAAACGACGGTTACCGGCGATGGGTGCGGCCTCTGGCAACGACAGCAACAGCAGTGGTGGTCTGGAGAGTTTGTCGTTTTGGGTATTGGGAATTTGGGGTTTTTTTAGATTTTGAGAATTTTAAGTTCTTTTTTAAAATATATTTTCAAAATAATAATAATAATAATAATAAATGCAACGTGTCACGTTCTTAATGGGTAACAATCTTTTAAACGGTCGAGCACTTAAAATTGTAACGGTTAAAATTTTAAGCACCTATTTTTACCCCAAAAAATACTTTAGGCACCTAAAGTTCAAGAAAGATATAGTTTGGGCATTTTTTTAAATAAGCCATATATATTATATTTATAAATTAATATATTATAAGATATTTATAAAATGACATATTTGTAAAACAATATATTTATAAATATGGTAATTATTCCATGCATAAGCGCTTGTAGAAACAAAGTTTCCACAAATGCTTTAGTTTTAGGTTTAAAGATTTATTTTAGGGTCTAATGTTTAGGGGTTTAAGTGTACTACTTTTGAATTTAGGGTGTATGGTTAAAATTTAGGTTTTAGGGTTCAAATTTAGGGTTTATAGGAAAAAAACCTAAACCTCTAACCATATTACCCTAAACCCAAATCTAACCTCTAAACTCTAAATTCTAACCCTAAAACTAAGGCACCTGTGGAAACTTTTCGTTTCTATGTCGCCAGTGCATGAGATGTTTTCCCTTGTAAATATATTATTTTTATTATTTAAAAATTATTATCTTATCTTATATATTATTTTATGTTTATAAATATGTTATTTTATAAATAATATTTTAGTTTTGTAACATAAATTATAAATAATATTTATAAATTTAATATAATTATAAAATTCTTCATATTAAAGTTTTAAGTTGGTATAGTGGTTGAGCATAAGATTTTACTTCTAAAGTTCTTAGGTTCATACTTCAATAATTGAACATAATTTTTTTTCCAGTTTTCCTCTAAAAAATGATATCGTTTTTGTAACCCATCGTCCCGGTCTGGCCGGATGACCGGTCCGAGTGGGCCACACGGGGAAAACCGAAGCGAAACCCAAAGGGGTTCCCCCTCGGTTAGCAACCCTAAATTTTTTTTCATTTTAATCTTGTCACATTCAAACACCCAAATTTTAATCTTGACTATAGGCATATTAATTCCTATGTGTTTTTCTCTTTAAAAAGGCCAACACGTCAAAACAGTGCAGATTTAAGCAAAGGTTTCGAAATCTCCTCAAAAGGTTTCGAAACTTTGGCTGGCAGTGACCCCTGGAACCCAATTTTCACCAAAGGTTTCGAAACCTTAGGGAAGGTTTCGAAACCTTTGACCATAGTTTCGAAACCTTACCCAAAGGTCTCGAAACTTTGGTTGGCAGAAAGTCCTGGAACCTCAAACTCACCAAAAGTTTCGAAACCTTGGGTAAGGTTTCGAAACCTTTGACCATAGTTTCGAAACCTTCCCCAAAGGTCTCGAAACTTTGGTTGGCAGTAAGGTCTGGAAGCCCAGATTTCTGCAAAGGTTTCGAAACCTTACCCATGGTTTCGAAACCTTAGTGCAGGGGATCACTTACTGCCCAACCTAAGGACTTCCTAACAATGAGAAACACTAAGATCATGCATAGACATATGTAGAAGCTTAAAAAGGACCAAAGGCATGAATTAACACTCATAAGACTTGCACATACTAACATTTAAGCAACCATACATGAACCATAGGTAGCAACCAAGCAATTAACAAGGCATTCATACATAGCATTCATACAAAGGGCAATCTATGCATATATGGTCATACAAGCACGTAAGATTTCATGCCTTAGCAACCAAACAAATGGACATTCAAGGCATGCAACAACAACGATACTTATAGATCAAACAAGGCATCCAAGAATCAAACCAATATCGACATACATCAAAACTCAATCATCAAAACCTATCCCATTGCTTAACTATTACAATCTATTACTTAAAACTCATACATTGAGCTCACCGAAAGCAACACTTGGAGACCTTTCCTTGCCTTTGCCACCCATAAGCTATCAATCTGCATTGTCGAACAAAAGAGAGCGTAAGCATAAAAGCTTAGTGAGGGTAAGCTCATAAATCAAACCTTCGACAATGCAGGGTCCAAGCACGAGCAATTTCCATAATAAAATGCATGTTCTTACCTCCGATTCGCATAAGCCAAAATGAACATGATGCATGAACATATAGTCAACATTATGCCATGCTCAACAACCATAAGCTCAACTTAACATGATACATAATCCAAAGCATTAGCCACATCATATAACAATTCATAAGGACATCACATTTCATGTCATATAAGCACATAAGCATAATCCCACATTGGTATATACATACAACCTCATATTGGCACCTAGCTATGACCCGAATACGCGGATTACCCGTTGGAACGCATTTCCAACAACAACATTACCTCGGTGGGATTCCACTCATCACCGGTCCTTGCATGTGCGGGATTCCACTCATCGCCACATGCCCTACGGATGGGATTCCACTCATCATCACGTAGAAATATATAAAAGCTTCCGGTGGAATATTACATCACCGTACTCCTCCTTGGTGCCTTAACGCCACCAAGGCCACGTACGCTTTGACTCAATTTGTGTGCACACTCATCCTAATGATCGATCATTGTACCCAAGCATACTAGTGCCAATATAAATCAAACTACACAACTTTTTACAATATCAAATTCAATATAAATTTCGTGCCTAGCACGTACTCACCATGATTCTCCAAAATCATGCAATCCACAACACAACCTTATTTCACAAACCAACACCACATGTATGTCAACCGAACAATCATCTCATCATATATCCACATTTTATTTGTCATCAACATGCATATAAAATCAATACATTAAGCCATACTTTCACATACATGTGTATCACATTATACATACTCATCATGAGGCATATCAACGATTAAAGAGTACATCCAATGTCTCTAACTAAAGCTTAGGATTAGGCTACCACCCTAATCCTAACTCTAGGTGGGTCTACCAAGCCCAACCTAGTTCACATGCTTGAACCAACCACTTAAAAACCAATTTAAAAACATTAACCACTCACCTCTACCTCCAAGCTCAACTACCAAGCAAACATCACCTTCAAGTTTCCGGATTTCTTCAAGATGCTTCGCCGACCCAAATTCTTGCTTCTAAACAACCTCCATACAATTCAAACAACCTCAAATTAGCCCAACCTCAAAATACCAATCCGGGACACAATTCAAATACAATTTACAACACCGCAAGACATGACCAAACCCCAAACTTAGCAATTTCGGACAGCCCCAATACCTCTTCCAAAATCCATGTTTCCAACATCCATTGCACCCACAAATGATCCCAAATCAATCCCTAACCATAGTACTACCATTGGGCTATCAATTCCCACCTTAAACAACCCCCAAAACTCACCTAAAACCCTCCAAAACTCTATTTTCGTACTCATATTTTACCCAGCAGAAAATTCCATTTTCAAACACCCAAATGACATCTAAATGGTCCCAAATCATCCCCATAGCATACATATACCATCAGCCCTTTAATTACAACTTAAAACCCACCAAAAATCATCTTTTTGACACCTTAAAAATGGGTCTAAGAACCCACTTCGGATTTTCAACAAAACTCAACCAAATTGATATATGTTACACCTTTTAACATGATTAACTAAAGCCCCAACTCAATTTATCAAAACCAATTGGAAAACCCCTTTAAAAATCCAAACTTGATATAAACCCTAATTTTCAAAAGTTCATATTTTTAAAATCTAAGACCATGTATGAATAGGAAATGAAGAGGAGAGTTAGAAAATGATTTTACCTTTAAAAACGCCCTTGAATTGATGAAGAAATCAAAGGAATATAAGCTTGAAGTTTGAGAGGGTTTGAAGATGGTGGTGGGTGTTTCTCATGTTGGAATAATGGGAAAAGGGGAGAAGATGACAACTTTGAAAGTTGTCATCCTTTTTAAAAGTTTTTGGGCAAATTACAACATAAGCCCTTCCCTTTATACTAAAGTTCAATTAGGCCACATTTTAAGTTGGATTTATTTTAATTTAATTTTATTGACTCGAACTATAAACCCGGATAACTCCTAACCCCAAAACACGGGTGTTACAACTCTCCCCCACTTAAGGAAATTTCGTCCCCGAAATTCATCGATCACGGAGGGCCACTGAAACATGAACCTCCACGCATTCCTCTCTCACCACAACATACTAACCAACTCGAAAGACTTACCACGCAACACTTGCTATCTTACACTATGATCTCAACTGATTCTTCAAGACATGCCAATTTCAAACTCAACTCAATCTCTTCAGCAAATATAGCACGGAACAGATCTGACTCACATTTCTGAATCATAGATACACAGAACATATCTCAAACCCCTTTCTAACTCTGGTGGTAACCGCAACAGATAACAACAGAACTAGCCCGATTCACAAACTCATACAATATTGCTTGTACACTTGACTCATAACTTTCTCTGACTGGTCCTCTGTCTTCATCAATTAACCAAACACTATGCAGACGTCTTCAAAATTATTCTAGTTGAAATCTCGGATCTTCATTACTCACTTTTACTGCGAATCTTCCACGGATGTAACATACCAGAAGAAACTGAAGCTCGGTCTTGACACGCTGGCAATTTACACACTTACTCTCATACTGAACCACATTATTCACTCACTCATTCAGGAAGTACTCATCTTCAGCCCACAATACGTCTTCATACAACTCAGATGCAATACAAATGAACTATCGTGTGCTTCGACCAAAACAATACGTCTCAAAATACCATGCCAAACAGTACAACAATTCTATCTCTAACAATACAAACTCTATCATCTCTGGACTGTGTTCTGAAGGTCTTCTTTCCGCTATGTCTTGCACGTGAGGTGCCAAGGACCTGTCTTGCAACTGTTTCTCTTCAAACATTTTGACTCAATGTAGGTTCAACATGAAACTCGGCCACAAAACTACTATCATTTGATAAACGGGATTCAGCAATTGCAACTCGTAACTCAACTACTAATCTAACAACAAATACAACTCGGAACATCGGTTACTACGTAGACTCTCTTCAGATAGTACTCAATCTTGAGATCACAGTCTTCAAGCAATTCTAACTACTCATGTTGTTCAAGTTCCAACCATTCCCAAGTCTTCAAATATTTCAAGCTCTAATGATACGTACATATACACTGCACATTTCTTACTATAAAAGCTTTGTCTCTAAGTCTTCGAAGCAGTTACTGTAACGCCCCGGTTTTGGGCTTGGAAGTTTTGGGCGTTGACCGGTTCGGTCAAAGTGCTGTTCGAATCTAAAAAGGCGAAATTAGGAAAACCTAGTTCGGGTTGCATTAAAAATATGGAAAAATGTTCTAAAATCCTCTTTTAATATATATAAGTGAACTGTGAAATCAATTTTACAAAATGAGGTTTGGAAGGGTGACATTTTGGCTAGTGACCAAAATGTAATTTTTGAAAACTGCGTGACTGTTTTAAAAAGGATTGAAACTTTGAATCTTTAAGGAGCTATTTACCCAATGGGAGTTTCTCCAGATTTTCTAAATATATTAAATGATTAATTAAAAGGTTTTAAATATAAACAAAGTGGAGGGAAGATATTTTAGTTTTAACTAACTTTTATCTCAACTATTTTCTCTCATTTTCTCTCAAACCAAACATCTTTCTCCAGAGTTTTTCATCTGATTTTTGCCACTTAAATCTCTCTTTTCAATCCTCTTTTGATTGCTAATCATCTCATCAACAAAACCTCACCAATTGCCATTTGATTCTTCAAGCTTTTTGGTTCTAAAAGAGGAGAAACTCAAGTTTGGAGGTAAGAACGTCCTTCTCCTCTGAACTTCAAGTTCTTTACTGAAATTCCCAAGTTCTCAATCCTTAAATTGTGTTTTATAAATGGTTTCAAGGTTGTGTTATGGATCTTGGCTTTTAAATGCAAGATTTGATTGATTTTGGTGAATTTTCGTTGGATCTGTTAAAGCAGTGATTTGAGGTGTATAATTGGTGATAAATGAATGTTAATGTGATATGGAATTGAGTTTTAATTAATGCAATCCCGGATAGGTTGAATTTCCTAAGTTTAGCTTGTGGTTCTTGGTTGTTTTTGGGTGATCTTGTGGATCTGTTGTTGCTGGAGGTATAAGGATGTTGTTAGGTCCTTTTAGTTGTTAAATGATGTTTAATGATGCTTAGTTTTGATGGTTTATGGCTGGGCTTTGTTGAGGAGTTGTTTGGATGCATTTTCGGTTGTGTTTGGTGGCCGAAAATGGAGTGTGGATGAGAGCAGTGAGTTTAGGTGCTTTCATTGAAGCTATTAATGCATGATGATGCATTAATCTACTGTTTTAATGTGTTAAAACAGGGGAGTCATCTTTGGATCCAAGTGGTGGTGATCCGGAAGCTTGATTTGGTGTTTCGGCAAGAGGCGAAACGGAATCGGTGAGTGGATTTTGGTTTTCGGCTTTGAAACCAATGTTTTGGAGGTTTGGGAGCTTAGTCTAAGTCTAAACAACTTTGCTAAGCTCAAGAGTAAGTTTTCGGAAAAACTCTCTTGTTGAGGAACCATGTGATGGTTGGGTGCAATGTGTTTGTTGCATGTTTAAATTCTGTTTTTAAAGCATATCTAGCATGTGTGTTTGCTGAGATTATAAGCCATGTGTTTAAGGAAGCTCAAGGTTTGAGTTCCTTGTTTTTGAACATTGTATAAATGTTGTTTGATGCTTAAAGATGCATGATGTTTATGGCTTGGTTAAATGCTTTAAAACAGTGGATTATTGATGATATATGATGTATATTGGCAAGTGATGTTTTTTGAAAAGGTTAAGGTCACTAAGGTGGTTAAAAGTCCTTGAGTGAGCCTTGTTTACTTAAGAACATCAAGGTGGTTAAAAGTCCTTGGATGGTTCTTGTTACGGACACAAAGGTGTTTAAAAGTCCTTGTGTGGTCCTTTCCAAGGTGTTTAAAAGTCCTTGGGCCAAGGTGTTTAAAAGTCCTTGGGGTGATTCATATCATGGTGTTTAAAAGTCCATGGCCAAGGTGTTTAAAAGTCCTTGGGGTCAAGGTGTTTAAAAGTCCTTGAGGTGAAACTCGTTAAGGACACAAAGGTGTTTAAAAGTCCTTGTGTGGTCCTTGCCATGGTGTTTAAAAGTCCATGGGCCAAGGTGTTTAAAAGTCCTTGGGGATAAGATCACAATGGTGTTTAAAAGTCCATGTGTGAGTCTTATGTTGATCTTGTTTTAAAGATGGTAATTATCACTTGTGGCCAATATGACATGTTATGATGTGAAGCATGAGATGCTTGTTTAAGATTGCCTGTGAGCATGTCTAAATGTATTTTGAAGTATGATTTATAAATGAGTTTTATAAATGCATTATTGTGTGGTTCTAAGGAGCTTTCCTCACTAAGCTTTTGCTTACGCTCTCTCTCTTTTCTTAAACCAATAATGCAGAGCATTAAAGTGCATTGAGGGCAGCAAGGAGGGCAAGCAATCAAGTGGAAGTTAAGCTCATGTATGAGAAGGTTTTCTTAAACACTTTTAGCTTTTGGCATTTGGCAATGGGGGACCTATGTTGTTGTTTTGGGAGATGTTTGGAACTCCCTAAGTTGGATTTATGTTGTTGTTAATGTTGGTTTTTGTAATTGGCCATTATGTGTTGGTTTGAAGGCTTTTGTGCATGAATGGTTGCTTGTGTAGGAAGCATGCCTTTAGATTTGGGGCTTTTCATATATGTTGATATAATGATGATTGGTTGATGCAAATATGTCTCTTGTATGTTGTATGAGATGCTGGTAAAGTTTGATAGCAATTGGAGCATGATTGGTTGGTCAATTGCATGTTTAGGCAAGCAAATTTCTGCATTTTGTGCAGGCCGTATCGGAACAGTGCCTGCCGTTTCGGAACGGGTGCCTCGAAGCAGCCCAGGCGTCCGAAACGGGTGACACCGTTCCGAAACGGAAAGGTTACTGTCAGCCCTCATTTCTGTACGCGTTGTGGAACAGCCCCGCGTTTCGAAACGGGCTGTCTCCCGTTTCGGAACGGATGACCGTTGGGGGCTGACATTGGTAGTTATATGTTTCAAAATGTTTGCATTTTGGTCCTGAAACTTGTATGTGCAATTGTATGAGTTTGGAATGTCCGTTTGAGCTGAAATTTGGCAGAGATGCATGAAACACGATTAATTTCAAGTTGGTAACTTTAATTTGGGTGAAGTCTTTATATTTATCAGAATTTACAATTTGGTCCCTAAAGTTGTAATTTGTTCAATTGGGTCCATGTTCGATCTCTGATGTTTATGATCTTTGAGTATGTTGTTTGAATGATCATAACTAGGGTTAACGTGCATCTAGACAAGTTTAAAAAGAAAAAAAAAGGGTCGTTAATCAAGGTTGACTTTCGGGTTGACTTTGGTTTTCCCCGTGTGACTTTCTTAATTCGGGTCAACCGTCTAGGCCGGGTTAAGGGGGTTACATTTGGTGGTATCAGAGCTGAGTTCTCGAGTAAATGGGAATGTGTATGTGAATGTTTAAAGTGTGTATGCTTTGTATGCTTGTTGAGTGAAAGCATGTTGAGTGGATTGCATGTATGTTGCAATTGAGATGTATGCTGTGATGAAGCATGTTGTGGGTACCCATTGCCAAATCAAAGCTAATGAAATGATGTTGTTTTTAATTGGAAATGAGCTTGAGTACTTGGATTGCTTACCTTGCTGGGCCTGACTTTGTTTATTTTGCATTGTGATTGCATAATTAGAGTATGGCACCTCGTAGAGAGTTGAGGAGTAATGTGCGAGCTACGGCTCAGAATGAGAATGAAAATGAGGAGAACGTTGAGAGCGCAGTTTTACCTCCTCCACCTGGTGGTGGTGGTGCTGGGGCTGAGGAAGCTGGAGCTGCAGCTGGTGCTGAGGCTGCAGGACCTGAGGCTGGTCAGGGGCAAGCTGTTCCTGACATGACGGTGTTAATTCAAGCTATAGCTGGTGCTTTTCAAGCAGTGGTAGCTGGAGCTCGAGGAGCTGGGCATCAGGAAGATGCTGGAGTTAGACTACCTTTGGAGCGTTTGCGCAGTCTAGGAGGGACTGAGTTCAGGGGTATGTCTGTTGAGGGTTCTGAGGCTTGGTTAGAAAGTACCAAGAGAATCTTGGGTCAGATGAGTTGCACAGATGTGCAAAAGCTTGGCTGTGTTGTTTCCTTGCTGCAGAAGGATGCATATACGTGGTGGACAACCACTATTGCTGGGATGGCAGAAGATGATGTGACTTGGACATTCTTTCAGAATGTGTTCAAGAGAATGTATCTGGGTGTGAGGTACCTAGATGAGAAAAAGAGGGAGTTCATGTCTCTTACCCAAGGGAGCATGACGGTGGCTGAGTATGAAGTACAGTTTGTTCGACTCAGTCAATATGCACCTGAGCTTGTCCCGGATGAGCGGGCGAGGTGTGAAAGGTTCCGTTATGGCTTAGTGACGGATGTGAAGATGTATGTGCTGGCTACCGAGTATGATGATTTTGATGTGTTGGTGGGCCGAGCCAAGGATATTGAGATGAACCTGGGTTTATCTGCTAAAGGTGCTGGCAAGCGAGCAGCTGAATATAGTTCCGATGGTGGGCGGAACAAAAGGGGACGTGATCAGAAGTATCAGTCCTCGGCTAAGCGAGGTGGTGGAGCACCTGCTCGGGGAGGCAACGCTAGAGCTGATCCGAGTGCTTGTTGGATTTGTGGTTCTCATGGTCACATGAAACGTGATTGTCCTCGTGCTGTGAGGGAGGTGCAAGCTCCTGTTGCGGCAGCTGGTAATGGTTGCTGGAGCTGTGGATCTTTGGATCATTTGAGGCGTGATTGTCCTATGTTGGCTGGTGGCCAAGTTCGTGCTCCTGTTGTTGCAGCACCGCAGAGAGGTCGTGGGCGCGGCCGTGGTAATTTCCAGCGGAGAGAGGAAGGTGGCCGAGGTGTGGCTCATGTTGTAGCTGTGCAGCCAGAGGGTGGCGGGCAGGCTAGAGTGTTTGCTCAGCGAGAGGGGAGGAATGACGCGGATGTGATCGCAGGCACTTTTACTCTGCAATCCTTGTCATTACTTTCCTTGATTGATTCTGGATCTACGCACTCTTACATATTGCATGAGCATGCTGAATTGCTTGGTTTGCCTGTTGAGTCTTTGGATGTTGGTATGCGTGTCACTAGTTCTTTTGGTGAGACTGTTGTGACTCGAAAGCTGTATAGAAGGTGTCCTTTGGTTGTTCAAGATCATGTTTTTCATGTTGACCTCATGGAGTTACCTTTCTATGGTATTGATGTAATCCTTGGTATGGATTGGCTGGCTGAGCATCGTGCTGTGGTGGATTGTGAAAATAAGCGAGTTTCGTTGAAGCTTGCGGATGATTATGAAGTTGTTGTGGTTGGCGAGAATGTGAAGTTTCTTGCCAATGTGGTGTCTACGTTGGAGGCGAGCCGGATGCTGAGGCAAGGCTGTGAAGCTTACCTAGCTTTTGTGATGAATCCTAGCTCTAAGGAGTTGAGGGTGCAAGATATCAGGGTTGTGAAGGAGTTTCCTGGTGTGTTTCCTGAGGAGTTGCCTGGTTTACCTCCTAATCGCGAGGTGGAGTTTGGAATTGAGCTGTATGATAATACAACTCCTGTGTCCATTACTCCCTATAGAATGGCACCTAAGGAGCTGAAAGAGCTGAAGACGCAGTTGCAAGAGTTGCTTGAGCGTGGTTTCATTCGGCCGAGTGTGTCGCCTTGGGGTGCACCGGTCTTGTTTGTGAAGAAGAAGGATGGCACTATGAGAATGTGCATTGATTACCGTCAGCTGAATAAGTTGACTATCAAGAATCGGTATCCTTTGCCGAGAATTGATGATCTCTTTGATCAATTTCGGGGAGCAGCTGTGTTCTCTAAGATTGACTTGAGGTTAGGGTATTACCAGTTGAAGGTGAAGGATGCGGATGTGCCTAAGACAGCTTTCAGAACAAGGTATGGGCATTATGAGTTCCTTGTGATGCCGTTTGGGTTGACAAATGCTCCTGCTGCTTTCATGGACATGATGAATCGTGTGTTTCATGAATACCTGGACAAGTTTGTTGTGGTGTTCATCGATGATATCCTCGTGTACTCGCGTACTGAGGAGGAGCACGAAGATCATTTGAGGATTGTTTTGCAGGCTTTGTTGGAGAATCAGCTTTATGCTAAGCTGAGCAAGTGCGAGTTCTGGTTAAGTGAGGTGGTGTTTCTTGGGCATGTGGTTTCTGCTAAGGGGATTCGTGTTGATCCTCAGAAGGTTGAGGCGGTGATGAATTGGAAGGTTCCTAAGTCTGTTCATGAGGTTCGTAGTTTCCTTGGTTTGGCAGGATACTACCGGAGATTTGTGGATGGGTTTTCCAAGATTGCTGCACCTTTGACAAAGTTGTTGCAGAAAGATGTTAAGTATGAATGGACGGAAGCGAGACAACAGGCTTTTGAGAAGCTTAAAGCAGCTTTGACGCAAGCTCCTATCTTGGTTCAACCTGAATCAGGGAAAGAGTTTGTGGTGTATAGTGATGCATCCTATGTTGGTTTGGGATGTGTGTTGATGCAAGAGGGTAAGGTGGTGGCTTATGCATCGCGGCAGTTGAAGGTGCATGAGCGCAATTATCCTACGCATGACATAGAGTTGGCTGCAGTGGTTTTTGCTTTGAAGATCTGGAGACATTACCTGTATGGTGAGAAGTGTACTGTGTACACGGATCACAAGAGTTTGAAGTATCTGATGTCTCAGAAGGAGTTGAATCTCAGGCAGCGATGTTGGGTGGAGTTGCTCAAGGATTATGATTTGACGATTGAGTATCACCCTGGGAAGGCTAATGTTGTAGCGGATGCCTTGAGTATGAAGGTAGCTGTTGAGCTGAGGGCTATGTTTGCCAGTTTGAGTATTTCGCGTGATGGTGGTCTTGTGGCTGAGTTGCAAGTGAAACCATCTTTGGTTCAGATGATCAAGGAAAAGCAGTTGCTGGATGATTCCTTGGTGCCGCATGTTCAGGATATCGCGGAGGGTAGACCTTCGGATTTCTGTTTTAATGATGATGGAGTGTTGTGTTTTGGGAGTCGGATAGTGGTGCCTAATGATGCTGAGCTGAGGCGTGCTATTCTGACTGAAGGTCATAGTAGTCCTTTTGCTATGCACCCTGGTAGTACTAAGATGTATCGAGATCTTCGTGATGAGTACTATTGGGTGGGTTTGAAAAAGGATGTTGCGGAGTTTGTCAGCAGGTGTATGGTGTGTCAGCGAGTTAAGGCTGAGCATCAGTTTCCTTCAGGGTTGTTGCAACCGTTGAGAATCCCTGAGTGGAAGTGGGAAAGGGTTACCATGGATTTTGTATCTGGTTTACCTTTGTCACCGTCGAAGAAGAATTCGGTGTGGGTGATTGTGGATCGCCTGACGAAGTGTGCGCATTTCTTGCCTGTGCATACTACGTTTTCTTTGGATAAGCTTGCGGAGCTGTACATTGCTGAGATTGTGCGGCTGCATGGTGTGCCAAAGTCGATTGTGTCGGATAGGGATCCGAGGTTCACATCGCGGTTCTGGCAGTATTTGCATCAAGCTCTGGGTACGAGGTTGAATTTCAGTACATCCTATCATCCTCAGTCGGATGGTCAGTCTGAGCGTGTTATCCAGATTTTGGAGGATATGTTGAGGTGCTGCGTGATTGAGTTTCAGGGCTCTTGGGAGAAGCATTTTCCCTTGGTTGAGTTTGCCTATAACAATAGTTATCAGGCGAGCATTCAAATGGCACCTTATGAGGCTTTGTACGGGAGGAAGTGTAGGACTCCTCTTTGTTGGGCTGAAACGGGTCAGAAGTTGGTTTCGATGCCGGCTTTGTTGAAAGGAACCACCGAGAAGGTGAAGCTCATTTGTGAGCGTTTGAAGGCAGCTTCTGATCGGCAGAAGTCTTACGCGGATTTGAAGCGTAAGGAGATTGAGTATGCGGTGGGTGACCATGTGTTCTTGAAGGTTTCGCCTTGGAAGAAGGTGATGAGGTTTGGCCGGAAGGGCAAGTTGAGCCCTAGGTACATTGGGCCATACGAGGTGGTTGAGCGTGTGGGTCCTGTTGCGTACAGGTTGAGGTTACCTCAGAAGTTGGAGAAGATTCATGATGTGTTCCATGTTTCTATGCTCCGGAAGTATAGATCTGATCCTTCACATGTGATGCCTGTGGAAGAAGTGGAATTGAATCCGGATTTGACCTATGATGAGGAACCGGTGAAGGTTCTGGATTCGGATAGCAAGGTTCTTCGTGGCAAGTCCATTGAGTTGGTGAAGGTGTTGTGGAAGCACCGCGGTGTTGAGGAAGCCACGTGGGAGCGGAAGGATGACATGCTGAAGCAGTTTCCTTATCTCTTTCCTTCAGGTAAATTTCGAGGACGAAATTTCTTAAGGGGGGGAGAGTTGTAACGCCCCGGTTTTGGGCTTGGAAGTTTTGGGCGTTGACCGGTTCGGTCAAAGTGCTGTTCGAATCTAAAAAGGCGAAATTAGGAAAACCTAGTTCGGGTTGCATTAAAAATATGGAAAAATGTTCTAAAATCCTCTTTTAATATATATAAGTGAACTGTGAAATCAATTTTACAAAATGAGGTTTGGAAGGGTGACATTTTGGCTAGTGACCAAAATGTAATTTTTGAAAACTGCGTGACTGTTTTAAAAAGGATTGAAACTTTGAATCTTTAAGGAGCTATTTACCCAATGGGAGTTTCTCCAGATTTTCTAAATATATTAAATGATTAATTAAAAGGTTTTAAATATAAACAAAGTGGAGGGAAGATATTTTAGTTTTAACTAACTTTTCTCTCTACTATTTTCTCTCATTTTCTCTCAAACCAAACATCTTTCTCCAGAGTTTTTCATCTGATTTTTGCCACCTAAATCTCTCTTTTCAATCCTCTTTTGATTGCTAATCATCTCATCAACAAAACCTCACCAATTGCCATTTGATTCTTCAAGCTTTTTGGTTCTAAAAGAGGAGAAACTCAAGTTTGGAGGTAAGAACGTCCTTCTCCTCTGAACTTCAAGTTCTTTACTGAAATTCCCAAGTTCTCAATCCTTAAATTGTGTTTTATAAATGGTTTCAAGGTTGTGTTATGGATCTTGGCTTTTAAATGCAAGATTTGATTGATTTTGGTGAATTTTCGTTGGATCTGTTAAAGCAGTGATTTGAGGTGTATAATTGGTGATAAATGAATGTTAATGTGATATGGAATTGAGTTTTAATTAATGCAATCCCGGATAGGTTGAATTTCCTAAGTTTAGCTTGTGGTTCTTGGTTGGTTTTGGGTGATCTTGTGGATCTGTTGTTGCTGGAGGTATAAGGATGTTGTTAGGTCCTTTTTAGTTGTTAAATGATGTTTAAGGATGCTTAGTTTTGATGGTTTATGGCTGGGCTTTGTTGAGGAGTTGTTTGGATGCATTTTCGGTTGTGTTTGGTGGCCGAAAATGGAGTGTGGATGAGAGCAACGAGTTTAGGTGCTTTCATTGAAGCTATTAATGCATGATGATGCATTAATCTACTGTTTTAATGTGTTAAAACAGGGGAGTCATCTTTGGATCCAAGTGGTGGTGATCCGGAAGCTTGATTTGGTGTTTCGGCAAGAGGCGAAACGGAATCGGTGAGTGGATTTTGGTTTTCGGCTTTGAAACCAATGTTTTGGAGGTTTGGGAGCTTAGTCTAAGTCTAAACAACTTTTCTAAGCTCAAGAGTAAGTTTTCGGAAAAACTCTCTTGTTGAGGAACCATGTGATGGTTGGGTGCAATGTGTTTGTTGCATGTTTAAATTCTGTTTTTAAAGCATATCTAGCATGTGTGTTTGCTGAGATTATAAGCCATGTGTTTAAGGAAGCTCAAGGTTTGAGTTCCTTGTTTTTGAACATTGTATAAATGTTGTTTGATGCTTAAAGATGCATGATGTTTATGGCTTGGTTAAATGCTTTAGAACAGTGGATTATTGATGATATATGATGTATATTGGCAAGTGATGTTTTTTGAAAAGGTTAAGGTCACTAAGGTGGTTAAAAGTCCTTGAGTGAGCCTTGTTTACTTAAGAACATCAAGGTGGTTAAAAGTTCTTGGATGGTTCTTGTTACGGACACAAAGGTGTTTAAAAGTCCTTGTGTGGTCCTTTCCAAGGTGTTTAAAAGTCCTTGGGCTAAGGTGTTTAAAAGTCCTTGGGGTGATTCATATCATGGTGTTTAAAAGTCCATGGCCAAGGTGTTTAAAAGTCCTTGGGGTCAAGGTGTTTAAAAGTCCTTGAGGTGAAACTCGTTAAGGACACAAAGGTGTTTAAAAGTCCTTGTGTGGTCCTTGCCATGGTGTTTAAAAGTCCATGGGCCAAGGTGTTTAAAAGTCCTTGGGGATAAGATCACAATGGTGTTTAAAAGTCCATGTGTGAGTCTTATGTTGATCTTGTTTTAAAGATGGTAATTATCACTTGTGGCCAATATGACATGTTATGATGTGAAGCATGAGATGCTTGTTTAAGATTGCCTGTGAGCATGTCTAAATGTATTTTGAAGTATGATTTATAAATGAGTTTTATAAATGCATTATTGTGTGGTTCTAAGGAGCTTTCCTCACTAAGCTTTTGCTTACGCTCTCTCTCTTTTCTTAAACCAATAATGCAGAGCATTAAAGTGCATTGAGGGCAGCAAGGAGGGCAAGCAATCAAGTGGAAGTTAAGCTCATGTATGAGAAGGTTTTCTTAAACACTTTTAGCTTTTGGCATTTGGCAATGGGGGACCTATGTTGTTGTTTTGGGAGATGTTTGGAACTCCCTAAGTTGGATTTATGTTGTTGTTAATGTTGGTTTTTGTAATTGGCCATTATGTGTTGCTTTGAAGGCTTTTGTGCATGAATGGTTGCTTGTGTAGGAAGCATGCCTTTAGATTTGGGGCTTTTCATATATGTTGATATAATGATGATTGGTTGATGCAAATATGTCTCTTGTATGTTGTATGAGATGCTGGTAAAGTTTGATAGCAATTGGAGCATGATTGGTTGGTCAATTGCATGTTTAGGCAAGCAAATTTCTGCATTTTGTGCAGGCCGTATCGGAACAGTGCCTGCCGTTTCGGAACGGGTGCCTCGAAGCAGCCCAGGCGTCCGAAACGGGTGACACCGTTCCGAAACGGAAAGGTTACTGTCAGCCCTCATTTCGGTACGCGTTGCGGAACGGCCCCGCGTTTCGAAACGGGCTGTCTCCCGTTTCGGAACGGATGACCGTTGGGGGCTGACATTGGTAGTTATATGTTTCAAAATGTTTGCATTTTGGTCCTGAAACTTGTATGTGCAATTGTATGAGTTTGGAATGTCCGTTTGAGCTGAAATTTGGCCGAGATGCATGAAACATGATTAATTTCAAGTTGGTAACTTTAATTTGGGTGAAGTCCTTATATTTATCAGAATTTACAATTTGGTCCCTAAAGTTGTAATTTGTTCAATTGGGTCCCTGTTCGATCTCTGATGTTTATGATCTTTGAGTATGTTGTTTAAATGATCATAACTAGGGTTAACGTGCATCTAGACAAGTTTAAAAAGAAAAAAAGGGTCGTTAATCAAGGTTGACTTTTGGGTTGACTTTGGTTTTCCCCGTGTGACTTTCTTAATTCGGGTCAACCGTCTAGGCCGGGTTAAGGGGGTTACAGTTACAACTGTAATTAACTCTATGTCTCATATCGGATAACTCTTCTCACGGTCTTTCAACTAACTCGATGAACAAGTCGCAATCTTCCGTCTTGCATAAGCACACAGTCTAACCCTACATGTAACACGTCACTACAGTTCACAAGCTCTTTCTCTAGTATAGGCTGGATCAAGGTCGAAGTTTTCATCAAGGTTTCTTTCAGTTTCTCTAGGGCTCATTATCTCGCATTTAACCACCCAACTGAACATTCTTCTATAGCAATCTATCAATGGAGCAACTATCTTCAAAAGACCATTTACAATTCTCTGAAAGTAACAATGCTAGACCTAGGAACTATAGATATCTGTCACAGTCTTCAATTTCTTCCAACTCATGTCTTCTTTTGCCTACTTGGGATTTACCCTAATACACTCGGATGATCTGCATGTTCTAGGAGAACATCTTCATTAACTCGAAGTTCATGTTGCGCAACTTGTACAATTAATTCTCTAATAGAATCTACCACACTAACTTCAAAACTTGTCATGATCTTCCTCGGTACTTGAATATACTCATGTGACATCTAGAAGAGCTACTACAACTGATCAAGAAACTCAGGAAAATATTCTGCTCAACATCTCTATGAAGGTAACTAATACACTAGTCAAACAAAACGACATAACTCAGAGCTCAAGGCGATCACATCTTGCCCCTAAAGTTGTCTTCGGTACTTCAACTTTTCTCGCTTTCAACTAGCAGTAAACGGATCTCAAACTAATCTTCAAATAGACTGAAGCACACACTAACTGACTAACAAATCACTGACACTCAAAAACTGATGCTAATCATTCACTGTCACTTGTTTCAACCGTCTGTAATCTAAACATATTCTTGTATTGTCACTCTTTCTTCTTCACGTATTACACTGTAGAACTATGAGATGGTGCACTAGGCCTAATGAATCTAAGGTCTAACAAGTCTCGAAGTTAATTCTTCAACATTCTCAATTCTGTCGGAACCCAAAAGATATAAAGCAATCAAACATGAGCAAACTCGGAGACGGTCTCAATAATAAACTCTTCTCCTCTAACAAGAGGTTAACCGGCAATTCTTCCAAACACTTCTAGGAAAAGAAAACACAAACTATTCTAACATTCTGTGGTTTAATCTTCATTCAAAATCAAATCCATCACGATTGCTAAGCATGCATGTTGACTAAACTCAACCAATCTTTGACCTCTAAAGCTGGATCAACACTCAATAAGGAGTTCACATCCTTACCTACTACTACAGTCTCACAAAAATCTGCGACTTCAAGGCAATTCTCTCTCTGTCTCAAGGTATACACTAACTCTGTGCTCTTCAAGCCGAACCTTGTCAAAAGGTACATCAAAACCGTAGAAAGACAATCATTTCACATCTACTAGAAACTAGTAACTCTGAACATGTACACAACTGATAGTCTTCGGTCCTCTTGTTTTCAGACTGGTTCTTCAACAAAATCTGACTCTTCTAAGCTGTTTCTTAGAGCATCTCGTAACTTCAAGACTCAATTCTGATCGCACACAAACAGTCTTGCTGGACTTGTTCTACCCCTACCAAACAATCCTGAAGTCAAAGCTCAAGGCTTCCTTCTCGGCTCAACTATATCGGAAGTGACTTCATCTCTTTCGCTTGCTGGAAAACAACTCAACGTACACTGACCCAATCACACAAACTAGCTCCCAATCACGGGCACTGACCGGCTGTCTTGCATTCAAATCATAGGCCGAACCCCAACGGTCACCAACTAACACTTCTGAATTTCAGATTACTCACACGAGACCCCTACCTTGATCTCGCTAAAAGAACCAAGGTACTCGCACCTACCTCTAACACTTCACCGGGCATATTCAAACTTGCAGGCTTGCTAACAATGTACAGAAATACGGATTCGGAATCAACTGGAGGAAACAACTTAATACTGTACCAAGGGCTCATCTGTTAAAACATCGACACCACTCTAACTCCCACTCATATGCCTTCACTTCTTCTTACCAACCAATGCCAGAGTTGATCACACCGTCTCTCATCCACATAAATCAACCCACATACACACTGTCTCAAACGGACAAATTGTACCTCAATTCCGGTACAACCATACCTCTCTAACTGAGGTGATGGACTCCCTCAACATCGTTCACCCTTTCAGAAACTACGACTTCTACTTACCGAAAAACAATTAATTAAACAACAACATCAACAGTAAAACATACAAGATTGGGTTAGCAAGGCAAGGCTTCCAAGTGGCTCAAGTATGATTCCCTCACTTAAAAATCACTTTTTCAATGTAATAGTAGCAATGGGACTCTACTAAACATGCTTCAAGCAAATCAACACACATACATGCTCAACCAAGCATATAACAGGGTTTACTTGCTAAACAAGCAAACATAAGCGTACTATCAAACAACATGCATTCTCAATCAATCAATCATTCATCACAACATACACGGATAACAAACAACATGCTTTTAAACAAGCAATCAACATATTTGTCATACAAGCGGTCATACTTACAGAGCAAGCAAACACCGTGCATATCAATCATAAAACACAACTTATCTCACTTACCTGTCCAAGGTCTCAGAAACCTTAGGCTCTGATACCAACAAATGTAACCCCCTCGTCCAGGTCTGGCCGGATGACCGGTCCGAGTGGGCCACACGGGGAAAACCGAAGCGAAACCCAAAGGGGTTCCCCCTCGGTTAGCAACCCTAAATTTTTTTCATTTTAATCTTGTCACATTCGAACCCCAAACCACATTCAAACACCCAAATTTTAATATTGACTATAGGCATATTAATTCCTATGTGTTTTTCTCTTTAAAAAGGCCAACAAGTCAAAACAGTGCAGATTTAAGCAAAGGTTTCGAAACCTCCTCAAAAGGTTTCGAAACTTTGGCTGGCAGTGACCCCTGGAACCCAATTTTCACCAAAGGTTTCGAAACCTTGGGGAAGGTTTCGAAACCTTTGACCATAGTTTCGAAACCTTACCCAAAGGTCTCGAAACTTTGGTTGGCAGAAAGTCCTGGAACCTCAAACTCACCAAAAGTTTCGAAACCTTGGGTAAGGTTTCGAAACGTTTGACCATAGTTTCGAAACCTTCCCCAAAGGTCTCGAAACTTTGGTTGGCAGTAAGGTCTGGAAGCCCAGATTTCTGCAAAGGTTTCGAAACCTTACCCATGGTTTCGAAACCTTAGTGCAGGGGATCACTTACTGCCCAACCTAAGGACTTCCTAACAATGAGAAACACTAAGATCATGCATAGACATATGTAGAAGCGTAAAAAGGACCAAAGGCATGAATTAACACTCATAAGACTTGCACATACTAACATTTAAGCAACCATACATGAACCATAGGTAGCAACCAAGCAATTAACAAGGCATTCATACATAGCATTCATACAAAGGGCAATCTATGCATATATGGTCATACAAGCACGTAAGATTTCATGCCTTAGCAACCAAACAAATGGACATTCAAGGCATGCAACAACAACGATACTTATAGATCAAACAAGGCATCCAAGAATCAAACCAATATCGACATACATCAAAACTCAATCATCAAAACCTATCACATTGCTTAACTATTACAATCTATTACTTAAAACTCATACATTGAGCTCACCGAAAGCAACACTTGGAGACCTTTCCTTGCCTTTGCCACCCACAAGCTATCAATCTGCATTGTCGAACAAAAGAGAGCCTAAGCATAAAAGCTTAGTGAGGGTAAGCTCATAAATCAAACCTTCGACAATGCAGGGTCCAAGCACGAGCAATTTCCATAATAAAATGCATGTTCTTACCTCCGATCCGCATAAGCCAAAATGAACATGATGCATGAACATATAGTCAACATTATGCCATGCTCAACAACCATAAGCTCAACTTAACATGATACATAATCCAAAGCATTAGCCACATCATATAACAATTCATAAGGACATCACATTTCATGTCATATAAGCACATAAGCATAATCCCACATTGGTATATACATACAACCTCATATTGGCACCTAGCTATGACCCGAATACGCGGATTACCCGTTGGAACGCATTTCCAACAACAACATTACCTCGGTGGGATTCCACTCATCACCGGTCCTTGCATGTGCGGGATTCCACTCATCGCCACATGCCCTACGGATGGGATTCCACTCATCATCACGTAGAAATATATAAAAGCTTCCGGTGGAATATTACATCACCGTACTCCTCCTTGGTGCCTTAACGCCACCAAGGTCACGTACGTTTTGACTCAATTTGTGTGCACACTCATCCTAATGATCGATCATTGTACCCAAGCATACTAGTGCCAATATAAATCAAACTACACAACTTTTTACAATATCAAATTCAATATAAATTCCGTGCCTAGCACGTACTCACCATGATTCTCCAAAATCATGCAATCCACAACATAACCTCATTTCACAAACCAACACCACATGTATGTCAACCGAACAATCATCTCATCATATATCCACATTTTATTTGTCATCAACATGCATATAAAATCAATACATTAAGCCATACTTTCACATACATGTGTATCACATTATACATACTCATCATGAGGCATATCAACGATTAAAGAGTACATCCAATGTCTCTAACTAAAGCTTAGGATTAGGCTACCACCCTAATCCTAACTCTAGGTGGGTCTACCAAGCCCAACCTAGTTCACATGCTTGAACCAACCACTTAAAAACCAATTTAAAAACATTAACCACTCACCTCTACCTCCAAGCTCAACTACCAAGCAAACATCACCTTCAAGTTTCCAGATTTCTTCGCGATGCTTCGCCGACCCAAATTCTTGCTTCTAAACAACCTCCATACAATTCAAACAACCTCAAATTAGCCCAACCTCAAAATACCAATCCGGGACACAATTCAAATACAATTTACAACACCGCAAGACATGACCAAACCCCAAACTTAGCAATTTCGGACAGCCCCAATACCTCTTCCAAAATCCATGTTTCCAACATCCATTGCACCCACAAATGATCCCAAATCAATCTCTAACCATAGTACTACCATTGGGCTATCAATTCCCACCTTAAACAACCCCCAAAACTCACCTAAAACCCTCCAAAACTCTATTTTCATACTCATATTTTACCCAGCAGAAAATTCCATTTTCAAACACCCAAATGACATCTAAATGGTCCCAAATCATCCCCATAGCATACAATTACCATCAGCCCTTTAATTACAACTTAAAACCCACCAAAAATCATCTTTTTGACACCTTAAAAATGGGTCTAAGAACCCACTTCGGATTTTCAACAAAACTCAACCAAATTGATATATGTTACACCTTTTAACATGATTAACTAAAGCCCCAACTCAATTTATCAAAACCAATTGGAAAACCCCTTTAAAAATCCAAACTTGATATAAACCCTAATTTTCAAAAGTTCATATTTTTAAAATCTAAGACCATGTATGAATAGGAAATGAAGAGGAGAGTTAGAAAATGATTTTACCTTTAAAAACGCCCTTGAATTGATGAAGAAATCAAAGGAATATAAGCTTGAAGTTTGAGAGGGTTTGAAGATGGTGGTGGGTGTTTCTCATGTTGGAATAATGGGAAAAGGGGAAAAGATGACAACTTTGAAAGTTGTCATCCTTTTTAAAAGTTTTTGGGCAAATTACAACATAAGCCCTTCCCTTTATACTAAAGTTCAATTAGGCCACATTTTAAGTTGGATTTATTTTAATTTAATTTTATTGACTCGAACTATAAACCCAGATAACTCCTAACCCCAAAACACGGGTGTTACAGTTTTAGGCTATTTTGAGTTATTTTGGTTCGGGGTCCACGTCAGCACTAATGTCCACGTCATCATCGGTTAGTGAGTTAATGACTCATCGGTATAATTGAAGAGAAAACTAAATATCAATGTTGTAATTCAAGCAACTGAAAGTTCAGCGGTATAAACGATAGTGTCTAATGTTTAATGGCATTTGATGTAGTTTACCAAATTTTATTATTGGCTTAGAAAAATATGATAATATGATAAAATTATATTATTGATATTAATGTAAGAGTTTGTTGATAAATTATTTTTATATTATTATAAAATAATGGAAGTGTGGTAAATTAAAAGAACAAGAAAATAAACTATGTATACGACAATAAGAAGATAAATCTTTTATTATTTTCTCAATATGAAGTGTGTTTAATGTTTTCTCTATACTCTATATTTATATAGATAAGGAATATATATCATATAGAAACTCTAATTCTAATGGACCTCAAAACCAAAAGCCCAAAGTTTTAATCATAATGTACAACTTATAAATATATATATATATATATATATATATATATATAGGAAAATACTTTGATGCACAAGCTGTGTAAACTTTAGTTTACACAAGCCCTTTAATTTTAGGGTTTAGGGTTTAGGGTTTTATGTTAGGGTTTAGGGGTTTAGTATGTAGGGTATATAATTTAAGGTTTATGGTTAGAATTTAGAGTTTAGGGTTTAGGGCTTAGGGTTTAGGTTTTAGGTTGCTAGGGTTTGTGATTTAGATTTTAAATTTTATAAAAGGGTTGTGTAAAAAAAATTTACACAGCTTGTGCATCAAAATAAAACACATATATATATATATATAACACCCCCTCCTTAGATGTTCATTTAAAGTAATGTTCATCGTTAAAATCTTACTAAGATAAAATCAAGTAAGAAATTATTAGTGAAGGAAAAATAATACACATATATTTAGTACACATAATATGTTACTTTATTAAAAATATTACTAAGAAAATCCAGTGTGATAAAATCTTGATTAAGGGGTTAAGAGAAGAAAAAAAGTACAATGCATATTTATTCTCATTCATAATAATATCACATATTATTTAAAAGTCTTCACAATCCAATATTGAATAAAATCTTCAAAAGTTGAACTAGGCAATAACGATTAATAGGTCTATCAAATTACCAATTGAACATATTCGTTAAATATGTATGCTACCAATCTTTCTATAGATCGTGCATGATGAAAATTTTTAGAGAAAGATAATTCATTCAATACTAAGTATGGTACTTATAGACCAAGAAATTTTTTATATTTCTCTCGAAAACAAAAATTATCTTTATTCACATGAAGTAATCTTATTTATATTTTCAAACTATAAGTTAAGACAAAACTTGATTTCATTCTCAAATACTCTCTTTAAATAAATCACATGCTTTTGAAATTCTTCAAGAGTTTCAATAATATTCAAAATATTAACATATATGTATATATTATAATATAAGTTTGATCTTGTTCTCTTTATATAAAAATGGGTGCATCGTATCATTTTTATAATCTTCCTTTAATGATCGATCATTCACTGAGTCGATTATATCATGTATGCTAAGATTTTTATAAATATTAAAGTAGATGTATTTAAACAAACTTTCTTAGATGCTTCTGACATTTAAATCTTTTAAGCATAAATTCATTGCAAAGGGACCTACGTAATCGTTAGATGCATGTCAAATTTTCACACTTGAGTTAGTCGGCTACTATAGAAGGTTCTTAAAAAGGATTTTCTATATTAGTCTCTCCTTTAACTAAGTTACTTCACAAGGATGTAACTTTTTAATAGTCCGAGAAACAGCAAAGAAGTTTTGATTAACTTAAACAAATCTTGATTCATGTTTCGGTGTTAACACAACTTAAATTGGGCAAAAACTTACAGTGTATAGTGATGCTTTACATTTGAACTTGTAATGTCTTCTGATGTAAGAAGGAAAGGTGATAGCATACGCTCAAGCTACATGAATTTAATTACTCGACTCTTGATATCAAACTTGTGGCTATTGTCTTTGTTTTAAAGATATGGAGACATTATCTTACGAAGAAAGGTGTTATTTGTTTACCAATTACAAAAGCTTAAAATATCTGCTAACTCAAAAAGAGTTGAATCTCCGACAACGATGTTGGATAGAACTTCTCAAAAATTACGATCTGATCATTGATTTCTACCCCGGCAAAGTGAACTTTGATCCTAATCCTTTTAGCTTAACTTTATTTGATAGTAAATCTAAGATGAAATCCTTTGAACTGTAGCCTTGACAGCGATCAATGCACACTTCAGACTTAAAAAGAATAAAAAAATATTTTCAACTTTAAGTTCAATTCATCCTTATTCTGAGAATCAAGAATCTTCGGCAAACCAATGATGAGCTTAAGGCCATTCTTTAAGGATTAGAGAGTGAACTTAGTCCAGATTTCTCTGTTAATTCTGAAAGTTTACTATGTTTCCGAAACCTGGTTCATGTAACCAACAATGATGAACTTAAGATTGAGATTCTTTGAGAAGCTCATAGCAGCTCGTTTACCATCCACTCAGGATCCGTAAAGATGTATAAAGATATGAAAGAATTGTATTGGTGATCATGAATGAAATCAACTATCACAGAATTTCTTTCTTAATGCTCCTGTCAACAAGTTAAGGCCGGACATTGAGTTCCTACCGAACTTCTGCAATCCATTGAACTACCTCAGTGGTAGTGGGGATGGTTCAAAATGGATTTTGATAGTGGCTTACCCACAACTCCAAGAAAGAATGATACGGTTAGGGTAATAGTTGATCGATTCACCAAACTGGCTCAATTCCTGCCTATTTGAATGGACCTTATCCTTGATAAGTTGACTGAATCGTACATCAAGGAGATTATTTGATTGCATGGTGTTCCAAAATTTATCATCTTTGATTGGGAATCACGATTCACATCTTGTAAATTGTAAATATATTTCTATATATTTTAGTCCTAGTAAATAACTAAATAGCTAAGTTTTATCTAATTTAGTGATAAATTAAATATTATCCTATCTAAATTTAAATTTTTAATCTTTTTAATAATAAATAGAGATAGAGTCTAACTTAACTAAGATTGTTGTAATTTAGTCCTATAAAAGGGACTCGCTTCTTTTTTATAAATCAAGAATTAAAAACGGAGAAAACATTTATTATTTTCTACAAAACCTCTATTATTTACATGGTATTAATAAAATCTTGTGCAATGCATACCACTTTCACATCAAAAATCAGTTCATGATCTGAACTGAATGTTTGTCTTTCTGATCAGCCTACAACATCCACTATTCCGCATGGTAGTACTTCATTTCTTTTCGAAACTACTCAAATTTTATGTATAGTGGATTCTGGTGCTACTGGTCATATGACAGAAAATAAAAATGTGTTTTTGACTCTTACAAAGCAACATCACATGAAGCATGTGAAGTTTGTAGATAGGTCATTGACTGAGGTGGAAAGAACTGGAACAATCTTTCTTAATAAGGATATTGTGTTAAACTCTATCGTTTATGTTCTTAATTTACAACGCAATATTTTATATGTTAGCAGATTATGTAGTGATTTGCAGTGTTATACTAAGCTTAGTTTGCATGGTTGTATTTTTTAGGAAATGGATTTAGAGAAAGTACTTGGCAGTGCTAAGTTGTGTAGTGGACTATACCTCATTGAAGGCCAAGCATTTCTCAAGGGACAAGTCCTATCAAGTTGCACCCTCAATTCTATTTGTTTTTCCTCCCAAATTTGTGGTTTAAGTTCCAATGAAATTTTGTTATGGCATTTTTGCCTTGGATATCCTATTTTTTCTTATCTCCAAAAAATTGTTTCCCAAATTATTCATTCATAAAAATCAGCATTCTTTACTTGTGATATATGCCAGATTGCAAAACATATCCGAAACCCTTATCCTCAATCGTCTTACACGCCATCTCAACTCTTTTCTCTCATTCATAGTGACATTTGGGGCCCTTCTAAAGTTAAGAATATCACTGGGAGTAGGTGATTTGTATCCTTTATTGATGATCATTCTCAAACTACATGGACGTATTTAATGAAGGATAAATCTAAAACTAAGAGTATATTTAAGAAATTCTATGTGCTGATTGAAACTCAATTTCGCAGTAAAATTCAATTTTTGAAAACTGACAATGAGAGTGAATTTTTTACTACTACTTTAGGAAATTTTCTTCGAGGGTGAGGTATTATACACATTAGTTCTTGTGTGGATACTCTACAGCAAAATGGAGTGACTGAGAGAAAGAATAGGCACCTTTTAGAGGCTGCTAGATCATTGTTGTTTTCTTCTAATGTTCCTAAGAATTTGGGAGGGAAGCCTTGCTTACTGCTACATACCTCATTAATAGACTGCCTTGTAAAGTATTAAAATTCCAAACTCCTAAGGAAGTTCTTCTTAAACAGTTTCCTTCTTTTAAACCTATGTCTTGTACATTACCTGTTAAAATATTTGGATGTTCTATTTTTTTCATATCCATAAGCAGTTTCGAAGTAAATTGGATCCTAAGACTGTCAAGTGCATTTTTCTTGGGTATTCTCCTCTTCAGAAGGGTTATAAAAGTTATTCCCCTATCACTCGTAAATTTTATGTTTCTATGGATGTTACATTTCATGAATTACAACATTTTTTCTCATATTCTGAAATCTAGGGGGAGTTTGGATGAATTTCAGCCACAACCAATCCAGCTACCTATATATATATATTCCTAAATCAACTATAAATAGTTCTATATGTACCAAAGACATTCCTTTATCCACCACAAATGTTTCTGCATCCATAACAGATCATATTCCTCCAATACTCCATGTAGAACCCACATCTCCGATACCATATTCACTACCTAAAACTCCACAGAATCCTTATTCAGAAACTCAAATTGGGACAAAGGAGCTAGGTGCCTATACAGGGAAGAAAAGGCCTACTTCACAGAAAGCTACACATCCTAGGACTGCTCAAGAACTGGAACCAATTCCATTATCCTTGGAGGATGAAGAAGGCATGGAATCTGTGAGTAATGATATTATTATTCCTTCAATTGATATATATAATCTAGTTATTTCTCGAAGGAAAGGTGTCAGGAAATATACCAGTCATCCAATACAAAGGTATGTGGCCTATGGGAAGTTGATGCCTTCATTTAGAGCCTTCATTGCCAGAATTGATAAGGTGCATATTCCTCAATCTGTACATGAAGCCTTGAAAGATCCAAAATGGAAAAAGGTTGTAGAAGATGAGATCAAGGCATTGGAAGCGAACAAAAGCTGGGTTATGATTGATTTACCACCTAGAAAAAGGGTAATGTGCTATAAACGGGTGTTTATAGTCAAATATAATGCTGATGGGAGCATAGAAAGGTTCAAGGTTAGACTGGTGGCGAAAGGATTCACTCAATCCTATGGGATTGACTACCATGAGACAATCGCAATAGTGGAAAAACTTAAAATGTGAGATTTTTATTATCTCTTGTTGCAAATCAAAAATTGCCACTTCACCAGCTTGATATCAAAAACGCATTCCTAAATGGAACTCTAGAAGAAGAGGTATACATGCAAAACCTATATGGTTTAAATGAAGACTCAAATTTTGGTCAGGAATGTAAACTACAGAAATCACATATATGGTCTTAAACAATCACCTCGGGCTTGGTTTGATAGATTTACTAAAGCCATTCTAAAATTCGGCTATCTACAATGTCAAATGACCATACTTTGTTTGTCAAAACTTCTCCTGAGAACAAAAAGGCTATCTATATAGTATATGTTGATGATATAATCATCACAGATGATGATTCTATGGAAATCTGAAAGTTAAAAGAGTTTTTGGCAACTTAATTTGAAACTAAAGATCCGGGTTACTTAAGATACTTTCTAGGAATGGAAGTTGCGAGATCAAGCACCAGAATTGTAATCAATCAAAAGAAATACATTCTAGACTTACTTTCAGAAACTAGAAAGTTAGGGTGCAAGCCAGCCGAGACACCTATGGAGTATAATCTGAAATTCAGAACTGGTGACAAGGAATTCTAGTGGAAAAAGAACACTATCAAAGACGGGTACGTAAGTTGATTTACTTGTCACTTACAAGCAGACATTGCTTATTTTGTTAGCATTGCAAGTCAGTTCATGAATGGTCCTAGATAGGAACACTTAGAGCCAGTAACCAGAATCTTGAGATATTTAAAGATGAAACTAGGTCATGGACTGATTTTTTTCTAAGAATGAGTCCAGAAAAGTAAAGTCTTCACGGACGCAAGCTGGGTAGGAGAACTAACTAGTAGAAGATCCACCAGTGGATATTGTACTCGAGTTTGGGGAAATCTAGTGACATAGAAGAGCAATAATGTAACACCCCAAATTTTCCCCAATTTAGAAATACCAAATTTTTAGAATCCCTAATTTACAAACCCTAAGATATGGGGAATTTTAATTATGAATCCCTAATTCAGTTGAGGGATTAATTTATGAGAAATATTTTCTTTTGGGCTTAATTTGGAAATTTCGTGACCATTTTGTGAAAATGTAAAATTATTTGCTCTTTTTGTGAACCCTAGTTATTTCAAGGTCATGCTTTGTGATTTGCCCTTTATCTTTGGTTTTTAAACACCTTTTTTAGAGCTTGGTCACCATTTCATCTACCACAAATCGGCAGCCATTGTCCTACTCTCAATTTCTCTCTAGAAATTAAGCATCTTATCTATTTCACCCATTTTCACGAATCAAACCATAGTCATCTCCCTCGGTTTTGTTCAAGGTTCAATCAAGGACTTTAACTTCGTTCTTTTGACCATTGGTTGACTCTCCATTTGTTTTCCAATCTAGCTCCGATCAAAGTCAAGTCACCGTCCAATCTTCGTGGTTAGGCCAATAGTAGACTCCTTATCATCGTCTAAACAAAACCCTCCCCTCAGATCTTGCTTGATGTCATTGTTTTGCACGAAACTATGAGAAACCATTTTGGTTTCCTTGCTTTTTCTTCGTTGAGTTTGCGTCGCCATCTTCTCCACCCCTATCTTCCACTGTTTGAGTTTTGGTAAGTGTTTTGGTAAGTTTTTTTGTTGTGTTGTTAATGAGTGGGTTTCGAGTTGTGACATGTGGATTGATTCTGGGTTCCATTTATGTTGTGGCCGTGAAGGACCATTATGGTCATTGATTTGTGTTTCCGATGAGCCACCGCCGTCAACGTGTTGTTACGATGCCACTGTTGCAATGTTGTTGAGTCGTCGCCATCGACGGGTTCTTTAAACCCTAGGCTTTAACCATATTATGAGTACAAGAGTTGGGTCGTCTGTTACAATCTAAAAGAGAGCCCAACTTTAAGTGATCAAATCATGTGAATCAATTGGGTTGTTTGTATATGATTTGTGTGCCCATACCAGACCAAACTAAACCATGGGCTTGTGAACCAAATCAGACCTGTTGACTTGGACTTAGTGGACCATTGATCGGTTTTAACCTTGAACCTAACCCGATAATTGACTTTTGACTGACTCGTTTGACCATTTGACTGTTAACCAGATGACTAGTTTAACCCTTTGACATGTTTGACCGTGTGACATCAACTTTGAATAGTTGACTTTGACCATCAGGGTTGACTTTGACTTTGAACTTTGACTAGAGTTGACTTTTTCGAACAACCTTCCTCTTGAACTTTCTCGACATCCTGAAATTGAATTCGCTGCCCGTTTTGTCAAATTTGAACCCGAAAGCTCTGTTTTGCTAATTACAATTATTTGTACTTAGTATATAAAGAGTTGAGTATTATGGAATTTAATTCGAAATATTCTTGTGTTCGGGTATCGCTTTTAAGGCCGACGAGTTACATCCTCCTGTTTAGTCTAATTGTGCAGGTCCTTTGAGGTCTTCACGTGAGTATACCTTCGGTTTAGTATTTTGTATATAGTTGGTGGCTTAGTGATGATAATAGTTTTGATATAGAGTTCGAACCTCGTAGGTTCCGATTTAGTTAGACCAAGTGATAGGTCTGGACGTGGGAGTCACCCACGACGATAGAACTATTGGCTACTTTAGGTGTGTCTCTTAATGTGCTATACACGTGTGTTTTCCTTCAATACTATAAATGATTGATTCTTCTACGTATTTCATCTATGTTATATATTTGTGGAATGATGATTTAGAGTTGCTTGATTTATTATCTGAATTGTGACTTGAGAATATTTTCAAGACATCACGCATGACATCATATTAAATTGTGTTTTGAAATCAAGCATCGGATTTTCAGAAATGAGTCACTCGTAAGAGTTCAAATTTATGATTTTCAAATCATATCATTGAGTCTTGGGATCGGAAATGTGTTCGGAAAAAGTGAGGGAAACCTCCACTCTATATGATATTGGATAGTCATGTATTAAGCTATGCATCCGAAATCATATCATTATGATTTGGATTTATCTGATTTACCGTGTTTTCAAAAATGACTTTATCAGAAAATAAAATTTTGTTTTGCTTTTGTGATTATTTGCACTTTAGAGATATACTAAGCTCTTTAGCTTATACACCTTTAGTGAAGAACTAATGTTTTGATATAATAATTGAAAAATAGTTTTGGACTAAATTGAAAAGATTTCAAAAGTGCTTTTAAGTCCAAACAACTTGAAACTAAGTTTGTGGGTGTTTTTAATGGTTTTAGAAAGGTTTGAAACATTTTTAAGTAGCCAAACCAGGGTTTTCAAGGTACTCGTTTCGATACAGGCTAACCTGTTTCGAAACAGTTTGAAACTGCCAAAACTTGTACCGAAACAGGGCTTGACCATTTTGATACGGAGGGTTTTCGTTTTGAAACACCCATTTGGTGTTTCGATACGCCCAACGGTCGAAATTACCCAACAACTTTTTAAATGCAGCTCAACTGTCACTCGTACCGAAATGGTTTGTAACCGTTTCGATACAGCTCATACCATTTTGGTACGGCCAGAGGTGTTTCGATACGGGTTGCTACATCAGGCTTCAACGGCTAGTTCTGAAGAAGGTCATTCTGATACGGGGTCGCCTGTTCTGAAACGGACATCACCAGAACTGCAATTAATGAGGAAAATAAAGTCTACAACGGCTCTAATTCAATCCCAACGATCCTCAACGGCTACAAACTCATTTGGGAGTATAAAAGGGACCTCCAAGCATCAAGGATAGGTTAATGCTTCAATTGTAACAACATTATGAAAAAGAAATTGTCTTAGAGCTTAATTGTACAATTTCTTGTATAGACAACACTTGTAAGCTTAATTGTCAAATTTGCTCAAGTGTTTAGGTTTTGGGTGAGAGCTTTATAGTGCAAAGAAATACCTATTAGAGAGATTTCAAGTGTGCTTAGAATTTCTCTTGTGAAAGAGTTCTTGATCAAGCTTTGGGTAGAAAGCTTGATCGTTGTAACGGTTTTCTCCTAAGCCGAGAAAAGGGGACGAAATTCTTAGTGATTTTTTTTTGGAAAATCCTTAGTGGGGAGCTAAGGTAGTGGATGTAGAGTTCATTTGGAACTTGAACAACTATAAATCCTCGTGTCTATTGTCTATTTTTCACCTCTCATAAAATAACTCAAATATCCAACTTCTCCACCACTTGGCGAGCTAAAATGGTTGAAGGAAATTGAGCACATAAAACTCAACAATTGGTATCAGAGCTTGGCTCAATTGAAGAGGGCGATCCGACAAGCTCGAACAACATTTCAAACAACTGGTTCAATGGTGCAATCCATCGACAAGTCACCCTTCTTCTACGGGACCAACTATGCTTATTGGAAGACGAGGATGATGTTCTTTGTCAAATCCAAAGACTAAAAGCTTTGGGACATTATTGAGGATGGCCCGTTTGTTCCAAAAAGAAGCAAGGTGGATTGGAGTGTCGACGACCGCAAGAAGATGGAACTAAATTGCAAGGCTTTGCGCTTCATCTTTTGTACACTTAGCCTCAACGTCTATGAGAAGATGTCTTTTTGTGAGAGTGCCAAGGAAGTATGAGACAAGCTTGAAGTCACATACGAGGGAATAAACGAAGTAAAGGAGACCAAGATCAACCTCCTCAACCACGAGTATGAGAACTTTAAGATGGATCCAGAAGAGAACATTGAGAAGATGTTTCATCGATTCTCCACCATCACCAATGGACTAAAAGGCTATGGAGAAGTCATTCTAGAAGAAAAGCTTGTTTGAAAGCTTATCTACTCTCTTCCTGAGTCACGGGACTCAAAAAAGACCGCCATCATTGAAGCTAAGAATTTGAAGACCTTGAAGCTTGATGAACTCATGGGGTCACTTCTCACTCACCAAATCATGAAGAAAGATAAAGAAGAGGAGAAGAAGAAGGAAGAGATAAAAAAGATGGAGAAGAAGAAAGTCATGAAGCTTGACATCAACACTAATGCCTTTTCTCTCAAAACCTCCAAGTGCAACCATGTTGATACAAGTGAGGAGGAGAATGAAGAAGAAGAGATAGTTCATCTCTTCAAGAAGTGTGCCTCATTCATGAAGAAAGAAATGAAAGAATTAGAATGAGAATCTATGAAGAAGAAGAGGGCAAACACATCAAGCCATAAGAAGAAGGCATATGTGGCTACATGGAGTGATGAAGACTCCACCGACGATGAACAAGTCAACCTTTGCCTTATGGCCATCGAAGAAGATTCAAGTGTAACTTCTAATTCATCAACCTCATGTTCATATTCTTTTGATGAATTACAATATGTCTATGATGATTTAGTTTTAGAGTTTAAAAATCACATTTTGAAAAATAAGAAAATTGTTTCAAATTTGAAAATTCAAAATGATTTGATTTCTAAAACCAAAATTGAACTTGAAGCAAAACTCAATGAGTTTGAAAAAAAATGTGTTGATTTACAAAAATTGCGTCATAAAGTTCAAGATGAAAAGGATTTGATTTCCAAAGAGCTTGAAAAGAAAAATAATTTTGGAAAATCAAACTTTTATGTTAGACAATCTAGTTCCCCTAGATTTATAAATGGAAAATGTTTTAGTGGTGTTTGGGTCCCAATAGGACTAACCACTTCAACTAAAAAGGATGAAATTGAAAAATGGATTCCTAAGGGGACTAAATTCTGTGCTACTAATGTCTATGGATCCAAAGCAATTTGGATACCAAAAATTACTTGATTGTCTTGATTAGATGTGATGGAGATTGATCAACAAGTTCAAATTTGAGGGGGAGCTGCATGCACACAAGAAAGAACACTTGAAGAAGGAAGACTTCGCATCCTCCCTTGAAGTTCAAGTGTTGGTAAAATCTAGTTGTTTTTATTTGTTTGATTTGATTTTTTTTAAAATTCAACTAGATTATCATATATGTTGAACTAACTTTTAATGATGCTTTGAGTAAGGGGGAGCCATTTTAAAACCAAAATTCTTATTTTTGTCAATTTTTTTACCTCTTAAGTTATTTTGAACTTAAAGTTATTTAAATACTTTTTGATATAACAAAAGGGGGATAAATGGTTTGAAATAATGATTTTTCAAAAGAATAAGGGGAGCTTTAACTTCTTTTAATTTTTGAAATCTCTTATTTAAATTTTTAAAATGCAAAGGGGAGAATCCCAAATAATTTTTCAAGTTTGTTTTATTATATAAAAAATGAGAGATTGAAGAACTAATGTTTTGATATAATAATTGAAAAATAGTTTTAGACTAAATTGAAAAGATTTCAAAAGTGCATTTAAGTCCAAACAACTTGAAACTAAGTTTGTGGATGTTTTAATGGTTTTGGCAAGGTTTGAAACGTTTTAAAGTAGCCAAACTAGGGTTTTCAAGGTACTCGTTTCGATACAGGCTAACATGTTTCGAAATAGTTTGAAACTTCCAAAACTCGTACCGAAACAGGGCTTGCCCGTTTCGATACGGAGGTTTTTCGTATTGAATTACCACTTTTGTGTTTCGATACGCCCAACGGTCAAAACCTCCCCAACGGTCGAAATTTCCCAACGACTTTTTAAATGCAGCTCAACGATCACTCGTACCGAAACAGTTTGTAACCGTTTCAATACAGCTCATACCGTTTCGATACGGCCAGAGGCGTTTTGATACGGGTTGCTGCATCAGGCTTCAACATCTAGTTTTGAAGAAGGTTGTTCCGATATAGGGTCGCCTGTTTCGAAACGGACATCACCAGAACTACAATTAGTGAGGGAAATAAAGTCTCCAATGGCTCCAATTCAATCCCAACGGTCTTCAACGTCTACAAACTCATTTGGGAGTATAAAAGGGACCTCCAAGCATCAAGGATAGGTTAATGCTTCAATTGTAACAACATTTCATTTTCTTGTATAGACAATACTTGTGAGCTTAAATGTCAAATTTGCTCAAGTGTTTGGGTTTTGGGTGAGAGCTTTATAGTGCAAGCAAATACCTATTAGAGGGATTTCAAGTTTGCTTAGAATTTCTCTTGTGAGAGAGTGCTTGATCAAGCTTTGGGTAGAAAGCTTGATTGTTGTAATGATTTCCGAGAAAAGGGGACGAAATTCTTAATGAATTTGTTTTGGAAAATCCTTAGTGGGGAGTTAAGGTAGTGGATGTAGAGTTCATTTGGAACTTGAACCACTATAAATCCTTGTGTCTATTGTCTATTTTTTACCTCCCACAAAATAACCCAAATATCTAACTTATCCACCACTTGGCGATCTAGAACGGTTGAAGGAAATTGAGCACATAAAACTCAACACTTAGTTTCTCTTTCAGATACTCAGACTCTTTAGGCGACTCGGTACTTGGAGCATCTCGCATTTTACTCAGATATTATATCGGTATGAATCGTTATATTTAAACTTTCAGATTATTATTTTATGATTTGGGGCATTTATGTAATCGAACTTTTGGACATTAAAATATTTTGGGATTATATTTTTGCATGCATTTTTGGATTTTAATTTAGATATTTTGTTAAATAATTAGAATGTGTTTTAACAATTGAATTTCATAGATAGTTCTGATATTTTACAATAATTATTATTATTTGATAATAATTTTGTTTTATAAATAATTAAACTTAAAATGTGTTATTTGAGGGGAAATTTTTCAAACTCGACTTCTTAAATTCGGCCCATTTCTTTTGAGTTGAGTTTAGGAGGTTACAAAGAATCAATTAGTGGTCTCCAGGAGCAGTGTAGAAGTTTAGTTTCGAGCATTGGAACTTGGAGTTTGTGAAAGAATTTGGATACAAAGACTCTTGACCGAATTACAAATGAATCACAGTGAACAGTTTGAACTTTATTGTGACAGCGAGTCAGCAATCAACATTGCAAAGAATCCAGTTCACCATAACAGAACCAAACACGTGAAACTAGACTGTCACTTCATCTCTTAAAAGGTTACTAATGGAACAGTCAAGCTCAAATTTTTCCAACTCACAAACAATTAGCTAATGTACTCACTAAAGCACTTCCAAAAACTACCTTTGATGAGCTTACATCCAAGTTGGGGAGTCTACAACATATACTCTCCAGCTTGAGAGGGTGTAGATTGTAAATATATTTCTATGTATTTTAATCCTAGTAAATAACTAAATAGTTAATTTTTATCTAAATTAGTGATAAGTTAAATCTTATCTTATCTAAATTTAAATTTTTAATCTTTTAAATAATAGATAGAGATAGAGTCTAACTTAACTAGGATTTTTGTAATTTAGTCTTATAAGAGAGACTCGCTTCTTTTTTGTAAATTAAGAATTCAAAAGAGAGAAAACATTTATTCTCTGCTACAAATTTTTTATTATTTACACATCTCGATTATGGAACTCTCAACAAGAAGCTTTAAAAACTGAGTCAAATCTGATTATAATTTTTTACCCTCAAATTGATGGCTAATCCGAAAGGGTGATTTAGGTTCTTGAAGACATGCTCTGAGCTTATATGATTGATTTTGGAGTTTTTAGGGAGAAATCCTTACCCCTTGGTCAAATTTTCATACAATAACAGCTAGCAAGCATTTATTAAGATGACTACTTTTTAAGCCTTATATGAACGAAGTGTTGGTCCATGTTTAAAAAAAACAAGAAAAAGGCGCATTGAAAGCTTTCAAAAAATTTCTTTATTATTTGTATTTTTTTAGTTAAATAGTATTTTGGTCCTTAAAAGTTATCTCAACATCAATATTGAAAATAGGACATGATTAAGTATGAAAGCAAAATTTCACGAAAAAATTATATATGATGTTTTTTTATCAAATTGAAAAGAAAATGAATTTAATGGTTGTTTGGTAGAATAAAAAATTGAAAGGAAAGAATATAAGAGGAGAAGTAGCTTTCCTTGCTCCTATACAAATAATTTTCTCTTTAAAATTGGATAAAAAATAGAAAAGAAAAACGAATGCTATATACTTTAATAATAAAATTATCAAATTATATTTAAAAGTTTCTAATTTTATTTTTATCATATTTATAATTAATTTTTATTGTTTCATCCAATATTTTTATTATAATTTTATTTTTGTTCAATTTAATCCTTAAAAATTTTATTTAATCTAAAATTTATCCTTATTTGTTTTTAATCTTATTATTAAATTTATATTATTAATCGTTCACTTTAGTCCCTAAATATTTATTTAATCAAAAAGTGACCCATATTTGTTTTTAATTTTTATAATTTTATATAATAACTTTACTATGGTTTTATTTATGTTTAATTTAATCCCTCAAATTTTATTTAATTTATAATTTACCTCTATTTATTTCTATTTTATAATTTAATTCAATACCTTATAATTGCAAACTTTACGTTTCACTCACTAATTTTATAATTGCAATTAAGGACTCGTTTTAACTTAGATTAACTTGAAACTTGGTCTATATGTTAATGATGATATTAATGAAGGTTTAATTTCACATTTAAAAAATTAGCCCTTGTATTTTATCAATGTTTTCAAAATGACCCATAAACTACTTATTTTTGCAATTAACACTCTATTTCAAATCCGACTTCAACAAGAATTTACCATTGAGTTTAATTGGAATTAATGAGTCTAAAAAAGACTTGAAACTGAATTTTTAACTTAAAATCTAACTTATGAATTATTTACATTTTAGTTCTTAAACCTCGATTCGGTTAAATTTACTTCGATTTGAACTTCTTTTTATTAGCAAAATAGAGGTATAATATGTTTCTAATTATATTAAATTTGTATTTAAGTTTTGAATGTTTTTGGGTTTAAATCTTGTAAAATTATCAAAATGAATTTTTGTTAAATCATTTATTTTTCTAAAGTTTTTAAAGGTTTATTTTATCGGGTGACTTTAGTTAATTGTTTCCTCTTTTATGTTTATGTTGGTTGTTTACTTTCATTTAATCGAATATACTTGTTTTTTAAAATATGTTTTTAGGTGTTACATTGATAGTGAAACTATCGATTAAATTATAAAAATATTAGACTAAATTATAAAAATAGAAATAAATAGAGGTCAACTTCAGATTAAATAAAAAATGTATGGGCTAAACTGGACAAAAATAAAACCATATTAACAATATTGGACTCAATTATAAAAAAAATAAAAATACATATAGGTCAATTTTAAATTAAAGAAAAAATTTAGGGATTAAATGAACAAAAATAAAACTATATTAAAAATATTATATTAAATTATTAAAATTATAAACAAATAGGGATTATTTTTAAATGATATAAAATTTTTAGAGGCTAAATTAAATAAAAATAATCATATTGAAAACATTCGACTAAATTATAAAAATTAAAAATAAACTATAGTTTTCAAAGCTTAATTTTTTTTTTACTTTTACTTTTCTGTTGCACCAAGCAATAGAGATGAAAGAAACTTATTTTTCTTTATGCTTTTCATCATCTCAATCAAGCACATCAATAAAAAAAAAAATATTTTTCATCACTTCAATTTTTCATCTTTCTAATTTTCTTTCCTCTCTACCATCCTCAAAATTTATCTCTCGGATATTTTTCATTAGTTCATAAATTTTCCATTGACACATATTACTCCAAATTATGTCGTAAAAAAATTACATGACATTCTAGGCTTTATACGACATCTAATATATTTGAAAAAGGTCATGTTATTTTTTAAAAGAAATAGAGTTTTTATATTTTTTAAAGCTTTTTAATGACTTTCTTAATTTAACGTGCAACATCAACAACATTTTGCATTTTGAGAAAGAGTGAATTTTAACCGAAAGTTGAAGGTAGAGTTGTTCATAATCATACTTGGGCTCAGATTTATGCATAATATCAACAACATTGTGAGAAACATTTTATAAATGTCATATACAAGACACTGCATTTTGCATTTGACTAGAAATGTCAAAAGACATTATCTCTAGACTAATATTATTCATTGGCATTTCCATAAGAAATTTTAAACCATACAACCAAAACTACTTCACTTCCTGTGCCTGCATTCTCCCATTTTCAGCACCGGCAAGAGGATTAATTATCAACCGAAACTACCTCAGTTCTTGTGCTGCATTCTCCCACTTTCTGCACCGGCGAAAGGATCGATTGTCACATTTATCACGGTTGGCTTCTTTGCAGAAAAGGATTCAGAAAGGGCAGATTTTAATTCATCAGGTGTCTCAACAAGGTAACCCTTCCCCCCGAAAGCTTCCATTACAGTATGGTATGCGGCACCGGGAACAAAGGAAGTGGGGGCAGGATCATCTTTGAAAGGTCCAGTAACTTCTTCGGGGCTCCTACGGTCACCACCATAGACACCACCGTTGTTAAAGACTATCACTACAACCGGCAACTTGTATCGAACCAATGTCTGCATCATATTCATAAAAGAAGGTAAACACCATGATACTTGATTCTTTTTCAAGAAACTGTGGCAATCAACTTTGTGGTTTCAAAATCCAGAGATAAAATTCCGTATTCCGTTCAAAATGGACAAATCCTTGTTAAAAATGTTTCTACCTTCTAATTTTCTACAGGTAAGCACTAGCATATTCGAAAATGACATGCCCAAAAAGAGCATGATAATTACTGTTATCTGACTGATTATTACAAAATAAATTAAGTCTCTGATGCAAATTTTCTTTCACAATTTGGCTAACTTGATCAACAAGGGCAAGGAATTTTCTTTCACCAGAAAAGAGAAACAAGGATAAGATATAGTACAGAGCCCCTACGAAACACCACCTTTGGCAGAAATAGATTTAATTTCTTAACAGAAACATGAAAATTAGTTCGATCTTATCCGTCTGTGATCAGCTCAAAAGCGAATTTAGATTGATAAGCAACAGAGACAGACTGTGCAATATTAAACCTCTTTACAAAACTACAAGAGTAAACTTCACACCCAAGGGTATCATATAATACTATATTAATAAATCATCAACATAAGCATTCACAGTATATTTCTTCATGAGTAAGAGCATTAAACATAACATGCCTAATAATAAGACAATAAACTTAATTGTGCAAGTGACACAATAACAGTAGAAAACATACCTCAACCTCCATTGCACTGAACCCGAATCCTGAATCCCCTTCAACCGCAACCACAAGCCGATCCGGGTTTGCCACAGCAGCTGCAATGCAATAACCTAAACCAACTCCCATTGTCCCCCATGTCCCTGCATCCAACCTAGTCCTAGGCTCAGTCTGAACCAAAACAGACCTACCAACATCCATAGTATTCGCCCCCTCCGAAACCACCACCGGTGCCGGACTCCCAAGCCCCAAAATAGCATCTCTTATAATCCTCATAGGAGTCAAAAAGTTAAACGGCACAACATCTTTCGCCAACTGAGCTTCCATTTTTGACACATTATCTTTGGCCTTCTTCGAAACAGCCTCGACCCAAGGATGAGACTTCCCTAAACAAAAAGGGTCATCTTTAATCTCCTTATTAATCATCTCCAAAACCTTCTTCGCATCCCCAACTAAACCTAAATGGGGTTTTCTCAACTTAATCTCTTCTTCACAGACATCCACTAAAATGAACTTTACATCTTTATCCCATTTAGGACTCTCCCCAAAATGCAATAACCAATTAAGCCTTGCCCCAACAACCAATGCCACATCACATTTACCGATGGCGAGCGACCTTGCGGCGCTAGCCGCCAACCCATGGTTATCGTTTACCAGTCCTTTACCCATTGGAGTTGGCAAAAAGGGGATTCCCGTTCTTTCAACGAACTTCCTTAGTTCCCCTTCAGCTCGGGCATACGCCGCCCCTTTGCCAAACACAATCAATGGCCTTTCCGCCTTCCTTAACACGCTAACTGCCTTTTCGATCTCGGAATTCGGCGGAGCTTTTGTTTGTTCAAAAATCCTTCCTTTCTCGACCTCAGTAAACAATTTCTCAGCTTCGGACTCGGTTATCGTTTGATGTAATACATCAGTTGGTAAATCAAAATAACACCCGCCGGGTCGACCCGAAATCGCATGATCCAAAACCCTAGCAACACAACTGGGAATTTCCTTGATATCTTTGGCTTTAACCGAGAATTTCGAAAAGGGTTTCACTGCTTCGATCTGATCAAGCTCCTGGAAATCTCCACGGCCGGCATCCTTCTGGTCGGAGGAGCCGGAGATCATGACCATGGGCCAGGTGTTGATCATAGCATTGGACAAGCCGGCCAGACCGTGGACACAACCCGGAGCGGAAACGGTCAAGAGAAGACCGGGTCGTCCCGTGAGGTAGCCATAAGCTGAAGCAGCGTAACCAGCGGATTGTTCGTTGTGAAAAGCGATGAAACGGATGCCGAATTGGACGGCACGGGTGGCGAGAGAAGTAACGGGTATACCCACGACGCCAAACATGTGGGTAACGCCGAAATGGGCAAAGGATTTAGCTGCTAAAACATTGCCGTCGAAGCTGTCCGACATACTTGTTTTTTCGATGTAAATTTGTGTAGAGAGAAATGTAATTGAAGAACGTTTTCTTCAAACTGAGAATTTATAAAATTTCGGTGAAGGATCGATCGACTGTTTGAGTTTGAGTGCCAAAATGGAGTTTTGCTTTCGTTTTTTCGTTTTTTTCTTTTTGCACCAAAGAGGATAGACGGCTAACCTAATTCAGTTCTCTTTCAGAAATGGATACACACTATTATTTAGGAGTCGAATTTTAATCGGTTATCACACATTATTTTCTTAAACAGAAAATTTTAGTTCCAACTTTAGAGACGACAATGTTAAGAGGTAGAGTTACGAATTTCAAACATGATCATATAATTAACTTGTACTTTATCGAAAATAGAATGAATTAGTCGAGTTGACGAGTCTTATTTATTTTGTATTTGAGTCGAGTTAGATTATCGAGTTTCTATACAAATATATAATCATATAAGATATATATATATATATTATTTTTTTCACATTTGTAAGTAAAATTTGTAATCTTATTTTATAATATCATTTAAACATATAAAATATATTTTATAATGTTACTTTTAAATAGAGGTGGCAAACGGGTCAATCGGTTCGGGTTCGGTTCGGGTCATTTCGGTTTCGATTATTTCGGGTCTGATATTTTCGGTTCAGATTCGGTTTCGGTTTTAGTTCGGGTCTATTGTGTTTCGGGTCATTTCGGGTCGGTTGATTTTCGGTTCGGTTATTTTCGGTTCGATTAATTTCGGTTCGGTTGATTTCGGTTCGGTTATTTTCGGTTCAATGAGAGATCAGTCGATTTAATCAAATTTTTAGGTTGGTCAGATTTTTACACCCTATATATGACTTTATAAAGTCAATATATTTGACATTTTAGTGACTTGTGCGGCCGTTCATATTTTATCTTTCTTTATTTCTATTAATCGGGTCCACTCGGTTCGGGTCTATTCGATTCGGGTCCATTCGGTTCGGGTTCATTCGGTTCAACTAAATTCGGTTCAGTTTCGGTTCGGTTTATTTCGGGTCAATTTCGAGTTAATTTTCAGTTTCGGTTCGGGTCTGGGTTCGGGTCTCAGGTCAAGTTTGCCAAGTCTACTTTTAAAGAAGGTTTTTTTAGGACAATACGATTCATAGGAGTATAAAAGGAGTTAAAGGAATCGATAAGAAGAAAAAATTTACAAAAATATAGAGTTGAATGATTAAATTGAACAAAACGTAATATTAAATGACTAGGTTAAAAAGTATATTTTTGTTAAAAATAAGAATTGAAGTTGCATAGATATTATATAGTAGTAGTAAAATTTATTATTCAAAGTGGACAAAAAATGAATAAAGAATTGAAAAAAATGAAAAAAGCATACAAAGCTGGAGATTAAATTGCAAAATGGAAAATTTTGTTTTCAAAAATATAAGTTGAATCTCAATTGGTATTCTATAGACTATAGTGATTTAAGAGCACATGGTTCAAGTTTAGTTAAAAGTGGACTTAAAACGGAGGAATTGAAAGAAAAACTAAAACTAAATCGTAAAATTTAGTTTTTGGTGTTGGGAAAATAAAATTTTATTCGAACTTAAAATTCATTCAAATTATTTAAATTAACTAGAAGAACTCACAATTAAAAAAAATCAATTTTATTGAATCGAGTTGAATTGTGTTCATTCTGCCTTTATTCCTTTGGGTTAATGAAGATTTTATCCTCCTTTTTGGAGTCATTCTCCATAAAACTAGATCTTTAAGTGGGTGGATAATATATGAACTCGGAAATAGTTGTTTAATTTTGTTAGAAAGATTTTATATTTGGTTGATTAATATATGTGATGTTTTTTAAATTAAAGTATTAATTAAGTGCTTGAAACAGAGTTTAGAAGTTAAATAAGTTTAATGAAAAAATGTGTAAACTACAAGGGAGGTCATTCAATTATGGTTAAGTTTACATTTAGATCATTCAATTATTAAAAATTATATTTGGGTCACTCAATTAACATTATGGTTACATTTGGGCAGGGGAGGTTCAAAGAATTTAGGAGTCTTGTGCAATTTATTAAAAAGGGCCCTTATTTTTTTAGCAGTGAGGGATAAGTTTTTTCAAATTTTTTCTTATCTTAATACAAAAAATATTGTTAGATTACCCTTTTGAACAACAAAAAAATTATTTATAAATGTCTAATAATCTAACATTTCACTTAAAAAGTATCGTTCTTTTTGCATGTTTTGAAGCAAAATCATCTACAACGCTTTCAATATCAACTTCTTTCAAAAGATCACTCTCGATTGCCATCAAAGTAAGACCATTTAATTTTTTTGGGACATAGTTGTTCGTAAGTATGACTTCAACAACTTCAATTTTAAAAAACTTTGTTCTGCAGAAGCAACAGTAATAGGAATAGTTAATAAGATTCTATAAGCAATTGTCGCATTTGGGAAGCAATTAAAACATTTTAAAAATCTTAATAAATCCATTGCTCCCATTTTTTTCCTCAGGTAAAATTTCTCTAAGTAATTTCATCTCAATAAATAACGCATTTCCATCAATATCAGATAACTCAACTTTCTTAAGAGCATTTTCCAAATTATTACAATGAATTTTGAAATTAATATCATCTAATGAATGTGATTTATCGAAATGAAACAAGAAGCCAAAAATATTTTCATATAATTGATATTGTTCAAATTTCTTATCTAAAGAAAAACTGGCTTGAGCGACAATTTACAAAAAGTATTCAATTCTAAATGACTCATCATGCTCTATTGATGTTACCTCGCCATCAATTTCATCAAATAGTCTTTTTCCTATGTACCATACGTTTTTTTTAGGAAATGTGGGGTCAATTCCAATTTCATTGGCTATTTTTCTTGCGGTGTCCATAGCAATCAAAAATCCATTATCTCTATAACTTTTGAAAAATGAAATAAGTCCTTTTATCTCATTAATAGCAACATCAATCAACATGTCTTTTGACTACAGATCTTTGCTAACTAAGTTCACAACAACAAAAAAATTATACCAAATGATTGTAGATAGCAAAAATTTAAAACTACCAAGTGCATTCGTTGCTAAAGATTTAGCTTCACTTTGTATTTTAAAATCATTATTTGTATGAGCTACTTGAAATAATGCTTTCTTTATCTCAACAATGGCCTTAATACTTTCAACACGATTTTTTCATCGTGTGACCGACAAAAATTTAAGAGTTAAACCTTTTACATTTTCTCTTAATATATTTCATCTCTATGTAGAATTAGCAAATAAAGTATAAATGCGTTAAACTATTCTAAAATAGTCTCTCGCTTTCGTTGAAGTGTTTGCAATGTCACACAAAACCAAGTTAAGACTATGACACCCACATGGAGTATAAAAAGCTCTAGAATTCAAGTCTAAAAGTCTTTTTTGCACACCTTAATTTTTTCCTTTCATGTTAGATCCATTATGATATTCTTGACCTCTCACATTATCTATATCTAGATCATAAGATTTTAATGCATTTTCTAACACTTGAAAAAATCCTTCCCCGATTGTATCATCAACTTGTAAGAATTCAATAAAAAAATTCTTCAATTCTAAAAGAATTTGAAGTTCCATTAACACACCTTAAAATCAATGACATTTGTTCTTGATGGCTAGCATCGGGAGAACAATCCAACATTACAGAAAAATATTTTACTTCTTTAATTTTTTTAATAATGTTAGTTCTAATTTTAGAAGAAAGTATAAATATTAACTCATTTTGAATATCTTCGCTTAAATAATAATGATAAACCTTGCTATTATTAATACGTTGAACATGCTCTTTCATTATAGGATCAAACTCTGCCAACATCTCTATTAACCCTAAAAATTTACTATTACCATTATGATATAATTTTTTTTCCCATGAAAGGCTAAATTTTGTTTAGCAAGATACTTCACAATTGCAATAATTTTAACTATCACTTTTTTTCAATATTTTTTTTCTTGAATTGTTCTTGAGCAGATTTATCAATTGTTTTATTTTGTTGCAATCTATATCGAAGTTCACACCAAGTTGTCATATTCAACAAATGATCACCACTTGTTTTATGGTCTCTAAGCCTAACACTAAGATGTGCCAATCATTAAATCCTTCATTAGACAAAGAATTTTTTAGGTTATTTTTTAAAAATCTTACAACAAAAACAAAACACTCCATCTAGGTCCTTTAAATAAACAAGCCAATCTCTATCGCAAGTTTCATCATTAGGCAAACGTCTTATATAAAAATATGAAGAGAATCTTCGAGAGTGTTTATCTTTAGGGCCTTTTACTATAGTCATATCTCATTTATGACCATTTACTGTTAAAATATTAATTAATTTCGAATCAAGAGCATTCCAATTTCTTGGATATATCTAAAAAAATTAGACTCATTTTTCTCAACATCTTGAGCGTTCTCATCAAATTTTTGTCTTTTATTTTATTCATAGACTTGTGCACTTATAGTGTTTTCTATATTAACATCATCATTCACATGCTCGAGTTGTTCAATATTCTCATCGACAACATTATTTACACCAACCGCTTCTTCATTATTAGAATTTTCACCTATTTGAGACTCTTTAAAAAAATTATCTAGGGCTCCTTTTTGAGATTGAATCAGTTGTTCTGTTTTTTATTTTTTCACGTTTTTTACATCCAGGTGGATATTTACGAAACATATTAGCACTAAGTAAAATTTTAATCTAACTAAATAAAAATAAAGAGAGATGGAGAGATCAAATAGCACCGAAATTGTCATAAAAATACATCATCAGGCCACTTGAAAGTTGAGACCACAAAATAGATGAAATCAATAATAAATCAACTTGTAAAAAATAAAAATAATATAATAATATAAATTACAAATCATAAAATATAACAAATTTTAAAAAAAAACTTACCACAAACAAAATATTATGAAATTTCCTGTAATAAAAGAAAAGGGAAAATATTTGAAAAAATTCACTACCAATCGAACTATCAAAAAACTGAGATAAATTATAAAAGAACTGAGAAACAAAAAGTATAGAATTGTGTAATAAGAATTTTAAATTTTTTTCTTAAGCAAAATATACAAATGAGGATATATGATATTGTATATAAAGAAAAATGAGAAACGGATAAAAACAAATTATAGCTGTTAACATAATAACCACACTCGATAAATAGCACACTTAATTGCACACTTAATTGTAAATTTCAAATCGAATAACTTTCTGGGGCGGACTAATCGAGTACGCGCCCCCACGCGCCCCCAAAAATCTCCTCTCGTGATGGAAACCGGAGCCTCAGATTTTTGTCTTGTTTTCACCGGTGGCAGTACCCTTTCGAGTGACGTCTTTCGCCGCGTGGCGTATCCCCGGCGGAGGCTCACCGAGGGTTGGTCTTCGCGGCGAACAACGGAATCTGGTGGTTTGCTCTAGGGTGATTCGGACGGCTGAGTTTTTTTCTGGAGGGTGTAAACGAGAAGGACGCTGTCTCTTTCTGCTGTTTCTTGATTCCCCGCGAGCGGAAGCGACGAAGAGCAGCACATCATCTCCGACGATACTAGAACAAACGACTTGGTTTTTGGGCTCCCCCTGACCCGTCTTAGCTCTCCTTGAAGGTCGTCGGGTGAAGTCTCAAGTCTACATTTTGATCAGTAAGAGGCCGTTTTTGTTGGACTGTCCAGAGATTTTGTTGCTGAAACCAACGCCGGCAAAGTTCAATGATCCTCACAGGTTCTGATATCCTACCTATCACCCGTATCTGTCTCTATTCTCCCTGCTTTCTGGTTGCTCACCCCCTTCTTCCCCGTAAGTGCCCCGTTTCTTGTGGACTTTCCCTTTCTGTGGATCTGTTGTAGTGTCTCTGGTTGATGACTGTTTTGGGTCCTGGATCTTTTTTGATTGGTTGTGGTCTGAGTGTTTTGTATCTCTAGTAGTGGCCTTCTTTCGTTTGCTTGTTATTGCTTCATTGACTTCTGTTTCCGGTTGGGCCTGTCACAAAGCGGGGGTTTGTCATTTCTAGGGCGAATCTTTTTCTATTGGTTTCTTGGCTCTTGTCTGCTGTTTTGGTTGCTAGAAGCACTGCCTCCCTCCATTACTAAAGGCGTTTTGCTCCGAGTAAAGGTTTAATCCTGAATCCTGGTTTTTGTCACTGCTGTTGGGTAATCTAGCTGCGAAGAGGTGAAGTGAATAGATTGGAAGCTATGGCGATATTGGCATGGAATGTGCGAGGCCTGGGAAACAAGGAAACTGTTAGGGCTCTCCAAAACTCAGTCTTTAAAATCAAGCCTACAATTATCTTCCTTAGCGAAACAAAACAAAAAAAAGAGATATCTGGAGAAGATCAAAATGAAAATGAAAATGGAGCACTCTTTCTACGTGGAACCACAAGGTATAGCTGGTGGCCTAGCTCTTTGGTGGATAGGGGAAGCAAATATTAACATCCTGAAATACGACAGAAACTACATTGACACAAAGATTACTCTCCAGGATGGTGAGGCTTGGTTTAACACTTTCATATATGGCCCCCCGTATCGAGAAGAATGACAAGCGTTTTGGGAGGGACTCTTAGAATTTAGAGAATCCTTTCAGGACAAATGGGTGATCATGGGCGACTCCAACACGGTGGTCCGACAGGAGGAAAATGAGGGTGGGAATCCAGTCAATTCTATTGATTCTAAAGGGTTCGAGGACTTTGTTAACGCCTCAAGCCTAGTTGAAATGCCTATCAAAGGAGGTAAGTTTACCTGGTTCAACCAAAGAAGCGGGGAACACTCCATCCTTGAAAAGCTTGATCGTATTCTATGTTCCGCGGAATGGAGCCTCGCTTTTCCAAAAGCCCTGGGAATTATGGAGGTAGCCATCGCCTCAGATCATGCTCCTATAGTTCTTCTCACCAAGGGACTACCCAATAAATACAAGAAAGACTTCAAGTTTGAAACCAAATGACTGCTGGATGAGGAGTGCTCCCAAACTGTCTCAAAAGGTTGGAATATCTCTCCTGGGGAAAGAATGGGCCCCAAATTCCGGAGAAAAATACGTAGCACCAAAACAGCCCTAGTCAAGTGGAATAAAGAAAAGATGAAAGCTAAACACGAAAAGAAACAGATGCTGATGACTAGAATTTCACAGCTGCAAGGAAGAAAACTCACTGAAATGGAGTTGGAGGAATATAAAGGACTCAAAAAACAGATTGACACAGAATGGGAGAGTGAGGAGAGATACTGGCACCAACGATCCAGGATTAACTGGTTGAAGTGGGGAGATAAAAATACTAAGTTCTTTCATGCTACCACCCTACAACATCGTAGAACCAACTCCATTGTTAGAATTAAAAAAGAGGATGGGTCTTGGCTGGAGAACACGGAAGAAATCGCTGATCATTTACTACACCACTTTCAAAAGGTCTTCACACGGGATTCTTCGGTTAACTTTCTTAGCCTCAGAGAATACATACCCAGAGTGATTACCCCAGAAATGAATGATGCCCTTAGCAAAGAAGTAGGGGAAGAGGAAATTCAAAAGGCTATTTTTGAAATGGGAGCGACTAAAGCTCTGGGGCCTGACGATTTTCCAGGATGTTTTTATCAGTCCTTCTGGGAAACAGTGAAGGATGACATAATTGGTATGGTCTCTGCTTTCTTCAGGAATGGTGAACTGGACCCGGACATCAATAAAACTAATATCGTGCTAATCCCAAAAAAGCCAAACCCAACCGAAGTTTCACACCTAAGGCCTATTAGTTTATGCAATTTTTCTATGAAGGTGATCACCAAAATTCTGGCATCAAGACTGAAGCCCATTCTCCCTGATATCATCCCGCATTACCAATCTGCTTTTGTGAAAGGCAGGTCAATCCATGACAACATTATTTTAGCCAATGAAGCCTTTCATGCAATAAAGCGGACAAGAAAAGGTAAAAAAGGAAGCATGGCCCTTAAGATAGATCTGGAGAAGGCCTATGACAAAGTGGACTGGGATCTTCTGCAGTTTGTTGTGAGACAGATGGGTTTTTGTGACTGGTGGATTTACAAAGTCATGACTTGTATCACTTCGGTGTCCTTTTCACTAGTCTTGAATGGCGAACGCACTAGCGAGTTCAAAGCGGGAAGAGGGTTGAGACAGGGAGACCCCTTATCACCTTTTCTGTTCACATTCATCTCCAGCATCTTATCTTGGATCATTGAAAAAGAAAGCGGGGCGCAGAAATTTCAGGGACTCAGGATCAAACGGAGGTGCCCAGTTCTTAGTCATATTTTGTTTGCGGACGATTGTCTTGTTTTCTCAGAAGAGAATGTTGATAACTATGACGGTATTCTACATATCCTCCGGTTGTTCCAGTCGGCTACAGGACAGTCTGTAAATTTCCTAAAATCATATGTTTTCTTTTCTCCAAACCTTAGCAACCGTCTCAAAGACCATCTGTCAAATGTGCTGGGATTCCGAGCAATGGAAGAAGACGCAAGATACCTTGGGCTTCCATCTTTTTGGGGTTGGAGCAAAAAAGAAGCTTTGGCCTTCATTAAAGAACGTGTGCAGAACAGGTTAAAGGGTTGGAAAGTAAGATTTTTAAGTAGTGCAGGAAAAGAAGTTCTCATCAAAGTTGTTGCTCAAGCCATCCCCACTTATGTTATTTAATGTTTTCTACTCCCAGTCACTTTCTGTGATGAGATCAGTTCTCTGATTGCTAAGTTTTGGTGGAACAACTGTGCTGAGAAAGAACGAAGCCTACACTGGATTAACTGGAAGGATCTCTGCAGACCAAAAGACCAAGAAGGAATGGGTTTCCGAGATCTTAGAACTTTCAACAAAGCCCTCGTAACGAAACTAACCTGGAAGGTGATAAGAGAGCCAGAATCCCTCCTAGCTCGAGTCCTCCGAGGGATCTACTTTCCCAATGGTAATATCTTTGATGCCCCTAAATGTTCAAATCCCTCCTGGGCTTGGTCAGGAATTCGCGAAGGAATTAAGGTAATAAAGGATGGAGCTCTGTGGAGAGTTGGTAATGGAAGGAGCATCTCCACCTGGTTTGACAACTGGGTACCACAGCTCCCTTGCTTCAAACCATCAGCTCAAGATCTGTCACCAGTTTCTTCGCTCTCGGTCAGCTCCCTTATGAATCCGGATCAAAGATCTTGGGATGAACAAAAGATTAACAACCTTTTCTCATCGGATGAGGCCAAGCCGATTCTGAAAGTCCCGATAGGTGGTCCCGCTATTCAGGATTCCTACATTTGGGCTGGGAACAAAAACGGTGAATATTCGGCTAAATCAGGATACAGATTCATGGAGGAGAGATCGATGATTTCAGCCAATCCCTCGCCAAGCGATGATCCCAAGGCCAAGAAGGAACTATGGAACTCTATATGGAAGCTGGGAGTACCTTCAAAAATTTGGTCCTTCCTATGGAGACTGTGCCACAACATTGTGCCATCTAAGAGTGCTTTGAAAGCCCGGTTGCACGGATTGCTCAGAGAACCAGACCTTTGCCCCCGCTGTGGGTGTTCGGGGGAATCAGTCGAGCATATTCTGTTTTTATGCCCGTTTGCACAGGCAATCTGGAAAGCCTCTAATTTTAGCTACTCCCCTTCGGATAGGGGCTTCCCGGGTTTTCCTAAATGGTGGTGTAAGATAAGCGAACTCAAAACCTCAGCGCAGTTTGGAGATAGATGTGCGCACATCGCTTTCCTTTTATTGTCTATATGGAAATCGAGGAACGCTCTGGTCTTTGAAGGCACGAAGGACTCTCCTTGGGAAGTGTGGCTAAGAGCGGATTGTAGCTTTATGGAGTTCTCCCAATCTGTAAGGACCAAGAAACAGAAGAAGCCGAAAGACGGGAAGGAAGCAAGACAATGGACACCACCTCCTCCGGAAAGGTCAAATTTAATTGTGATGCGGCTTTTGACCGGATTACAGGAAAAGGCTCTTTAGCGGCCGTGGTACGTGACTGTTTGGGATCCCTTCTGTATGGTTTTTCTGCCCCTTGCACCGCCCCGTGTGCTGCAGTTGCGGAAGCCCTAGCCATTAGACTGGGAGTCATGATGGCAAAGAGATATGGTTTCAACAATGTCATTGTTGAAGCGGATAACCAAGCAGTTATTGCTAGGATTCAGTCTGGATCTTCTGCTAATTGGGTGACATCAGCGATCGAGGACGACATCAAGGAGACAGCGAGATCTTTCTCTTCTTGTAGCTTTGTCTTTGCTCCTAGGACGTGTAACCAGGCAGCCGATTGGCTTGCCAAGTTTGCTAAGAATCAGCAGGGCCATATGTCTTGGACCCCTGAAATTTTCCCCCCGAACTCTTGTTCATGTAATCTTTCGGTAATATAAAGTCTTCTTTGATAAAAAAAAAATTGTAAATTTCAAAGATTTTCAATTACTACATTTTAAGATCCAAAGTTTACTTTCATTATAGCAACTTAAAATTCCTTTATTCATATTCGTGCTAATGCTAGGCTAGCTGGCAATGCTAGCTTTAAATTAATTTTATTTAGATAATTATATATATATATATATTGAGAGAGACTGAATTATTTAATATTATAATTGATTGCTAAAAATATGTTTTAATATATTATTTGTACATTAGAATAATTTTGAATTGTGGTATTAATTATTTGTAAGTTGTTAATTATCGAACACAAAATTTATAATTTTTTAATTAATTTAAGTTGAATTAAATTTTTTTGGGCCCTGTGCGGTCGCTCATATTGCGTCTGTCCAGAACCGCCACTGCATTTGGGTCACTCGACCGTTTGGCTGCAAACAATCGTTAAATGTTCTGTTTAATTGGGTATAATTACAGTTTTAGTCTTTGAAATCATTGATTAATCTAATAAACAAATTTACAGATATAAATATATTTACATTTATTTTTTAATGTTAAATCTACAATTAGTATCTACATTAAATTAAACTCATTGAAATATATTTAAAATTATTTATGAAAGTCTTCAGGTTCCATTACTGTTACCAAGTAACTTACCAATTTTTTATTATAAAATATATTTCTTAAGTTCTATGCAAGTCTTTGTATTTTTATTAAAAAAATTCTATTATTTTTGCTATAATTTTGTGACAAAATATCATTATGTGATTAAAATTGAAACAATGGTTTGATATAATAACAATTTTAGTCCCTAAAACTTATTCATTCTATTAATTTGGTTCTAGTTCAAATTAGTTCAATAAACTGAACCCTTTATATTTAAATTTTTTGACATTGTACCATCCTAACATGCCTTTCGGCCACTTACCACAATCCATGCTATTGTTCATCAATTCGATAATAAACAAATGTGATAACTCGACAGACACAGTCACTTCACTACTGGACAATTAACAGACTAATGGAATAGACTCATTATGACGTTAATGTCACCTGCTAGTAGACACAATCACTTCACTAATGAGATTTTTCAATACGAAGGGTTAACTTTATTGAATTACTTCGGACTATAACCAAATTAATAAAATGCATAAGTTTCAAGGACTAAAATTATTATTATTATATCAAGTTGTTGTTTTAGTTATAATGACAAAATGACATGTTTGTCACAAAATCATTGCAAAAATTATACTTTTTAATGAAAATATACAGACTTGCTGAGAACTTAAAAAATATGTTTTAGAATAAAAATGACTAAATTGATTTTTTTAAAATACTAAGGGTTAAATTTATTGAATTATTTTGAATGATGAAAAAATTGATAGAATATATAAGTTTCGAGGACTAAAACTATCATTATACCAAGCCCTGTTAGATATCCATTTGAATTTTAACGGAACAATGACTCGATTGTAAGTTTTAATAATTGAGTGACTTGTTTGTAACTTCACTAATGATTGAGTGGCCCAATTAAACATCAACATTTAATGGTCATTTGCAACTAAATGGTCGAGTGACCCAGTTGTAACCATAATATAATTGAGTGACCCAAATATAACTTTACCCATAATTGAGTGACTTTCATTGTAGTTTTCCATAAAAATTAAAAATTAATTAAGTATTTAAAACCAATTTTAATAATGAAAATATATTAAAAGACGAGCAAGGAAGATAATCACTATAACAATCCAGTTGGCCACAAGTTGGCTACTAATTTTGAAAGGGTTTCTCAGAGAAAATGGAGAGAGAGTAGAGAGTGTCAAGAAAGGAAAACTTTCATCGGAGGCTAGGTTTCTCAATATTCGTGGACAACGTGAGTAAGAGGATTCATCAGTCGACTTTAAGGGACGCATTTCAAGTGAATGAAAAGGTGGTGGATGTTTTCATTGCGTATTATAACAGGAAGAGAACCAACAAAGTGGCGACTTTCGCTTTTGTTAGATTCATTAATGAAGGTGAAGCAAGAAATGCTGTAAGCAAAGAGAATGGAAGGTTGGTGGATGAATTCAGATAAAGGTTTACTTAGCCAACCAAGAACCAAATATCAAGAGAGGAAAAAATCCTTGGAAAAGTCCAGCAAAAGGTCATTTCCCTTATGAGACAATAGGTCTTTCAAGGATGTGCTAATGGGAGTTCTAAAACAACATGGTAACATTTTGACCGATGCCACAAACAAGGAAGATAGGGCCCCTACAGTCAGACGAGGTAGTAACACAGCGTTAAAGCTAAGCGTGACGGAGGCAATAGATCCACAGAACTTCTTCGTGATCACATGTTCAGATACATAATGGTTTAGCGGCTATCTGGTGGGTAAGATAAAAGCAATGTACAACCATGATATGATTCAGAAGGCCTAACCATCTAACGTATTCAAGGTGTCTGTCTGCTCGTGGTATGATTTACTGTATATAATCATTTTCCTCAATAAAGACGAAAGAGATAGAGGTTGGGCAAGTAGAGGGGAATTTATCATATTATGGTTTGATGAACTAGAACTTCTGGAAGGCTTCAAAGGGAAGAGGAGAGTGAAGGCCTGGGTCAAACTTTATGATGTCCCTTTGTCTATTAGTAACAGAAAATTCTTTGAAGAAATTAGAAGCAAACGGGGAACGGTTTTGCGAATCGATGAGGACACCCTCTTCAGAAAATAGTTCGACGTCGCTAGGGTATTGCTGCTAGTTCAGAAGGTTTCCATAATCCCCGATAGGGTAGTCATTTTGGTTAATGGTACGGTATGTCAGATTAGATTATCAATGGAAGAATATGAAGAGGATCGCATTTTTCTCGATGAAACTTGTCCGGCCAACTACCGTGAAGATGACCTTTCGTTCCATACACCAGGCAGTTCGGAAGGCACCATTTTTTCACCAATTGGCAAGGAAAACTCCTCGGATGATGAGGTTATGGGAAACTACGCACAGCAATTTTCTATGCACCACATGGGCGAAACTGAACAGAGCAATAAATTGTGCTCTGAGGATAATGGACTCTTCGAGATATCCATCATGTCAGATGACTATTTGGTGGATCAGACTTCATGCGGTGATGAGCTTGCCATGAACAAGGCCAACCTAGAGGGTCCAACTTCCTCGGACTCTATTTCAAACCCATTCAAGCTCCAAGAGGTGCATGTGGGATCTATTGTGAAGTTACTGGTTCTTGAGGAACGAATCACCCCAACCGGGTCTGGGGCAGTGGCGGGCCCAACTTGTCGTCTTCAAGGCAACATGTAGAGTGGCATAAGATCAGGCTTCAATAATTTTAATTGGTGGGCCGGGAGGGCCTGTGGTAACCTAAGAAAGAAGACTCGTAAATCAAAGAAAAATCTCAAAAATGAGACTGCCCCCTTCACCAAATTATTCGCGGGTGAAATTTCCCCCTTATAGACTCCCCCTCTACCATCGATAGAGATGCATCATGCAAATGTCACAATCAGCACTACCGAAGCAGTTACCACTCAGCTAGTGGCCGACACAATGGGTCTGGTGTTTGATGTCCCAAAACATGTGGTTGAGGCATGGTTGGTGGAACTCGAGGAGGAAAGCGGGTGTTGAAAGCGGATTATATGGTCGTCATGTTTGTGGGTTTTCTTTTCATCTAATGAATTTCTCTATAATATCCTGGAATGTGAGGGGGTTGGGCAAGGCTGAGAAAGTTAGAGCGATAGTAAAAGTAATCAACGATAATAAAGTTAGGGTTGTATTCCTGCAGGAACCAAAATTGGAGTCAGTAAGGTCGAGGGTTGTTAAAAGGTTACATGGGATGTTTTGAGAGGAGTCGAATTATCCCCTTTCGTGGGTGCTTCCGGTGGTATCATCACACTGTGGGATACAAACTTCTTTAATGTTGAGCAAAAAATTATGTTGAATAGAGCTATCATCTTAATTGGTGTTTTAATCCAGCCAAACCAAAGAATTAAGCTTTTGCATATCTATGCGCCAAACGATCGATATGAACGGAGAGATTTCTTCGACTGTCTAAATGGTTGTATTACTTCGATGCAAGTGCCCATCGTAATTGGGGGAGACTTTAACTCAATCAGATGCAATGAAGAGAAGATTGGGTCAAGTCAGAATATACCTTCGATGGATCATTTCAACGAATTCATCCAATCAAATGGCTTGATTGACTTACCGATGGTTGGGTGTGCTTACACGTGGTTCAAGGGCTCGTCCGATGTTGTGGCTAGCAAATTGGACAGATTCCTCATGTCACCAGAAGTATTATTATGGTGGCCCAAGATGAAGCAAACGTCCTTGCCACGGAGCTTATTCGATCACAACCCAGTTCTACTAAAGGAAGAGTGATCTCCCGTTGTTCAGAAGCCATTTAAGTGGTTTTCTCACTGGGATGATGAACTGGAATTTCAGGAGATGGTTAAATCAGTGACTTCAAGGTTGAATGGCGGTAGGGTGAGAAGCTCTCTCAAAACACTAAAAGGCGAGATAAAGAAATGGGTTAGAGAAGCAAGTGATAAGAAGGAGAAGACTACAAAATCATTAGAAATAAAGATAGCGAAGCTTGAAGAAATGATTATATCTGGGGGTTACAAGGTTGAAATTGCATCGGACCTAAATTTTCTAAGGGCGTCTATCTGGGCTAAATATAGGAGGGAGGAAAGAGAATGGAAGCAAAAGTCCAGGATTAGATGGTTTAAAGAGGTAGATAAGAACACAAAGTTTTTCCACTTATCGACATCCTTGAGGCAGAGCAGAAACAAGATTCAATCAATCAGAGTGAGAAATACAACGCTTGAAGATTTGAAAGCTATTATGAGTGCATTTGAACATCACTTTCGAGCATAGTTCAACGCAAGTTCGACATTACCAGTAAAGCGTTTCTCGGGAAAAATTAATCAATTAAGTAGGGAATCGGCAGAATTCCTTGAAGCTCCGTTCGAGGAGGTGTGGTCAGCAATCAATCCCGCAGACGGAAATAGGACACTGGGTCCTGGCAGTTTTAATTTAGATTTCTACAAAAAGTTCTGGCCATGTTTAAAAGATAAAATCATGAAGTTTTTTTTTTGATGATTTCCACAAGGGTACGCTTAATGATAGGTCAATTAATCACTCCTTCTTAGTCCTTATACCAAAAAAATAGTCCCCAAAGTTTATAGAAGATTATCAACCTATCATTGGTGAGCAGTGTGTATAAAATATTGGCCAGAGTGCTCTCTCGCAGGCTTTCATGGTGCATTAAAGAAGTGGTGGGAGAAAATCAGTTTGCTTTTACTCTAGGAAAGCAAATTACGGACTGCTCATTGATTGCGAACGAGGTTATATACGAATTGAAAAGAAGCAAGCATGAGGCTATAGTGTTCAATGCTGATTTTAGGAAGGCATATGATACCATTGATTGGGGATTTTTAGATTTTACTCTACATCGCATGGGATTCGGATGTAAATGGAGAAAGTGGATCAAATGTGTCTCTCATCAACTTCTATCTCAATTCTGATTAATGGAGTGTCTTCTAATATGTTCACAACCAGTAGGGGTTTAAGGCAAGGATGCCCTTTATCTCCTTTATTGTTCAATATAGTGGGGTGAAGCCTTGAGTTCAATGATTCATGAGGTTGTTGAATGAGAAATTATCTGTGGGGTGGAGGTGGGATCAAACGGCTTCAAGTTGTCACATTTACAATTCGCAAACGACTTAATTATCTTCACCAAAGCCGACAATGAGATCATTAGAAACATCAAAATAATCTTAAAGTTGTTCAAGATGTGCTCCAGATTAAAATTAAAAATGAAAAAAAACATGTCTCTATGGAGTAAATATCGAAGAGAATCTCTTGTCTACGTGGGCTGATGATATCGAGTTTTGTAAAGGGATCCTTCCTACTTCTTATTTAGGACTACCATTGGGCCATTGCCGCAACGCCACAACAATTTGGGAACCTATTCTAGACAAATTCAAGGCGAGATTGGAAGGTTGGATGGGTAAATCCTTGTCCTTCGGAGGGAGAATCACTCTTGTCAAATCGGTTTTGTGCACTGTACCCATATATTTTCTTGCGATATTCCAAATGCCATTTTCCATCGCAAACAAGATTAATAAGTATGTCACAAACTTCATTTAGTGTAATAATAGAGGAAAGTCCATTCATTGGTTAAAGTGGGAAATCATGTGTCGTCCTAAAGAGTGCGGGGGCCTGGGCATTACGGACACAAAGAGTGAAGAATCGTGCCCTTCTTAATAAATGGGTTTGGCAATATGGGTGGGAGCCTAATAGTCTCTGGCCTAGAATCATTGATGAGAAGTATGGTTCTCCGCCATATAATTTACTTCCTGGGCAGATCGGAAGGAATAAAACGTCTTGGTTGTGGAATAATATCACCTCGCCATTAAAAGTTCATGAGGATGTTTTCACTAGTAACATACGGTTCAAGTTGGGTGATGGAAAAAGAATCAATTTTTGGAACGATTTTTGGACTGAATTACCCTCTTTACGCTTCGCTTTCCCCAAAATTTTTAATATGTCCAATAAAAAAGAAGGGAAGGTGGCGAAATTCAGGTCAAAAATTAAGGGAACATGAGAATGGAATATTAATCTGAGAAGGCAACCCTTCGTGTGGAAAACAGAAATGTGGAAGGGTTTTTTTAGGGTGATGAAGAATGCTTCAAGAATGACAAGAGAGCTTGATCAAATCAGATGGGTGGGTGACCCAAGTGGATTTTATAAACCTAAATATCACTGTAACATGGTAGCTTCTGTAGGTGCTATTGTGGACAATTTGTGGAATCACGTGTGGATAAAGATATCGCCACCAAAGGTTGAAGTTTTTTTATGGAAAGCTTTACATGGGAGAATCTCGACTCGGTCCGAACTTGCTAAAAGAGGTACTTCTTGTGCCAATAATCTGTCATGTTTGTTTTGCACTAATAACAGTAAATCATTTGTTCTGCAATTGTGAGATTGTGTGGCAAGTCTGGCAGAAGTGGTTCCTCACATGGGGTTTCCATATGGTAATTCCAAAAAATTTAAAATTCATGATGATGATGTGGATAAACTGCCCAATTAAACCAACGCCAAAATCAGTATGAAACTTTGCATTTTTTGGATTCGAATGGATTGCATGATTGTCGAGAAATGAGATGATTTTTAACAGCAAAAAACTTAACGTAGATCAGATTTATGGCATAGCTTTTAACCCGTGTTGTCTTCTGGGTGAAATGTAATTTGCATGCGGCTTGTTTTTTGGTTTCTGAATTCATTAGACAACCAAATTCGTGTGAAATAAGGGGTAATACTCAGTAAGACCTCCTTTGGGTGAGTGGACAGCTCCTCCTAGGGTTCATGCAAATTTAACGTTGATAAGTCAGTCCGGGGATCGTATGGTCCTGCAAGGATTGAGGGCATTCTGAGAAATCATGACGGTATTACACTATCAAAATTTTCAAGATCCATTGGAGTACATGATATCATAAGTGTGGAACTACTATCTATGGTAGAAGCTTGTCAAATCTTCTTTTCATCGAAATGGTGTGATTCATTTATCCTCATTATGAAATCTGATAGTATGATGTGAGTTCAATGGATAAATAGTTTATGCTCGGTTCTAGACACGTTCAAAGATTTGGTGTTAAATTGCAGATTCTTCGTTAGACAGTACAAGTTTAGGTTCGAGTTTGTTTACAGGGAAAGCAACGTCGACGCTCATGGTTTAGCTAAAAGATGGGTGGATAGATCGGACAATTTCTTGTGGATGGATGACGATCGGGGTAATTGATAGGCTGGGGTTACATCGTTTTTATTTGTGTGGTTTGGGTTCATGGTGTGTACTGTGTAACTAGGGGAAAGTATGTATTGAGAAGTATTTGGTATGTTTCGGGTTTTTTGGGTTGGTTTGAGCGCTCGGTACCATATATTCATAAGGATGTATGCCATTTAAAAATAAAATAAAATAGGGCACTCTTTTTCCCTTACCTAGGTTTAAAGGGGTTTTTTAATGAGGCTCACTTTTTTTTTCAAAAAAAATATATTAACATTTTATTATAATAATTTAAACACGACTATAAAGTGAAACAATACTGATCATAAGATCATATAAATTGTCATAGTGGATAAATTTTGTTTAAAGGGAAAAAAATCAAACTACAGATTACCGATTAAAATATTCGAATGATGACATATGATAGGAAGGAAAATAAAATTATAAATACTAAGGATTGAATCTAATAAACATTATATTTTATTAAATCAAACTCAAGATCTAAAAATTTAAAATTTGATTCATTTTTATTTATGAATAATTCATACGGAGGGAATGAGTAATTGAATGGGATGAAGATATTTAACTAATTTGGTATGTTTACCCATTTACATAGGATGAAGATGTTATTTAGCAGACGTTGGTTTGTAAAATTTCAAATGATAGCAAATTTGGTTTTTGGTTTGACAAGTGTCGCCTTTAACTTTAAGTGTAACCATCACACGCATTACAATTTACAAGAGGTGTTTGTGTCCAATCCGTAGACAAATATAACCCCCCGGCTGCGCCTTTCCACGGTGGCTGTATTATATAGCTAAATAATCAGGGCAAGCCTAAGGTGCTGCACCAAACTTTATATAGGACTGTACCAAACTTTTTGTTAACTGAGTTAGAATTTATGTAATTATAGAAATTTTTATTAAATTAATAAAAATTTGTATAGATTTTACCTTAAGTAAAATTTTGTGTAACTATATAAATTCTTATGTTATAATCTAACTTTTTATTACTTCGATAAGAATTTGTGTAGATTTTATCTTTAGTTACACAAATTCTTACTCGGTAAAAATTTGTGTAAGACTACGCTTCATTTTAGCTGACCATAGGGCCTCACCCTAGAACTGATGGCAAAACCAAAAATTTCTTTTATTATTATTATTATTATTATTACTTAGGATTTATATAAAAATAAATGTCTAAATTATACTTTTTTAATTTTAGGTGTTTAAACTATTTTTTGTAAAAATAGAGGTCTAATGTTTCATTTCGTTCATTTTAGGTGTCTAACTGTTAACTACCGTTATTTTTTTAAAAAAAAAAACAAAGTTTCTTTTTTCTTTTTTAATTTCTGTTATTTTTAACTTGATTTTAAAAAAACCTACAATTCCCAAAGTTCACAAAATAACCCCAAATTCAAAAATCCTAAAACTCAAATCTCAAATCTAGTCACAGTCGCTGCCCACCCCTCCCTCATAAGACCCACATGATCGTTTACTCCATTCCTCCATTGTCGAAAAGCAACGACGTTTCAAATAAACGTTAATTTTTATTCAAACGATAAACAACGAACGATGGCCGAAAGAACGACAGACAACGTTCGAGTCGTACTACAAAAAGAATGGACTCCATTCTGGTGACGACGCTTGATTTGGATTAGGATTTTCGAAATTTTGGGCATTTTGTGAAATATGGTAAAGTTGGAGTTTTAAAAAAAATAGTTTATTTTTTATAAAAATAAATAAATAATTAAAAGAAATTAAAAAATAAAATCTATCGCATTTCACATTTTAATCAGTTAACTGATTTTTTAACGACGGTTAACGATCAGACACCTAAAATTAACGGAATGAAACATTATATTTATTTTTACCAAAAAATAGTTTAGGCACCTAAAGTTAAAAAGAGGTATAGTTTGATCACTTGTTTTTGGCTTACTAGTAAAAAAAAGTGTCCAAACTATACTTTTTTCGGACACGTGCTTAAAATATTTTTTAATCCAAGTAAGTGCCTAATGTTTTATACCATAACTATTTTAGGGTTTCTCCATTAATGACCATTACAATTTCTTTGACATTAAATCATTATATGACATGTGGCTTATTTATTAATTTTCATTTAATCTTTGTTTTGAAATATTACAAAATCATTAGAAATTTTCAAAAAAAAACCCAAAAATTTTAATATATTTTTTTAAACCCTAAATCATCAAAACCCATTATCTCTGCTTACCACCGTCGATCTCTTCTCCATCGTTGTCGACCATCCCCACCCCCCGTAGTCCACTACCGATTTTGATAGGAATATTACCCTTATGCTTACAATCGTAAGCGTGAAAAAGTATTGAAGGGTTTACGAATTATCTCTCCTAATATAAGTAGAAGGAAAGCTATTGAAGAGTGGACGATCAATGAAGGTGATGGTGACAAGGAGTGGGTGAGGTGTGGTCGATGATGGTGGAGGAGAGGTCAAAGGCGGTAGGGGAAAACAATGGTCTTGTTTGGCAATTAGCGGATAGCTGATAACTAATAGCGGGTTACATTAGTCGATAGCGGATAGCTGGTTATATTAGCTGATTTGACTAGCGGATTGTATTAGCTGATTGTATAAAAGTGTTTGGTAAAATTAAGTGATAGCTGATAGCTGTTTGATTATTTAAACAAGCAAAATGACATATAAGGACATGATTATATTTAATACTTGTTTGAATAATTTATCAGTTATTAATATTTTGTATCTAATACATATTAATTAGATTTGTAAAAATTATTTTTTAATATAAATTTTTTAAACATATTTAAAAGATTTATATATTAATTTATTATTTATATAATTATTAAATTTTTTATATGCACATATAAATATGTGATAATAAAAAATAGAATTAACTTACAAATGTCACCATATAAATTAGTAGTAACAACAAATAAGTCCAATATTTAATATGTTATTATTTATATTAAAAATATTGTTATTTAATTTAGGTTATTTGGAGATTTTTGGTAATTGTTAAGGGTAAAAGAGTCATTACAACTCTAATATCAAACCTCTAATCTCAAAAAGCTCATATTAGGAGCTTTTCAAAATTAGCTTTTTCACCCCAATCCGCTCTTTCAATCCGCTATTTACCAAACATCAAATTTAGTGGATTTGACTAGTCAAACCTCTAATTATACTTCAAATCTCTAATTTTTGCCCAAACCGCTATTTACCAAACAGGGCCAATAAATTTTGGAGATTAAGGATTTGATATTAGGAATTTGAGGGCAATTTATAAAATTTAAGGATTTGAGGGGGTTTTGTTTAGAAAAATAGAATTTCTAAGTTAATTTTGCAAAAGAGGAAATTTTCAAAAATATTATAACTTGACACATGTCACATTTTCATCCGTTAATGAAAATTTTGTAACATCACTGACGAAAAAACTCTAAAGTAATTGCAAAATAAATTGTTAGGGGTCGACTTGACACGAAAAACACATATCTAAAAAAAGTTTGGACATTATTTTTATTAGGGTAAACTACACCAGTGACCACCTAACTATAGAGTTGGTGTCAATTTGACCACTATATTTTTAATTTTGGTAAATATGTCACTTAACTATTTAAATGGTTCCAATTAAACCACCAACCGTTAAAAAAACGAAAAAGTTGACGGGACTGTTAAAATAATTGGTATAATTACACATTTTGTCCCCTTTATTTATACATTCTATCAATTTGGTCCTAATTATCCTAATTTTAATCTAATAAAATTAATTAATTAATTAATTAATTTCCCCTCCAATCAGGTAATGAAACGTGTCATACCCGATTGGAGATGGAAAAATGCTAGTATGGAGGTTGCATCCAACAGAAATCAAACCTAGGACCTTAAAATGCATGAGGCAAATGCTAGCCATTAGGCCAAACACTTTTTTGTGCTATGAGATACAATATTTGATATATATTTTAAATAATTATTAATGTCCAGAAAAATGGAAGAAAAGAAAATGACCTTAGGCGGATTCGAACCTAAAACATTAGAATGAAAAGTACACATGCTAACCACTAAGCCAACCCATTTTTTATGATATACAACCCAACATATAATATATGTCATATATGAATTTTAATGCTCGGAAAAAGAAAGAAAACGTGGTTTTAGAAAATTCGAACATGACATATGTGTATAAATATCTAACCTAATTAAATAAACTTAATAATTAAATTAAAGTTAACAATATTTTATATATTTTTTAAATTATAGTTCGTGCACTATTTAAAATAAAAAATTTAAAATTATATTAAATTCATTTTGAATTATGTTCGTGGCTTTGGATTCGCTAAATAAATTTAATATAATTTCAATTTTTAATATAATTATATATAATAATTTAATTATTTTTTTTAAATATTAAAATTATTAATTTGATTTTTTAAACTTAATTAATATTTTATTTTTAAAAAAATTTTTAAATTGATTTTTAAAAAATATTAATTAAGTTAAAAAAAATCGATTTTAAATCAAATTAATATTTTTTAAAATAAAATATTAATTAAATTATTATATATAATTATATTAAAAAATTAAAATTATATTAATTTTATTTAGCGAATCTAAATCCACGAACATAATTTAAAATGAATTTAATATAATTTTAAATCTTTTATTTTAAACATTGCACGAACTATAATTTAAAAAATATATAAAATATTGTTAACTTTAATTTAATTAGGTTAGATATTTATACACATATGTCATGTTCGAATTTCCTAAAACCACATATTCTTTCTTTTTTCGAGAATTAAAATCTATATATGACATATATTAAATGTCGAGTTTTATACCACAGAGATGAGGTTGGCTTGATGGTAAGCATGTGTGCTTTTCACTCCAATGTTTCAGGTTTAAATCTGCTTAAGGCCATTTTCTTTAGCACAAAAAGGGTTTGGCCTAATGGCAAGCACTTGCCCCATGCATTCCGAGGACCTAGGCTTGATTCCTTTTGGATGCAGCCTCCATGCTAGCATTTTCCATCTCCAATCGGGTTATTGGTTTAAAATTAAGACCAAATTGATAGAATATATAAATAAAGGGGGTCAAATGTTCAATTATACCGATTATTTTAACAGTCCCATCAACTTTTTCATTTTTTTAACGGCTTAATTGGAACCATTTAAATAGTTAAGTAGTATATTTACCAAAACTAAAAGTATAGTCGTCAAATTGACATCAACCCTATAATTAGATTGTCACTAATGTAGTTTACCCTTTTTATTATTAAACCCTTATTTTTATATTAAGCCTTATTATTTTTATTATCTTAACTATCCAATATTCATTATTTAAATCCATATTGGAGTCCTACAATTACAGATCCGGGTCCAAAACTAGCAATAAATGCTGCAATGCATCAGTATTTAGATTAAAACCAATGTTGAGCAGAATATGGATATGGTTAAGCTCATATTCATCCATTGACCAGGTTCTCATATTTGACTTTGAGCAGAGATGGACTTATTAGGGCCAGTGGGGCCTTGACCCAAAGTTTGAAATCTTCACTTAATTTTTAAAAAATTTAAAATTTTCAATTTGAGTCCTTTAATTTTTTTTAAAAAATTAGAATAATCTTAATTAAACCTCTCCTAAAATGTTTAAAAGTATAAGTCTCAATTTAAAAAAAAATTAGTTAAACCCCTACATTTTTATGGAAATTTTAAATTAAACCCTTCAAAATGTTTGAAAATTTTAATTTAACCTTCTAAAATTTTAAAAGAATTAAATAGACCCCTTAAATTGAATTGTAAAGATCCGCCTGACTTTGAGCTTTACCTAAAACTGCATATGACCTGCATGTATGAGTATGAAATCAAACCAATTTCAGTTACTGCATAATAAATGACCAAAGCATAATGACAACACTTGAGCTACTCCTGCTTTGCCCTGCTCAGCAAATTCACGTAACTGACTACAAGTATCATGTGTCAACCATTTACACGATAGATGTATGAATCCACAATGCTCGAGTCCATTGCCATCCCTAGCTTGACTTGGCATCTTCAACCAAACTGATTCTCATTCCCAGCACTTCATAGTAACGGGAGCTTCGCATTCGGACAACATCTCAGCTCGTCCTGCTTTGCCCAGATCAACAAAAATTCACCTAAAACTCCATACAACATCACACACATACACGGCAATAATTTTCCTTTGCTCGAGTTTGAGTTTCAAGAAGCCAGAAAATAATAAGTAGCAAAATATGATCATATAAAATTCACTTTTAAAGCAAAATTTAAATGATTCTGACAACAGTCAGTAACAATAGAATCGCAATGCCTGTAAGAGCAAGGCAGAAAAGGCAAATGTTTGAGATGGTAAAGCTAAAATTGAAACAAAAGTTCCTTTAGAAGTATAACACAAACATGGAAATCCAATTTTAACTTTCACGTTCCTAAACAAATAATCATAGTAAAACAGTTGCTCTAACAAACACAAACAGCCAAATGAACCCCAGCACTTCAGAATCTTCATTAACCATCTTCATCCATTGTAAGTTCAATCCATGAAACAGTTACCAGATCATCTACCTTGAGTACCGAGCATATCTGTTAAATAGAAATTTTAAGGTTCCTGCTGTTCTTTTGGATTTGGTGATGCGGGAAGTTCCTCTTTTCCATCATTTTCAACAGGGTGGTCAGATGGAGGGGGTTCCTCGTTTCCCTCATTTTCAACAGGCTGATCAGATGGTGGGGGTTCTTCATTTCCACCATTCTCAGGGTGGAAATTTATGGGGAACTTTGTCACCCGGGGTTTATCAGACAGAATATTTCTTTGGACTTTCTCGATCAAGACCTTTGAAGGAGGTTCCTCTCTAAGCTGCTCATCATCATAATCATTGTTAACATAGTAGCCTACTCGGATGAACTCTTGGCCAAGATATGAACAAGTCAGTAGAAGCACTGTGACACCTATAATATCTTCTTCACGGATCCTCGATGGGTCTGGTGGATCTGCCTGTGACATAATCAAGGACAAAGGTAAGAAACTAAAATGGATACATCAAATCTACAAACTAAAATCGAGTTGGTTGACATTGCCTGTAATACAAAACGGTAATTTCCAACATTAACAGGTCCAACAAGTACACTCTCCAATAGTTGATCGTAAGTCTCATCTTCCGCAGATCCGACATAGATAAGTTTCCATTCTAAATCTGCCAATCAAATAGAACATGAATATATTTAACCTCAAAGACATGAAGTCAACAAAAACATAGCATTACAAGATAGACATTAAGTCTTGCGTTAGATTAATACAAACATGTCCAGAATTTATTCATGAATAGTTAGTAAGAAAACAAATATAAGTCAATGTCTACTATATCTGACAAACATAAAATTTTAATTTTAATGAAACTCAAACTTCTAAATGTAACAGGAGACTTAAAAGAATAGAAGCAACCATGCTAGAAACATAATCTGTCTTAAACTCAATTTCTGAGTCCAAGCAACATAAACAGCTAAAACATACAAAAACAGGTCACCAAGCTGAAAAGTTGCTCTTATACACACAGAATTGGATTCCACATTTCTTTGTTCTATAAACTTTAGAATACTTTTGTACAAGATGACAATTAGCAACCATTCTACTTAAATCTGGAACTCTGGTCAACACCCAAGTTTTTAGCATAAATCATATCAAAATACACACATATGCATCCCCAACCCCAACATAATAAAATTATGTTCATGTGCTCTTCAGGAGATCAATATAGGGTTATTGAATAGCAATCCATTGGAAATCAAACTGCAAAATGCCAAAAATATAGACTAACATAAAGCTTTACAACTTAAAACGAAGTTACTTATTTCTTTTCATCTTCTTCTTCAAACAAGGAAAGATGAATATATTTTTTCATATAACACAAAACTTAACTTTCTACAGAATAGGAAATACAGCAAATTCCCACTTCTAAGCTTCATTCTTGAAAAAGCATATCATATGGGCTAATAAAACCAAAGTATACAATCAAAACTTGGAAGTGAAGATCAATTTATGCCTGCCCCGAACCCTAGCTTTCTCCAACAAATTTACAAACCCTAACCCACAATTATACCACCAATTAACAAAATAATCTAATTCATGCAAGCTAAAATCTCTATTGTCATCCGACCATTTTCTAACTCTACAAACGGAAGAAAATGGGGAGGCTCATAGCCTCGACCTCAACCAAACCCTAACAAAAATAACTCAAAACCAATAAATTAAAAAGAAAACAAAATCTTAAAAGCATTGAAACCACAAAAAATTGTTTAGAAAGAAAAGGTACCGTCTTTAAGAGGAGTCAAACACTCGTAGGAGATCTCGAACTGAAAAGCAGACAAAAAGGACGCTGGGTTATCCAAAACGCTAACGTTAGTAATGTTGACGGCACTCATTGTCCCGAATCAGAGAGAAATTACACTATCTACAGCTAGATTAACCCAAACCCTAGCGTCTCGAAAACTCATCGAACTCTAAATGAAAACCTAAAGTTAAAAAATAGAAAAGAGAAAGGGCAGAAGAAACAGAAGATTGAAAGAAAAATAATCAGAGACGAAGAAAAAAGAAGTGGTTTTAGAAGAATAAGAGGAATTGTTTTCTTGGAGTTTGAAAGAAACTTGAAACGAGAACGGAATTAATAATGGATTGGGTTCGGAAGAAGAAATGGAAGGAGGGAAAAATGAAGGAAATGGTGATCTTAAGGGGGAAATAAAAATAAAGTTTTTATTTATTTACTTGATTTGGGTAACCGGGAACCTGTCGAAAAGTGTACGGTGATAGCCGGTTGTCAAATTTGGCGGGAGATTGCAATGGTATGAAAACATTAAAAACAAAACGAAGAAAAAACCTAATAAATTAATAAATCATTTATATTTAATACACATTCCGGAAAAGAAAAAAAAAATTCTATAAATATTTTAATTTTAGTGTTAAAATTTAAGTTTATAAGTTAGCTGTCTAGGCGTCTGGTAAGGAAGAGCATCATGAGCGATCGCTCAAGTCTCCACCTTTTACCTTTATAATTTTACAGATTTTTCAAGTGATCATCTAATAAGTTAGTGGTTGTCCATATTTTTTCACTATATTTATGGTGTTTTCTTAACAAAATAATGAAATAATGTGTTTGATAAATTTTAATTATGTTTTTATGGTTTATTAATGAATTATTAAATTAATTGTTCAAAGTAATGCAACACATTTTCGTTCTATATGGGCTCTTTTTTAGGTTTTCGCTCAGACACTGAAAATGTTTGAGACGATTCTAGTTTATGGGCTTATAATTTAGGGTTTAGGGTTTAGGGTTTAGAGTTTAGGGTAATATGGTTAGAGATTTGGTTTTAACCTATAAACCCTAAATCATAACTCCAAACCCTAAATTCTAACCACAACCTATCAATTATAACCCCTAAATATAAACCTCTAACCTCTAAACCCTAAATTCTAACCATAAACCCTAAAACTAAGACACTTGCGATTTTTTTTCCACCGCTGTATAGAATAATTACCCATAAATTAATAATACCAATATAAGTATATTAAAATTATTTAATTCAAATTATTAATGTATTGGTCAAAAAATTATTAATATGTCAAAAATATTTACTATAAACATCAAAATTATATATATTTTTGTCAAATGTATAACGTGACATATAAACTTTGATTTTATACGAATATACATGTAAAACTTCGATTTTGATTTAATTGTATACATAAAATTTTGATTTTTGTTCTATCCTAATATTCTTTTTAAATAAGCACATCCATTTATTTTCATATTGAATAATTATAATTATTTGTGTATAAAATATCCAAACGTAATTTGATGCTCACAATTAAACACTTAGATGGATCAAATTATTGAACTTAAAAAAATATAAAGACTTATTAAATATTTAAATTCAAAATTTGAGAGATTATATCTAATTGTCTAATTTTTAAACTGTAAAGACTTAAATTATGACTAAACCAAAATATGGGAGCAAACGCCTCTCCTATCCCTTCTTTAGTTTGGTCGTTGGCTGACTACATTGATAATGATTATAGTAAATTACGAAAATACAATTAAATTAACATTTCATGTATATAATGGTACAAAATCAAAGTTTATGTATTACAATTTACGTTAGATAAATATTCATGTGTTGTTTTGATATTTATCCTAAAGTTTTATAAATTATATATGATATGTTAAACATTAGTGCGACAAGTACACTATTAGATTGCAAACATTTAAAAGGACATAAATTCAAAGATGGTTAAATGCATAATATTCTCCAATGACCAATTCAAAAGTTTAGAGAGATGAACTCAATAAGTGTCGGTGGAAAAGCGGATGATGTTCGTCCTAAGAAACACGGGTTTAAATCGTTTTGTCTACATGGTGTATGCATATTCAGTGTCGTCCTTGGATATAGGCAAGAGGGGCGCCCGTCCAGGGCCCATTTGTTTATAATGACTAAATATTATGGTTCAATTTTTTCAACACTCATTATTATGAGCTACTTTTAAAATTTAAGTTTTCTAATATTTGTTATTAGGGGCCTAATTTTTTAACACTTGTTATTAGGAGCCCAATTTTTTTAAAATTTGTTATTAGGGTTCAATTTTTATTATTATTAGGAGTCTACTCTTAAAAGTTAATTTTTTAAATATTTGTTATTAGGGGTCCAAATTTTTTTAACACTTGTTATTATGAGCCTACTCCTAAAATTCAATTTTTCCAATATTTGTTTTTAGTGATCTAATTTTTTCTCAATACTTGTTATTAGAGATTCATTTTTTTCAATACTTGTTATTATGTCCCTAATTTTTTCAATACTCGTTATTAGAGGCTTAATTTTTCCCAATATTTATTATTAGGGGCCTATTTTTTTTTCCGATATTTATTATTAGGGACATATTCTTAAATTTTAATCCCCCAAACTTGTTATTAGAGAGCCATTTTTTATAATACTTGTTATTAGAGATATAATTTCCCCTTAATATTTGTTATTTAGGACTTGTTGAGTGGATCGTAAAATCGATTTAAGCCAAGAGGGGGTGAATTTAATTTTTAGAAATTTTGGTGGTGAAGTGGAAAATAAAATTTGTAAGACAAGGGATTTAGAGTGGTTCAAATTCCAATTGAACTCTACATCCACTACCTTAGCTTCACTAAGGATTTTCCAACAACTCCACTAGTTGATCTTCCCCTTTTCTAGGCTTAGGAGGAAACCTTTACACAATGGCCAATTTTTCTACCCAAAAATTGACCCAATCCTCACACAAGGTTTACAAAGAAGTTTAAGGCTAATAGCTAGTATCTCTCAATACAAATGTAACCCTTTTACAAGCACTCAACCCAATTGGAACAAATAAAATTTGAAATACAAAGTAGCACAATTGGGGTTTACAAGAAAATATGGGAATTTAGCACAAGAACTTGAATTTGATGTTTGAATGTTTCTTTTTGGATCAATAGTTGTTGCTGGTGCTTTTAGAGCTCCCTTTTATCCCTTCTCATTGAATTCTAGCCGTTGAGGTTGTTGCCTTCATAATTATAGCCGTTGGGATGTTATCTTCCCACCATAAATGCCGTATGCAACTACCCGTTCTGAAACGCTCGACCCTGTTTCGAAACAGACCAAAATAGAAATAGCTGTTGGGTGTAATTAATAGGCCGTACCGAAACGGACAGGATCGTTTCAATACGCTAAGAGCATGTTCTGAAACGTGCTGAAGCCCGTTTCGAAACATTTTGCCACTATCAAAACCTGTACCGAAACAACTTAGAAGCGTTTCGATACACTTTAACCGTCTCTTAAAAATTAGTTATAAAAGTGCAACGGTCATATTTTGAAACCAAGTTTGAAATTCGTTTCGAAACGTTTGAGATTGTTTCGATACTGCCGTATCGAAACGGTTCAACCCGTTCTGTTGTTCTTCACACATTTCGAAACACGAAGATCTGTTTCGATACACACGTATCGAAACGGTAAAGCTAGTTCCGAAACAGAGGTTAACAGTTTCAAAACGTTCCGAAAAGCCTAAGGGCCGTTCCGAAATGGTGACTCGAAAATCACTGTTTTGACTTGATAAACACTTAGAAAATTTTGAATACTCTTAGGTTTTGACTTGGTCATTTTTCTTAGATACATAGGGAAGTTTTGAGGACTTAAAAATTCATTTTTTCTTTTTCAATTTAGTCCTTAAATCCTTTGTTATATTAAAATCAATTTATTAATTTTACAATCTCTCATTTTTTGATATAACAAAACCAAGTATGATTTTTTAAGAATTTTGAAATCTTTGAAAAAGTTCTAACTCCCCCTCAATTTAAGATAAGTTTTAAAGTTTTGAAAGGATTGAAAATTCAAGTATTTGAAACTCAAAACCGACTTTAAAAACATTTAGGCTCTTAGATTACTTCTCCCCCCTTTTTGTTAGATCAAAAATAGATAAACACGACTAATTAAGAGAGGAAACGAAGTCATAAGCAATAAACCAAACAACATAATTATCATAGATATCATTAAAGTTCAAGAAACAACATCAAAAACATAAATATTCAAAGCATTGAAGTTCAAGCTCAATCCTAAAAATACATAATCAAAGCATGGGTCTTTAAAACATAAAACATAGATAGGTGCAAACTTAATTATAATATGATATGCAATAGGAGTCCTAAGCCTCGTCATCATCGTCGCCACCATCATCAAGAGAATCATCATTGTCTTTAGCTTGAGCACGACAATAGTTCCTCCAATCACCATAGAAGGTGGAAAACGATAGATCCATCGATGTCTGTTGATTCTCAAGAGAGGAGACACGTTCCTTCAAAGATTGAATGCGGGTGTTGAGAGCACTAAAACCCAAAGCCATGTTCGTGTCTATCGAGTTGAACCGCTCAGTAAGAAAGGCCATAAGAACATCGTTGTTAGGAGCCTGAGCTTGAGGTGCCAAAGCTCTCCTATCAACACGAACCCATTGGCCAAGAGTATAGCGAAACACGGGCTTAATAAGAGAAAATTCACCAATCTTTTGTTTTCGGGGTTCTGGAGAATCATAAGAACAATCAAAACCGAGGCTACCAAAGACATAACTCAACACAGCCCCATAAGTGAAGGATGTAAGTGCATCGGTGGTACGAATCTTCACTTCATGGACCATCTCGGCGAACATGATTTTAACAAGGTTCGGTCGTTGTGCTTGGCGAAAACACTCTAACCAAAAGTAATCAACTTGACGAATGTGGGAAAATTTACCTCCTAAAGGGCGAATGAACCAAGAGATCATCAAATGGAGGAATCATTCATGAGCATCCAATGTGAGAACGGATCCGGTGTGAGCACCAAAGTGGTTCTCATCCTCAATACCTTCATCTTTGAGTCCAAGGGTGTTCTCTAAAACGGATATATCAATAGTGAACTTCTTGCCCAAAAGATACGACTCAATGCCAATGACTTCGGTATGATCTTCATTGTTGATGAGAACAACATTGGAGTAGAATAGCAAGATCATGTGCTTGTAGACAATGTCGGGAATGCTCAAAAGGCTAAGAGATCCCAATCTTGCAAGAGAGGTAGACAACGGAATTCGAAATGCCCGGAGTCAAGGAAGGCGATATCCACAACACGCTCTCGGTGAACGGCTAAATCAATAATGATTTTGAATCGGTCCTTAGCTTCTTGATTCCTTAGACTCTTTTGAAAAAGGAGGGTAAGGTTTGGACGAATGTTTGCTTGGTTAGAACCTTCACTCGTTTGAGTCTTTCTTTTCTTGTTAACGTTTTCCATTTGAAATTCCTAAAAACATAAAGCAAGCAATACGAAAAATTTAAATGTATGCATTTAAATCCTTAATTCAATCCAATGAAAATCCCATTAAGGTTTTAAAAACACTTTTCGAAACAGGAAAACAGTTTAACTTGTTCTATTGTTCTTCACCCGTTTCGAAACACGAAGACCCTTTTCAATACACACGTATCGAAACGGGAAAGCTAGTTCCGAAACAGAGGTTAACAGTTTCAAAACATTCCGAAACGCCTAAGGGCCGTTCTAAAACGGTGACTCGAAAATCACTGTTTTGACTTGGTAAACACTTAGAAAAAATTGAATACTATTAGGTTTTGACTTGGTCATTTTTCTTAGAAACATAGGAAAGTTTTGAGGACTTAAAAATTCATTTTCTTTTTTTAATTTAGTCCTTAAATCATTTGTTATATCAAAATCAATTTATTAGTTTTACATGACTCTTAAAATTTAATTTTTCTGATATTTTTTATTAGAAATTTAATTTTTTTCTCAATACATGTTATTAGGACATGATTTTTTTCCCAAATATTTGTTGTTACGGACATACTTTTAAAACTTAATTTATTTTCAATATTTGTTAATGGAGACCCAATTTTTTTTCTAATACTTGTTATTAATAACCCACTTCTAAAATTTAATTTTTTTTATCAATACTTGTTAGGAGGCAAATTTTTAGGTTCGCCTTAGGGCCACTATAATCTCATAAACGGCTCTGTGCACATTGTCGAATGGTTAAGAATATCTATAAATAAGTGCTACCTCGTAATCACATTAAATTATTCAAAAGAAATTTATAAAGAAAAAATATTTTAAACATTATATAAAATATAGGGAAAACTACACCGGTGGTCCCCAAACTATTACCGTTTTTCAATTTTGGTCCCAAAACTATTTTTTCTGGCAAAACCGTCTATTCTGTTACATAGTTCTCCTGTTTTGGTCCCCCGTCGGAATTGCTGACGTGGAATTTTTTCTTATTTTTTAAATATTTTTTTTATTTTCTCTCTCCTATATATATATTATTTAATTTTTTTAACCACCATAACAAAGAAAATAAATTCAAAGTGAGGGGGAGCTAGGATTTGAACCCATGTCCCCTAGCTCTAAAGGCATTGTGTTAACCACTAGGCTAAACTCCAAGTGCTGATATGTTTTAGCACAAATTATCTTTAATCAAGGCGGGTTTTTCTATCCAAAGAGATTAGGATTGATGAAAAGAAAATTTCAACACCCAAATTCTTTGTAAAAAGATGAAAAAAGTGACATTCATTAGTTTATATACGCAACCGGAAACCCAGAATTATAATTTTAAGAAATGAATCAACCACCATTGTTTTAATTAATTATTATTATTCTATATAAACCAACCAAAATAGATAATCTACTTTCCGAGACAGCTAGAACAACTTTTCCTTTTCCTTCCAGCACAACATCCTTTGAACCAGCAACTAGCTATATAGCTTAATCCGATATTTGTATACGACTCAAATGGATCCAGACAGGAATAGCAGCCATATTGAATCCAAGATTCTGAATATTTGGCTCCCATTTTCGAATGACCACAGGCTGGTTATGTTAGCACCTGCCACAAGTCTTATATATTCATTATGCCCTCAAAGTTTAAAAACTGAAATGCATATATTTGTGTGTGGTTTTCCCAGAATATAGAAACGAATAAACAAGACATCTTCCACATCCACATGCAAAAATTTGACAAGTTCTAAGATACTTCAAAGGAAAAAGGAATAAAAAAACATAATTTGGGGAATCCCATGACGGTTACAAAGACTGATCAATAAAGCCGGATTCGAGTTTGGATGGAACTCCGACATATGGGGCAGACTTGGAGGTCCTCTCCGCATTCACAACAAATCTGTCAATTTTAAGGAAAATAGAGGAAGATGTCAATGCTCAGTCTTGACATACAAGGAATTGAATATAACCGTGTTTGAAGGAGCAATGGGAACAAGAGACTCACTAACCTGATGTCCACAACCAAATGTCATGTCCTTGCGATTATCTTTAGAGCAAGCTATGTCAATGGAACTTGATGATAAGACTGCACAACTTGAATATGCACAAAAGCAAGAGAAGGAAAAGCATGAGGCTTTCTCAAAAGAAATTCAAATGCTCAAAACCGAGATCAAGAAGCTCGAAGAGCAGAGAAGCTAATTTTCTGATCAGGCAAAGCAAAGTCATGAAACCAAAAAAGTGAAGACATCAAATGAAAAAACTGAGATGTTGATACAAAGATGGAATAAAGAAAGAGATGAATTGGAGAGAAAAAATCGCTTCAGCAAAGAAGGAAACAGAGAAGGCACAGAAGCAATTAATTAGTACAAGGTCTTTGAAGGATAAAAAGGAGATGGTGATCTCAAATTTGCAGTCAGAAATGGAGAATATCAGAGCGGAGTGTAATGATTTAAAACATAGCTTGCTCCGAGAAGAAAGGGAGAAAGAAAAACTGACAAAACATGTATGTCAATTAAAGATAATTTGTGCCTTTAGAGCTAGGGACATGGGTTCGAATCCTAGCTCCCCTCACATTGAATTTATTTTCTGAATAAAAAATTTAAATAATATATATATAGGAGAGAGAAAATAATAAAAAATATTTAAAAAATAAGAAAAAAATTCCATGTCAGCAATTCTGTTAGTTTTTAACGACGGGACCAAAACTAACAGAAGGGACGGTTTTGCCAGAAAAAATAGTTTTGGGGCCAAAATAAGAAGACGGTAATAGTTTGGGGACCACCGGTGTAGTTTTCCCTAAAATATATTATTGTGAAAAAAATATTCGAATACAATATAGACGTATGAATTGTCAAATTTGCGAGACTAGATCTTTAGATTTTACTAATAATTTTGAATTGTGTACAAAACCATATAATAGAGCGAGTTTGTTTAATAGCGTAATGAAAATCTTAATTAGTATATGAAATTTAAATAATCTTGGAACACGTTTTAATAATTTATGGGGTCACTGTTCATTTTTATTCTCTTGTATTCCCTTAGGTTATAGATTCTAGACTTACTAGAAGCACTCTCTTCCTTTCCCTAGAGTCTCTCTTCTTCTCTAGGTAGGATTAGGATTAGGATTAGAATTTGTCAAAAAAAATTACGTGATCTTTAGATTTATATGAATATCAAACGTTAGCCTAATCAAACTCAGCCTCGACCAATTAAAATGGTGTTTATTTAATTATATTGTTGATCTTTTCTTCTTTGGACTCATAGGTTAGATTTGGATACGCGCTCGTAATCACCATTTCTTTATTTGTTAATGAGTCGTAATATTGACCTTTTTTGTCAACGTGTCTCACTGTTATAAACATCTTTATGTTAGTGTTGAGTTTTTTATCCTTCATCGTCGATTAATGATGTTTTTCGTATCTCTCTTTTTTTAAAGTCTTTTGGTTGGGTTTTTACTCTTTGTGGTGTTGTTTGCATCTTTATGATTTTGTTTGTATATCTCTTTTGTATGGTCATTTTATGATCTTAAGTGGCTAGTTTTTTGTTTTAATAGTTGTAGGAAACTATTCGAATTATGTGTTTAGTTTACTCTCATAGTTTTAAATCGTCATTGTAATTTTAAATATTTTCTTTTTAAGGTTTAGACATTCAATTTAGGATGTAAGGTTTATGGGTTTAAATTTAGAGGTTTATGTTGAGTTGATCACACAATTGCAAATGGCCAAGAGGGGGTGAATTGGCAATTAAAATTTTGGTGGGAGGTATGAGAGAAAAATAAAAGTGACACAAGTGGTTAGAGTGGTTCAAGTTCTCCAAATGAACTCTACATCCACTACCTTAGTGTCCACTAAGGATTTTCAACCAATTCACTACTTGAATTCTTCCCCTTTTCTTGGATGAGGAGGTAACCTTACAAATTGATTAAGCTTTCTACCCAAAGCTTAATCCACTCACTTTTACAAAGATAAGGATTTGGTAAACTCAAACAATTCCTCTCAAAGGATAAATGTTTACCCAAATACAATTTCAAACTCCCCAAACTCACAATATAATATAACAAATAAAATCGCTAGAGTTGGGTATAAGATTTGACTTTGAAGAGCACTAGGGTTTGGATTTTTGCTTTGATGTTGCTTGTGGGTTCAATAGTTGTTGCTTGGTCAATTGAAGCTTATTTTTATACCCTTGCATTGATTTCTAGCCGTTTGGGTAGTTGGGATCATCAATAGAGCCGTTGGGAGCAATTTTTCCCGCATTAAATGCAGCTCTGCAGCCTACCGTATCGGTACTCGAGAAGGGCGTATCGATACCTGCATCAAAGAGGAAAAAGCCGTTGTGCCTGAAAACAGAGCGCATCGATACGCATAGAAGGCATACCTGTACGGATTTAAGAGGCATATCGGTACTGATGGCCGTATCGATACGGTTTTTGCTCAATGGAATCCCAAGTCAAGTTTTCATAAAAAGCGTATCGATACGCATACCAAGCGTATCGGTACGGTATAACGGTCTTTTAAAAATTGGGAAACCAACCAACTGACAAGTAACGGTCGAATAATTAAATGCTCAGATTTTTCAAAGATATGCTTATCGTATCGATACGGTTGCAAGGCGTATCGGTACGGTAAGTTCATTAAAATTCCAGTGGCAAAAGAGGGTATCGATACGCATAAGGCTATCGATACGCCTGGGTGTTTCAGTATACTTTGGTTTGAAAAACAAAATTCAAGTAGCCAAATAGGGTATCGATACGCATAAGGGTATCGATACGCCTGGGCGTTTTTGTATAGTTAGGCTTGAAAAACATAGGAAAAGACTTAAAGAATTTATATATGTTTAAGAACTTGTCTTTAGATATTAATTTGTTTAAAAATACTTGTCAATTGTGAGACTTTAAAGAGTACATAAAAATTTATTGTTTTACAAATTGGTCCTTAAGTTTATGTGTTATATCAAAATCAATTTTGGTTTCACAATCTCCCCCTTTTTGATATAACAAAACCATAAATAAATTTTTAAGTTTTTGAAACTTTGAAAAGCTTTCTCCCCCTTACTTTAAGATAGATTTTCAAAAAATAAAACCTTAACTCTATGATCCTTCTCCCCTTTTTTGTTAGATCAAATAAAATACAAGGATAATAGCAACATACTAGCAACAATAATTCATTAAACTTAAAGCAATCATAAGATTTCAAATGCATAACCTTCAAATTAAACATAATAGTTCAAATGCATAAACTTCATAGCTAACATCATAATCCAAACTTTAAAATCCTAAAAACATAGATAATAGGCATAGATTTAGATCTTAAAAACAAGAGTGCAATAACATAATATAAAAGACTAAATGCCCTAAGATGAGATGCATGAACTACGCGTCATCTTCACCATCATCCTCGTCCTCTTCTTCTTCATCATCTTGAGATGGTTGATTCTTTCGGTTTTGGTTGAGCCAAGCACCATGGAAGGCGGTAAGAGAGATATCCATGGAGTTTTGGCGAGAAGCCATGGTGTCCATCTTCTTCTTCATACCTTTGACATGATCTTCTAAGGATGTGAATCGAGTATCCATCGCGGTAAACCCGACTTCCATGAAAGTGAACTTCTCATTTAGAAAAGTCATTAGAGTACCCATGGAGGAGGAATCAAGTGGAGCACGGTGAGAGCTCGAAGAAGCACGAGAAGCATCGACCGGAGCATCTTGTGGAGGATCTTGAGGGGTACGAACCCATTCATTACCAACATAAGAAAAGTCGGAATGAGCTAGAGAACGCTCATCTATGAGAAGGCCAAGGGTTTCGGGATGATCATGAGAACAATCAATGCCAAGGGAATGAAATAGAAAACTCAAAACCGTTGAGTAGTAGAAGGGTGAGACTTGTTTGGTGTGACGGTGTTGGACTAAAAAGACAAGGTCGGCAAACATAATTTGACAAAGATTAGGACGATGACCTTCTCTAAAACACCTAAGCCCAAAATCATCCGTTTGACAAATAGTTGAATATTTCCCACCCGATGGACGAAGAAACCAAGAAACAAGAAGATGAAGGATACAGTCATGAGCATTTAAAACTTTTGCTGAACCTAAAGGACCCGTACCCAAAGATTGTTCATCATCAATACCAACGTTTTCAAAACCAAAGACATTACATAAAATTTTTTGATCAATTTGAAAGGTTTTGCCCATAACAGAAGATTCAATAGCAATGACACTCTCCCTAGCTTCATCATGAATGCATACGGCATTAGAAAAGAATACGATGACTAGATTCCTATATATGATAGGAGGAATGCTCAAAAAAGGTAAAAACTTCCATTGCTTAATTAAAGATAGGTATTGAAATTTAAAACAGGCAGAACTTAAGAATGGGATTGACACAACACGTTCTTCCCTAAGGTTCATCCCTTGAAAAAGTTTATATCGTTCTATATCACCGTCATCGGGAAAACTTAATTGGATAATATAAGGAAGGTTAGGTGTAGGATTACCCTCGACATCCTCATTAGGATTGGAAGTAGAACGATGACGCTTAGTTCCCTTTTTCAGTGCCATAACCCTGAAAACACATCAAAAAGGATTCGAATATGTATGCAATTAACATCCTATTCAATCCAATAAATTCTAATAATTCAAGGTAATTGTAAAAAGAATTTTAATTTTAAAAAGACATTTACAATTCCAAAACAAAACAAAAAAAAAATAAAAAAAACAGTTTTAAAAAAATCGAATAGAAAATATATTCAAATGAAAAATTTTGATTTTTGAAATTTTTTTTATGAAAAAGTTGAAACCCATAACAATCAAACATGTTTTGTACAAAAATTCAGTTGAAACAATAATAAAAATCAATCGAAAATCAAAGAAAATAGAAAAGAGGAGTTTTATACCTTGAATCTTAGATTGGATGAAAGAGGTGATGTGAATGCACAAGATTTGACGACAAACCTTAGCCTTGATGTATAGAGTAAAAACCCTCAAAGAATTTTTAAGATTGATGGTAAAATTTGAAGGATTGAGGGGGGGTTTTATAGGGTTTCGCGGCTAGGGTTTTTGGAGAGAAAAGGGGTTTTTGTGTTTTAAAGGTTTTTAACAATTGCAGCCCTAAATAGCCTCTCCGTCGAGGCCGTATCGATACGCTATACACGCGTATCGATACCTTTTAACCCTAATTTTATATTCGTCGTTACTACCGTACCGATACGCGGGGCCGTATCGGTACGCTTGGCTTTGACTATTTCCCTTGACTTGTACCGTATCGATACGCGGGGTCGTATCGATACTTGTTCATCTTCAAAAATTCCCAGTTATCAACACGTATCGATACACTTTGAAACCGTATCGATACACCTTTACCAGATTATGCATTTTTGACAGATTTAAGTGCAAAAATCCAATTTGAAACGTCCCTAAATGCATGTACATGTCATATGAACAAGTTTTAATGGCTAAACTTAATGCATACTCCCCCTAGCAACATGCATAGAAGCAAAAAGAACAAAATTAACACAAGCATGAATCACAAACAATTTCAAGCAAATTATGATATTTTGGGACCTAAAAGGGGTCAAGAAAGGCTAGTTAAACCTAACTCTCTCCTAAGGGTCCAAAAGCGCTCTTTATCTAAAGGTTTTGTAAATATATCCGCTAATTGGTTCAAGGTGTCAACAAACTCTATAACAACATCATTTTTCAGTACATGATCTCTAATGAAATGATGTCTAATTTCTATGTGTTTAGTTCTAGAGTGTTGGATGGGATTCTTAGTGAGACAAATGGCACTAGTGTTGTCACACCTAAGGGGTATGGTTTCTATTTTAACACCATAATCTAAGAGTTGTTGCTTCATCCAAAGGACTTGAGCACAACAACTCCCTAAGGATATGTACTCCGCTTCGGTGGTAGATAAGGCTACGCTATTTTGTTTCTTAGAGAACCAAGATACGAGCATACTACCTAAGAATTGACATGTCCCGGAAGTACTTTTCCTATCTATCTTACATCCCCCATAATCCGCATCTGAATAAGCATGAAGGCTAAAGGAAGAATCTTTAGGATACCAAAGGCCTAAGGTAGGTGTGTCTCTAAGGTATCTAAAAATTCTCTTAATGGCAACTAAGTGTGATTCTCTAGGACTAGCTTGAAACCTAGCACACAAGCAAACACTAAACATAATATCTGGTCTACTTGCGGTAAGGTAAAGCAAAGAACCTATCATGGATCTATAAAGCTTAGAATCAACACACTTACCTCCTTCATCTTTGTCAAGCTTTATGGAAGAACTCATATGTGTGGCTTGAGGTTTTGCATTCTCCAAGCCGAACTTTTTGAGCATATCATTCACGTACTTAGCTTGATTTATGAAGGTGCCATCTTTCCTTTGTTTGATTTGGAGTCCCAAAAAGAATGAGAGCTCCCCTATCATGCTCATCTCGAACTCACCTTGCATTAGCTTAGAAAATTCTTTACAATAACACTCATTAGTAGAACCAAAAATGATATCATCAACATAGATTTAAACTACTAAGATGTCATTGTTATATCTTTTTATGAAGAGTGTAGTATCCACCTTTCCTTTTTTCAAAACCCTTTTCAATTAAGAAATTTGAAAGTCTCTCATACCAAGCTCTATGAGCTTGTTTTAAACCATAAAGAGCTTTTGTTAGTTTAAACACATGGTTTGGAAATTTTGAATCCTCAAAACCCGGTGGTTGTTCAACATACACTTCTTCATTTATAAAACCATTTAAAAAGGCACTTTTCACATCCATTTGAAAAAGCTTGAAATTATTATAACATGCAAATGCTAAAAGCATCCTAATGGCTTCCATCCTAGCTACGAGTGCATATGTCTCATCAAAATCAATTCCTTCTTCTTGGGTATAGCCTTGAGCAACAAGCCTAGCCTTGTTTCTCACTATATTACCACTTTCATCTAATTTATTCCTAAATACCCATTTAGTTCCTATAGTAGATTTATTACTAGGCCTTTCAACTAATGTCCAAACTTTACTTCTCTCAAATTGATTTAATTCCTCTTGCATGACCAAAATCCAAAAATCATCTTTTAAAGCTTCTTTAATATTTTTAGGCTCAATGCATGAAAGAAATGCAACATGATTCATTAATTTGAGAGAGGATCTAGTAGTTACCCCCTTGGATGGATCACCCAAGATTTCACCACCTTTGACATAGTTGAACTCCCTTGGGTAGGACACCTCTTTTTCCTCAAGGGCCAAGTCCTTCAAGGCTTCAAGAGGTGGATCTTGTGTATCCTCATCTTTAGTTGGAACCTCATCCACCTTTGACGTTTGTCCTCCATCAATGGCATCAAGGATTCCTACATCATCATCATCACGAGATTCCTTCCTCGGAAGGAGGTTATCATCGAAAACAACATGTATAGACTCTTCAACTACTAGAGTTCTTTTATTAAATACACGATAGGCTTTAGAGTTTAAAGAGTACCCTAAGAAAATAGCTTTATCACTTTTAGCATCAAATTTACCTAAGTTTTCTTTACCATTATTCAAAACAAAACACTTGCAACCAAAAGGATGAAAATAGCTAATGTTAGGCTTCTTAGATTTTAAAATCTCATAAGGTGTTTTCTTCAAAATTGGCCTAATCATTACTCGATTTATAATATAGCAAGCGGTATTTGTGGCTTCCGCCCAAAAATATCTAGGTAAATTATTTTCGCAAAGCATGGTTCTAGCCATTTCTTCTAAAGTTCGATTTTTCCTCTCAACTACCCCATTTTGTTGAGGAGTGCGAGGTGCGGAAAAATTGTGGCTAATCCCATTTTCATTTAAAAACTCATCAAAACCTAGATTTTGAAATTCGGTTCCATGATCACTTCTAATGTGAGAAATTTTAAGTTCAAGATCATTTTGAGTAATTTTAGAAAATGTGATGAATTTTTCTAAAGCCTCATCTTTTGTACTTAAGAATAGAACCCAAGTAAACCTAGAATAGTCATCTACAAGCACAAAAGCATATGATTTACCACCCAAGCTCATTGTTCTAATAGGCCCAAAAAGATCCATATGAATCAATTGTAAACATCTACTAGTAGAGACATCATTAATGGATTTAAATGAAGTTCTATGTTGTTTACCCTTTGAACATGCATCACAAATTTTATCATTAGAAAATTTAAGTTTGGGTAAACCTCTAACTAGATTAAGGGAAATTAATTTCTCTAAGACACTCATGCTAGCATGTCCTAATTTTCTATACCAAAACCATGAGTCATGTTCATCATGTGCAACTAAGTATGTATGGGATGAATGGATGTCATCTAAATGCACCATGTATATATTGCCTATTCTATGTCCTATGAGCATTAGTTGATTTGTTTTAATGTTTACAATTTTGCAACCACTTTTATCAAATAAAACATTAAAACCCTTATCACATAATTGACTAATGCTCAACAAATTATGTTTAAGACCGTTGACATACAAAACATTTTCAATGAAAATAGAAGAGTGATTACCAATGGAGTCTATTCCTTCAATGTGGCCTTTGGAGTTGTCACCGAAAGTCACCACTCCACCACTCTTTGGCTTTAGTTCCACGAATCTACTCTTGTCACCGGTCATATGTCTTGAGCATCCACTATCAAGGTACCATGAGTTTTGGCTTGAAGCTTTGGCCTTGTAGCAATGCTCCCCCTACAAACAAAGAAATTAGGCCTTGATTTTTGGTACCCAAATCATTTTGGCTCCATGTGTGTTAGCCTTCAAAATTTTGGTTCCCTTAGGAATCCAAGAAGCAATAGCATTCATATTATTAGAAATAATGAGTTCCTTAGGAACCCAAACACTCCTAACCTTTTGACCTCTAGATTGCTTATTAAAATTTTTTTGTCTAGGAATAAAAGGTTTTCTTTTTACATATTGGGATTTAGAAGGGTTTCCTTTTTCAAAATTGTTTTTCTCAATAGCAATTGATGTTTTAAGATTATCCACTTCCTTTGTGTGATAATCTTGAAAATCGGAAAGAAGTTTTTCAAGTTCAAGATTTTTCATTTTAAGATCATTTGAAAGATTCACTAAAAACAAAACTTTCTTTTTCCAATTTGGAGTTAGTTTTTGAAAATGTTTCAATTTGATTTTTCAAATCGGAAATAGTTTTCTTGTTTTTCAAAATGGATTCTTTATATTTTCCTACTAACTCATCGTAAACCTCTTGCAATTCATCATAAGCATCTGGAAGCTCATCAAATGTAAAATCAAAATTAGATAAGTTGGAATTTACCTTTGGTTCATCATCAATGGCCATGAGACATAGATTGGCCACTTCCTCCTCTTCCTCGAAAGACTCATCGTCACTCCAAGTTGCTATTTGAGCTTTGAGCTTGTTTTTCTTCCCAAAACTCTTCCTCTTCAATTGAGAACATTCGGAACGGATGTGATCGGGCTTTTTGCATTCATATCAAGTGATTTGGTCCTTCTCCTCTTCCTTACTCTTGCTCTTGAAGTCTCATTTTCTAATAAACTTTCTCCCACGATTGGACTTCATGAAGCGAGTGAACCGTTTGGCCAACATGGCCATCTCCTCATCTTCATCTTCACTTGAATCGCTTTCTTGATATGAAGCTTTTAGAGCGATTCCAACCTTCTTCTTCTCAACATCCTTCTTCTCAACCACTTTCTTTTCTTCTTCTCTTCCTTTTCTCATAATCTCATGGGTGAGTAGAGATCCAACAAGAGCATCAAGCTTGAGAGTCTTCAAATCTCGAGCTTCAATAATAGCCGTTCTCTTGCTATCCCATGACTCCGGAAGAGAATACAACAATTTCCTAACTAGTTTGTCTTCGGGGATGATCTCGCCGAACCCCTTCAAACCGTTGACAATGACCGAGAATCGATCAAACATCTTGGAGACACTTTCATCGGGATCCATCTTGAAATTTTCATAGCTTAGATTGAGTAGCCCAATTTTTGTCTCCTTGACATCACTAGTTCCCTCATATGTTGTCTCGAGGGTATCCCAAACCTCCTTGGCATTTTCTATCGAAGACACATTGGAGTAGATATCCGGACCAAGTGCACAAAATATCACATGAAGAGCTTTGTCATTCACTTGCATCCTTCTTCGTTCATCATCCGTCATTTCGTCTTTTACTTTTGGGACAAGTCTTGCTTCTCCATCTCTCTTCATAGGAATGTATGGACCTTCTTCAACCACATCCCACACCATGTAGTCGGTGGACTTGATAAAGAGCCCCATCCTATTCTTCCAATATGGGTAGTTATCCCCATTGAAGAATGGTGGCTTGGTGGTAGATTGGGACTCATAGAGGTTGGAGTTGGAGGTGGATGCCATTGCTTGACTAGTTGTTGATCAAACTCTCCTAGAATCGACTCAAGAGGGTTGTAATCCTTCCAATGAGTGTAGCTCTGATACCAATTGTTGAGTTGATCACACAATTGCAAATGGCCAAGAGGGGGTGAATTGGCAATTAAAATTTTGGTGGGAGGTATGAGAGAAAAATAAAAGTGACACAAGTGGTTAGAGTGGTTCAAGTTCTCCAAATGAACTCTACATCCACTACCTTAGTGCCCACTAAGGATTTTCAACCAATTCACTACTTGAATTCTTCCCCTTTTCTTGGATGAGGAGGTAACCTTACAAATTGATTAAGCTTTCTACCCAAAGCATAATCCACTCACTTTTACAAAGATAAGGATTTGGTAAACTCAAACAATTCCTCTCAAAGGATAAATGTTTACCCAAATACAATTTCAAACTCCCCAAACTCACAATATAAGATAACAAATAAAATCACTAGAGTTGGGTACAAGATTTGACTTTGAAGAGCACTAGGGTTTGGATTTTTGCTTTGATGTTGCTTGTGGGTTCAATAGTTGTTGCTTGGTCAATTGAACCTTATTTTTATACCCTTGCATTGATTTCTAGCCGTTTGGGTAGTTGGGATCATCAATAGAGCCGTTGGGAGCAATTTTTCCCGCATTAAATACAGCTCTGCAGCCTACCGTACCGGTACTCGGGAAGGGCGTATCGATACCTGTATCAAAGAGGAAAGAGTCGTTGTGCCTGAAAACAGAGCGTATCGATACGCATAGAAGGCGTACCGGTACGGATTTAAGGGGCGTATCGGTACAGATGACCGTATCGATACGGTTTTTGCTCAATGGAATCCCAAGTCAAGTTTTCATAAAAAGCGTATCGATACGCATACCAAGCGTATCGATACGGTATAACGGTCTTTTAAAAATTGGGAAACCAACCAACTGACAAGTAACGGTCGAATAATTAAATGCTCAGATTTTTCAAAGATATGTTTATCGTATCGATACGGTTGCAAGGCGTATCGGTACGGTTTCATGAAAGAGTTGCCCAGATGAATATCGTATCGATACTGTTGCAAGGCGTATCGGTACGGTAAGTTCATTAAAATTTCAGTGGCAAAAGAGGGTATCGATACGCATAAGGGTATCGATACGCCTGGGCGTTTCAGTATACTTTGGTTTGAAAAACAAAATTCCAGTAGCCAAATAGGGTATCGATACGCATAAGGGTATCGATACGCCTGGGCGTTTTTGCGTAGTTAGGCTTGAAAAACATAGGAAAAGACTTAGAGAATTTATATATGTTTAAGAACTAGTCTTTAGATATTAATTTGTTTAAAAATACTTGTCAATTGCGAGACTTTAAAGAGTACTTAAATATTTATTGTTTTACAAATTGGTCCTTAAGTTTATGTGTTATATCAAAATCAATTTTGGTTTCACAGTTTAGAATGCATAGGTTGTGATTAGAATTTGGATTTACAGGTTAAAATATAAATTCATTACCATATTACCTTAATCTCTAACCCTAGATTCTAAACCCCTAAATATAAACCCATAATATCTAAAACTAAGACGTTTGTGAATTTTTTTTAATTTCCATCATCAGTGCATTTGTAACACCTTTTACACGGTTTAAGAGTTAACCTGGTTCAGAGGTGTACCAACAAACAAATCAAACAACTAATGCTTAAAACATGAACATATCACTAGCCAAAAACATATATTTTGACTCCAATTTTAAACCTATCTATCGTCGTAAGCAAAAAGGACTAAACAGCTAGGTTTAAAAATTTTAGGGACCAAATTATAAGATTTCAAAGTTTAAGGACTAATTTACAAATTTCTAAATTCTCCTATTTTTAACCCAAAATTCAAAATCTTAACATCGACTTATATGATTGTTTCAAGACCGCGAACATATGATAAGTTACTTAAATTTTAAATATTAAAATCTAAAGTTGTTGGTTACAAATGCTAAGGGATGGTCAACTTATCAAACTCAATCAAACAATAACATTATTAGATTCCAACCTACTCATGAACTCAATGACCCACAAATCATACCTCCTACTGTCATTAATATAAGATCGTAATTAGTGGTGGATCCAGAAATATATTTGAGGGTGGACACATATAAAATTTTAAAATTTCAAGTGGGTACAAATCACAAATATTACAAAAATTTAAGGACTAATTTAAAAAAAATTAAGAAAATTAAAGGCAAATGTGTGAACTTTAAAAAGTTCAGGGTGGGCACGGGCCCACCCTATGTTATATGTACATCTGCCACTGATCGTAATCCTTGGACCGTAGTCCCCCTACACACGAGCTCAATAGACTCTATGGCATGCCAACTATACCCTAAATTTACTCGAATCCAAGGTTTATTATCAAATTTATTTCTCATTTAGAAATTAAGCTTAAAACCCCAAAGTTCCAATTCAGATCATTGATTAACATGTCCGTTCGATTTATAGCATAGGATTTCACATTGTTATCACAACATCATTCTTTCATACGAGATATAACATAACAAAGCCATTTAGATCATGATATGTCAAATTCATATAAAGTATGGTATATTTAACTATTTGAATCATATCATAGTTATTTCAATTGGAATTATAACATATGAACCCTAATCAAACATATCATAGCACATTAACACCAATCAAATTACATCATGCAAAAGTTCCATTTGGATCATAGCGTATAAGTTTGGTTCGAGCACAGCATAGAAAATTACTTCAAATTCATAGCATAGTCATTCTTTCCAAATTAAGACATAGCAAACTAAGGACGGAGCCATGATTTGAGGTTAAAGGGCAAAACATTAATATTTGAAAGTGGGGACAAATTAAAAAATAAACTAATTTGTAAAGAAATTTATATAGGAGAACAAAGCTGAAAAAAAGTATCTTCGGGGTGGGGGCGATTGCCCCTCCCCACCCGCACTTAGCTTCGTCACTGTAGCAAACCAATCCAATTCATAGCATATCCTTTCTGTTCAAGAAAATGACATAGAAAATTACGTTATTTCATTACATAACCCTTCTTTTCTAAACATTATATAGCAACTCAAATTAATTCATAGCATGTAAGATCAATTCGAAACCTAGTTGAACTAATTCATATCAAATTTTTAAACTTGTATCAAACATCTTACTTTTAGAGCATATAAACATGATCTCATTCAATACCAAATAGGTAAACTTACCAAGCTTACCTTTCCAATACGAAGCCAAACATATAGTTGCTCTAATTGAGCTTAAAATCAAGGCACACATATGCTAAATTTTTAAAGAATGCACAAGGAACATTTGGGAAGGTATCGAACCTATCCCGAACCGTAAAACTATACTCACCTAATCCGTATTACCATACGATTCAGATTCAATCATCGACTTCCATGATTTTTTCTAATCGATCTCGATCCTTCTCCGATTGGTTTCCTCTAGCAAACAAAATTTACACAAACACCAACTTGTCATTAATTGGCAGTTTGCACTATCTTTAGAAAAATATTTCTAACAAACGTTCGATAACTCGAAATTCAATTCCGTTTGTTCTAAGTAAAACTGGATTGCATAACCTTTCCAACCATATAAATTATAGCTTCTGATTCATCTTGTACAATTTATGGTGAATTTTTGAAAACACTGCCTTTGCTGTCTTAAGAATAAACTGATATCAAGTTTTCAAACCTTCACATACTCAAAAAATCATATCTTTTAATCTACAAATCGAAATTGATCACCGTTTATGGTAAACATAACTAGATTCACACACGATTCTATACATATAAAGATTATTATCTAATTTCGCTTATGAAATTTTTGGTGAATTTTCAAGCTTACTGCCAATGTACAAAATTTGGGCAGATTTCACCAAACTGAAATTTTTGCTCCTTTTATCACTTTAATTCAATGTAGAATCGATCTAAACAAGGGAGCATCACCAAATTAACAATTTCACAATTCAACCTTTTAATCCTTAGGTCCCTACAATTCAGAAACAATTTCTCTCCCTTTTAAGCGCGGTTAGAAAGTGATTTTGAAAAATTAATTGTAGGATTATAGTGTTTGACATTACTGTCAAACAATGTTTTTTAAAAGATAAAATGTCAATTTTAGACATAATATTATAAAGTAAAAATAAATGAACGAAAATAATGTTTAAATTCGTTATCATAAAATTTATTAATAATTTACTTTATTTAATATTAAAATATTAGTTTAATATAATAATTATTATTTTTAATATACTACTATTAATATTAGTGGTAATAATTAAAGATAAAAAAATAACTTCACACCTAAAAGTAATTTTTTACCCCAAAACTAGAAATCTTAGCTTTTGAGGTTGGGTGGAAAATGACTTTTTTTAAGCTAGTTTCACACCAATTTAGAAGTGTTTGACATCGCTTATGGGTGAAAAGTAACTTTTTTAAGCCAAAGCTATTTTTTTAAGTTATGCCAAAGGGGCCTTTAATGGAGGCACATGGAATCCACCATCCCAACTTTGCCAAATAGCCATGCAAAACCATATATATTGCCTTCAATTCAAGTTAGTCCTCATCTCTAATTCCATTCTTTACAATCTGATCCTTTAAGACAAATAAACTTAGCTCAATTCTTGTCTATTCACTTCAATTCATTTTTCTAACTTGATCTAATGTAGTGTTAAATGCTTCCTTAAGGGTTCATGAAAATATTTTGGTTTATTAAAACCACTGATAAATATTAGATCGGTTTTAGGGATGTCACAACATTGATTATAAACCATATATATAGACACACACACGCCCGCACGCCCGCACGCACGCGCGCGCACACACATACACTAATGCTGGATTGAAGTAGAATACAAACAAAAAGGGTTAAGCATCAGCCAACCAAATACAAGAACGTTGACATAAATCATATGTACATGATCCAAAAAATAATGGTTATTGTTGGACCGTCACATCCATCGTTCGGGCTTGCGAATGAAACATTTCTGATATTGTAGAACTAAGTTTTGATATAATATTTGAAAAATGTTTTGGACTAAATTGCAAAGAATTTAAAATGTGTTTTAGTCAAAAACAACTTGAAAATATGTTTAAGGGGTTTTCAAAAGGCTTTGGAATGATTTAAAGTGTATTTAAAGTAGTCAAAACCATGCTTTTCAAGTGACCGTACCGATACGCCTTAGGGTTTTCAAACTACCAGAATTCCAGTAGCCAAAACCCGTACCGATACGCTTAGCCGTATCGATACGGTGTGCTTTGAAATAGCCCAACGTCTAGTCGCGTACCGATACGGTTGTATCGCGTACCGATACGCCTAACTACCCCAACGGTCATTTCCCAACGGTCATTTGAATTTGCAGGACCGTACCGATACGCTAGGCAAGCGTATCGATACGCATCAGCTGAAGAAGCCCAACGACTCTTTCCTCATTGAGACCGTATCGATACGGTTGGACGAGTATCGATACGCCAAGCTGCAGAACTGCATTTATGGTGGGAAATAAAGGCTCCAACGGCTCCAATTCAATCCCAACGGCTAGTAACGGCCACAAACTCATTTGGGAGTATAAAAGGGACCTCCAAGCATCTTGTAATGGTCAATGCTTCAATTGTTACAACATTATGATATCAAAATTTGTCTAGAGCTTTAATTGTACATTTCTTGCTTAGACAACACTTGTGAGCTTACATTGTTAAATTTGCTCAAGTGTTTAGGTTTTGGGTGAGTGCTTAGAATTGCAAACAAACACCTTTTAGAGGGATTTCTAGTTTGCTAAGTCTTTCTTATAAAGAGAGTGTTCCTTCAAGCTTTGGGTAGAAAGCTTTGAGGGTTGTAACGGTTTCCTCCTAATCCAAGAAAAGGGGACGAAATTCTTAGTGAATTTGTTGGAAATCCTTAGTGGGGAGCTAAGGTAGTGGATGTAGACCTTGGTTAGAAGGTTGAACCACTATAAATCTTTGTGTCACATTGCCAAATTTTTCACCTCTCACTAAAACACCCAATTATCCAACTTCTCCACACTTGGCAAGCAAGAACGGTTGACCGAATCGAGCCCTAAAATCTCAACAATTGGTATAAGAGCTTGGCTCAATCGAAGAGGATTAACATCCTATTGAGAAGATTTGGCAAGCTCGACCACTAGTTCATCAACCGGCTCAATGGCACAATCAATAGACAAACCGCCTTTCTTCGACGGAAATCACTATGCCCATTGGAAGATAAAGATGAAATTCTTCTTGAAGTCAAGAGATTACAAGCTATGGGACATAGTTGAAGATGGTTCGTTCGTGCCTCAAGGAAGCAAAGCGGAATGGAGTGCCGACGATCGCAAGAAGATGAAGCTTAATTGCAAAGCCTTGTACATGCTCTTTTGTGCATTTGGCCCAACCATCTATGAGAAGATGTCTTCTTGTGAGAGTGCAAGGAGGTATGGGACAAGCTTGAAGTCACATACAAGGGAACCGATGAAGTCAAGGAGACCAAGATTGGGCTCCTAACCTTAGAGTATGAGAACTTCAAGATGGATCCGGAAGAGAACATCGAGAAGATGTTTGATAGGTTCTCCACTATCACCAATGGTCTTAAAGGTTATGGAGAAGCCATCCCGGAAGAGAAGCTTGTCCGAAAGCTCATCTACTCCCTTACCAAGTCATGGGACTCAAAGAGGACCGCCATCATCGAAGCCAAGAATCTCAAAACCTTGAAGCTTGATGAACTCATGGGGTCTCTTCTTACTCACCAAATAATGAAGAAAAACAAAGAAGAGGAGAAGAAGAAGGAAGTGATTAGAGCGATGGGGAAGAAGAAGATCATGGAGCTAGGCATCAATGCTAGTGTCGTAGCTCTCAAATCCTCCACATGCCATCATGTAGATTCAACTGAGGAGGAAAGTGAAGATGAAGAGATGGCCTATCTCTTCAACAAATTTGCCCGGTTCATGAAGAGAAAAATGGAAAAATCCAAGCATGAATCGATGAAGAAGATGAAGGACTCCCACAAATCCAAAAAGAAGGGATCATCTTCAAAACAAGCATGTGTGGCCACATGGAGTGATGAAGACTCCACCGATGATGAAGTAGCCCACCTATGCTTGATGGCCCTCAATGAGGGGAAGGTAACTTCTAACCCATCTATTTCAAATTCTTATACATTTGATGAGTTACAAGATGCCTATGATGATTTGCTTTTGGAATTCAAGGCATCATTTTCTAAAAACAAAAAGTTGATTTCAAAAATAAAAATTGAAAATGATTTGCTTTCCAAAACAAATCTTGAACTTGAAGCAAGATTAAAAGATTTTGAACAAAAATGTTTTGATTTACAAAATTTGCTTCTCAAAGTTCAAAAAGAAAAAGATTTGATTTCCAACGAACTTGAAAAGAAAAACAATTTTGGAAAAACAAACTTTTATGTTAGACAATCTAGTGCCCCTAGATTTGTAAATGGAAAATGTTTTAGAAGTGTTTGGGTCCCAAAAGGACTAACCACTTCAATTAAAAAGGATGAAATTGAAAAATGGATTCCTAAGGGGACAAAATTTTGTGCTACTAATGCCTATGGATCCAAAGCAATTTGGATACCAAAAATTACTTGATTGTCTTTTGTTAGGTGTGATGGAGAGTGATCAACAAGTCAAAAATTTAGGGGGAGCTCCATGCACACAAAAGAAGAACACTTGAAGAAGGAAGGCTTCATATCCTCCCTTGAGTTCAAGTGTGGTAAAATCTAGTTGCTTTTGTGTTTATTTGATTTATTTTCATTTATGTCAACTAGATAATCATATATGTTGAACTAACATTCTTATGATGCTTTGAGTAAGGGGGAGCCAATTTTAAACCAAAATTTTAAGTGTGTCAATTTTTTTGCCTCCTATGTTATTTTGAGCTAAATGTCATTTTAAATTCTTTTTGATATAACAAAAAGGGGGAGAAATTGGTTTAAAAAATTGAATTTTCAAATGAATAAGGATGAGCTTTATTTGATTTCATATCCAAATCTCTTATTCACAATTTTAAAGTTAAAGGAGGAGAATTTTTCAAGTTGGTTTTATTATATCAAAAAGGGGGAGATTGTAGAACTAAGTTTTGATATAATATTTGAAAAATGTTTTGGACTAAATTGCAAAGAATTTAAAATGTGTTTTAGTCAAAACAACTTGAAAATAAGTTTAAGGGGTTTTCAAAAGGCTTTGGAATGATTTAAAGTGTATTTAAAGTAGTCAAAACCATGCTTTTCAAGTGACCGTACCGATACGGTATTGAACCGTACCGATATGCCTTAGGGTTTTCAAACTACCAGAATTCCAGTAGCCAAAACCCGTACCGATACGTTTAGCCGTATCGATACGGTGTGCTTTGAAATAGCCCAACGGCTAGTCGCGTAACGATACGGTTGTATCGCGTACCGATACGCCTAACTACCCCAACGGTCATTTGAATTTGCAGGACCATACCGATACGCTAGGCAAGCGTATCGATACGCATCAGCTGAAGAAGCCCAACGGCTCTTTCCTCATTGAGACCGTATCGATACGGTTGGACGAGTATCGATACACCAAGCTGCAGAACTGCATTTATGGTGGGAAATAAAGGATCCAACGGCTCCAATTCAACCCCAACGGCTAGTAACGGCCACAAACTCATTTGGGAGTATAAAAGGGACCTCCAAGCATCTTGTAATGGTCAATGCTTCAATTGTTACAACATTATGATGTCAAAATTTGTCTAGAGCTTTAATTGTACATTTCTTGCTTAGACAACACTTGTGAGCTTACATTGTTAAAATTGCTCAAGTGTTTAGGTTTTGGGTGAGTGCTTAGAATTGCAAACAAACACCTTTTAGAGGGATTTCTAGTTTGCTAAGTCTTTCTTGTAAAGAGAGTGTTCCTTCAAGCTTTGGGTAGAAAGCTTTGAGGGTTGTAACGGTTTCCTCCTAATCCAAGAAAAGGGGACGAAATTCTTAGTGAATTTGTTGGAAATCCTTAGTGGGGAGCTAAGGTAGTGGATGTAGACCTTGGTTAGAAGGTTGAACCACTATAAATCTTTGTGTCACATTGCCAAATTTTTCACCTCTCACTAAAACACCCAATTATCCAACTTCTCCACACTTGGCAAGCAAGAACGGTTGATCGAATCGAGCCCTAAAATCTCAAAAGATATGTCTGTTGTCGTGCTACATTCCTTGAGTTTTCTGTCTATATCGAGCCATTGAACCTCAGAAATCTCCTTGAGATATTCCGTAAGAGGGACTGGGAGAAGGGGACCATGGTGGCCCGACTGTAACGACCCAAATTCTCGAGTCAACAGTTGGGTGTTGACCCAGTTGTGAACCTCCGTGTTAGATTGGGGGTTTCAAGCTTAAAAATTTAACCTTTTTTCATCATTTATTGCATCCAAAATTCAAGTATGTTAATCTCCATCTCATTAGCTTCAAGAAAAGGGTATTATCTTGTGAAAATGTGAGTTTTTCTATCAATGGTTTTGGGGGTTTCAAGCTTTGGGAGTTTTATAAAGCTTTCCTTTGATTTTAAGGTTATAAATATGTGGCTAAGCTTACCCCTAGTAGTTTATTTCGAATCTTGATTTGTTTCCATGTTTCTATAAGAGGAGGTAATTGTGGGTTTCTTCCAAGCTTGATTCAATAGGGAAGTTTAAATGAGCTAAGGGTAAGAGCTCATTTCGGGTTTTTCGGCAAAAGGTGAGTACATCTTTTGTAACAACCCAATTTTTTGGTTAATCTTGCGAATTTTGGATTCGGGTTAGATGTTTTAAATTGAGTAATAAATTTAAAGCAAATGTAATTTTGGAAGATTAATTTGAAAGAAAAATGATGATCATTTTGTGCAAGGATGGGAGATTGGGGCTTAAGATGCGATTTTATCGTTATAATTTTGAAGATGATATTTTAGATAAAGTGGCGAGAAAGAGAGGGAGAGAAATCAAATTTTATATCCTTTTCTCTCCCCCTTTTTATCTTTTCTTTTCTCTCTTCCTCTTTAATTTTTAATCTCTAATTTATCGAGATTCGGCCGTCTGTTTTTGACACCTCCATCGCCATTATATTCATCTCATCGAGTTCATCGATACCAGCGACATTATCATCAGAGCCGCCGTCAGAAGGGTGAGAGAGAAGAAATTTCTAGATGTTGAGTCGGAGTGGTTCGAGTGCTCGAAACGAAGAACGAAGGCCACCATCGTGCTCACCGGCGTTAAGACAGTTGGTTTAAGACTTCGCCGTCACCGTTCGACCACTAGTAAACGCCACACGCGCCACGCACGTTGCTCCCTACGCGTGGGAGTGCGACTCTGGCAAGAGCCAACTTGAAAGTAACGATTGATCAGACCTCTGTCCCTGCATGTTCCTCAAATCAAACTCTCTAAAACATCTTCTAAGTAATGATAACCTAAGAACTCTTATCAAATTCTATAGTTTTTTTTTTCTTTTTTTTTCTTTTCTTACTTTGATGAAGTAACACTTCATGAAACATATTTTGCGGAAATGCTATCAGAGAATATGCCTTTTTGGATAACTTTGATTTTTTTTTGTGACGAGTTGTTTTGTGACGGCACTCATAAGAACTTATAATCCCAGTCATTCAATTAAGAATTTTTTACAAATAGACCACTCCACCGTTAAAATTGAAGTAAACGTCTAATGTGACTTAATATAATAACAATTTTAGTCTCAAAACTTATACAATCTATTATTTTGGTCCCAATTCAAAATAATTCAATAAATTTAATCACTCATATAAAAATTTCATTAGTGAAGTGATTATATCTACTAGTAAACGACATTAGGGTCACAATGAGTTTGTTCAATTGACTTGTCAATTGTCTGGTAGTAAAGTGATTGTGCATGTCAAACTATCCAGCCCCATATGTCTGTTATCGAGTTGATGAACGTGGTAGGGAGTGCGTCAAGTGGTCGGAGAGTGTGTCACGAAAGTGCAATGTTGAAAATTTTAAATTATGAATAGTTAATTTATTGAATTAGTTTTAAATTAGTTATATTTCAATTTTAAGGATCCAATTATATATTTGTAACAAATTTTAATCAAGTGATTAAATTATAATTTTTTTAAAAAGTGACACATTTGTAACCAAACACATAATTGAATTATACCTTTAAAAATAATAAAGAGGCTTAATGGCCCATTTGGCTCATGAAGTATACAAAAATATCGAGTTACCCCAAAAAGTATTTTTTGGGACATTTTACCCCATGAACTAAAAATCGCGACTCCATATGGCCCATCCGTTAACCTTTGTTTTAAAAAAATTCAATGACTAATCAAAATCTGACACATGTCATTTTGTTAAAAAAATAAATAAGCTGACTTAAATAAAGTGGTTAAATTACACGTTAAGTATGCCAAATTTTACTTTTTGTTCATTTTAGTCTATAAAAATCTTTATTAACCCGAAATTGAGTCTTATTTCTTTCTAATTTTTATAATTTAGTTCGGTGTTTTTAATATGATGATATTTTTGTTAATTTTAGTCCCTATAATTTTATCTAACCTGAAATTGAGTCCTATTTCTTTCCATTTTTTACAATTTAGTCCAAAATTTAAATAAATGATATTTTTGTTAATTGAAAAAAATATTTTTGATCAATTAAAATAAATTTAATAAATACTAAATATTTATCTCCCCGGCTATTCATTTAAGAAAAGAAAAAAATCTAAACAACCTTAATTTTATCATACAAATTCTATTTTACCGCTCAGTGTTTATTTAAGCAAATGGAATTTACCGACCTTTTTACTTTTCTCAAGATTTTCATTCTTTTAGAGTAATTTGTCGAATTATCGGTCCGCTTTCCTTCTCGACTTTGTCCACTGTTGGTACTTGGTAGGTGTTAAAAAAAAAAAACAGTGATTTTTCTTTAAAATGGAATTAACGAAGGGGCCATATAAAGTCATAATTTTTAATTTAAGAAATAAAATATTTTAAGAGACAATTCCATATTTTGTATATACTCAAGGGCAAACGGAACCAGATGAAATTACGAAAAGCTCTTTGACAAAAAGATCTCCTTAAAATCTCTACTTTTTCTATTTTCGTTGAACAAATATCGAATTCGTAAACAAATCAAGTCTCCATCTTTCTTGCTTCACTCACAAATTTACTTATCTTTTTGGGGAGTTAAATAGGTTGAGATCGATGGCAGGACTGAAATTTTTGCCGGAAGATTCATCGGAAGCAAACCAGCATCTTTCGGCACCGCTTCAACAGCTACAGACCGGTCGAGAAGTGGCGTCTGACGACGACAGGTCGGTGGCTGCTGATTCATGGTCAATAAAGAGCGATTACGGAAGCACTCTTGATGATGAACAGCGTCACGCTGATGCTGCCGAATCCCTCTCCTCCGCTGCCAACTTCCGTCCCGCTTCTGACTACAGGTTTTTCTTTTTGCGTTTTTAAATTAGTTGATAAAACTGGGTTTTGAGTTGCAGAAACTGAATTCGGTGCTTACTTCCTTAGTTTTTTTTTGTTTTATTTATTTATTGTTTGTGAGTGAATTTTCAGCTTGAGATTTGATCTATGGACAATTTAAATTTTTACGAGAAGGTCAAATGAACATTTAGTTTAATTCACCCCCCAAAAAAACATTTAGTTTAGTTTGACTTTTTGTTGGGAAAATTTGTGTGTCGAATTTATGGCTAGTACTAGTGTGGTTTTTAAATTATTCCAAAAAAATGTGAATCACTAGCATTGAGATACAAATAAAAGTTCTTAAGATTATCAATCTATAGAAATTTTAGTTCTTTACAGCCAAAAAGTTAGGAGTCCTACATTTCAATATATAAAATATTATTGTTATAGACGAATGGCATCAAGAAACAAGTTCTTTTCTTCCCGTGCTGGCGAGTCTTATGGCTCATGGATTTTGTTTTAATTATTCAAGATTATTATTTTCATTTATGTCCAAAAACACGTTATACTTTTTATTGCAATTGGGAAAGTTAACAAGGAAGCATGAGCTTATTAGTTGAATTTTCAGGATTTGGCTTTTAATGGGTGGAATTCTAGGACAATATTATTCTAACTTGCTGCCGAAGAAGTTGAATAGTGTTTATTTATCATTGCTTGTATGGTTTGTGCTGTACATACAGTTCCGACAAGGATGAACCAGATGCGGATGCGATGACATCAATGCTTGGTCTTCAGAGTTACTGGGATGCTGCATATCTTGATGAGCTTGCAAATTTTCGCGAACATGGCCACGTCGGTGAAATTTGGTTAGCATTACCTTAATCATGTTAATTTGCCTTCAGGATTAGGATGCTCTTTGTACTAATAGCCAAAATATTTGTTATTTATCCATGATCACATAAATACATAATCTATGTGTGTATATATATCAAATGGTATTTAATACTCCCTCCGTCCCACTTAAGATGTCCATTGTTGACTTTTCACGTAGTTTTAGGAAGAAAAAGTTTGTGTAAGAAATATGATATAAATTAATTAAAAAGACAATTTTACCCTTAAAAGTTAAAGTTTGTTTTGTTGGAAAACTAAAAGAAAGGATAGAAAGGGAAATGCACTTTGTAAAAGTAGTTGATTTTTTCAATGAGACATTTTAAGTGGGACAATTTTAAAACACAAAAGAGACATTTTAAGTGGGACGGAGGGAGTATTCATTTATATGGTTTCACCAATGACCCAGCGACTTGATACCTTCTTTGAGTTGGTATCTGTGCCAGTTTTAATAACCTTCTTATAGCAAAAGGATTGTAAGAACCTTTATCTGTGCTAATTTCATTTTGAGCCTTTTAGTTAGTTTTGCTCTTCACCATTTTACCTCTCTTTCCATAGGTTTGGAACTGATGTCATGGAAACTGTTATTTCTTGGACCAAAAGCTTGTGTATTGATGTTTCTCAAGGTCACATCACGAATCACGTTGGAGAGGCCAAGTCTCAGCCTGTTGAACAGGATGATAAGTATTTGTCTTCCTGGAGTGTACTTGACATTGGCACGGGCAATGGTCTGCTCCTTCAAGAACTTTCTAAGCACGGGTACACTCTCAGATTTTGCCTGTAGTTCTGGTATTTTATGCTGGCAATACAGAAACCCTGGTAGTTTAACAGTGTTTGAATATGGCAATGCCACCAGCCTGGATGTATTACTTGAAAAATGAACCATTTTAATAATTACCAGAGAACATTTTCCCTTCAATAATTGCGTGTATATATTTAGGTTTTAATTGCAACAGACATACCCAAAGTATCTGCAAAATTTTGACTGTCCCAAAACTTCAAAACATTCCAAAACTAAAGTATTGTTCCAATTAGGTCCTTCTATCAGCTGTCAGCTTCGGGCTTAATTCTAACTCAGATCTAACATGTTATGTTTCAAAATATGTTATGGATCAATAAGGATGTTAAACACTTCAGATCAACTAGCGTTTAACACCAAAACTAACAGGTAGACCAACAAAAGGACCTAATTACAATGACACTTTAGGTTGAAGAATCAATTAAGCGACGCTATATTCTGAATGTGCATCAAACACTTTATGAACTGTTACAATTTATTATAGTTGATTTGAGTGATGAACTTTTTCTCATTTAGAGACCATACCAACAGAGCATATGTGAGTGCACACACACAAAGGAACTGAAAAGACACAAAATACTCTGTTATTCCATTGTGCACCACTTTACTGTTGGTGAATCTATTTAATTGTGGTCAAAATAAATAAATTCAAAAACTATATTTGTCCTCGGGTAAACTTTAATGATAAATTTATGTGTAAAGAAACAAAATTTTCTTTTTGTTATTGCTTTGATGGTAATGGTCAGGTGAATGTGCTGCATTTTTTTAATTCAGGTTCTCAGATTTAACTGGAACTGATTATAGTGAAGGGGCAATTGACCTTGCTCGAAGCCTTGCTGATCGAGATGGATTTTCAAACATCAAGTTTCTGGTATGGATGACATTCTATGAAATCATACTGAATTTAAGTACAAACTGTTTTCCTCCCATTAAATGTTTTTAGTATTATCATGTTCTTATCTCCCATTTGAAATAAATTGCTCTATGGTTTCTTTATGTGTTGGTTCATTTTCATGCTTTGTATATTTATTTATGCATACCTGTACATCAGCGTTGTCTTGGTTCTTACGTTTGATTCTTGTTTAATCTTTTGAACTACCTCGCCCATTTGCCTTAATAAAGACGACCTATTTAGTTTGCTTTTAATTGCATCTGTTGTTGAGAAACCATTGAATCCATATGCATCCTGGGCCTTTTACTTATCAACATTCTTATTTATATATAATTGTTTGATCTTTGAAACTTTCTCAACCTCATAAGGGGTGCTATAAAAAATATATAATGGCTTGGGGAAGTTGGGGCCAACAATGCAGTCCAAAAGACAAAATTGAGACCCATGTTGCAAAGAAAACTGGATATTAAAACTTCAGAAACCCGTCTAAGACTGTTGAGATTGAATTCCTACATGATTGATTACTCTCTTGGTGCTCGACTATTCTCAAAGCACCATGACAGATGCCATTTTCATTTGGTCCTTAGGTTGATGATATTCTTGAGACAAAGTTGGATAGACAATTTCAACTTGTCATGGATAAGGGGACTCTCGATGCCATTGGCTTGCATCCTGATGGACCTATCAAAAGGTAATAGTGATTCAATCTCTACTAAAATTTCCCCATTCACCGGCCTGTTTCCTTGGTACAGCAATATGTACAATGAATAACTGATTATAAGGAAGTTCATGTCCATGCAGATAGAATCTCATGAATTGAGTCATACAATTTGCACTTTTGCATATGATATGCCAGGGATTTAAATTGCGGTTGCGGCCACATTTTCGGTCGAATTGCAGTCATAACAGATGCTATTGCGGTCACTGTGGATATCACAGATGTGAATTTTTTAAATAACAGATGCTATTGCGGTGCCAAAACCGCTATATAACGGCTGCTATTGCGGTGCCAAAACCGCTATATAACGGCTGCTATTGCGGTTGCGGACCGCTATTTAAATCCCTATGATATGCATTAGTTAGTTGGTCCCCCCTCCAAACACACACACACACAAAAAAAAGAGAGAAGAAAAGAAGTAGATTTAGCTTCTACAGTTGTTATGACTTTCTATCTGATCACCTTTTTCAAATTCCTTGAATTTTTTCCTTTTGCAGGATGATGTATTGGGATTCAGTGTCAAAGTTGTTGGCCCCCAATGGAATATTAGTAAGCATCTTATAGACTTGTTTATGGTTTAACTTTTATAATTTTTTAAATTTGTCTGTGTAATGAGAGCCATTGCAATCAAAGCTTGAGCTCAAGCCTAGGTTTCAACCCTGGCTTGTTTGACTACTTGGAGTTCCTCGAGCTTGAGCTGGACCACACTTTAATAGAGATAAGATCAGATGTTCTTAAACTCATTCCCAAGTATAGCTTTGAGAAGGCTAGACTACGTGTGAGAATTTTAATTAAAAGAAATATACGGATGTGTATATGGGTAGGTGTTTGACATGAGTATTTTCAGTTCTTTTTCTAAGTTTTTGTATGCATTTGGCGGGTCATTTCTCATATCCTTATCCAAAAATGTGTTAGACACGAGTACTTCAAGAAAAATGGCATTTGGAACAACATAAAGAGCAACCTTTACCCATTTTTTTTAAATTTTTAATGCTGTTTGTAGGTGATTACATCTTGCAACCATACAAAAGATGAATTGATGCAAGAGGTGGAAAATTTCAATCAAAGGAACATTGCAATATCCCAAGAGCCAAATACAAACAAGGACCAAGAAACACAGAAAGACCATCCCCCTTTTAGATATCTGAATCATGTTCGGACTTATCCAACATTCATGTTTGGTGGATCTGTCGGATCGCGTGTTGCCACTGTTGCCTTTCTAAGGAACTAGAGTTGAAGGATAGATCTTTTGTCATGAATTGACTAAACGTTGATTTGGTGTGGTTGAAAACGGTCGAAGATTGTGCATACAGATTGGTTCTGGATAGGTATTAACAATGAAACATGGTGGTGTAGCTTGTGGTTAGATTGCCCTAGGCAATTGAGTACTCAATGTTTATGCAATTTGTCATGCTTTGTTTAGTTTCTCGAGTGGTAAAGTAGAACAGGGAATCTGGGACAATCCGATAAATTTTAGGTGTTTCATCGGGGGTTTTATTTTTCGTTGTGTTGTCTGATTTGAATCTTTGACGTCCATTAGTAAATGGTGAAGGTGAGGAAATCCTATATGAAATAGATGAGGATTGAATCGGTTTCCTATATGGGGATGTCTTTTTTGTTTATGGTGTTAAGGTTCTCAATTCTCATGATGTCCCCTGAAATTAGATTTAAAGGGAGTGAAATTACTTCAGTTTTTACATTATAGAGTGAGAGAGGTTTAATGTAAAACTAAATTTTAACATGATTATAATTTAACGAATCAATATTTGAATTTAGTGATATTATCGTTAGATTAGGCAACACGAACAAAATAATTAAAACGAAATTCACAAAATACGTTTCAAAAAAAGTAAATTACTTAAATGACCGCTTACCTATGAGTTGGTGTTAATATGACCATTATATTTTCTATTTTGGTATTTTTACCACTTAACTATTTAAGTAGTTTCAATCAAGCCACCCTCCGTTACAACATATCGGAGAGGCTGACGTGGCAGCTAACAAAAATTTGTATAATTATACATTGGTCCTCGTTATTTACATATTATATCAATTTGGTACTAATTTTAATTTAATTCAATGAATTAATCATTCAATCAAATGGCCTCCCCGTTATGTTTTAACGGCTGGTGGCTTGATTAAAATCACTTAAATAGTTAAGCGGTAAAATTGCAAAAATTAAAAATATAGTGGTCATATTGACACCAACCCCATAATTAAGTGGTCATTTGAGTAGTTTACCCTTAAAACAAATAATAGACGAGTTCTCAAGTATCAACTCTCAAACTCTAGTCGCCGTCCCTAGTATTTTCAACTATTTCCCTTTTTCTTTTAGTCCTCATATGGTTGGCAGCGGCACCAACCTTGGTTCTTGTTACCGACGTCGATATTTTTTTTTTAATTTTTAAATTTAATAACTCTGTTTTTGTGACACATTTTTTTTTCTACCTTTAGTAAGTATTTTTTGCTTTTGACACACTTTTTTCTCTTAATTGGTCATTTAGCCGTTTCTTTTTTCTTTCAAATTTTTATTAGAGTTAAATTTAACGTCGCCATGACTTATCAAAATGACGCTCTTTTAATTATCTTGGATTTAAATACGTACTCACAATCACCATTTTTGTTCGTGATCCACCCTTCCTCAGCTCAGTATCGTTCTTGGACTTAGCAAAGCGCTGCAATTCCATTTGCTTAAGTAACGGTTGGAAGGTAATCTTTGCCTACAGAGAATCAAATTGTGCGGCTCACACACTGGCTAAACAAGACATAGGTAGGTCCACTGATTTTCTATGGCATGGGGATTGAATACTAAGTAGTTTCTCTCAATTGTGATGAGACGTTTGGGTTTGGTCATTGGGTAAAGTCATCGAGTTTCTTTGCTTCCAATACTTTGTTGAGTCTATCTAAAGATATGTGTTAAGAAAAGGGTTTGACTTTGTGGGAGTTGTAATCGAGTGACAGTGGTAAAATTATGTCAAGTTCTTTATAATTAATAAAATTTGGGTACTCTTTTCTTCTATTAAGTTTAGATGAGTTTTCAACGAGGTCCATTACTTTTCAAAAAAAAAAAAATTGTAGTAATAACCGTTTTGTCAACGTGCCTTATTATTGCAATATGTATTTTTTAATATTGTTTGTTGTTGGTTTTACCTTTAATCGTCGAGCTTTGGTGATGCTTGTATCTATTTTGTTTCGAGCCTTTGAGTTAGAGTTTTTACTTTTTCTTTGTATGGTCTTGCCCATGATCTAGAGACATTAATTTTCGTGTTTTTAGGAATACATTCGAATCAAATTTATTTACATAAGTTGTAAACTCATTATATTTTTAAATTTTCTTCTTTTAATAAAACTAGCGTACTCATATTAAAAAAATGATAGTTATTTCTTCTATGTTTGTTCTATTAGTATCAAATATCAATATATATATATATATATGAGGTTAAAGTATATTAGAAAAATGAAGATATTACTAATAATAAGTTGATTTAGTGAGATGATATATTATAAGCTTTAAGAAAGATTAAAAGTTCGAGTATTAATTTTATGAAAGAGCAAAATTGGGTTGCAAAGGTTTTCTTTAACTTGTTTGTGAGTTTTACATAATTTTGTAAACACGTGTGAAGTATAAATGCAAAATTAATTCTTATTCTAAGTTTAAATTGTGTTATCTTCACTTATAATAATATTACAGTTACAAATCATTAACTGATCGAGTGGTCAAGGATGCTCATTTATCTCATTTTGTATGTGTTCGAATCACAGGATTTACTTTGAAAATATAATTACTCTCTAGTTAATCAAAAAAATTACAATTACTAGTCAAAACATACAAACTTATTCAAATAAAAAATGTTTTAGATTTAGTGTAAAGCATTTAATTTAAAAATGATAGAAAATAATCCATACGTGTTTTTTAACCTCGTAGAAGTGAAAACAATCCCCAAGTTTCTCTCCATCTGTAACTCTTAGTTGATGAAATGAAATTCTTTCTTAATTTGACTTAACACATTGAAGAATAAAACTATAATTATTGTTGCACCTGATTCCTCCGCTTCCGCTTGATTCTGTAAATACTCCTCGGCAGCTCCATATTTAATAAATTTCAAAGAAAGTCCACAATATCAACCTATCCCGAGATAGGCTATGTCAGAGATTAATATTACTTGAGTCCCTAGGTTGTCTTGGGAACGAATGTTGTAATGAGCTACAACACTTCGTCCAGGTGATCAGACTCTAAAGGTTGGTACTTGAAAACTGGGCCTATATTTGTCACTCATAAGTTGTCACAAGGCCTGAAACCATCCAATTTGTTGGATTATGCTCAAAGATTAATCATAGGATAATTTAAAAAATATAATTATTTTATTTTGTTTATTAATATAAAGTCATTATTATTATTTCAGTCATTATTCTGCGCATATATAAATAAACTAAATTATAATAAAGTCCTTAAAATAATACGATTATTTTTAAATGTCCTTTGCTAAGTGTTATTGTGGACATTGACAACAATAATATATTAAGACTAATATGTGGTTGGTTGATGATAAAGTGTTGTCATTGACATGAAGATGTCAAAATCAATAAATAAGTATGTGTTAGAGAACGACATACTAGATTGACCCGTTATGAGCATGTTTCTTGGATTATTATGTGATAGTCACAACATTACTAATAGTGATAACTACATGTATGATCCTCAGACTTGAGATCATCAATATTTCAACATTCTGAGTGACATATTTTGATAAAGTCAAACGTGTGTCGTAACTGACTACACTATAAATACTGATATTGAATATGTCACAATCTATGTAGTGGGATATGGTTGATCAAGATAGGATTTGTCCCTCCTACATAATATGGGTAATATCATAGGCCACTAGATTGAGTGAGACTAGAAATGCATGGTCATGCTTGAATAAATTGATATGAGATATTATAATTATTCGTTTATAATAGTCTACTCAAGATATCAAGAAATATTAGATGAACTATACAAGTATGACTATTCCATGACTTGTGTCCAATATAGATATATGGACAAAAGGATGTAATACATGAAAAGAGTTGATCACGAAGAGGTTATGATGAACCACAACTTCCTGTAACTTAGGTAGCAATGATGTATTGCTAGATGCCACTCATTGCTTGTAATAATAGAATTGTTCTAGATATTACTACTAACGTTACATGTACCTACAAGGGTCACACCCTATGATTGAAACAAACAAATATCGACTAGATAGCATGTGTACAAGCTTGTTGTACACGAAATTAGTTAATATATATATATATATATATATTATTTTACTAAAACCCGAAATTATTATAATTATTGTAATTATATAGATAATTTCGTTTATATATATTTTAATACTAGATAATTTCGTTTATATCCCTAAAGAAACCTAATTGAAGTAGAATTAAATTTTACATATTTAATTATATTCAGTTAAATATATTATATATTTAGTAAATCTGAATTTAATTATGATTAGGGTTTTGAGTGCTATATAAAGGCATAAGGTCTATCAGCAAAAATATGCATATTGCTAAAAACCTCCCTAATAGTTCGAGAAGTAAAATATTGTTCGTTTCATTTGGGTGGACTGCGTAGAGTTCGGAACGCTGTTGTGATGACTTGGATTCGACACCGTGCTGAAAGAATTGGATTCTCCTACGTCCATGCGGTTATCAGATTTAATTGAGGTAACTTTTCATCCCCTTTTCACCCCGGATTCGTTCCTCGTACATGGATCACTGGTGGAATTCGTCGGATAATTTTTCCGCTGCGCCATGGGGTGTACCGACGTTTCCCTACACAATCAACAATAATATTAAGGGTATACAATACCAACGCCCTCGACGAGAGAGGACAAGTCTGGGAACAAACACAAAACGCCTCAAAAAGGCTAAATTAAGAGGGCAATACCCCCTCTTCCTCCTGTCCCCTTCTCCATTCCGATCACTATTTTGACTGCAATATTCCGTCCCAAATCTATAGGGGTGAATTTCCATCAACCTCCTTGGTCTTCTTCTCCACCTTCCTTATTCGATGCCTCCTCATTTCGAGAACAAAAATTGGTGCGGTGAGTGTAGAGACATTTTCGGCCACAAGAATCAATCGAGATGAATTCTCGTGAGCGATCTCCTTTTAGCGGTCAGTCGCCTAACAATGAGAAACCACCTGACGTTTCCAGCCAAAAATGTTATATCCCTCATAAACATTTCATCCACCGTGCCCATCGCACACAGTCTCGATTAGACCATTTCATGCATGAGCAAAAAAGTGCTAAGCTCCATGATCTACAAGATGACATGCAATGCTAGCGAACCCAGTTTCTAGCAGCCTACGAACAAATGCACTGGCATAATCAAAAGTAACAAAAGATGAAAGCGTTGTAGGTTTATGAGATCGTCAAAGGTATTTGACGCTTTTGCTTGAGTGTTTTAGGAAGTAGTATTACATGTCACGTACTTCAGAACCCTAAGAGCACACACCCTCCGCGAGCACTCTTGGTTCACATGAGAATACAAAGAGCACTAGCTAGGTATCGTAGAAACAAAAGCCTTTAGGCTAAGCTACTTGAGCCGCCACTACGGAAAAAGGCGTTGAGACCCTCCACTATACTTCTAACTTAGAAATGATCATGCTCCTTAGCTAGACTTGTAACATCTCAAAATTTGGGTTTGGAGTTTTGGCTAGTTGAATCGAACCAGTTTAGAAATTAATAGTAGAACTTAACTAATTGATTAATTCTTAATCAATGAATTGGATTTTAAATGAATTTAATTGAATGAATTGATATGACAATATTTTAGGTTATTTAACAATTTTGTTAAATAAAAGAATTTAATAGGAAGACTTATTAATAAAGTCGAATGAGAATCTATTAGAATAATGGAAATTTTATAAATGTTTTATAAGGGAATTTGGTGACTAAAATGGAAAGATGCACACGCTAAGAATTCTTAAGGATCAATCAACCATTTTGTGTTTTATTTCTAATTTCCATCTTATTTTACAAAACTAATGACAATTATTTTTCTCTAATTGAAAGAACATTTTCTCAAGATTTTCTCACAAATTTTCTCTCCTTTTCTCCCAAATGACTTTTCAGAAAAACATTGATTTCTAATCTTTCCTACTTGAATTTCTTCTCCAATGGTTTCTAAACTCAAGCAAATCAATTGATTTTGGTTCTTTTCATTCTACATCAATTTTCACGTTATCAATAAGAGGGGAGCTCATCTTTGATTGTATTTTCCTATATACCAAGGAGAGCTAAAGATTCTTACTGAAATCACATGTTTTGTGTCTCTGATCTATTGTTTTTAATGGCTTTTGGAATTAAAACGAGATTTAATTGGGTAAATTGGATTTTGGTTGATTTAATAGTGGACTGAGTTGTTTTTAATTAAACCTAAATGTTTCTATTGGGTGTTGGTATAATCTTAATGGTTTTTTGATAATCTAATATCAATTTATTGTGTTTAATCACGAAATTAATTTAATTGATTTTTTTAGATTGGGTAATCTTGAAGATTTTGCTGGAATCATGTGTTGATTGGTTCTTGGATGTTAGCTACTATTATGAGGATTTGATTAATGATATTCTTGATGAAATTGGGTTAATAATGATAAATCTTATATGAAATTAAGTTTAGCTTACGTATCAGACATTTTTTGCTATCCGGCGAAGCTTCGACGTTAAGACGAAAGATTTGTGGTGCGTGTGAATTACGTTTGCTTCTAAATGATGTTTGAAATAATGTAAGAGAGTTTAATAAAAGCCTAGAAAGCTTTGTTAGACTCAAAAGTAAGTATTTCCCACTCTCACGCAATTTCGATTTAAGGCATTTGATAAGAATTTGATTATATGCTATGTTTTGAGAAAACCATCTTGATAAACTTACCGTTTTTATGCATTTAAAATGTTATGGCATGTTATAGAAAAGCATGAGAGTGTACAAGTGCACCGATTAAAGTTTTTAATATGATACGCATTGGTTGCTTGAGCAACACCTTTTGAAATATGTTTGATTACGTTTTACTTAAGAAAAACATCAAGTATTTATGGTTTTAATGGATATATTAGCTTGTGAAAAATAAAATATGAGATCAGATATAGTTGGCATGTCAAAGGATATGAGTGCTCAATATGAAATTTGATTTTAACTAAGTTTTCAAAATTCTTTCACACCTTGTTTTGTTTTATAAGAATTAATGAATATTTGATGCAATGCCTCACTAAGTCATTACCGGTTACATTCTCTTTTAAATTCATTAATGCAGAGGATTAATGCTTTGGGTCTGCATTCGAGGCTAGTGAATCCACTTGAGACAAACTATACTGTTGAGTATGTGATTTTGTATTTTAAGCAAGTTTGTAATAAGGCAATGTGGGCCACTTATGTGAGATTTATTGTTGCTGGTTTTAACCTAGTAGACTTGCTTTTGATGAATTTGTGTATTGATGCTATTTGTTGGATTTCCTTGTTGGATGTTTTGTGTAAAGCATGATCAACTTTTGGTGGAATGCTCATATTTAAATATAATGGTTTTGTATTGACGTGCTCATATACATTGCATCGCAATGGTCATATGCAAGTTTTCCATATAGGTATTATGCTTAGTTTAAGAGTTATGACCGTATATGCAATTTTTGAATGCCTCGTTGACATTTTAGGAACTTGTCTCTAGTTGATCCTTCCAATCATATTAGATGATATAATTTGAGTTACAAGTTCATGATCACATGCCATATATTCCCATTTATGTGTAAGAGCATGTTTAGGATGATTGGATCCATAATTTAGGTTTCAGATCGGGATTGATGATTTGAATATGTAATTCTGTCCATGGCTTAGCGATACAGTATGGTCAAGTACTGGTACCCCCTTTAAGATATTGTAATTTAAGCTAGTGCGCATCGGTACACCCTGTCTGGGGATCGGTATAGGCCTTAGTGTACCGGTACGAACTAGCCAGTATTGGAACGCGAATTGGCTACTAGAATCAGGATGAACTTTGTGTACCTATACAATTTATAGTGTACCTGTACAACTTGTAGGTAAGTTAGTTAATGGGATATTTCAGGTTCTATTTTCTTAGATTTTGCTCTATGTTGTTCATGTTCAATTAGGGATGTTTTAATGCTTTGTTTTAGCTGAAATTTGACATGCAGGCATTCTTTGGATTGAATTGCATAATGACATTTTTAATTTTATTTTATGTTAAGGAATTTGTTGTTTTATAAATTTTAGTCCCTAAAATGATTATACACCTAATTAACCTTGTCAACGATATCCGTTCCAAGAGAAATTTTACATGTGAAAAACACATATGAGTTGATAATGCATCTAGTAAACCAAAAGATTTAAAAATACCCACAAATTCGTTAGTTCCAATTCGGATCACTTTGGTGGTGAATGTGGCACCCGTCACTTGGGTCTAACCCTTCTAGGCTGGGTGATAGGTGTTGCATTTGGTGATATCAGAGCTAGGTTTCACAACTTCAGACAAATTAAATTAAGTTTGATTACTCTGAGTAGTTGTTAGATGTACTCGTGTATATTTTTCTTGTAAATTGTTTATGTTAGGGTAAAACAGGAACACACTATCTATTACAAGTATGTTTGGAAATAAATTTTTGCAGGTTTGCCTTGGATTACATGCTGGATTACACCTTAATTTAGTTTTTGTTTACATATGATTAGATAGTATTCATTACGCCTCCGTGTCGCGAGACTATAACTATTACGATCGATAACACAACAAACAATGATGGGTTTGGAAATAATCCAACAAATCCAGTGGATGAGAATAATCCACCACCTCCTCCTCCAGTACTACAAGGTCCTTATTTTGGATATTTAACTCATTTGATCCAGGTGATCATCAAAGCCTTCTAGCAAGTAGCATCTAGTGCTCGTTCATCTATCTTTGTTACTCATGTACCTCGAGGTTTGCCACTCAAACATTTGAGTTTGGGAGGTACTGAGTTCCACGAAGTGAATGTCAATGGTTTGATGGATACTGAATGTTATCTTAAAAGTGTTGAGCGCATTTTAGATCAGTTGACATACAATGATGCTAAAAGGCTTGGTTGAGTTGTTTCGTTTCTGAATGGTGATGCCTACCATTGGTGAACCACTATTTGAGCTAGGGTTGCTACCAACCGGGTTAATTGGGGATTCTTTCATACGACTTTCAGAAGGAGATACTTGGGTACCAAGTACCAGGAAGCCCGTAAACGCAAGTTTATGGGCCTAGTCCAAGGAAAGATGTCGGTGGCTGAATATGAGGTCAAATTTATGAGGTTGAACCAATATGCTCCCGAGTTAGTTCCTAATGAAAGGGAACATTGCAATCGTTTCCGTTATGGCTTGGTAAAAGATATCAAGACTTATTTGCTTGTGTCAGACATTGTTGAGTTTGATGTAATTGTGAACAAGGCAAAGGATATTGAAGAGTCTTTTGGGATGCCTAGTCAGCCTATGAGTTCAAACAACAGGAAAAGAGATACCGAGTCTTCTATGTATTCTACAAGGCTGAATAAGAGGGGACGTGATCATAAGTACCGTCGATACAATAGATGTGATGACAAGCGTGGTCAAAACCATCAGCCTGTTGATACCTATGAGCCTGTGTCGTGTAAGCATTACAGATGTTGACACCTTGGAAAATGTTGGCGTCTGTCGGGTGTTGGTTTGGGTGTGGGTTTTTCGGCCATATTGTTCGAGATTGTCCTAAGCATGATGATAGTGGTCAGCCTCACACTGCTGTTATTGCAGCTATTGCTCCTGCTCGAGGACGAGGCCGAGGAAGAGGAAATTTTCAAAGACCAACTGGTGCTCAAAGAACTGTAACCCACATCGTTGCTATCTAGCCTGAAATTAGAGGATATATATGCTCGTGTGTATGCGCACAGTGAGATTTATAATACGACCGATGTGATTGCATGCACCTTTACTTTGCAATCTTTTATGTTGTTCTCGTTAGTTGATTTTGGATCTACGCATTCCTATATATTGAGTGAACATGTTCATGCATTGGGAATACCCGTAGAAATTCTTAACGTGAGGGTTGTTGTTACGAGTTTCTTGGGTGAAACAATGACGGTAAAACGTTTATATCGGAGATGTCCACTTTAGATCTAGGGAAATGCATTTTCCAGTAGATTAAATTGAATTACCATTCCATGGGTTTGACATTATTCTCGGTGTTTATTGACTTTCAGAGCATTGTGTTGTGGTTGATTTATAGTTAACAAGGATAACCTTAAAGCTTGGAGATGATTATGTAATAGAAGTGGTGGGTGAACGAACGTGTTTCATGTCCAATGTTATTTTTGCCATTAATGCAAAAAGGATAATGAGTATGGGTAATAAAGCATATTTTGATTGTGTAATCAATCCTAGAAGTAAGGTTGTCCGTGTCTAGGACATTCGTATTGTAAGGGATTTTTTGGAAGTATTTCCAGAGGAGTTACCTTGTTTTCCACCAGATTGAGAAGCTGAGTTTGGCATTGAGATGTACCTTGGTATGACTCACGTGTCCATTGCACCATACTGTATGTAACTAAAGGAGTTGAAAGAGTTAAAAACGTAGTTTCAAGAATTTTTGGGTTGTGGTTTCATTTGGCCGAGTGTTTCACCTTAGGAAGCACCATTGTTCTTTTTTTAACAAAAAGGATGGCTCTATGAGGATGTTTATAGATTATCGGTAGTTGAATAAACTGATGATAAATAATAAGTACCCTTTGCCAGGAATAGACAATTTGTTTGATCAGTTTTTTGGTGCGATCATATTTTTCAAGATTAATTTGCGGTCAGGGTATTATCAATTAAAGGTAAAGGAGTTTGATGTGTTGAAGACTACTTTTAGGAACCACTATGGACATTATGAATTCTTGGTCATGTCGTTTAGGTTGACAAATGCACTTGCTGCATTTATGAACATGATGAACCGAGTATTTCATGAGTATTTGGATCAATTTGTGGTGGTTTTTATCGATGGTATTCTCATGCATTCGCAGGTAGAAGAGGAACATGATAAACATTTTCAGATTTTTCTTTAGGCTTTGAAAGAAAAGTAATTGTTTGTCAAGTTGAGTAAATGTAAATTTTGGCTAAGTGTGTAACATCTCGGAAAAACGAGCTAGAAGATTATGGTAAATTATCATAATCGGGTTGGAATTTTAGGCTAGGATTTAGCTAATTAATTAAATCCAGGAAATAAGTTGGCTTGATTAAATCGATTTTTGGTAAATTTTTTATAGCTAATATTTTTGAAAAATAAATTTAGTGAGCTTATTAAAAGATGAAATTAAGTTTTGAGTAGTTTTAAATGGGTCGATTTAATATTAAATTAAATAGTGACTATTTTACAAGAGTTGTGAAATATTAATGATAGCAATATTGTAAAAATAATTAAATTTATATTTTTATTGGGATTATTAAACCAATTATTAAATATATTTCTCTCTCTATTTTTAACAAAATAAGATGACGGTTATTAATTTTTCAAGATGAGAAAAACATATTTAAGCTTTTGTCTCATTTTCCCTCTAGAATTTCCAAACAGACTTTAGGAAACATTGATTTTCCTTTCTTTTATATTCTAAATGATTTCTAATCAACAATATAGCAAAAGCTAGTAGTCTTCATAAAATCTTTTTTGGAATTCACTTTAAAAGGAGGATAAGGTTTTCAACTTCCATTTCCCCTATCAATTGGGTATACTTTTGATTTTTAAAGGTTCTTTAATTGTTTTTAATTGATTATCTATCATTTCTATTGGAGTTTATGAATTAAAACGAATTTAATTTGATTTATTTGGTTTCTTGAAAGTTAAAGAGTAAATCATTATTTGGTAGATGAAATGCACGTAAGGAATTATAAAAAAGGGAAATTTAAAATTGGGGATTTCGTGGTTGAAGCAAGGCATTGGCGCAAAACAAACTGTTGCCATTTCGTTGAATATGTACATTGGTTGAAAAATATTCGAAAGGGGCTGTAAGGAGTTGGCTCCAGGCGGTAAGTGAAATTTTCATCGAAAGGAGGAGTTTGATTTGGAAATGGTAAAAGTAGTGCGTGAAACTGATGGGGAAATTGTCCCAAGCAGCGGCGTGTAAGGGTTGCATGGTAATGATTATTTGTATGCAAATTGTGGGGTATTTTAATGAAGTGGTTATCTTGATGTGGTCTTACTAGTATTGACCCTTGTATTTTTTTTTAGAGGTTAACAAGCGTTTGGACGATTTTCGGTTAGCCGTCAAAGCGTTGACATCGAGGTCGAGTTGGTGAGCGCAAATATATTTTGATACTTTAAAGATGTTTGAATTATTGCTCTGGGGGTTTAGTTTAAGCGTAGCAAGCTTAGCTAAGCTCGAAAGTAAATTTTTCTAATTTTTCTATTGAATATGGGATAGATATGAAAACACGTTTTACATGATTAGGTTTGAAAGCATGAGCTGAAAATATTTATTGTTTTTATGCATCAAAATATGATATGCCATGTTTAATTAAGCATGAATGTGCCTAAGAGCATCTTTTGAAAGTGCCAAAGAGCATCGTATATGATTTGATATGATTTGCAAGGTTGCTATGAGCACCGAAATATAAATATGTTTCCGATAGGTTAAATTCATAAGAAAAACAATACGCAAATGTGTTTTGAATGATTATATTGGCTTGTGACAAATAAAGATTGATATCAGATATGGTTATCATGTCATAAGATTAAAAGTGCACTATAAATTGTAAAAGGCTATGAACCTAATCGATCGATCGTCCCGCGACTTTGAGGCAATTGAACGACATTATCCGGGCTGATAGATTTCACGACTTTGAGATAATTGAAAGACATTATTCGGACTGGAGGTATGAAAAGGTAATTGAAAGACTATTATCACCGTTAAAAAAGCAATTGAATGATTATTGCCACAGTTAAAAGGTGATTGAATGACTATCACCACCGTAATCCGAGTATTCAATGAAATTTATGATAAAATAATTTTTATGAACTTGTCACATCGATTGATAATATATGAATATATAATGGAAAGCAATATTGAAAGCATGATGCATATGATTTGATCAAATATGTTTTATTAAATGCATTGAGAATGAAAAGATTGTTATGAAAGCATGATGCATATATTTCGAACAAGCATGATTTACTTAAATGCTTTTCGAATGGTGAGTTTGAATTGCTTTAACGTGGGTTTCTAATATCGGTTTTGATTTTGAAAATGCATTGACGTTTTACTCTTTTTAAGTGCCTACAACAAATTTATCAATTAGTGACAAAAAATTTATATGGCGTTGCACATAACGTCACTGAATATACTGTAAACATGACAATTATTTGTTTTCGTCACATTTTGTGATTGATGATATATTTTTTGTGACAATTTTACAAAATGTCATTGGTTTTCGTCACTGTATGTTTGACACTAAAATTTTCCTCAAAAGAATTTGCTTGGAAATATTTCAATGACGTTTAGACAAAATAGTGACGTTGTAAAATTGTCACTAATGAAATAGAAGTATTAGTGACGAATTATTATTATGATGATGATTTAATTTGAATTAGGGATGTGAAAAATTTGTCACCAATAAACTTTATTCATGACAATTTCATTTGTCATATTTTATAAGACATAAAAGGTGATGTTTTATTTGTGTCATAAGAAAATTGTTAAACATGACGAAAATAATTATTTGTTATTGATGAAATTGTGCCACTTAATGTTTTACGCCAAGAATTAACATAAAAATGGTAAAAAAATAATTTGACAACTTGATTGCGTCACTAATTCAAAAATCTTATAGCGACAAACTTTCAAATGTTTTGGAATTTAATGTCATAATTTTGATTGCAACTAGCTACTAGTCTTCTCAAAGTTGTGTGTTCTATATATTTATACGTATATGTATATCTAAGACATAATTTTTCGTAAAAAATTTAGTCTTCAGTCTACATTATCAAAGTAGAGTGCAAAACAAAGCAATTTTGGAAGATTTGCAAATGTTTCCAAATTTGCTCACATTTTGATGTGTTTACAAAATATACTCGCATTCATCGGTTTTGTTTTAAAGGAAAATAAAAAAGTAAATTATGAATGATTAGACTATTTTCATTTGGCATGATCCTAAAAGTTTGCAATGTGACTCGATTGGTGAATAATCAATTTTGTAGAAAAATAGGGCAATGGTGTATACGAAGGTTTTCGAGTTGTATTGGACTTGTCACGCAACCTATTTCGTTTTTACACAATAACAATCAACAATGGTTAAAAGAGCTATTTGATTACATTTTATCAGATCAAGTAACTAATTGAGTATAAAAAGATAAATATAATTAATCTTTTTTCCAAAATATTTAAAGACAATTTTAATCCTTCAGTTTTTTTGACACATTAATGAGACAACTTTATTGATAAATAAAATAAAATCAGAACATAACCTAATAGAGATAGAGGTTTTAGAACATCCAAAAAATAAAATTAAAATAAAATAGTAAAACTAAAAAGAAAAGATAAATGTTGCACCAGTTAGATAGACACTTCCTCTTTCCACCAAAGAAACCGTTGTAGGAAGGGTCCCTTGAGAGTTTTCAAAACACGAACTAGATGAAATTCCCAAAATCGGCAACCACCTTTCACGTCTATTATCAAAAAAAGACGATTCGCTCTAGATTATGCCGGCAAATAACCCAAAATGGGATCAAGCTCTACGTGACCACCGACAAACACGAATCAGAAATAAACATTGTGAGGGACACCATATAAACACCAAGGCAGAGATGTGGCACAAGACAGAGACATTCCACAAAGGCAGAGAAGATGTGTCACAAGGCAGAGACGTGCCATAAAGGCAGAGAAAACGTGCCACAGATGCAGAGAAAAACGCAACAAAATGTGTGAAGAAAAAAATAAAACAAATGAAATATAATTACCGGCGGTTGACAACTAGTACAAAGACTAGTGTCGTCACCAATTAAACAAAGAAAAAGATTAAAAAACAAGCGGTAAAAGGGCTAAGGTTTTGGGAGTAAGCGGCGTCAATCCTTAAGCTTGTTTATAGTAACAAGCAAATAGAGGTGGCAATTGGGTCGTTTGGTTCGGGTTCGGTTCGGGTCTATCTAGAATCGGTTTAGATTTAGTTTGGGTCGGTTCGGGTTCGGGTCTAATTCGGGTCTGTGATGAGTCGGATTTGGTTCGGGTATTGGATCTAGTTAAAATTGGATCGGTTGTTTTTAGGTCGGGTCAATATCAGATCGGTCGCTTTCGGTTCGGGTCAAAATCGGGTCGTTCGAGTCGCTTTCGGTTCGGGTCAAAATCGAGTCGTTCTGGTCGATTTCGGGTCGGGTCAACATTTGAATTTTCGGGTCAATTCGGTTTGAGTTGGGTTTAGGGTTTGAGGTTTAGTATTTATGGTTTAGTTTAGAGTTATTGGTGTATGAGATTAATTCTGATTCAACTTGTTAATCTATGCATTTAAATTTGATTAAATATTTAAATCAAAGCTTCATGTATCCATATCAAAGTTTTATGTATAATTATATTAAATCAAAGTTTATTATATGTAATAATAATAATAATAATAATAATAATAATAATAATAATAATAATAATAATAATAATAATGTCTGAAATGAATTAATTTATTAAACTTAGGATCTAATTGAGTTAACTAAAATCTAGAAGCATAAATCACGGACATAATTAAAATAATTCTAAAACTAAATGAGAAATTTTAATTAAATTAATCTAAATTGAAACTCAATTAAATTAAGAAAAAGAGAAAGACAATTGGTAAAAATAGAGAGGGAAAAGACAAAATTTTAGAGGGTAATAAGTCACCAATTTTTTAAGCTAGATTGAAAAGAAAAAGACAATTGGTAAAAATAGAGAGGGTATATACAAAATTTTGGAGGGAAATAAGCCACCAATTTTTTAAGCTAGAGATTAATTACTTTTTAGGTCATGTTGCATTTAAAATGTTACATTTTAGTACTAATATTCAACTTTAAGTTTTAGTTTAATTTAATTTAGTCACAAGTATCCCTACAGTTTAGACTTCGGATATAGAAATCCCCTCCCCGTAGTGATATTTAGTCTCTAAAAATTTACTTTTAGTCGAAATTAACTAATCTCTGTAATTTAGTCTATTAATTTAATAAAATGATATTTTTGTTCATTTTAATTTCTAAGATTTAATTTTTAGCCAAAATGACAAAAAATGTTATTATACCACAACTTTGACAAAAGCAATGATCTCTTCCATGGTATAGTACAAAAATAATAAAACATACTTCATTTTATTATTTATTATATTGTTAAAAATAGATAATATGTGTAACTATACATATTTCTACTAATTGCCACGTCACTCCCTTCGTTAGGTTCTAACGGCTGGTGGTCACCTTGCATCCAATTTAATAGTATGGTGGTTTAATTGCTTCGAAAAAAAGTAAAGTGATCAAATTGCGATCTTAGCCATAGTTTGGTGGTCATTTATGTAATTTACCCTAAAATAATTTATAATTGGTGCACCGTGCATAGTAATCATGAAAATAGTTTAATCAAATAAATTTTAAATTGTTGTTATAAGTTATGTTCGCCATCAGCTGGTCTTTGCTGAGAATGAGATGCTAGATTCTTTTAAGATAATCAAATTGTCATCCATGCATGTTCAACTCTTGAATTGTTTGTAAACCCAATGTAACATCGTTAGCACAATTTAAATTTTGGTTAATTACTGGAATAGTCACTTATGTTTTCTCCCAGTACAGAGTTGGTCACCGGTTTTGAAAAACGACCAATAAGGTCACTTACGTTTTCGGGACGTAAACTTTTAGCCACTCAGCCGTTTGTTGCCGTTAAACACTGACGAATTGCTGACCTGGCAACGAAAAAATAAGGGTAAATTACTACAATGGCCATTAAAGTTTATTTCATGTACATTTTTGCTCCCAAATTTAAAAAAAATAAACATTATAGTCACTAATAAAAATGTTTCTTTATAATTTCACTCTTGAATTTTTAAAAATCCATTTTTCAACCCTAAAACTTTACAATCAATTAGTACTATAAAGGCTTAAATGAAAAAGAGGTGCCCAAAATATACACTTTTTAAATTTAGGTGCTCAAATTGCTCTTATTTAATAACTAAACTTTCAAATTATTCCTATTTTTTCACTCTGGATTGTTTTTAATATTATTGTAACATGACATGTTATTTTTATTATTGTTAAATTAAAAATAATTTTAAAATAAAAGCATTTTTATTATTATTAAATTTAAAATATTAGTAAAAAAATATTACTTCTTAAAATAATTTATGTGTTTAAAGTATTTTTTTGTAAAAATAGGTGCCCAAATTTATCATAGTTACAATTTTAGGTGCCCGACTGTTAAATGGGTGTTAAAAAAATTGTCAACCAATCGGTACTTGACATGTGTCATTAATTATATTAATTTTTAATGGAAAATACTTAGAACTTTCAAATTATTATAAAATCTCAAAATTTTATAAGCTTCAAAAAACAGTCTCTAAATCCCTAAAAATTGTCAACCAGTCTCTATATTCTTATTAAATATAAAAAATAATTTAAAATAAAAAATGTTTTATTATTATTATAATACAAAAATAATTTAAAATCAAAAATAAAAAAATAAAACCCCAAATCATACCTAATCTCCAATCCACAAACCCTAAAACTCTTCCTTCCACTTTCACCGGCCACAAACTCACTGGCCACCCTCGCCGGTCACGCTCACCGACCACACTAAACTAGGAGCTAACAACGTCAAATGACCACAATATGTTATTTATTTTCTCACCTTGAGAGCCTCCTAACGCTTGGTCATCCGGCCTTTGACACTTTAGTTTCTGTTTGTAAAGAATGCAATGTACACATTGATTCATCAGTTAATAAAAGAGCAGATGTTTGTGTAGCATGTCAAATGGGCAAGTCTCACTTTCTTCCTTTTCCATATTCAAAAATTATTTATAAAGAATCGTTTGAGTTGATCTTTACAGATCTATGGGATCCAGCTTCAGTGTCCTCCCAAGGCTTTGCTTACTATGTATCCTTTGTCGATGGATTCACAAGACACACTTGGGTTTATCTTTTGAAACACAAGTCTCAAGCTATTGTTGGTTTTCAATCTTTTCAAAAGTTGATAAAAACACAGTTTAACAAGGATATCAAAGCTGTCCAGAGTGATTAGGGAAGTGAGTTTCGTAGCCTTTCATCTTTGTTGACTAAAGAAGGTGTTGTTCATCGAGTTACTTGTCCACATACATCACAGCAAAATAGTGTTGTAATAATAATTGTCTTCTTAATCAATCGATTGCGAACCAAGGTCCTTCAGGGAGCTTCACCATTTGAGAAATTGTTTGGTCGCAAGCCTACATACAATATGCTTAAAGTTTTTGGATGTAGATGCTTTCCATGTCTCAGGTCGTTCAACGCACATAAGTTTGCCTTTCGATCACAACCGTCCACATTTTTAGGCTACAGTCCTATGCACAAAGGATATCAATGTCTAGATCCTAGTGGAAAGGTTTTCATTTCCAGAAATGTTATTTTTGAAGAACGTGTCTTCTCCTTTGCAGGTAACACTGACAAATCTAATACAAGTGACAGTGTTCCAAACTTTGTATCCAGTAATGTTCCCTTGGTCCCTGGTGTTGACTGCTTGCTAAATAATTCTAGGGGTGTGTCTGTTGCTCCAAGGGATGATGTGTCTGCAAGGTCTGGTTCGGTTGATGCACCTGAGGCCCCTTCTGAAGCTCCTTTAGTTACACCTGAAGAACCTATTGTTGACACTATTTTCTGTCCGGGTCAAGATAAATTGGACCTTCAAAAGTCCGTCAAACACTTGGAGTCGCCATCGGTCGTTTTGGGTTGGGTACGAACGAAAACTTGTAAAATTTGTCTGCGTCATTACCGAGATCTTGGTCGGGTTCGAGAGTCGGTTACGAGTGAGGAAGGTTATAGCACCCCCACTATGCCCAAAATTGGTACCTAAGGGTTATGGTTGTCTAAAAAAGGAAAACTCGAAATAGGGTTAATAGCACTACCAATAAAATTTAATTATACTGCTAAACTGTGAATAAAAAAAAGTCATGGCATGTTATAAAAAAGCATAAACTTATTCAAAATAAAACAAAAAAAACAAAATCAAACTCGATCAAATAAATTAAAATCAAATTATTAATAAGTTCAAATTATTCACCTAATTAGACTAAAACAATTTTAATTGAAATCCAATTCACACATTAATCAATTTATTAAGGCCAATCAATTACCAAATAGAACCAAATCGAATTTAAAGCAAAACAAAAGGCTCAAATATTAATCGATTCCATGAAACAAAACCTAATTAAAAGAAACCTAAAGGACAATTAGGACTCAAATGCAAAATAAATCTAAACATAAAAGAACCAAAGCAATGATTTTTCCCATTCTTTATAGAACACGTGGCTATCATGGTATACACGATTCACACACCTACCCAGAACCATTTTTCAATGTTCATTATGAGTTATAAATGCTTTTAATCCATTACTTACCGTTGTATTTCAAAGAAAAAGTGATCTTAATTCTTCATTTACTATTTCACTCAAAGAAACAACAGAAACGACTCTCTTTATTTACACTTTTTTCGACACTACCGCCACCTGCCACCATTCAGGCCACCGTCGGCCACCATCCAGGCCACCGTCATCGGTCGTCGTCGATGGTGGCCGTTCAACTTTAAACTACACCAGAGGACTCGTCTCGACGTTCTGGACTCAGATTTGGTGACCGTTTCGTTAGATAACGCTCAAATGTTCATGAATCAAGCAAAAACCGTTTAGGTCCTTTCTTCTTCGATCTCTGACTCTGACCGTCAGATCGTCACCACTTTTCGATACACAGTTTCTTTCAGCCTCCTCTACACTTTGACCGTTCGAATACGACGGTTCATGTTTCGTTCGTCGGAAAATGGTGAGAAAACTTTTCAACCTTATCTTTTGCTTTCAAACTAGTTTCAAGACTGTTTTTTTGTTTTATTTTGCAGGCATCTCTTCTTTTTTTTTCATTTGGTTTTTCCTTTGTTTATAAAGGGCTAGAATGCCCAATAATAGAGGATAATTGAGTTTGGTGAGATTCTTGTAGGATTTAAGTTGAATGGACGGTAGGTGAGTGACAGAGATTTTTAGGGGATGTTTGTATCAGGTTTGACCGAGATTTGAGGGGGAAATGTGAGTGTTTTACCGGTGAGAAATGATTTGGACTCGGGTTTAGGATTTGGGCTTGTTATGTTTGGGCTCGATTATTTCAATATTCAATGTGGTAAAAATTTGGTGTGTACAGCTGCCCCTCTTTGCTCATTACTCGAGCAAGAGGAATTGAGCAAAGACTAAAAACAACAAATTTTTCCATTGAATATTGAACTTGCAAACATGACGCTTCTGCTCGTCCTCAAGAGCGCTGGAATTCGACATGTACCCCGCTCGTCTCAAGGGCACTAGAATTCGAGAACTAATTTCCTGATGTAAGATGCACCCCGCTCATCTCAAGGGCGCTGTAAGATGTACCCCGCTCGTCTCAAGGGCACTAGAATTCGAGAACTCATTTCCTGATGTAAGATGCACCCCGCTCATCTCAAGGGCGATGTAAGATGTACGCCGCTCATCTCAAGGGCACTAGGAATTCGACATGTACCCCGCTCGTCTCAAGGGCACTAGAATTCGAGAACTCATTTCCTGATGTAAGATGTACCCTGCTCGTCTCAAAGGTACTAGGATTCAAGATTCATTTCTCGATGTAAGATGCACCCCGCTCGTCTCAAGGGCGCTGTAAGATGTACCCCGCTCATCTCAAGGGCACTAGGAATTCGACATGTACCCCGCTCGTCTCAAGGGCACTAGGAATTCGTCATGTACCTCGCTCGTCTCAAGGGCGCTATAAGGTGTACCCCGCTCGTCTCAAGGGCACTGGGATTCAAGAACTCATTTCTTGATGTAAAATGCACCTCGCTCGTCTCAAGGGCGCTGTAAGGTGTACCCCGCTCGTCTCAAGGGCACTGGGACTCAAGAACTTGTTTCTCGATGTAAAATGCACCCCGCTCGTCTCAAGGGAACTGTAAGGTGTACCCCGCTCGTCTCAAGGGCACTGGGATTCAAGAACTCATTTCTTGATGTAAAATGCACCCCGCTCGTCTCAAGGGCGCTGTAAGGTGTACCCCGCTCGTCTCAAGGGCATTGTGAGATGTACCCCACTCGTCTCAAGGGCACTAGAATTTCAGAATTCATTTCTCGATGTAAGATGCACCCCACTCATCTCAAGGGCACTGTAAGATGTACCCCGCTCGTCTCAAGGGCACTAGAATTTCTGAATTCATTTCTCGGTGTAAAACTCCATTCCTTAACTCGAGGACGCTATGTTGAAAAATCCGATCCTTCAAACCCGAGGATACTAAGTTGAAAATTTGATATGCTTCTTCAAACCCCAGGATGCCAAATCTGACTCCACTCCTTCAAACCTGAGGATGTTGGATCGAATTCTAATTTGGGTGTAAGACTCCACTCCCTCATCTTTGGGGATGATAGCTTGACAACTTCATTTACTCATCTTCAAAGTAATTAGATATGATAACACCCATCTTTGAGGTAATTCTTGACACTTCATCTCGAAGGTAATTTGATGACACTCTATCTTGGATGCTTGATGAGACTCCATATCGGAGGTAATTGGTGGCACTCCATCTTGAAGGCAATTGGCACTCCCTTTTGGGGGTATTTGATGGCACTCCATCTTGAAAGCTTGACGATGACACTCCGTCTTGGAGGCAAATGGTGGCACTCCCACTTGGAGGCAAATGGTAGCACTTCATCTTGAAGGCAAATGGTGGCACTCCCTCTTGGAGGTAAATGATGGCACTCCATCTTGGAGGCGAAGATCTGATCATTCGTGTTTGAAGCATGATTTGATGTAGAATCACTTACTCGTGATTAGGGATAGGTTCGATAAATGAAGATGCACTCATTCGTTCTTGAGTCTGGATTGGATGTAGGACCACTCATTCGTGCTTGAGACAAGGTTTTGTTTGTACCTGTTTGATAATCAATGTGAAAAGAATGCATATGGAAACATGTATATCAATGATGTAAATGCATGCTCTCATGGTTAATGGTGATGCAAAGATGCTTGGGAAGTATTCCTTCTCGAACCAAGCTTCATTACCTCAACTTCTTTTTTCCTCCAATTGGGCGTAAATTCATCACTTACAGATTCACTACAAGAAAATGCATTTTTAGTGACATTGAAAATATTCACAAAAAGTGTTAAATTTAGTCACTGAAATTTACAGTGACTATTTTTATGAGTCGTCACTAGTCGTCACTAATAACTCTGTCACTATTATATTAGTGGCAACTTTCATGATTTCGTCACAATAGTTATATTTTTTGTGACCACACTATTTGACAAAAAGATTATTAATAGTGACTAAAATTTAGACACTAATGTTATTCTTATTAGTGACAAACATTCTATCACAAATACATATTTAAATAGTGTCTAAAATATGTCGTCACTGTTAATAATAAAAAAATAATTATATTTTTAATTGTAACCAGTTTATTTAGGGTTTAAACTATTCACTAATTGTCCTTGACATTTAATAGAGCTTTTACATTTTAGTCAGCAAACTTTTAAGTTTTCATTAGATCACGGTGCTTTAGCATTTTAGTCAGCAAACTTTTAAGTTTTCATTAGATCATTTTTTAGTAAATAAATGCAATGCCTGGCTTCAAGAAGGATTGAACCTGGAACCTTTAGGGCGAGGGTGCAATACTTATCCACTAGGCTAGGCAAGAAATTTAATACTATTTTGAAAGAAAAATAATATTTAGGTTTAATTGTAATTGAAGTTAATTTTATTTATTTTAAAAATATTTATTAATTATAACACTAATTATTATAATAATAATTTAAATAATTTTTCTATGGTTTCTTATACGAAGTACGTATGTTGAAGAAATTATTTAGATTTTTTTGAAGAAAAAACTAATCAAAATAGAATATATCTTTTAAAATTTTCAAAAAAAATCTATCATAGATTATGCTAAAATCACATAGTAGTCTTTGTACTCTAATTTGGTCACTTTAAATTTCTATACTTTTTAAATTTTGAATTTTCGATCCTGGCATGAATGGTAGTATTTAAATATGTTAAGTAAAATTTTCATTTTAGCTAATTTGTTATACATAAGTTGCTTATTTAATTTTTGTTCTTTCATTTTATCATTTTTAGTCCTTGTAATTTAGTCATATTGCCGGTGTCCCGTGAGGATTAGGATTAAAATTTTAAAATTTGAAAAATATAGGGACTAAAGTTGATCAAAATAGATTGACTAAAACAACAATTTACACATAGTATAGACTATTGAAATATTTTACCGTTTGACAAACTAGTTTATGATAACTTTAATTTTTATAATTATAAAAATAAATTTATCATTGTGACAATGTCTAATTTGTCATTACTTTTATTTTTTTATTGGTGACAAAATTTATCACAACAAAAAGTGAAACTTTAAGTGACAAGTAATTTCATTGTAACAACAAATATCAAATAATAGTGACCACTTCACATACCGTCACTATCATGTGTCAAAGTTTTAGTGACAATGAATTTTGTGTCACAATTGTATACTTATAGTGAAAATTCATTTGTGAAAAGTGTAATCGTCACAATTACTATTGTTACAGTGACCAAATAAAAAGATGTCACAATTACTTATACTAATAGTGTCGCATAAAAAAATTGTCACAAAAAGATAATATTTGTGACAAAATTATTCTTAGTCACTATCAATTTGTCACTAAAAACCTATATTGTTGTAGTGATTGTGACAATTCAGTTTTGCCCCAACAAATTTGTCTCCTAAACTTTCGTCTTTTCTTTTCCTTGCCCCATTCTTGATTCTAGGCTCTTCAAATCTGAGTGAACCTTGTCAAAAGAATCTTTTTCATTCTCAAGAAAGTTTATTTTAAAATATTTTTTAAATCATAAAGAGCTTTCGAAAATATTTTTGCAAAAGGAAAATGTGCCCCACACTCAAGGCTCACAACTGAAACATTTCATAAAAAAATAAGTTCATTGAAGATCAAACAAATCAATTACTCTTTCAATCTTTCAAAATTATAGCTCTTTAACATTTGTCAAGACTATTGGTGATTTCAAGGTATGAGTCAGTTTGGAGTACAATGTGTTTTGGGATCGGTTGTTTTGAATGAGACATGATTCTTCAAATGTTCATTGATATGTTCAGAAATGATCATGGAAGCTTCGTGTGCGACTTCTAGAACTGTTCACTAACTTCGAACCTTTTCTCATGATTTTAGGGTGTGCGGAACTTCATTGAACTTCTAGGGGGTCATCTCTTGCATGCCAGTCATGTATATTTGACTTCATATTCGAGCTGCCTTTTCAAGTTTCGACTCAAATTCACCATTGGTTCAAAATGCCCTTTGCAGGTTTTCATTTGGAACCCTCCTTTTCTTTTTTTTTCTTTTTTCTTTTGATTATTCATCATGCATTATAAGGTTTAGAAATCTTCTGCAAACAAGTGAGTTAAATCCAAGAGGAGGTATCAATTCTAAAAATAGACTCTTCAACTCAAATATCCATGTATGATCAAAATGGACTTTATAGGCATGTAACTTAGGCTATGGTTCAGGGTTATGAAAGAAATGATACATAAGCTCAAATAAGTGTTTAAGGGTCAATAACCAAGGATCGATTGTTTTCGTTGGAATCTCACTTTGCTCGACTTGAATCTGCTTCTACATATTTTCTTTTTCGGATCACTCTAGACTGCCTATTTTTGGGTTTTCACCCTAGAGTTCATTTCCTTTATTTTTTTTATCTTCAGGGATTCATGATATTTCCACGAATGTTGGAACCAAAACTTCGAACAATATTGTGTTGCACGCTTCATCTTGAAGATATTTGGACTCAAGATAATCATTTTTGAAGAGGGACTCCACATGTGTGTTCCTCGTTCTATTCTATTCATTTCTTTTCTTTTCTTTTCTTTTTCGTTCTCTTTTTCATGAATTCAGAACTTTATTTTGATTTGAGCACAAATCACCTCTTGTGGCTGAAACACGTTTTTTGTTCTTGACCCCTGGTCTGTAAGGCTTCATCCTCGTAGTATGATCATAATCGACAATTTATTCATGTAAGCAGATATTTCTACGCCTTTGCCCCCCAGTGTGGAGGGTGATCCTTGGTTAGGGTTCAAATAAAAAAATATAAGGCTCAAACGGGGACAACAAATGATAATTTTCTCTTTTTGTGAATGAATGATGAAGGAATGCCAAATGTCATTTCATACATAGATATTTTCGCAAAAGAGTTACCCTTAGAATAATAGGTATTCAGAATTAACTCATTTATTAACAGAATCATCTAAAAACAAATAATGAATGATAAAGTTAATCTTTCTTCTCCTTTTCTTTTTTCTTTTTTCTTCATACATGCCCCAACTATTTGATCTCATTCGCAGAATCAACACAGGATGCCCCACCTTATCTTCTTGTTGGAAGATTCGTACACCAGTGAACATTTTAATTTTCATGTCTTTGAGGTATTGGTAAGAAAAAAGTTGACAGTAGGTCGAACTTTCAAAAACAAAGGCGTGGCTTGGATGTCGTCTTCCTCGGAAAGCTAATCTTGTAAAAAAAAGTTGACTTTAAGTCGAACTTTCAAAAAAAATAAAGGTGTTACTCTATGATCGTCTTCCTTGGAATGTTTGGCTTTTCTAGTATTGAACATGAGGAATTTGTGATAAAAGATCAAGGAATCTTGTTTTTGGTTTCAAGTGGAATATGAAAGGTTAATCTTTTCATATGTCAAAGCTCTATAATCTCAATTCTCAAAAAAAAACATTTCATTCATTCGATTTTTAAAGAACTTCAAAGTTTATAAATCTGGTTCATTGTTCATAGCCTATAGTCTGAAAACTCATTTTTGAATTAAAAAAACGTTCTCATTTATTCATTGATTAAAAGATTATATACAAAGATCATTTCACAAAATAAGTTTCAAAAAAGTTTCGAGAAATTCATGACAAGGGTCTTCTCTGTGTGGGCATAAAAAAAACTCTTCTGCTTGAACTTTTTATTCTTCGCCACACATCGCTTCTCGATTATTTTCCCATATAAATTATGAATGCATGCAAATCCAATGTTAATGATTAAATGCATAAGAGGTGCTGCTTTAGAATTAACCATTCATAGAACAATTTTCAGAACTTCGATTACGAAAACCTTCTATTTTAAACGGCTAATCGTATATCAGCATCCCTTTATTACACATTCTAAACATGATGTGTGTGAAAAAAAACAAAAAAACATGGTTAGTACATCATAAACAAATGAATATGTACAAATACAAAGTTAATGCATGGTAAAAAGTGTGTGCGTGTATATATATAGGTGACCACTAACAATTCGGGTTCGTCATGGATCTAATTGGGTGGGCTCCTATGGCTCACTACATGTGGTTCAATATTCTAAAAAGGTACCCAAATTGTCCTTACTGACCTACGAAGGTCAACAAATACCTCGATCCTCACCCATTATAGGCTTCTATGGACCGAGTTCAGTTTAGGGGGGCTTACTTCTTTAAGCTTGTACGGAGGATTGACCTCTCAAAGACAAAAAGTATGTAAACCCCGGAAGCAACACGCATTCTTGTTTGGAGGATTAACCTCTCGAAGGGTAGCGATTGCAACCAATTAAGCGGGACGAAGCTCGGGTTGAGAGCTTATAATATGCTCGTGCGCAAAGAAACATTGAACGCGAGGTGACCAATATTGAACATTCTCCGTAAAAATACAAAAACCTTCAATTTTTGCAGTCACCAATATTTCAAATTCCTTTTTCCTTTTTTTGAGACAACATTTACCCTTTTGTGGCTTGACTCTCTAATATCCCCAGCGGAGTCGCCAAGCTGTTGACACTGTTTTCTGTCCGGGTCAAGATAAATTGGACCTTCAAAAGTCCGTCAAACACTTGGAGTCGCCATCGGTCGTTTTGGGTTGGGTACGACCGAAAACCTGTAAAATTGGTCTGCGTCATTACCGAGATCTTTGTCGGGTTCGGGAGTCAGTTACGAGTGAGGAAGGCTATAGCACCCCCACTACGCCCAAAATTGGTACCTAAGGGTTATGGTTGTCTAAAAAAGGAAAACTCGAAATAGGGTTAATAGCACTACCAATAAAATTTAATTATACTGCTAAACTGTGAATAAAAAAGTCATGGCATGTTATAAAAAAGCATAAACTTATTCAAAATAAAACAAAAAGAACAAAATCAAACTCGATCAAATAAATTAAAATTAAATTATTAATAAGTTCAAATTATTCACCTAATTAGACTAAAACAATTTTAATTGAAATCCAATTCACACATTAATCAATTTATTAAGGCCAATCAATTACCAAATAGAACCAAATCGAATTTAAAGCAAATCAAAAGACTCAAATATTAATCGATTCCATGAAACAAAACCTAATTAAAAGAAACCTAAAGGACAATTAGGACTCAAATGCAAAATAAATCTAAACATAAAAGAACCAAAGCAATGATTTTTCCCATTCTTTATAGAACACATGGCTGTCATGGTATACACGATTCACACACCTACCCAGAACCATTTTTCAATGTTCATTATGAGTTATAAATGCTTTTAATCCATTACTTACCGTTGTATTTCAAAGAAAAAGTGATATTAATTCTTCATTTACTATTTCACTCAAAGAAACAACAGAAACGACTCTCTTTATTTACACTTTTTTCGACATTGCCGCCACCTGCCACCATTCAGGCCACCATCGGCGGTCGCCGTTGATGGCGGCCGTTCAACTTTAAACTACACAAGAGGACTCGTCTCGACGTGCTGGACTCAGATCTGGTGACTGTTTCGTTAGATAACGCTCAAATGTTCACGAATCAAGTAAAAACCATTTAGGTCATTTCTTCTTCGATCTCTGACTCTGACCGTCAGATCGTCACCATTTTTCGATACACAGTTTCTTTCGGCCTCCTCTACACTTTGACCATTCGGATATGACGGCTGATGTTTCGTTCGCCGAAAAATGGTGAGAAAACTTTTCAACCTTATCTTTTGCTTTCAAACTAGTTTCAAGACTGCTTTTTGTTTTTGTTTTATTTTGTAGGCATCTCTTCTCTTTTTTTCATTTGGTTTTTCCTTTGTTTATAAAGGGCTAGAATGCCCAATAATAGAGGATAATTGAGTTTGGTGAGATTCTTGTGGGATTTAAGTTGAATGGACGGTAGGTGAGTGACAGAGATTTTTAGGGGATGTTTGTATCAGGTTTGACCGAGATTTGAGGGGGAAATGTGAGTGTTTTACCGGTGAGAAATGATTTGGACTCGGGTTTAGGATTTGGGCTTGGTATGTTTGGGCTCAATTATTTCAATATTCAATGTGGTAAAAATTTGGTGTGTACACCTGTTATTGAGGAGGAACCTATGCCAGTTGGGATGCGTGCCCCTTTGAATGATGTGGATCTTCCAGGGTCCCCTACTATGAGAGTTAATATTACACTTGATGGATCATTTCATGTGTCACTTGTGTCAACTTCTCCAGGTTTATGTGACAGTCAGGCTCAGTCACCAGGGCAAGCTACATATGTTACGTCCTCAGTGGCCCCTTCTCCGGCTCATACTCAGTTGATAGATGATATGTACAGTCCTGTTCATGAAGAGTATGCATCGGCTCCTGAGGCACTTCCTACATATTCGATCATTCAAGTACTTGTGGCTCCTAGTGCACTTGATAATGTTCATCCTATGACTACTCGAAGTAAAGCAGGGGTTTTTAAACCCAAAGTATACCTTGCTGCTACTGAAGACACTGTACCATCCTCGATACAAGAAGCTCTTAGTAATCCTAAATGGAAAGCAGCTGTTGATGCAGAATACACTTCCCTTGAAAGGAATGGTACGTGGAGACTTGTTGAGCTACCTAAAGGACGGTCCTTGGTTGGGTGCAAATGGATCTTCAGGATTAAAAAGAATGCAGATGGAACTGTTGCTCGATATAAGGATAGGCTCGTGGCTCAGGGGTTTAATCAGGTTCCAGGGCAAGATTTTCATGATACATTTAGCCCAGTTGTAAAGTCTACTTCAGTTAATGTTGTGCTGGCATTAGCTGTGTCTAATCAGTGGAGTTTGAGTCAAATTGATATCGATAACGTATTTCTTAATGGAAGATTGAATGAAGATGTGTTCATGAGACAACCACCTGGCTTTGAAACAACAGCTGATGATGGCAAGCAGTTGGTTTGTAAGCTCGAAAAGGCCTTGTACGGTCTGAGGCAAGCACCAAGAAATTGGTATACGAGGTTGAATGATTTTTTGATTACCATTGGATTCAGGAGATCGGCTGCAGACTCTTCATTATTTGTTTGAAGTGACTCATGTGTGTCTACATATATTTTAGTATATGTAGATGATATTATTGTTACAGGCAGCTCAGAATTAAGTGTGTCCACTGTAATTGATCTATTAGGGAAGGAATTTTCTCTTAAGGATCTTAGGCAGCTCAATTCTTTCCTAGGTATTGAAGTTCAAAGGTGCAATGGTTGTTTGTTCTTATGTCAACGCAAATATGCTCAGGAGCTTCTTGAGAGGACAAAAATGGATGGTGCAAATGCAACCAATACACCAATGCTTGCCTCAGCGAAGTTGAGTGAAGATGAGGGCAGTCCGATTGAAGATGCTACTGGCTATAGGAGTATTGTGGGAGCTCTCCTCTACCTGTGTCATACATGGCCAGACATTACATTCAGTGTGCATATGGTTGCTCAGTACATGCATCGGCCTTGTGAAGGTCATCTTGTGGCAGTCAAAAGAATTCTAAGATATTTGAATGGGACGCTACATTATGGTCTGGTGTTTAAGCCTTCTGGGGATGGTGTAGGTATTGTTTCATTTTCAGATGCGGATTGGGGTAGCAATCCAGACGACAGGAGGTCCACTACAGGCAATTGCGTCTATCTGGGTAATAACCTTCTCACGTGGAATTCAAACAAACAAAAGGTGGTTTCACGTTCGACAATGGAGGCTGAGTATCGTAGCATTGTTGATACTGCCTTAGAGGTGACTTGGATTCAGGCTCTGCTAGCAGACATGGGAATTGTGCAGAAACAGGTTCCTGTGATCTGGAGTGATAGTACAAGTGCAATATCGTTGAGCATGAATCCAGTATTCCATGTACAGTCCAAACATGTGGGCTTAGATGTTCATTTTGTGAGAGATAAGGTTGTTGATGGGTGTTTTCGAGTGAACTACGTCCCTGCCATGCACCAGATAGCCGATGGATTCACCAAACCCTTAACAAGTTCCTATTTTGAAATGTTTCGAGAAAAACTCAATGTAATGTCATTTAGTCGTTTTTGTCAGTTAGAAGGAGAGAAAAAGTAAGGGAAATGTTAAGCTTCTAGAAATATCTAAGTTGGTTAGCTAAACAGTTTGGTTGTTAAAAGGTTGTTGGTTAGCTGTTATGCAGTTAGGGTTTCTGCATATTAGCTCAAACTGGTTCTATAAATTGTACATCACAGCTTATGAATCAGAAATCCATCTCAAGTATTCTATTCATTTTCTTTGCTTCTTTTCTTCATTTCTACAGTGGTCATTTTTCAAAATCGGTGACCAACTATGTACTGGGGGAAAACATAAGTGACTATTACAGTAGTTAACCCTTTAAATTTTGATCCGGGTTGGTTCTTGTTTTCATTTCAGGTGCTGCATTTTTTGGGATTCGAGAGAATGATGAGATCAAAGAACCTATGTTGCCAGATGCCTTAGCTATACTCGTAGATGTAGTAGATTTTGACATTTTAGACGAAAGAGATCAAATTGTAAAGATTGTACAAATTTGGTACTTCACTATAATTTTAAAAATTGGCTTTTTGTAATTTTCATTTTTAATAAAAGTGGAAATTATTTTAAATAACTTAAAATGTCCAAAAACAAAACACAAAATCCAAATCTAAATAGACGTATCGTCACTAACAATTTTGTCACTAATAGTTACAAATAGAGACATAAATTATTAATAATATTTTATGATGTGGTGACATAATTAGTTGTCACTAGCAATGTGAAAATATATTTTTGTTACTTACCAAATGAAATTATTATATTTTTATAACGATACAAATGATTAGTGACGAAATATTATTCTATTTGTTAACGTAATAAATTGTCATTAATTACAAATTATAAGGTGACATTATGCACTATTGTCAATGCATGTTTAACACTATGTGACGAAAATACGTACATCTTCATATTTGACATTTAGTGACACACTTAACGTAAATTTTTACGTCATAAAATACAAATAGTAACGTAAATGTAAGTTTTAGTGACAATATTTTAGATGTCACAAATAAACAAATTTATTGTATTGTTAAGTTTTGAATCATTGTTTAGAGAGTGCTTAAATCATGTCATAACCTCTCACTAACCCATCATTTTGAATCCAATATAGGATTTCCTTGGGGAACTTTGTAAGATATTCGAAAGCAACATTATAAATTCACATGAACGAAATTAAAATTAAATATGAGGAGGAATTAAATTATTAAATCTCATAAAATAAATACTTACTAATGATGCCAGAATCCTCCAATCATTTATTTGGCTCCATTAATGTGAATCCATGTGGATGGTGATGATGATAGTAACGATGGTTAATAAATGGTCGTACATAAGTATTTATGGGAACCATTTTCAGAGTCCCCATATGCTAGATAGGAGTAACAACTAACCAGCTTTTATTTGACTATTGTTTCAACCATAAATTTATCGGAAAGTGATTAGTTACGTTGTTTCAAACTTTTAATTATTTTAAAAGTTGGGTTTAATCATTTATAAGATATTATGTTATTTAATTAGTTACGTCATGAATAGAACGAATTAGATTAAAATATTAGTTTCACAATAAATTTTTACAATACCTTTGAATTCAAATAACATAGTTTAAAAGTATTAATAACAATATTTATATTTTATAACAATCGGATTCAAAGATATTTTTTTGTTGAGTTAACTAGTTCAACCGGTATTTGTATGACAAAAGGTTCAAACCAAATAACCTTCCAATACATAAAAGGCTAAACTACAAAATAAATGCTCAAATTATATCTTTTTTTTAATAGATGCTTAAAATATTTTTTGTATGAAATAGATGCCTAAAGTTTTATTTTTGACTAAAATAGGTGCCTACTAAAGTATTTTTTTTGCTGAAATAGGCGTCTAAAGTTTTATTTTTAGTTTGTTTTAAAATCAATTGATACACCTACTTGGGCAGCTATTTCAACCAAAAATAAAACTTTAGGCACCTATTTCAGCCAAAAATAAAACTTTAAGCACCATATTGCAAAAAAAAAGAGACATAATTTGAGACTTATTCTGTAGTTATGCCTAGATAAAAAGAAGAGAAGATAATAACATACGTGAAAGTGACTTGTCAAAGAAATGGCAAAAGGGCTTGGATTTTATTGGCATTTATTCTGTTTTAGCTTTCTTTTAAGCTAGGTTTGTGATCAACTATCACTTATTAACCTTTTGGTCATTTTTCTATTCTAATAAATGGAGGTCGGCAACCATGCTCAACTTATATCATATTTATATATTTTGTTGTATTGTAATCATATTTAAAATATTTTATAGTTTTATAAATTTTAATACGTACTCTTATTGTATTATGTTTCATACGTATCGTATTTTTTGGTATTGTGGTTTGGAGTTTGGTATGGGTGTGAAGAAATGGTTTAGGTTACCCAAAAGGTGATGATTGGTGTGTTGGGTGTTGGCTGGTAAGATTTGAGGTATATTGTGTGTTGTGCATTCATGTTATATGTCTGGTTAGGGCTCTATGCTTCATATTGATACGTATTATCAAATTTTATAATAGTTTTTTTTCCTATATTGAATATAAACATTTATGGGAGTTAAAAGTAAAACTGTTCAAAAGCCAAATAAAGTTGCAACTTAAAAGAAAAATATTTTTTTATTTACGCCATAACCAGGGGCGGATGGTAATATGGCCAGTGAGAGCCCTGGCCTCGCAAAATTTTGAAATTTAATCTTTAGTCTTTTAAATTTTTATAAATTTTAATTTGGCCCCTTCAATTCGATCAAGTTAAGTCAAGTAAATTTTTTTGAGTTATTCGATGACAAACCCTATTTTATGACTCAAACTTTTTTTTTCTTTCAAATTTTCTAATTTGAGTCGAGTTTATGAAGTTCGAGTCGAGTTGTTGAGTTTCTATACAAATTTAATTTTAATTATTTATAATGTTATAGTACATATCGGTTCTAATTTAAATGACTTTCTCTGATCATATAAGGTATACTTATATATTTCTTCATATTCCTTTTCACATGTGACTAAGATTTGTAATGTTATTTAATAGAAAAATATCATCTAAATTCTAAAATATATTTAAATCTCAAATTCGTTGAAAATATTGCTCTTCTGGAAAAGTCTCATAAACTGCATGTCTCACAACTTGTATTATTCAAGATAGTAACAATTTCAGTTCTTTCACTGTTATGTTATCGTGGAGATAATTTGGTTGTATTGGTTTACTTTTTATAAAGTTAAAATTCTGATTTGTTGCAGTGTTTATGGAATCTATGTATACTAGCGGGAATTTTATCAAGGAGAAGTCCTCATTTTAATTGTTATTAATCTCTTTTAAGTTTTTGTACATTATTTTTAGTGTTTCTGTAATTAAAATAGTCAAACTCTATTATTTTGTAAAAGATGAACAACTCTGATTTGGCAAGAATAAGTTAGTTTTGAATTAAGGTATGGATATTTATCATATTTTCAACGAACTTGAGATTTAAAAATGTTAGGATAGATGAGTTAGGATTTTCTCTCTCTTCAATTTGAGGTTGTTTGTTGGATTAAAAGATTTTGGTTGTAAAACCTTAAACCATTGTTTAAATTAATAAAATAAAACCATTAAATATATATTCTCATTATTTTTATTAAATAATTTAATTTCCATATCAAAACGGTATGACAACTTTAAATGATATGGTGTGACAGCTCTAACGAATCAATCATCATTTTAACGAAATTAACGGTTAACAATTAATCCCTTTAATCAAATGGGTACGTCAGTACAATTTTAAAGTTAAAGGCTTAATTGAGTGTAAAAAAAATTAAAGGCTTAATTAATTATTTTTCAAAAGTTTGAGTGCTTTTGATATCCTTAAGCCTTTTTTTATCTATGCCATAATCATGGGCGGATGGCAACGGGGTCGGCAGGAGTCCTGACCTCCCCAAATTTTTTTTTAATTTTTAGAAATTTTAATTTGGCCATTTCAAAAATTAAAAATATTCGTATTATTTTTAATTTTTTTATATTTTCAATTAGGTAACCTCCTAAAAAATTCAAAAGTTCTCATTTTTTTTGAAAATTTCAGTTAGACTCGATTCTTTTGTTGAAAGATTTTAATTTAAGATATATATATATGAGTTAGGATTTACTTACACATAATGTATAACTCATAGTTTTACACGTTTTTTGGATCGTTTACTTTTGTTCCCAAGTAATAATCTTCACATAACCCATGTTAATCTTAGCCATCCATTCCACCAACCTAACGATTCAAAAAAAACGTATAAAAAATATAAAAAAAAATCTTACATTGTGTAATTGGATCATTTCCTCTATATATATTGTTTAATGCACAACGTGATAAAGGGTTTGAGTTGTTTGGATCATAATTAGAAAGTATTGACAGAAATATGCCGATCCAGCATTCCAGCTAGCACTTCTCCCTTTTTAATTTTCTTTATTAAAAAAATGTTTTTTCTCTTTTTTAGAGATTTCGAATACTTCTTATACATAATAATCATTGACTAATAAACTCTACCTAAAAGTTAATTCGATGTTCCAACCGACAAAACGCAATATATATATATATATAGCTTTTTTATTTTTTGAAGAAAAAAAAAGAGAATCAATTCGTTCCTATCTAAAATTTCAAAATCCTAGAGATTATCTTAGATGAAACTAAAAACTAACCGTCACAGTAAGTAAACGCGTACATAGTTCGAATATCATTCGAGTTGAATATCCTTCTAACTTCAAATTTTAATAACATGATTTTTTTTCAATTTTAAGATGAATTATTTTTAATTCTAGTTAGAGGGAAGAGAAATTGAGAATTCTAGAGAAAGAAATGGGTGCTCTTAGTGGGTCCAGAATCCACAACTTAAAAAGGTATAAAGTAATGAAAATGAACAGCTTGACCAACTACCAAATATACTTATTCTATTTCTAATCGTTTTAACTTAATTCAAATATCTTTAGATAAATTTAATTTTTTGACATAATTTTTAGCTCGGCCGATAAATAATTCTAATAATAAATTTTGGTATTATAGTGATAAAAATGGGCAAAGTACCCTAATAATAACTAAACTCTGTTTAAAAATTTAAAATAAGAATCAAACTTTTAAAAATTAAGATAATTAAACTTTATATTTTATTGTAAAAATAGCAATTCAGAGTTTATATGTGGTTAATGGTAACGAAGGATGATTGGGCCTACCACATACCCACATCCATTTCACCTCATTTCCCACCTTTTTCACGTCATATTAAAAAATATAAAAAAATATAATTTCGAATCACGTTTTTATTTTTATTCGTTTCATCAAAATCCCTAATAACAAGTCACTAGCCAAAATATCTAAACTTTGCAAATTGTTTCTTCTGAAATCTAAATCATTCGTTTCTTCCGAAGAAAGCAAATCTTAGAAATCTAAACTTTAAATTCGCACACTTTCAGCAAAAAGACATGTAAACTCATTTTCGAAATTTCGCTTCTGTTTTTCGTTTTCTAGTTTTGATGATCTCCTCCTTTAGTCTGTAATTTTCATTTTATTTTAAAGAAAAAAAGGGAAAATAGGGGTGTAAATGAATAGAGCGTTCAACGAACTGTTCGTATAACATTCGTTTATTAAGCTAAATAAACGAGTATGAACAAATTTTTTATGTTCGTTTAATAAACAAACGAACACGAACAGAAGTGTGTTCGGTTCGTTTATGTTCACGAACAAGCTCGTTTATAAGCTCGTTTATAGGCTCATTTATAAGCTCATTCATATGATGAAAATGTTTGTGGATGTATTTAAATACTACTTTTTGTTGTCACTAAGAATGTTATATAAGTTTAGTTGAAATGTAAGTTTTATTTTGTTGCTTTTGTTTTATTTATTTATTATTAATTTAGTTAACATTTCTGAACATAAAACGAACATGTTTACGAACGAATAAACGAACACGTTCGTGAACACTTAAACGAACACGCTCATGAATACTTAAACGAATGCGTTTGTGAACACTTAAACGAACACGTTCGCGAACACTTAAACGACCACATTCGTGAACCCTTAAAATAACATGTTTGTGAACACTAAACAAATGAACATGAATACCTTAAAAAATAAATAAACGAACATGAACACAATATTAAAATTTTAAACGAACACGAATTGAACAAGAATATTTTTAAATAAACAAACGAACATGAACATAAGTTTGTTCGTTTAAGCTCGATCTATTTACACCAAAGAGGAAATGACGCGTTTACCGACTCTGCTCTTTATTTTCTTCCCGTTTCTCAACCTTTCCTCCAACAAAACACTCAAACGCGATGGTAATTTTTCTTGTTTCTTAATTAATACAGTATTTTTAGTTTTGATGGTTTTTTTCTTTGGGGTATGGTTTCTTTATGGCAGTTAAAACATTGAACGAAATGAAGACGTTGTTAGGGTGGAGAGTGGTGTACTTTTGGGCCGGTGACGATTTTTTATTTATTTAAAAAGTATTTACGATGAGAAAATTAATCATCATTAATGACAATAGATAATTTAATTACAACAAAATAAAAATAGAGGATAAATTCTTACTTCTTTAAAAAGTGGTTAACCCCGTATCGATTTTGTTCTTATTCATCAATTTATATTGTTCCAATAGTAGAGTAGAACACCAAACTCGTGGTTCTAATTTTTTTTAGCTTATATAAGTTCTTTCCATGCCATTTGTTCGGAGTTGATAATCATATTTTATAATCTAAATTTAATTATTATTATTATTAAATGATGGATTACATTTTGTGAAATTTGGCTAAAATAAGAAAATAATAATAATTTTGTTGGATAAATATATGTATTTCATTATCCAAAATAACAGAGACTGTTACAAAAATAAATAAATAAATAATAAGAGCAGTAAAACATCCATTCTTTTCAATACAATATTTTATTTTCTGAGTTCAATTCCTAACAAATTGGTGCTTTCATCGCCTTCTTCTGAGCTATGGTACACAACTCCGAAGCAATCAAGTCCCTTCAAGAGACTTCCTCTCGTCATGAACAATCGTTAACCCAGCTTCAGTCCACATCTACTAAAATTAAGTTATCTATTCAGGACGTTTTGCGTAAGTTAACTGAGCTCTCGGTTCAGATGGCCGCTCGGTGCAATCGTCCTTGGCTCAGGAAGGGTAGAGTGATGCTAGGGTGATTCAGGGCAAGGGTAAACTTAAGGATGATACTGAGGATGGTTTTATGTTCTCTCCAAAACCAATTTCGGTTGAGCTTCCCCTCTTCACCGGCAACGACCCAGGGGAATGGATCACGTCTACCCAAGATTTCTTTGATTCCTACGGCATTGAGGACCACCATCGCATGACGATGGCATCATTTTGCATGAACGGGGTGGCCAGGAAATGGTTTCGCTGGATGCAACGTCAACGCCAGTTGACGGGTTGGGATCATTTGATTGAAGCAATCTGTAAATGCTTTGTTGTAACAGAGATTGAGTCGTCGAAAGCTCAACTCATAAAACTCACTCAGACGGTGACAGTGGCAGAGTATCAGACCTACTTTGAGGAGTTAGTCCTGTGTACAACCAATCTGCCAGAGGTTTTCTTAATGCAGTGTTTTATTTCCGACCATCGCTTGGATATCAAGAATGATGTGTTAGCTGCTCGGGTCACCTCTATGAGTGACGCAAATATTGTGACCCGTTTTCAAGAGGCCAAATTAAACGAGATGAAGAGGTATTGGGTCGCGGCGTTGGGCCCAAACCAAACCCACTCCTGCCCAACCCACCGATATCTTCTTCTAGTCCATACAATCAGCATGGTCGGCATCCTTTTATTGATCACTCTCCAAAACCCCCCAACCCTACTTTTCCCCAACCACGCAGACTTTCAGCCATAGTGGCTCAGGCGCGGCATGCGAAAAGATTATGCTATTACTGTGATGTTATGCTTGTTTCGCGCCATCGATGTAAAGATCCCCAGTTCTTCTTATTGGATGATACCATTGAAGATTATTCGATAGATGGGGTCGTTGTTGATCTAGACAACGACAAGAGAGGTTCGGATGATCGGGAACACTCTTTAGTGTCCCTTAATGCTCTGGTCGATTTCTATACTCTAAATACCTTGCGCATCACTGGGGATGTCCAAGGCAGAGCCGTGAGAATTTTGATTGACGGTGGGAGCACTCATAGTTTTGTGCAATCGAGAGTGGCTCGTCACTTAGGGCTTCAGATTACTACTACACCAAATTTCTGGGTGTTGGTCGGGAACGAGGAGAAATTGTGAATGAAGAGATGCATAAAAAACTTGCAGGTTAGAGTTTAGAACATAGTTTTCGCGATTGATTTTTATGTATTACCCCTTGAGGGAATCGAGATGGTTTTGAGGGTGGCATGGTTGGCGATTTTGGGGCCGATCACTATAGACTTCTCCAATCTGACATTAGAATTCTACCTCAACGATACGAACCATCATTGACAATGAGACACTAAAATGGGACCTCATTCGGTACAGATTCAAACATTATGGCGAATGCATGATACTGGGTCGGTGGCTTGTTTTTACCAGTAGCAGTTGGGTAATACCACAAGCCAAGAGAAAAAGGGTAGAACACGCTGATACGCAACAAATGCTTCAGAAATTTGCTGGGGCCTTTGAATCTACTGGCCGTCTACCACCCTCGAGAGAAACTGACCATTCTATTCTAATGGCTCCGAATGCTAAACCAGTAAATGTGTGTCCTTATCGATACCCTCATTTTCAAAAGGGAGAGATTGAATGCCAGGTGCATCAAATGCTAGCAAACCACTTGATTCAGAAGAGCAATAGTCCATTCTAATCTCTCGTACTCTTAGTCAAAAAGAAAGATGGCTCGTGGCGATTCTGTATTGATTACCACGCATTAAACTCCATCACAGTCAAAGATAAGTTTCCAATTCCGACAGCTGATGAGCTATTTGACAAATTGGGTGGTTTAATTTCTTTTCCTTAATTGGATCTTTTAGCAAGTTATCATCAGATTCGAGTGCAGCCAGCTAATGTGCACAAAACGGCCTTCCGCACTCACGAAGGCCACTACAAGTTTCGGGCCATGCCATTCGGCTTAACAAACGCGTCGTCTACCTTCCAAGCCACCATGAATGACATATTCCAACCATTCTTACACAAATTTTTCCTCATTTTCCGTGACAACATTCTTGTTTTTAGCCGAGATTGGTCTACACATTTGGAACATGTCAAGAGGGTGCTGGCAGTGTTACAAGAGCATGGATTCGTGGCTAAGAAATCCAAATGTGTATTTGGGAAAACAACGATTGAATACTTAGGCCACATTGTTTTAAGGAGGGGCTAGTGGTGGATCCAAGTAAGGTGGCTACGATACAAGCTTGGCCTACACCGACTATTGTGAATGAAATACGAGTTTCTAGGCCTCGCAGGATATTATCGACGCTTCATCAAAGGTTTTACAACCTTGGTTACTCCCTTATCCGATTTATTATGAAAGGGTGATCACTTCGTGTGGACTGTCACGACTCAAGAAACGTTCGAGTTGCTAAAAGCTCGCTTGTGCTCGGCCCCGTTGTTGGCCCTTTTTGATTTTTCCAAGGAATTTATAATGGAAACCGATGCCTCTAAAGTAGGAATCAGTGCAGTTTTGTCACAAAGGGAACCAACCATTAGCATTTTATAGCAAGAAATTGAGTCCAATGATGCAAGGGGCTTCAACATATCATAGGGAAATGTATGCAATTACTCAGGCTGTGGGAAAATGGAGGCAGTACCTCTTGGGCAGGCACTTTGTGATCTTGACCGACCAAAAATCATTACGGGAGTTGACACAACAGACTATCCAAACTCCGAAACAGCATAAATGGCTTTCCAAATTGATTGGGTTTGATTTTGAGATACGTTACCGACCCGACAAATCGAATGTGGTCGTCGATGCGTTATCAAGGAAGGCACAAGGTACTTTGATGGCTTTTCCCGACCTTTGTTTGGTATTGTGGATGATATTCGATTAGCTATGGAAATTGATTTGGAGTTACATGCTATCAAGACTAATGTTGTTGTGGGTAATGGAAATTATTCTAAGTATGTTGTCCATGAAGGTTTATTATTGTATAAGGGCAAAATTGTTGTGCCTAAGGAATCAGCCTTACGGGCAGTATTGATGAGAGAAATTCACAGCTCAATCACGCTAGGAACACACGTACAAACAATCGACTTTCTACCATTTTTTTCTAGAAAGGGATGCGTAATGATGTACGTTCTTTTGTCCGCAACTGTCAAGTATGTCAAAGGATGAAAAGTGATAGCTTATCTCTAGTTGGTTTGCTTCAACCCCTCCCCATTCCACAACAAGTATTGGAAGACATATCCACGGACTTTATCACTGGGTTACCCAAGTCAAATGACAGGGAAGCAATTATGGTCGTGGTCGATTGCCTCACAAAGTATGCTCACTTCTTTGCTTTGCCCAGACACTTTGATAGTAGACCAGTTGTCAAAATAATGATGCACAATATGGTTAAACTTCATGGCATACCTCGCTCTATAGTTAGTGATCGTGACCGGATATTTGTTAGTGAATTATGGACTGAATTGGCTTGACTTCAGGGCACCAAGTTATGGATGAGTTCAGCATATCACCCAAAGAAGGATGGTCAAACGGAGGCCTTCAATCGATGTTTGGAGATGTACCTACGTTGTGTTACGAGGGATGGTCCAAAAAAGTGGGAAAGCTATTTTGCTTGGGCTGAGTATTGGTATAATATTTCTTATCAAGCGTCGACAGGCAAGACACCATTCAAGGCGTTGTATGGATGTGACCCTCCAACACTTCTGAGTTATATAGATGGTGGTACTTCGAATTCCCAACATGAGCATGACTTGCGAGAATGTGATTTTCTATTACGGGAGCTCAAGCAAAATCTGTTCAGTGCACATAACATAATGAAATTGTAGGCTGATAGACATCGTCGAGAACTGGAATTTAAAGGAGGAGATTGGGTTTTTGTCAAGTTATAGCCATATCGACAATTGTCCTTACGCTTGAAGAAGCACCACAAGCTTAACCCTCATTTTTCTAGACCCTATCGTGTGCTCAAAAGAGTAGGAAGTGTTGCTTATAAGCTAGACCTTCCAAACTCATCACGAATTCATCATGTGATTTATGTTTCCCATCTGAAGCCTTGTAATGGGCAACCCTTGCAGCAGATTACTCCCCTGCCACTGTTGCTTGATTCCAGAGCAGCTCAACCTGTCGAGCCATTGTCAAACCTTGAGGATAAGGTTCCTACACTTGGAGGGGGTGATGTTATGGATGATCATGAGCAAGAGGGATCACACGTCGACACCAATAAGCTGAGGAAACATGACCCACCTAAAACCAACATTACACCAGCTATCGTGCGTCGAGGAATGCGAGAAAGGAGGCCACCTAAAGGGATAACTGATTTTGTCTTATTTTGAATGGCTATAGATTATAAATAAGGATTGCATTTCTTTGGAATGTATGAAAAAACTGGAATATTGTTTCCCTTCTTAAAACCTCCATTCTTTTCAATACAATCTTCTATTTTCTGAGTTCAATTCCTAACAAAATCATGAGAAGTTATGGGTTAAAATAGGAAAAGTGAGGAATATATATATATATATATATATGAGTTTTGTTCAAAAAGAAAAAAAATGTGAGTGGTACGTATAAAATCACAAGCACGAGCTAGAAAACAACGACAAATACACATTTGTGTATATAATCTTCAATCACTCAATACGTACATGTTTGAAATGTTATATTTAAATATTTGGAAACCTAATATCTAACAAGTATGAAATATAATTCATTACATTGTCAAATTTCACATTAGTTAGATGAGAATTCAGATTTATTATTTTTTTCTCTCTCTTAAATGCTCTGACTTCTTTGTAGGGTAATTTTTTTTGTTCTTTACTCTGGGTCAGTTGCCTTATTCATTTTCACAGCGATTGACCTCTTTCTTTTTCTCCCTTGACTTTCAATACTCTTTCTCCCTTTCTCTTCTTTTCCTTTTCCTCACTTGGCTACCAAATCATTTTCTCTTTCTTCTTTTGTTTTCGCCCTGATGAGCTCCAATAATTGTTTTGTTGGTTCCTTTTTATCCCTAACAATTATGATCCGCTTTAGGGCATGATTTTGTGAGGAAGAAGACAGATCCTCCTCGGTGGTTCAGGTTGTGATGCTAGGGTGGTGGGATGTCGATGTCCCCTTTTCCCTTCTTATTTTCTTTTGTTTTGGTTTTCTTTTCAGTTATGCTTCTTCTCTTTGTTGATGTTCTGATCGGTACTAATTGTGGTTTTATGCTACTTCTTTTTATGTTGTTTGTTGGTTGGTGGTAAACTCTTTGGCCCAGTTCCCCTTGTGGCTTTCTTCTCGATTTATGTTGGCATTTTCGATGTGAAGGGAGTGTGTTTTGATTTAAAGGCATGTGTGACCTTTTCTTTGTCGTTCACGTTTGCCTGGCCCTTTAGATCACTCATCAGGTTCTTTGGCCATCAAACTCTTTTTGTTTGATAAACCCTCAGTTGGTTCAGACGATCGACGCTGTTCTTCTGCTTGCGAGCTTCTACATCATCTCTTCGTTTGTGAACTTCTCTGTCGTCAATAGTTCCTGGTTGTATCTTAGGGTTATATTTGTTTGGAAAGTTTCTAGAGCTTTGATGCTCGTTTGGTTGTTGGACTACTTTGACACCCTTTGTTTTGGTATTGTGTTACTAGTCTGCTTTTTTTATCAAAAGGAAAACTGAGTTCAATTAAGATAAAAGGGGCCCGACCCCACGCACAAGGTTTACAGGAAACAAAGAGACAACAGCAAACATAAAGCGCGAGGCAAACAAGCGGCAGGAAACAATATCCGTGCAAAGCTGAGCAGTGCAGGGAGAGTACAAATCATCATAGGCAAGGAGCCTATCCAGAACTGGGGCACCTAGGCCCACGCGGCAAAGTAAACGCCTATCAAGGCAAGCGAAACTCCCGCCAGAAGAAGACCTCGGATCTAAAAGGGCATAAGTGAAATTCTTGTTCTGGGAGAGCTCCATCCGGAGGCAGGCTCCCAATCCCATAGTGAGATTGGGCTTTATCACTAAAATCGCGGAAAAACAAAACCCCAACTGATATGGCTGCACTAAAATGTCAGCCAAGTTTGAAACCGACGAGCTTGCAAAGAAAACTTGAACTTTCGAAGACTGGACCCTCATCAACCAGATCTCGAATGGATGGGTAGAACCGCCCGGATCCCATCCAAATCGAATAATCTTCGATCCTATTGGAAAAGTAGACCCGCCTGGATCCCAACCAAAACTAAAAATATTTAATTTCCGGATCCTATTGGAGACCCAAATCCCACCAGATTTCCAAATCCCTTGAATCAAGGGGCGGTTTGGCCTTTTCTGGAAATTTTTAGATTGTCCAGCTGAAAATGGACATTTATAGAAAACCAATTTTTGAAGGACGAAATTGCCCTCGTCCCTACATTCCACGATGAGCCAGCCTGCCTCCATGTCTTCACCGGTAATTTGGAAACCGGCCGGAAGACGTCGAGCCTGTGAGGTTGGGGGCTTTGCCAGCCGACGAGCGCGAAGAGGAAGGAGGCTCGAGATGAAACCCGAAAAACACCGGAGAACCCATCGAGGCCGCGAAGCGGCTGCTCGCCGGCGTAATATCCGCCCAGCTGCTTACTTTTAACGACAAAAAGGTTTGCAGACACTTGAATAGACGTTTAAAACAACGGGAACAGAACGACCTAGGAGATTTCTGGTGACTAAAGCGATGAGGGACCTAACTCGCACAGACCGAACTCGTCCGGAATGCGACCAACGGCAGACCCACCCGTTACCGACCAGTGGAAGCCCAAACAAACTCTATCAGATCAAAGATGTCCCTTGAGAGCTACCGTTCCTAGATTGTGGGGTAACATGGGATGCGAGAGAGGTCAGAAGCAGGATGAAACTGTTACCGACGGCTAAACGGCAAGTCTCTGGCAAGCTCTTCAAAAGACAGAACCGCGTTGTGGAGCGAGACCACTTCCCCAAAAACTCTCTGCCGTCACAGCGCCCTTAAGCAAACCACCAGTCGATTGTCGGCCCCTTGACTTCCGGCAACCATTGTCCTAGTGACTGTGACCAAACCGCACCGTATTTAGGGCCAAGCAACTAGCTAGAGTCGGAGATTCGAAACAACACCGTCTGAGACTCGAAGGTTTCTGGAAGAGGTAAAGGAGGTTCGTGGAGCGCGTTCACTTAGAAAAATTATGTGTTACTCGTCTGCTTTGAGCCATTTTTTTTTGAAAAGGGAAATTGATTAAAAGCAAACGAACGGTAGAACAATATAACAACAGGGTAAAGTACCCAAGAATAGTGAGACCAAAAAGGTGGGCCAAACACTAAACCCGGAACAAACAAACCCTAACAAGTAGGGAAAACACAGCCATAAGTGGCAAACAACATGAAAAATGAAGGTCGTCACAAGCTTTTCATATGCCCAATGCAGCTTAAGACAGTAGAGCTTCAGATTTGAAACAGATAACAACATGTTTACCCACCAATTTTAATTTCCTTTTATGTTAATGAACGAATCTATTATATGTAAACTTTATCAGATTTAACCATGAAATTTGTACATACCAATTTCAATAATTTTTTTCCTAAATTAACAGTCGAATTCATAACAACCAATTTTAATAAAAACAGTACCTCTACAGATACAATAAATGCCATAGAACTATTTCTTTACCAAAGGTCAAAATACATAATAAATTTTGATAAAAAAATACATAAATAAATAAAAAAGAAAAGGAAGGTAACCAGCGTCTTTTCTTTCTTTTCTTCCACAGGGCTTTCCTTTCTTCCTTTTTTATGTGTGTATGCTCTTTCAACAACTTTAATTCTCTTTTTCTTTTCTTCAATCTGAATTTCATCAACTTTGTTAAAGTTTCAATTACCGGGAAACGAAAAGTGATTTTTTTTAAAAAAAAGCTTCAACAATTCATATTTACAAGCTTGAAGGCCTCAAACAGTTATCAGCCATGAAAATCTCATCTTCCTCACAATCTATTAACCTCTGAAAAACCCTTTGCAGCATTGCAAATCAAATCGATTCCGTTGTTTTCATTTGACCCTTTTTGTTCTAGAGCAAGGGGAAAATACAATGAAAGCAAATCGTTACATAATCAGTTTCTCCTTGTTGTTATGGGCCACTTTGTTGATGAATAGTGTAGACTCAGATCTAGCTTCTGATAGGGCAGCCATGGTGGCTCTTCGAGCAGCTGTTCGTGGACGCTTGCTGTTGTGGAATCTTTCGAGCAGTCCATGTACGTGGACTGGTGTCAATTGCTCTTCAAACAGGGTGGTCGAGTTAAGGCTCCCCGGAATGGGACTTTCAGGTCAGCTTCCTATTGGCATTGGCAACTTAACTCAGCTTCAAACTCTTTCTCTTCGATTCAATGCTCTTTCTGGATCAATCCCACCCGATTTTTCCAAGCTCACTTCCCTTCGAAACCTTTATTTACAAGGGAATCGATTCTCTGGTGAGATTCCTGCTGTCTTGTTCTCTTTGCAAAACCTGATAAGACTTAATCTTGCTACCAATAATTTCAGTGGCCCGATCCCTTTGAGCGTTAACAATTTGACTAGATTGGGTACTTTGTTTTTGGAGAACAATCATTTATCTGGTTCAATCCCAGATATTAATTTGCCTTCACTTGTGCAATTCAATGTTTCTTTTAATCAGTTAAATGGTTCGATTCCAAGAGACTTATCAGGTCACCCACAAAGTGCTTTTCTAGGGAATTCTTTATGTGGGAGGCCTTTGGTCGCATGTAATGCTTCTGAGAGTAGTGGCAGTAAATTGTCTGGTGGAGCAATTGCTGGTATTGTCATTGGTTGTTTGCTCGGTGTTTTATTGGTTTTCATTATATTGATATGTTTATGTAGAAGAAAGAGTGGTAAGAAAATGGAAGAAACTCGAGAAAGGGATGTTGCCTCTGCAAAACAGGCAGAGGTTGAAATTCCCGGAGAGAGTGATATTAAAAGCAGTGGGTTATCTGGGGTAGTCAAAAAGGATGCTAAGAGTAGTGGGACCAAGAATTTGGTGATTTTCGGGAAGCCGTCGAGGGTGTTCGATCTGGAGGATTTGTTGAGGGCATCTGCTGAGGTATTGGGGAAGGGAACATTCGGGACGGCATACAAGGCCACCTTGGATATGGGGGTGGTTGTTGCAGTGAAGAGGTTAAAGGATGTGACGGTATCCGAGAAGGAATTCAAGGAGAAGATGGATGTAGTTGGCGCCATGGATCACCAGAATTTGGTCCCATTAAGGGCCTACTACTTTAGTGCAGATGAGAAACTTCTTGTTTACGACTACATGCCTATGGGAAGCTTGTCTTCACTTTTACATGGTGAGTATTTCTTTTGCATTATGTTTCTTGCTTTTGTGATGGTCTTGTCATTGCTATTCTTCGTTTTTGATTGCTGGAAATTGAATCTTAGCACGAGTTTATTTAGCAATCCTGCTCATTTGTAAATATCAATTTGTGTCGGCCAACATTCCCCTTTCGAATTTCCATTAGTTACATCTTACAGAATTTTTCACTATCATTAGACATGATCATACTATAATTGGTACAATAGACTTCTATGGCATTCATCCATTTCCTTTATGTCTCACCATGTTTTCTGAATTAGGCATTTAGTTCTTTATGTTTTGATTAGTCATAAGTTCGACGATAAACGGAGTACAGTTGCTCAATCTACTTGTTATATGTTATACAAATGATTTAACGAAAATCTGATGAGAGTTCCCGAATGTACAGTTTTGTTTATCATCATTTGCTGTGCGTCTAGCAGCTAGGACACCCCCTCCCCCAATTTCTATCTGGCATATTGTTGTTGTTGTTGTTATTATTATTATTATTATTCAGGTAACAGAGGAGCTGGTAGGACTCCCTTGAATTGGGATACAAGGTCGGGCATTGCCCTTGGAGCTGCCAGAGGCATTGCATACCTCCATTCCAAGGGCCCTGGAATCTCCCATGGAAACGTCAAATCTTCAAATATTCTACTTACAACATCTTACGAAGCTCGAGTATCTGATTTTGGTCTTGCTCAGCTTGCTGGCCCTACATCAACTCCCAACCGTGTTGATGGCTATCGTGCTCCAGAAGTAACAGATGCTCGTAAAGTTTCCCAAAAGGCTGATGTCTACAGCTTCGGTATATTGCTTCTGGAATTGCTTACCGGAAAGGCACCCACACATGCTTTATTGAATGAGGAAGGCATAGACCTTCCAAGATGGGTCCAATCCATAGTACGAGAGGAGTGGACTGCTGAGGTGTTTGACCTCGAACTTCTCAGATACCAGAATGTTGAGGAGGATATGGTCCAGCTCTTACAGCTTGCTATGAATTGTACTGCCCAATACCCTGACAAACGTCCTTCAATGGCCGAGGTGACAAACCAAATTGAGGAGCTCTGTCGCTCTAACTCACAGAAAGAGACTCATTAAATCCGCCATGCATATAATGGATCTTCCCAGCAGGCTTCCTCCGCTCATACAGGTGCTCCACCATCTTTCAGTAAATGACTGAAAAAAGAAAAAACCAACAATATTTTGATTTATTTCGTCTTCCGTTACTCTTAGATAGAGTACTCATAGTTTGTCTATTCTTGGGTTCATTATCTTTGAGAACAGTTGCATTTTTCATTTTTTCCCTTTAATATTTTGCCCCTACATTTCCCATATTCATGGCAACATTCTTCAAATTTGCTTGTAATTTTCACTTGATTGTGTGAAGTGTGAATAATTGTCTATACCTTTTGGCTTGAATGAATGATTCTGGATTTTCAACATTGATAATATGCACGGTTTGAATATTTTCCCCCTTTCTACCAATGCATTACCAGAGTAACTTGATTTTGAGCTACTGGTTTCACAATCTATAGTGTCCCATTTTCTTCTCCTTTTGTTTCTCTTTAAATCAATGAATATAACTACATAAAATCTCGGTTCGATGGAGTTTTGTTGGTCCGGTTATCTACGATATTCGATTCAGTTTCAAATTGGATTCCTCTTATCACTTTTAATCAGATGAGCAGGTTCACTCAAATCGGGTGCTTGCCAATGGACTGCTTTTGCTTGCGATGCAACTTTGATTTTTTCAAACTGAGGTGTAAATAAGTTGCTTTACATTCTGGCTTTGCCTTTTGCTTTTGCTTCTGCTTCTGCTTCAAACTTGATTTGTTCAAACTGAATTGTTGAGTTTGGTTTGAAAGAGCTAAGTTTTTTACTTGCCAGCTATTTGAGTTAGATTTAAAAAAATAAAGTTTTTACACGTCAGTATTTTATTGGTCGAATAAAAACATTGAAACATGACACTTGGGTTGCTGACGACAGGAGAAAAAAATTACGTCAGAATTTTAAAGATATATAGAAACATAACACGTCAGCATTGTAGTTAAATTTTAGCGGCGGATACTAAAATAAAACAGAGCGTAAAATTAGGTGTGGTTTTATCAGAAAAAAAGTTTTTTTTAATAGTCTAAAGTTGATTACAAGATAGTATTTGTTCATAGATATTCTTAACCCTTTGACAAAGTACATACACCTTGGAAACACGATTGAATCTGTGTCTCCTGGGATGAATGTCGTTCGCTTTTTCACATGAACACTTGTTGGGTTCTCCAAAAAAAAAAAAATTGAGTGACCGAAATAAAAATAAGAAAATAAATGAGTTACCAAATAAAAATTTACCTCAAAAATTGAATTCAGTCCATTTATTATCGTCGAGTAATATTTGAGCGTAAGAAACTTTAATTTTTTTAGACAAAGAATAACTTTTCTTTTTGTTTGTAATTTCTAGTTATAGCTTCAACTCAAATTCGTATGTAAACCTAAGCTTGAAGTCGAGTTTATTTTTAGGCTTATTGGTATTATTGGCCCCTAAAATATACATTTTATATCGAATTGACCCTTAAAGAAATTTTCGGGACGTTTTACCCCTAAATTAAAAAACATGACCCCAGTTGGCCCTTTTATTAACGTCTATTACAAAAAGTAGACCAATCAAATAGTTCCATATGGCACTTCTAACTTTAATAAAAAAATAGGTAAATAACACGTTGAGTCTCTCAAGTTTTATATTTATCCAATTCAGTCCTTAAATTTTTTATTTAATCTAAAATTGACCATATTTTTTTTTATTTTTAAATTTTAGTTCAATATTATTTTATAATATTATAATAATTAATATATTAGTACCATCCAATAAGAAGACGACAATTGTCATCATTTTATTGGTGAAAATTTTAATTTTGGCATCAATGGGATTAAGACAATGGTCTTTGGTAATAAAAACAAAAGCCTTGCATCCGAACCAAATTAAAGATTTGGTTATTGATTCTTCCTTTCTTAATCAAATTGTAATAAGATTTATTTAACTTGGAATTCATAAACAAACAAGAACAGCTCATCTTCTTCTCCCACAATTTATTCATTTAAACATAGGTTTATTCTAAAAATAAATTTTCGGAATACAACAATCTATAAAAATTTAATCACAAAAATCCATAAATGTCGGTTCCATAATCAATTTTATAAAATCTGTAATCGATGTAGAAAAATGAAGAAAAAATTTAAAAAACTCGTAGACCATTTAGATTATAAAATTTTTCCTTTCTCCCAAACAATTTTCAGGTGGTCGCCATATAAAACTTCAAATGCAGGTAAGAAATAACAAAAAAAGCATAATGGGAAATGAAATCCCATTTTGTATCGATCATTTTGTTTCATTGGTTCATCAGAGTGCTGCCATGGACATCTTTGAAGAAGCAAGTGTTGTTTGACTATGTAGCTACCAGCAAAAATACTTATTGGCAAACAATGATGAGGAAATTGTTTCCCAAGAGCGAGTTGAAAATGTGAAGAACACGAGATGGCGGTCGAATTAATTTTTATTCTTTTTCTTCTTCAAAAAAGTTGGGGAAGAAGATTAACGGTTATTGTTTACTAGTGAAATCCTTAAACAGATGTTATTACGATTTTAATAATAAAAGAAGAATTAATAATTGAATCTCTAATTTGGTTTTTCATCCCAAAGACAATAGATTGAATCCTATTAATGCTATAATTTTATTCTTTCACATTTTTTCACCAATAAGACGATGACATGTGACGTTGTCTTCTAAATATAAAATTTGAGAAACTCAACATGCCATTAAAGTCAGTCAAGTAGTGTCATGTGACGCTATCCGATTGGTTTATATATATTTTTTCTAACGGACGTTACAAAAAAGGTCAACTGAAGTCACGATTTTTAGTTTAGGGGACAAAACATCCTAAAATTGTTTTAAAAGTCAACAAGGTATAAAATGTATAATTTAGGGGCCAATGATGCCATTAAGCCTTACTTTTATTAGGTAAACAAGTTTTATGGAACAAATTACATAATTTTAGTTTTATCTCAATTGTTTTTAAAAAATAACTATATTTTAAATAATTTTAGTTTTATCTCAAATTTTTATTAAATTTAGAATTTGTCAAAAGAATATTATAAATTAAAATTAGTGGAGCAAAGGTCGACTTTAAAGATCATGCTAACCATATTCATTTACGATAATAATAAATCAAACCAAAATTGAATATAATAAATGAGTATAAATATCTAGTAGATAGCAATTATTTTAGTGAAAAAATGGATGATTTTCATTCTACGATATACGTGTTTAAATTGTTGTGTCTACAAGGTGTATGTGAATTGTCAAATGGTTAAGAATATGTATGAACAAATATTACCTTATAATCATCTTTAGACCATTCAATTTTTTTTTGAACATTTCTAAGAAGTTTGTTGAAAACTTTATTAAAATTTAATGATACATTTTTTGAAAAATTAAAATTCACTAATTTTATTAAACGGGAATATATCCGAAATTACAATGAAAGTTCACAACTTAGTAAACAAAACACCTAAATCCAGACACAATCATAGTAAACAAAACTAGCGTCTCGAGATCAAAAGAGGATCATACAAGAAAAAGGTAAGAACCTAACCCAAAGACTCGAAATAAAATAAGGATACAAACATCACCAAAATCGAGGATGATAGGTAAAACCATCACCAAACAACATAAAAATGCACATTACAATGAAGATACGTTGACAATACGGTCATTACCAAACTTAATCGACCAAACTTAATCGCGAATAAGGAACGGTAGATGTAATTGCGTATCCAAATTCAGTTCGAGGGTTCGAGGCAGGGAGATCAGCAACATAATGAAAGGAGCGCCATCATGATCAATCATGGCGTCGTCAGATCTATCCCTAATAGAAAATTAAAAACAAAAAAATGCGTGCCAAAAGACAGAGAAAAACATACAAAAGGTAGAATAAAATGTGCCACAAGTAGGGATGGTAAAATTACCCGACCCGACGTGCCCCCGATCCGATTGGGTTTTTCCTCTTGAATTTCGGGGATTGGGGCGGGGCGGATATTAAAATGCATTGAGTCGGGGCGGGCTGGGTTCGGTATAAGGTTAAAATTCCCCGCCCTGGTATATTTTAAATTATATATATTTAATATATTTATGAAAATACCACTATATATAAACACTTTTAGGGGTTTTAAGCTATTTTTTTAGTTTGTGTTTATCGAAAAATTTTGTTAGATGTTGTTCGAGTTTTAAAATATCTAATTCTGATGGTCAATGGTTCAAATTTATTCTTTTAAATATGTAGTTTTTCATGTGAATAATTTAATTGAGTTTTATTTTATTTTTTATATAAGTTTAAAGTCTCTTGAAACCTATATTTTGTAATTGTGATGATGGTTTGGTCGAATCTAACATTTATCGTCGACAAAAAATTAATGTTTTTAAATTTTTGGGTCGAGTCAGGGTCGAGTTTATGAAGTGATGTATCGGGACGGGGAGAGACAGGTAAATTAATATTTTAATCCAGAGCGGGACAAGGTTAGGTTTAGGGGTTTATAGATCGGGGCGGGTTCGGGGCGGCCAAAGTCCTGCCCCGCTGCCATCCCTAGCTACAAGAGTAAAATAATTTGTTGAAATTGAAAAAACAAAACAAACGAAATGATAGATCCCGACGGTCGACGACCAATATTAAAATTAGTATTGTCGTCTGTGTTTAAAAGAAAAGAGAAACAAGAGTGAGCGGCTCTATAATTAAGAGAAAAAGATTAATGAACGGCTAGAATTATTCTTAGATTGTAACCTAAAATGTTACCCACACATAACCATAACGCTTTACTTAATGATACATTTTTTTTAATAAATTGTCAAAAGATGCTCGATTTTATATTATATTTCTTTGTTTTCATATAATATAAGACCAGCTGGAACCCGAGCCTTCTCAACAATTGGTTTTCTTCTAATTTGCAATACCCTCACTTATATATATATAGACTAGCTGGGTATCAAAGATCTTCATCTTGGGAGTGCTAAATATGTATTCTTTTAGTTAATTTTATTATTTATTATTATTTTATATAATTATCAATATCTAATTTATTAATCGATTAATTTAAATTAAAATCTAAATCAATAAATATTTTTTGAATTATAATTCAATATTTTTAAAAAATATTAAATGAAAACACACATTAGCTTATATCCATCATAATTAAAAAGATTCTCCTACCTAAAATGGTCGGACAATGAAGTGAGGTAGGCCTAACACCAGCTATTTATCATGTGACGCTGTCTTCCAATCAACTCTAGTGTACTCAAAACCAAAACAAAACCCTTAGCAGCAGTCACGTCTCAATTGCAACAGGTTCATGCCTCTTATCGGGATGGACCGAGGGGCTGGCGGGCGGCCTCCCTTAAAAATTTAAAATTTTTATACGATTTAGAAATTTTTTTAAATTTTTTATGTATTTTTTATTGAAAATCTATTTTTGCCCCTCCAAATTTTTATAAGTTCGCCCCTCTTAAAAATTTATAGATTCGCCCCTAACTTAAAGTCATGCGTCCTTCCCTGCCTCTTATATCATTCCTGAAATATATTCTTGTTTTGCGTCTCAATCCGACTATTTTAAAATCCGTATCTATTTATTTCTACAGTAGATTTAAGAGTTATTATGTTACTTTAATCCGTATAACATCATTTGTTACCAACAATAGTTAGGTGCAATAGAAATTCGAATGAAGAGTAGCCGATGATTAAAGAAAAGGAAGAGTGGCAGAGAAAGGTAGTGTCGGAAACAAAGAAGTACGAAACATAGAAAAAAAAAAAGTCTCAACTCTCTTCTTGTGTTTCATCTCTTATCCTTCCTTTGATCCATCCCTTGGTTTAGTTTTCTCTTTATCGAGTGTGCTGTTTCTTGGAGGATAAAAGTGAGCACTGTTTTGCAGTTGTGGTTAGTTGTTGAACTTTGTTTTCTTGTTATTTCTTGTCCCTTGTTACCCTTTCCATTTGTTTAGTTTTGAATTCTTTCTAAGGTCATTTCATGGCAACGAACTCCGTTTAGGGGTACTTATCGAGCGAGTCGGTTGCGAGTTGAGTAGTGCTCGACTCGCGTTCGTTAAAAATTTTTGTTGCTCGACTCAACTCGTTGCTCGTTAAGCTCACTAAAATTTTGCTAGACTCGTGCTCGTTAAAAAATCTCGTTGCTCGACTCGACTCAATGCTTGATAGGGATGTAAAAACAGGTCAACAGTTGGGTTTCAGGTCGGGCTCTGTCAGGTCGGGTCAAATCGATTACGGGTCAATTCAGGTCGTTTTTTGTTTTGACTGATTCGGCTCGGGTTCGGGTTCATTTCGGGTCGGATTCATTTCAGGTCGGTTTCGTTTCAGGTCGGGTTCATTTTAGTTCGGGTAATTTCAGGTCAGTTTCCTTTCAGGTCGGGTTTAGGGTTTATTGTGTAGGGATTAGGATTTAACATACATAATATTAATACATTATAAGTACATACATATAGGAATTATGGTTTAGTGTTTTGGGGTTTAGGGTTCATACATTGATATATACATACTTTCAATCATTATACATATATGCAAACATACATGGATTATGGTTTATGGTTTAAGGATTAGGGTTCAGGGTTTAAGCTTTAGGGTTAATAAATTGATACACAAATACTTATATGCATTATATACATACATACATACATATATGGATTAGAGTTTTTATTTTTTAGGGTTTAGGGTTCATAAATTGATACATACATCTATACATACTTACATGTATTATATATATATATATATATATATATATATATATATGGATTAGGGTATTTATTTTAAGGTTTAGGGTTTAAGGTTAATAAATTGATACATACATACTTGCATGCATTATATATACATACATACATATATGGATTATGGTTTTTATTTTTAGGGTTTAGGGATTAGGGATTAGGGTTCATAAATTGATACATACATCTATACATACATACTTACATGCATTATATTTATATATATACATATATGGATTATGGTTTTTATTTTTAGGGTTTAGGGTTTAGGGATAATAAATTGATACATACATACTTACATGCACTATATGTATACATATATGGATTATGAGTTTTAGGGTTTAGGGTTCATAAATTGATACATACATCTATACATACGTACTTACATGCATTATATATATACATATTTGGATTAGGGTTTTTATTTTTAGGGTTTAGGGTTTATGATTTATATATACTTACATGCATAATGCATTATACATATACATACATATCTGTATTATGATTTTTATTTTTAGGGTTTAAGGTTTAGGGTTAATAAATTGATACATACATACATACATACATACATATATGGATTAGGGTTTTATTTTTAGGGTTTAGGGTTCATAAATTGATACATACATGATACATCTATACATACACACTTACATGCATTATATTTATATTTATATATATATATATATGGATTAGGGTTTTTATTTTTAGGGTTTAAGGTTAATAAATTGATACATACATACTTACATGCATTATATATATATGGATTAGGGTTTTTATTTTTAGGGTTTATGGGGTTAGGGTTTAAGGTTAATACAATTTGGATTTGCCTTGTTTTAATTTGCATTAAACACACAAACATATTAACCTAATTATTCAACATTTTTGATAAAGTTATTTAAGTTTTTATATATTCAATGTGTTAAGTATAAAGATTCAATCCACTTAAGTTAATTAAGTTATTTAAGTTTTTATAAAGTTATTTAATTTAAGTTAATTAAGTTTTTTAAGTTAATAAAAAAATTAATCAACTTAAGTTAATTAAGTATAAAGATTTTTATTTAATTTATCTTTCAAGTTATCTTAAAATTGAAGTTAAGTTCATTAAAAAGAAAATTTAATTTAATAATGTTTATACATTCAATTTAAAATGAATGCAAATTAATTAAAGTTATTTTTAATCTTAAGATAAGTTAATATTATTTATTATTAACTTAACATTAATTTATTCATATTATTTATTATTAACTTAAAAGATTATTTTTATTATTTTTAATTAAAGTTATCTTTTAATTAAAGATAATTTATTACCACTTAATATTTATTCATTCAATTTATCTTTTAATTAAAGTTAAGTTAGTTAATTTATTAATACTTGGCGTTATTACTAAATATAAAAAATTACTTATTATTTTTAGTTGATTTTAAAATTTTAAATTCATTAAATATAACTTCTTCAAATGTCAGATAATTATCATTATCAGCAAATCAAATAACAATATCAGTTCAGGTCAAGAACCGTTCAGGTCAATATCAGTTCAGGTCAAGAATAGGTCGGGTTCAAAACATGTCGGTTTCAAAATAGGTCGGGTTAAATCGATTATCTGGCAGGCCAGTCTCAAGTTCGGGTTCGTTTCGGTCGGGTGCAGGTCGGGTTCGGTTACTACAGTAACAGGTCGAATTTGCGTTCGGGTTCGTTTCGGTCGGGTGCAGGCCAGGTTCGGGTCATTGAGTTCTCGGGTCAAACCAGGTTTTGACTCGATCGGGTTTCAGGCAGGTTACTAGGTCGGTTCAGTTTTTCACATATCTATTGCTCGTTAAGCTCGCCAAATTTTTTACCTTATTTTTTAAAATATAGGTAAAATCTAGTGATACTATTAGAGCTCATATAAACATACAAATTCAGGAAAAACCGTAAGGACTGAGGAGATAAATAAAAGAACATGTCATGGCTGAGTTAGAAATGAAGTCGATATTCAAGCGTGAGACCCTTTTTAATTTCTCAACAATATTCGATGAACAAAAAAGGAGAGAGAACCTTAGGGTGTTCGGTGTTTTGAATTTCGACTGTATTTTTATATGGGAACTAAACGCTTTTTCCCTTTTCTACTTTTATACAAAAAGTAACAATCATAAAAAACGCTTAAAAAAAGAGAATGCTAATTATTATAATTTAATTTCTTATTAATACTAATTAACTTTTGAAATTTTCAGGAGATACAAAAGTTTTACAATTTTGAAACTAAATATTTTATTAGTAAATTAACTAGCAAGTCACTGAACAATTTTTAACTAGCATTTACACTTCTCGGTGCATAATTTTTTAAAGTAGCACAAAAAATCATTAAAAAATTATAAAAGAAAAATAACGAGCTGCTCGCGAACTTATCTAGTCGAGTTGGGTCTTACTCAACTTGATTCATTAAGATCTCGAGTTGAGCTCAAGTTCGAATCGAATTAACTCGAGTCGAGTGTTAATCGACGAGTGATCTCGAGCTGTTTGCGAGCTGCTCAACTCAATAAGCACCCCTCCATCTACTCGAAAGCAGTTCTGAAAGTCGAGTCAAGCACTCATGAAGACCCCTTAGATGTGGAGGAGGATGAAGAAATTATTGTTTCCATCCAACAACATTCTCTTGTAGGTAACATCTTAACTAACCGTCCAACAAAACCTCTCACTATAATCTCTATTCTGGAAAAGGTTTAGCCTTGTGATGGCAAGTTCGAATGTTATGACCTTGGCAAAAGTATGTTCTTATTTGTTTTTGAGCTAGCAAAAGATACACAAAAAGTGGTGAACCTTTGCCCCTGGTTGGTGCAAGATCGACTCCTTATTCTAAAGGAGTGGCTGATGGAAACCTCACTCGAGAAAATCGATTTCTCATTGACTGCGTTCTGGGTCCAGGTGCACAACCTACCCTTCACCCTTGTCAACAACAAAAATACTGAAAAAATGGGAAGCTGTTTCCAGGTTTCATTGGTTCAAACCTTGACCAAAACTAGTGCGTTTTGTGGGATGGCCAGTTGAGAATCAGAGTGGCCTTACGAGTTGAAGACCCGCTTAAGATCAGTTTTAAACTGAATCGTGTTCATTATGATCTAATCGAGGTCTCTTTCAATTATGAACGGGTTCTGAAATATTTCTATGACTGTGGCCGCATTGGACACTCGAAGAAAGAATATGGGTTTGAATTAGCTCTTTTAAAAGAACATGTCGTTATGGCCCATGTTTGAGGGCCTCTTCAACATAGAAAAGAAGCCAAGAAGATAACCAGACATGGAATTTGAAGCTCCATAATTAGCAAAAGAAAAGCATGCTGCAAAAGACAAAGAGGTTGAAGATGAAGTTAGGGTTCATGGAAAAATTAATGGTTCTGACAATATCAGTCCTAGGACGGCTATCTATCCATTGAAAGAAGTTACGAGGAATGCTGCAATTGAAAAAGGAAAAGCTGGCATGAAGTTAGGGTTCATGGAAAAATTAATGATTCTCCATATATCCAGGGATTGTGTATGGCTTTCACACTGATATTTTTCTACCTACTGTACAAACCATGAACCATGCAATTGTGTTCCCCTCCAGCCAAGGTGATAAGGACCAGTCAATAAGAAAATCTTTAGTTGACTTTGCTTCTCCTTCACTACTTCCAAAGTCAAGATAAATCACTCAGTACAAGGATTTTTTGGATCCTAGCTTGGGAGATACTATTATGAGTAAAGAACTTATTTTATTTATGAAAATTGAATGAATCACTTTACATGATAATCCTATGTGAATATATAGGTTGTTAACGAAACCTATGAACTAACCCTAACTAACTTGAAACTAACTAACTAACATAAAATATTAATATAATACAATAGCCCCCTTCAAGCTGAAGATTGGTGGATGTTTAACAACATCAACTTGGCCATCAGATTCTTGAAAGCAGGCAAATGTAACCCTTTGGTAAATATATTTGCCAACTGGTTAGTTGATCTAACATGAAACAACTTAATGAAACCGGCTGAGACTTTATCGCGAATAAAGTGACAATCCACTTCAATGTGCTTGCTTCTTTCATGAAACACTTGATTAGAAGCCAAGTAGATAGCTGCTTGATTGTCGCAATACAGAAAAGTAGTTGGTGTAACGATATGAAAAGACGATAGAAGTGCTGCAATCTAAACTAATCCGCATGTAGCTGAGGCCATTGCTCGATATTCTGATTCACAGGATGATCGACTCACAATGTGTTGCTTTTTAGACTTCCATGAAATTAGGCAGTCTCCGATATAAGTGCAGAACCCTGTAGTAGACCGCCTTGTATCTGGGCAGGCACTATAATCAGCATCAACAAATGCACTAAGTTGCATGCTGTTATTCGCATGGAAGAACAACCCCATGCCTGGATCCTTCTTAATGTACGCTAAAAGATTATAGACAACAACTAGATGAGGTGTTCTAGGAGAGGAAACAAACTGACTTAATAGATGAACAACATATGTAACATCTGGCCTTGTGTAAGTAAGGTACAATAAACGCCCAATTAATCGCCGGTATACCTGTGGATCAGGTAAAGTTCTCCTTCTTTGCTACTCAGCTTGTGTGAAGGATTTATCGATAAAGTAGCTGGCTTCTTACCAAGAGAGCCTGTGTCCTCCAAGAGTTGTAAAGCATAATGTCTCTATGACAACGATATGCCCGAGGAATTGCGTGCCACTTCAAATCTAAGGAAATACCTCAAGGGACCAAGAATTTTGAGTTTAAAATTCTGTTGTAAGAAATCATGAACAACTGCTAACAATGATACATCTTTCCCTGCCAGGATAATATCGTCCACGTACACTAGTAGAGCCACAAACTTGTCACCAGATCCCATAGTGAATAGAGAGTGATTAGATGGAGATTGGGTGAAACCAAACTTGAGAACTACCTGAGAAAAGGTGGAAAACCATTGCCTAGACGCTTGTTTGAGACCGTAAATGGATTTATTTAATCTGCACACCATGCCAGGATGACCAGCCTTTGACTCATAGTCAAGTGGTAACTTCATATACACTTCTTCATCAAGTTGGCCATTAAGAAACACATTATTAACATCAAGTTGGAGAAGATTCCAGTCATTAGCAGCAACCAAGGCAAGGAGAATTTTGAAAGAAGTCAACTTTTCCACTAACGAGAAGGTGTCAGTATAATCTATGCCTTCAACTTGGGTGAACCCTTTTGCAACTAAACGAGCTTTGCAACGATCAACTGTACCATCAGCTTTATATTTCACGCGATAAACCCATTTACAATCAATAGGTTGTTTCCCTTGAGGTAAGGGAACTACTATCCATGTGTTAAGATCCTCCATGGCTTTTAATTCTGCATGCATGGCTTCTCTCCATTCAGGGTATTTCACAGCATGATGATAAAAAGACGGTTCATAAGCAGAAGATATATTGCCAACAAAAGACTTGTAAGAATCAGATAGCCTCGAGGAAGAAACATAATCTTCAATGGGATAAGAACAAGCATTGTTGATATGATTTGCTTCCATTTGGTAATGTCGAACAAGGTAAGACGGATTTTGTGGAATCCTTGAAGATCTGCGAAGAGCCCTATCCTCTGGTGGATGTGCAATTGAAGGTTGAACATCTACAGGTTGTTGAGTAACCTCGATTGTATCATGCTGTTGAGGAATATCTTCTTGTACATGATCTTCAATAGTTGGTATATGATCTTCAGGATCTTCTGAATGAGTAGATTGCATGGGAGAAACACTTTGAGCATCATTTTGATCAGAAACTTGAGGATGAACCAAATCAGTGGGTTGTGTAATAAAGTCTTGGAATGTTTCAGATTCAAAGTGCAATTGTGAGCCCTGCTTCACAAGATGATCATTGTCAGTTAAACCAGTAGGTAAAGACAAATCGAAGAAGGGATCAATAGTCATATCAGTAGAAGACATAGAGCGAAAAGGGTATATATGTTCATGGAAGATGATGTCACGAGAAATTTTGATGCTACGAGTTTGAAGAATATAGACTTTGTAACCTTTAACCCCTAAAGCATACCCTAAAAATATCCCAAACTGTCTTTTTGCCATTTGAATAAAGTTAGGAATAATAGAAATAGCATCAGACTTACGTTGCAGCAAATATGTCCAGGTGCAAAGTGTATGATCATTGACTAAAGTTAAAAAATACTGTTGATTATTGTATGTCTTGGATTTATAAGGACCCCAAATGTCGCAATGAACTAAATCAAAAGGTTTAGAAGCACGATTAGAAGAAACAGAAAAAGGCAACCGATATTGCTTGTCAAGAGGACAAATGGAACAAGGAAGATTTTTATTAAAAGTAAAAGATGGTAATACATTTTTAAGCAAATGTAAGACATGATCACTAGGATGTCCAAGCCTATCATGCCATGAAACAATCATAGCACTAGAGTTATGAACAATATCAGAAACATTGATACAATCTGCAGATAAACAATTGACACTAGCAGGCATTCGTAGAAGGTAAAGACCACGATGAAGATCAGCCTTCCCAATCACCTGGTACAGGTCCTGAATAAAAAATGATTGTTAGAAAATAACACAGTCAAATTAAAATCTTTGATTAATTCACTAACAACTAAAAGATTAAACTTAAACTCGGGAACAAACAAAACATTTTTGAGAGTAATATGAGAAGAAATACGAATAGTGCTAGCAAATCGAACTGGAACAATTGTCTTATAGGGAAGCATAATAGTGCAATTATCGATTGAATCTAAAGATTCAAAAATTTCTTTTGAACAACAAACATGTCGAGAGGCGCCTGAATCTATGATCCAGTGAATATCACGATCAAAACCACTTATACTATTTATATAGGATAAGATTTTACCCTGCATGGAAAGATTTACTGATGTAAAAGGAATCTCCAAATTCAAAGTTGCATGTAGCTGAGAGGGTAGAATATCAATCAGCTGTTGACATTATTGTGGAGTCAAAGATTCATTTGACATTGACATTGCTGGAGTTGATGGAGGCAAAGAAGATTCATTAGAGAGTGGGTTGGAAGCTGTTGAGTTGATCGAACAATTGCAAATGGCCAAGAGGGGGGTGAATTGGCAATTAAAATTTTTGTGAAGAGAATATTGGAAAATAAAATGACACAAGGGGTTATAGTGGTTCAAGTTCAACAACCGAACTCTACATCCACTACCTTAGCTCCCACTAAGGATTTTCCAAAACAATTCACTACTTGAATTCGTCCCCTTTTCTTGGATGAGGAGGAAACCTTACAATCTAGATTAAGCTTTTCAACCCCAAGCTTAATCCACTCAAATACAAAGAAGATTTTTGGTAAACTCAAGTATTTCCTCTCAAAGGATGATTGTCTACCCACTTACAATTACAGCAACCCAAAAACTCTCAATAATATGACAAAATGAAATACAAAGAGTTGGGCACAAGAATATAGCTTTGAATAGCTCTAGGATTTGGATTTTTGCTTTGATGATGCTTGAATGTGTATTGTTGATCTTCCTGGTGATATGAAGCCTGTATTTATACCCTTGAATCAGTTTCTAGCCGTTTGGATCATTTGACTTGTTGAAGGAGCCGTTGGGAACATTTTTCCATCTATTAAGGCAGCTCCCCAGCACCGCGTATCGATACACGACAAGGGTGTATCGATACGCTAGTTTAAATTCAACTAGCCGTTGTGCATAAAAACAGAGTGTATCGATACACAAGGCGTATCGATACGGTCCAAACTCTCTGCCAAGATTTGTTGCATCAAAGCGTATCGATACAGGGGTCGTATCGATACGGTCCAAACTCTCTGTTAAAAACATTAATTTGTTGCATCAAAGAGTATCGATACTGTGACCAAGAGTATCGATACGTCATAACGGTCAAAACAAATTTTCAAATAATTATGCTAGGCGTATCGATACGTTTATTAAGCGTATCGGTACGGTTGCCCAGATGAACACTGTATCGATACGTATGGAAGGCGTATCGATACGCTATGTTCATTCAGAATTACAGTGAGTTTCAAGTGTATCGATACTCTGTGTGTATCGATACGCAGGGCCATTTTTGCATAATTTGGCTTTGAAAAACATGAAAGAGGTTTGAGAAACTTAATGTTTTGAGATCCAATCTTCAAACATTATTTTGTAAAAACATTTTGTTAATTTTTGAAACTTGAAAGAGTTCTTAAAAATTTATTTGTTTTGCAAATTGGTCCTTAACTTTTTATGTTATATCAAAATCAATTTTAGTTTTACAATCTCCCCCTTTTTGATATAACAAAACCATAATAAATTTTTAAGTTTTTTTTTTTTTTTGAAAACTTTGAAAAAGGCTTTTCTCCCCCTTGCTTTAAGATAAATGTTTCAAAACAAATTTGTTTCTCCCCCTTACTTAAAGATAGAGAATTTTTGAAAAATTTTGACCTCTTTGAAAAAATTTTTGATTTTTGACCTTTACACAATGAGTCCTTCTCCCCCTTTTTGTTAGATCAAAAAGAAACACAAGGATTAGAATAATCAAGCATAGGAATATCAATCATAAAACATAAAGCTCCAAATTCATAGACCAAGCAAGCATAGCAAGCATAATAATCCAAATCTTAAAAATCCTAAAACATAGAAAATAGGCATAATTCATGTTCTAATAAAAAATGCAATGAAATCCTAAAATATCCTAATATGAGATGCATAATCTATGCGTCTCCACCATCATCATCATGATCATCCTCATCATCTTCTTCCTCGTCTTCATCTTCTTGAGGTGGTTGGTTCCTTCGATTTTGGTTGATCCAAGCACCATGGAAAGCGGTAAGAGAAAGATCCATTGAGTCTTGGCGAGCACTCAAGGTATCTATCTTCTTGTCCATGCCTTGAAGTCTTTCTTCCATCGATGTAAACCGATTATCTATAGCGTTGAAGCGACCGTCCATAGCATTGAACTTTTCATTGAGGAAAGTCATGAGATTTGCCATGGAGGAAGAGGAGGAGTCATGAGAAGCACGGCTAGAGGATGCGCGAGAGGCATTGACCGGGGCAGCGGGAGGATCAGCTTGAGGGTTGCGAACCCATTCATTGCCGACAAAAGAGAAACCGGAGCGAGAAAGGGAATGCTCATCTATGGGTTGACCAAGGTTTTCGGGAAGGTCATGTGTGCAATCAACACCAAGGGAATGAAATAGACAACTCAATGCCGTAGTGTAGTAAAAAGATTGAACAAGTTTGGTGTGACGATTTTGAACCAAAAACACAAGATCGGCAAACATAATTTGACAAAGATTTGGTCGTTTACCCTCCCTAAAGCATGAAAGCCAAAAATCATCAATTTGACGAATGGTAGAATATCTACCACCCGAGGGACGAATAAACCAAGAGATAATAAGATGAAGTATACGATCATGAGCATCTAAAACTTTTGCCGGACCTATGTAACCCGAACCTAAAGAGTGTTCATCATCTATCCCAACATCCTCAAAACCAAAAACATTGCACAAGACTTTTTGATCAATTAGAATAGGAGTTCCCATAACCGAGGATTCAATGGCAATAACATGCTCATTGGCTTCATCATTGACACAACAAGCATTTGAAAAGAAGACAATGACAAGATTCCTATATAAAATAGGAGGAATATTCAAAAAGGTTAAAAATTTCCATTGCCTAATTAAAGGAAGATATTTAAATTTGAATTTTGCAGAGTTTAAAAACGGAATAGACACGATTCGTTCTTCCCTAAGATTGATTCCCATACAAAGCTTATAGGTTTCTCTAGCTAGGGGTGTGGGAAAACTAGTTTGGATAATATGAGGAAGGTTAGGAGTAGGATTACCCTCATCCTCATTAGAAACGGAAGCGGTGCGATGTCTCTTATTCCCTTTTTTCGGTGCCATAATCCTGAAAATACATCAAAAAGGATTCGAATATGTATGCAATTAACATCCAATTTAATCCAATAGATTCTAATAATTCAAGGTAATTTGTTTAAACAAAATTGTTTTAAAGAATATTTACAAAAAAATTTAGTTTTCGAAAAAAAAATTTATCGAATATAAAATATATTCGAACCAAAAAAAAATTTATTTTTGAAAAATTTTATGAACAATATGAAACCCATAGTAAGTTAATCATAATGTATATAAAAATCAGTTGAAATAATAATTGAAAATTAACGAAATTTAAAGAAATTTGAAAAATAGAAAAATAAAAAAATTTACCTTGATTTCTTAGAGTGGATGAAAGAGGGTGTGTTTGTGCACAAGATTGATGCCCAAGGATAGCCTTGATGTATGAAGTAAAATCCCTCAAGAAGTTTTGAAGATTTGTGTAAAATTTTGAAGAATTTAGAGGGTTTTTATAGAGGTTTTCGGTTTAGGGTTTTTGAAGAGGAGAAGAGGATTTTAAAAGGTGTGGAATTTTGATTAAAACAGCCTAAATAGGCTCTCCGTCCGCCGAGTATCGATACGCTATGCATGCGTATCGATACGCTATAACCTAATATTATCTTTGTCGTTTTATGTGTATCGATACCGTTGACGTATCGATACGCACAGGTGTTGACTTTTTCCCTTGACTCTTACCGTATCGATACACTCTTCTGTATCGATACGCATTCATCTGCAAAAATCCCAGAATTGAACACCGTATCGATACGCTGATATGCAGTATCGATACACGCTTACCTGTTTCTGCAATTTTGGTATTTTTATGTGCAAAAATCCAATTTGAGACGCCCCTAAATGCATGTATGTGTTATATGAACAAGTTTTAATGACTTAATATGATACATACTTCCCTTAGCAATATGTGTAGAAGCGAAAAGAACAAAATTAACATAAACATGAATCACAAACAATCTCAAGCAAATTTTTGTCATTTTGGGACCAAAAAAAAATTAAGAGAGACAAGTTAGACCTAACTCTCTTCTAAGTGTCCAAAAGCGCTCTTTATCTAAAGGTTTAGTAAATATGTCTGCTAATTGGTTCAAGGTGTCAACAAATTCTATAACAACATCATTTTTCGAAACATGATCTCTAATAAAATGATGTCTAATTTCTATGTGTTTAGTTCGAGAGTGTTGAATGGGATTCTTAGTGAGACAAATGGCACTAGTGTTGTCACACCTAAGGGGTATGGTTTCCATTTTAACACCATAGTCTAAGAGTTGTTGCTTCATCCAAAGGACTTGAGCACAACAACTCCCTAAGGATATATACTCCGCTTCGGTGGTAGATAGGGCTACGCTATTTTGTTTCTTAGAGAACCAAGATACGAGCATACTACCTAAGAATTGACATGTACCGGAAGTACTTTTCCTATCTATCTTACATCCCCCATAATCCGCATCCGAAAAAGCATGAAGACTAAAAGTTGAATCCTTAGGATACCAAAGACCTAAGGTCGGTGTGTCTATTAGGTATCTAAAAATTCTTTTAATGGCAACTAGGTGTGATTCTTTAGGACTAGCTTGAAACCTAGCACACAAGCAAACACTAAACATAATATCCGGTCTACTTGCGGTAAGATAAAGCAAAGAACCTATCATGGATCTATAAAGCTTAGAATCAACACATTTACCTCCTTCATCTTTGTCAAGCTTTATGGAAGAACTCATAGGTGTGGCTTGAGGTTTTGCATTCTCTAAGCCAAACTTCTTGAGCATATCACTTACGTATTTAGCTTGATTTATGAAGGTGCCATCACTCATTTGTTTGATTTGGAGTCCCAAAAAGAATGAGAGCTCCCCCATCATGCTCATCTCGAACTCACCTTGCATTAGCTTAGAGAAATCTTTACAATAACACTCATTAGTAGAACCAAAAATAATATCATCAACATAAATTTGAACTACTAAGATGTCATTGCTATATCTTTTTATGAAGAGTGTTGTATCCACCTTTCCTTTTTCAAAACCCTTTTCAATTAAGAAAGTTGAAAGTCTCTCATACCAAGCTCTTGGAGCTTGTTTTAAACCATAGAGAGCTTTTGTAAGTTTAAACACATGGTTTGGAAATTTTGAATCCTCAAAACCTGGTGGTTGTTCAACATATACCTCTTCATTTATAAAACCATTTAAAAAGGCACTTTTTACATCCATTTGAAAAAGCTTGAAATCATGATAACATGCAAATGCAAGTAACATTCTAATAGCTTCCATTCTTGCTACGGGTGCATAAGTCTCATCAAAATCAATTCCCTCTTCTTGAGTATAGCCTTGAGCAACAAGCCTAGCCTTGTTTCTCACTATATTACCGTTTTCATCTAATTTATTCCTAAAAACCCATTTTGTACCTATAGTAGATTGATTATTAGGCCTTTCTACTAATGTCCAAACTTTACTTCTCTCAAATTGGTTTAATTCCTCTTGCATGGCCAAAATCCAAAAATCATCTTTTAAAGCTTCTTTAATGTTTTTAGGCTCAATGCATGAAAGAAACGCAACATGATTCATTAATTTGAGAGAGGATCTAGTGGTTACCCCCTTGGATGGATCACCTAAGATTTCACCATCTTTGACATAGTTTAACTCCCTTGGGTAAGATACCTCTTTTTCTTCATGAGCTAAGTCTTTTAAGCCTTCAAGAGGAGGTTCTTGTGAGTCTTCTTCTTTAGTTGGAATCTTATCCTCTTTTGATGTTTGTCCTCCATCAATAGTATCAATGATTCCTACATCATCATCATCACACGATTCCTTTCTCGAAAGGAGGTTATCATCGAAAACAACATGTATTGACTCTTCAACAACTAGAGTTCTTTTATTAAATACACGGTAGGCTTTAGAGTTTGAAGAATATCCTAAGAAAATGGCTTCATCACTTTTAGCATCAAATTTACCTAAGTTTTCTTTACCATTATTTAAAACAAAACACTTACATCCAAAAGGATGAAAATAGCTAATGTTAGGCTTTTTGGACTTTAAAATCTCATAAGATGTCTTCTTTAAGATTGGCCTAATCATTACTCGATTTATTATATAGCAAGCGGTATTTGTAGCTTCTGCCCAAAAATATTTAGGTAAATTATTTTCGCAAAGCATGGTTCTAGCCATTTCTTCTAAAGTTCGATTTTTCCTCTCAACTACCCCATTTTGTTGAGGAGTGCGAGGTGCAGAAAAATTATGGCTAATCCCATTTTCATTTAAAAATTCATCAAAACCCAAATTTTGAAATTCACTTCCATGATCACTTCTAATATGAGAAATTTTAAGTTCAAGATCATTTTGAGTTATTTTAGAAAATGTGATGAATTTTTCTAAAGCCTCATCTTTTGTACTTAAGAATAGAACCCAAGTATATCTAGAATAGTCATCTACAAGCACAAATGCATATGATTTTCCACCCAAGCTCATTGTTCTAATTGGCCCAAAAAGATCCATATGAATCAATTGTAAACATCTACTAGTAGAGACATCATTTATGGATTTAAAAGAACTCCTATGTTGTTTACCTTTTGAACAAGCATCACAAATTTTATCATTTGAAAAATTAAGTTTGGGTAAACCTCTAACTAGATTAAGGGAATTTAATTTTTCTAGAACACTCATGCTTGCATGTCCTAACTTTCTATGCCATAGCCATGAGTCATGTTCATCATGTGCAACTAAACATGCATGGGATGAATGGATGTCATCTAAATGCACCATGTAAATATTGCCTATTCTATGTCCTATGAGCATTGTTTGATTTGTTTTAATGTTTACAATTTTACAACCACTTTTATCAAATAAAACATTAAAACCTTTATCACATAACTGACTAATGCTCAACAAATTATGTTTAAGACCGTTGACATACAAAACATCTTTAATGTAGATAGAAGAGTGATTACCAATAGAGCCTATTCCTTCAATGAGTCCTTTTGAGTTATCGCCGAAGGTTACTACTCCACCACTCTTAGGCTTTATTTCCACAAATCTACTTTTGTCACCGGTCATATGTCTTGAGCATCCACTATCAAGGTACCAAGAATTTTTGCTTGAAGCTTTAGCCTTGAAGCAATGCTCCCCCTACAAACAAAGAATTTAGGCCTTGGTTTTTGGTACCCAAATCATCTTGGGTCCATGAGTGTTAGCCTTTAACAATTTGGTTCCCTTGGGAATCCAAGAAGCGATAGCATTTAAGTTATTAGAAATGATAAGTTCTTTAGGAACCCAAACATTTCTAATTTTATGACTTTTAGTTTGCTTATAAAAATTTCTTTGTTTAGGTATAAAATATTTTCTTTTTGTATATTGGGGTTTAAAATGATTTTCCTTCTCAAAATTCTTTTTCCCAATATCAAAAGATGTTTTAAGATTATCTACTTCCTTTGTGTGATAATCTTGAAAGTCGGAAAGACGTTTTTCAAGTTCTAGATTTTTAGTTTTAAGATCATTTGAAAAATTGACTAAAGATAAAACTTTCTTTTCCAATTCGGAGTTATTTTTTAAAATTGTCTCATTTTGAATTTTTAAATCAGAAATTATTTTCTTGTTTTTCAAAATGGACTCCTTGTATTTTTCTACTAACTCATCATACACTTCTTGAAGTTCATCATAAGCATCTTGAAGTTCTTCAATAGAGAAATCTAAATTGTATGAATTAGAGGTTACCTTTAATTCATCATCGAAGGCCATGAGACATAGGTTGGCCACTTCTTCCTCTTCCTCGGAAGACTCATCATCACTCCAAGTTGCAATTTGTGCTTTGAGCTTGTTCTTCCTCCCAAAGCTTTTCTTTTTCAATTGAGGACATTCGGAACGAATGTGACCCGGTTTGTTGCATTCATAGCAAGTAATTGGGTCTATTTCCTCATCTTTGTTTTTACTCTTGAAGTCCCTTCTTCTCATGAATTTTCTTCCACGATTTGACTTCATAAACTGAGTAAATCGTTTGGCCAACATAGCCATTTCCTCTTCTTCATCCTCACTAGAATCGTTTTCTAATTGTGAAGCCTTTAATGCGATTCCAACTTTCTTTTTCTCAGCTTCCTTCTTTTCTGCTATCTTCTTCTCTTGTTCTCTTCCCTTTCTCATAATCTCATGTGTGAGTAGAGATCCAACAAGAGCATCTAATTTAAGAGTCTTCAAATCTTTGGCTTCAATTATGGCCGTTCTCTTGCTATCCCACGATTCCGGAAGAGAGTATAACAACTTTCTTACTAGCTTGTCTTCGGGAATGATTTCTCCGAAACCCTTTAAACCGTTGACAATGACCGAGAATCGATCAAACATTTGGGAAACACTTTCATCGGGATCCATCTTGAAGTTCTCATAGTTCAGATTGAGTAGTCCAATCTTTGTCTCCTTTACATCGCTAGTCCCTTCATATGTTGTTTCGAGAGTGTCCCAAACCTCCTTGGCATTTTCGATTGAAGACACCTTAGAGTAGATATCCGGACCAAGTGCACAAAATATTACATGAAGAGCTTTGTCGTTCACTTGCATCCTTCTTCTTTCATCATCGGTCATTTCGGCTTTGATTTTTGGAACAAGCCTTTCTCCATCTCTCCTCATGGGAATGTATGGACCTTCTTCAACTACATCCCACACCATAAAGTCGGTAGATTTAATGAAGAGCCTCATCCTATTCTTCCAATAAAGATAGTTATCCCCATTGAAGAATGGTGGCTTGGTGGTGGATTGAGATTCATAGTTGGAGGTGGATGCCATTGCTTGACTTGTTGTTGATCAAACTTTCAACTTTCCAAGGATCGACTCAAGAGGGTTGTAATCCTTCCAATGAGTGTAGCTCTGATGCCAATTGTTGAGTTGATCGAACAATTGCAAATGGCCAAGAGGGGGGTGAATTGGCAATTAAAATTTTTGTGAAGAGAATATTGGAAAATAAAATGACACAAGGGGTTATAGTGGTTCAAGTTCAACAACCGAACTCTACATCCACTACCTTAGCTCCCACTAAGGATTTTCCAAAACAATTCACTACTTGAATTCGTCCCCTTTTCTTGGATGAGGAGGAAACCTTACAATCTAGATTAAGCTTTTCAACCCCAAGCTTAATCCACTCAAATACAAAGAAGATTTTTGGTAAACTCAAGTATTTCCTCTCAAAGGATGATTGTCTACCCACTTACAATTACAGCAACCCAAAAACTCTCAATAATATGACAAAATGAAATACAAAGAGTTGGGCACAAGAATATAGCTTTGAATAGCTCTAGGATTTGGATTTTTGCTTTGATGATGCTTGAATGTGTATTGTTGATCTTCCTGGTGATATGAAGCCTGTATTTATACCCTTGAATCAGTTTCTAGCCGTTTGGATCATTTGACTTGTTGAAGGAGCCGTTGGGAACATTTTTCCATCTATTAAGGCAGCTCCCCAGCACCGCGTATCGATACACGACAAGGGTGTATCGATACGCTAGTTTAAATTCAACTAGCCGTTGTGCATAAAAACAGAGTGTATCGATACACAAGGCGTATCGATACGGTCCAAACTCTCTGCCAAGATTTGTTGCATCAAAGCGTATCGATACAGGGGTCGTATCGATACGGTCCAAACTCTCTGTTAAAAACATTAATTTGTTGCATCAAAGAGTATCGATACTGTGACCAAGAGTATCGATACGTCATAACGGTCAAAACAAATTTTCAAATAATTATGCTAGGCGTATCGATACGTTTATTAAGCGTATCGGTACGGTTGCCCAGATGAACACTGTATCGATACGTATGGAAGGCGTATCGATACGCTATGTTCATTCAGAATTACAGTGAGTTTCAAGTGTATCGATACTCTGTGTGTATCGATACGCAGGGCCATTTTTGCATAATTTGGCTTTGAAAAACATGAAAGAGGTTTGAGAAACTTAATGTTTTGAGATCCAATCTTCAAACATTATTTTGTAAAAACATTTTGTTAATTTTTGAAACTTGAAAGAGTTCTTAAAAATTTATTTGTTTTGCAAATTGGTCCTTAACTTTTTATGTTATATCAAAATCAATTTTAGTTTTACAGAAGCAACAATAGAAACTGCATTGGAAACTGAGTTGGAGCTAGAAGCTTTAGATCGAACATTGTAACCTGGAGGGTACTCATGTAGCTTGTAACATTTGTCTTTGGTATCACCTAACAAATGACAATAGGTACACTGTGGTCTTGACTTTCTTGAATTAGAGGACACTTTAACAGAAAATACAGCCTCTGATATAGGAGCAGCTAAAGAAATGGACCTTTGATTCTCTTCTTGAAGAATCCAAGAAAACACCTTTGTAATACCAGGTAAAGGGTCCATTAATAAAATCTGAGCTCAGGCATGAGCAAAAGATTCATGAAGACCCATAAGAAATTGCATTGTCTGTTACTTGTTAGTATCATCTAACATTTTGCGAACACCACCACAATTGCAACGAGAACAAGAACATATGGATTTGACAGAAACCAATTCATCCCATAATATCTTGTGTTGTGTGTAATAAGCACTAATAGACATGAAACCTTGAGTAAGTTCGCAAAGCTTCTTCTTGAGATGAAAGATGCGAGGACCGTTTGTCTGCTGAAATCTTTCTTTAAGGTCCTTCCATATTGCAGCCGCAGTGGTATGGTAAAGAAGACTGGCAGCAATTTCTTTGGAAATTGAATTCAATATCCAGGAATTGACCAAATTATTAGCCCTGGTCCAGGCATTGAACAAATCTGTGGAAGAAGGATTAGGTTCAGTTATCGAACCATTAACAAGCAATTTCTTTGGAAATTGAATTCAATATCCAAGAATTGACCAAATTATTAGCCCTGGTCCAGGCATCGAACAAATCTGTGGAAGAAGGATTAGGTTCAGTTATCGAACCATTAACAAAACCAAGTTTGTTCTTGGCAGACAAAGCCATCAACATAGATCGTTTCCAACTATTGTAATTGCCGTTGGAAAGAGGTTGAGTGACAAGAACCATCCCTGGATTATCAGATTGATGAATGTAGTAAGGATTACTCCCATTTTCAAACTGATATGTATATTACTGATCTGAGATTTGCACCATGATAAAGAAAAGAAAGAGAAAAGAAAGAAGATGATGAAGAAATAAAAGCAAGAAAAGATGGAGATTCGGAAGAAATCAGAGAAAAAACACCGATACCATATTATGAGTAAAGAACTTCTTTTATTCATGAAAATTGAATGAATCACTTTACATGATAATCCTATATGAATATATAGACTGTTAACAAAACCTATGAACTAACCCTAACTAACTTGAAACTAACTAACTAACATAAAATATTAATATAATACAATAGATACGGTGGCAGATTACTTTCTTGCTTTGGATTATTCATTTAGCAAGGAAAAGGTATGGAGTTTTTGGTGGCAGATTACATTCCCAGGTTGGCAGATTATAGTGTGACCCTATATCTAAAAATGACATTGATTTGATGAATCATGTTAATGAGGAAAATTTTGAGAATGTTTGTATGGCAGTGGATGATCATGGCGATGATCATCCGCAATCTGAATGAAGGTTTGTGCTCCTACCATCATTGTTTGGAGGAAGGTTAAAACGGTGGTAGTGTATGTGTCCCCTTCTTTAAGGATTATTTCTTCCCATTGTGGTTCGGCTTGGGTGATATTCGATCCTTGGATTTATCCAATTAGGTTTGCTGCTTCATTTTATGTTCTCTCTCTCTTTTGTCTAAGGCCCCATTTGTGGTTGCGTTTGGCAACCCAAACGGGCTTTTTTAAGTGCTTTCACTTGTTTTTAGGTCTTTTTGGTTGCTTTTAAAACTAGATTTTATAGCTTCTTGGGTGGAAAAGCTAGTTCAAAAATAAAATTACTTTTTTACCCTTATTATTTAATTATAATTTGTTGTACATTATGCATACATAATTTTAAAATAATATATATTTTATAATATTTATATTGAGAATAAAATTATTTTATTTGTAATTTATTTTATATTTATAATTAATTTGTAAGTGATATGTCCGTATATAATCTAGAATGCAGTTTATATTTTCAAATTAAATTTTATAAAAAAAAATAAAATTTTTATTATAATTAAAATTGACTTATTTCATATATCATAACATTAACTATTTGAACATCACCCAAGTTTACTTTTACTTTTCAATATCATGTCTAAAATCACTTTTTTCACCTCACTTTTTAAAAGCAACCGCAAACTAAGCCTAAGAGTAACCACCTCATACATGTGGTCAAATCCTCCCTTGCGCTCTCCCATGCTCACAATTTGCCTCCTCCTCCATGGCATTTCTGATGACAAGATCTTTCACTATTACAAGAAAAGAAACCTGCTTCCTGATGGAGCTCTCGAAGAAGTGTCACCAGTTATCTATCCCTAGATAACTTGACATTTGCTCACTAATTCCTCTTGCTTCGCACTTCGTTCTTCTCATCAAGAGCTATTCTGCTACATTTTCACGTTGGTTCACTCAAAAGAAGAGTTAAGCTGCCATGACCGGGAGCTCCCAAAGAGATATTTTGAGAGAATAATCCACCAACCACTTTCTCTCTCTTCCTCTTCGGTGTAAATTCACCTTTCTAAAGTACATGTGTCCTCTCATGCCTTATTCACTTTGTCATTCCGTACTAAATTTGTTAGACAGCTCACGAAAGTCTGTCTTTATCCGCTCTAGAAAGTTCTTTGATAGATAGCTTCTTACGATGACAATGTTGGCCTCAATTCTGGAGGGATTCATGCAACGACATTAGTAGTAAAGTATGACAATTTCAAAGATAATTCAACTAAGGACAACTGAGTTAAGAAATACAATAACTAAGCTTAAAATGTTGAAATGCTTGCAAAAGCTAACTAAATGGAGACAAATAAGCTAGTAAAAAGGAGAAAAAAAACTTATGTTAATGTTGAGTCTGGTAATTTGGGAAGAAGAGAGGAAATTGAACCTAGTGTTTTGTTATCGATTTGGGAATTGGAAGAAGGAACAGTTGAAGTGAGAGGAAAAAACGATTAAGTTTTTATTAAAAACTAAAAAAACATATTTTACAATATTCAATGTACATATATATAATATTAAAGAAAAATAAAAAAATAAAAAATCTAACTAACTAAAATTTAACTAATGTCCTCAAACTTAATTAATATCCTAACAGCCCCCCCTCAAGTTGGAGCATACACATTGTGAATGCCCAACTTGGAAATAGACTCATGAAATAAGGCTGGTGGTAAAGCCTATGTAAAACAGTCAGCAAGCTGGTTCGAAGAAGAAACATGTAGAAGATGCATCATCCCTTGGTGAAGCTTCTCTCAGATTAGATGGAAATCAATTTCAATATGCTTTATGCGCTCATGCTGGACAGGATTCTCTGCAATTTTGATTGCAGACAAATTGTCACAATAAAGATTTGCAGATTGAGAAGGCAAGTGTAAGTCAGAAAGGAGAAACAATAGCCATTGTAGTTCACAAGTTACAGTAGCAAGAGCTTTATATTCAGCTTCTGTGGAAGACCTAGAAATGGTAGACTGTTTTTAGACTTCCATGAAATTAATGTAGAACCAAGAAAAATACAAAAACCTGTAGTTGATTTGCGTGAATCAGGGCAAGATGCCCAATCGAAATCAGAGAATGCATTTAATTTCAGATCATTATCTGCAGGGAAAAATAACCCTTGGCCAGGAGTGCCTTTCAAATATCTTAAAACTCTATGCACATCAGAAAGGTGAACATCAGGAGGGGCTGAAAGAAATTGAGATAAGTGATTAACATCAAAAGTTATACCAGGTCGAGTGTTAGTTAAATATAAGAGCTTTCCTATTAAACGTCTATAAGAGGTAACATCATCCAAGGGAACACCATCTAATTTAGAGAGTTTATTCTTAACATTAAAAGGTGTTGAAGCAGGTTTAGAACCAGAAAATTCAGTTTCTTCCAAAAGATCAAGAGTATACTTTCGTTGGCAGAGGTTAATACCTTCTTTTGATCGAGCTATTTCAAAGCTTAAAAAGTACTTGAGATCACCTAGATCTTTAATCTTGAAGGTGGAATGTAAAAACCATTTTAATGTTATTAATCTCAGCCAAACTAGGAATCATGAGTATAATATCATGTACATATACAACTAAGGCTATAAAACTATCATCCATTCCTTTTAAAAATAAAGAAGAATCAAAAGAAGCTTGAATAAAATTCTGATTTTTTAAATCTATAGTTAAACGTTCATTCCATTGCCTACTTGCTTGTTTCAGGCCATATAAACTTTTATTGAGCTTGCAAACGAGACTAGAATCACTAGGAATAAAACCAGGTGGAGGATCCATATAGACCTCTTCATGCAAGTATCCATGTAAAAAGGCATTATTGATATCTAACTATTGTAGATGCCAATTCTTATCAGATGGAATGGCTATAAGAGTTTGAATTGTAGTGATCCTAGCAACAGAACTAAAGATGTTTAAAAAATCTAACCCTGGTTGCTGAGCATACCCTTTAGCAACAAGTCTTGCTTTATACCTCTCTAAACTACCATCAGACTTAAGTTTGGTTCTAAAAACCCACTTACAACCAATGGTTTGCTTGCCACTAGGTAAAGGAACTAGGTTCTAAGTGTTATTCTTCTCTAAAGCAAGAATTTCTTCATTCGTAGCTTCTTTCCAAAAATTATGCTTAATAAACTCTCTATAGTTTTTAGGTTCTTTTAATATATCAACATTATTAATATATGCTTGATGACTAAAAGAAATATGGTTATAAGAGAGGACATGGGCAATGTTATGAGCTGTAGAATATGAAGTGATTTTACTTCTTGGTAAAGCAATCTGGTAATCATCAAGCTTAGGAGGCAGCCTAATTGTTCTTGATGACCTTCTAGGATGAACAACATCATTAGGCTTAGCTGGTGACTTAGAAAGCTGACTCTCAACTGTAGAAACTTCAACAGATTGGTCTGCTGGTGAATCTGGTGCAGACTGTGAAACTAGTGAAACTGGTGGTGCATACTGATGTGGTGCTGATACAGGCTGTGAATCTAGATTTTGATTATCAATAGAACCTGTACTAAGGAAATCTTCAACAGAAGTATTAGATTCGATAACAGGAAAAATAATTTCAGAAGAGGAATTAAATTTACCTGCTTGAAAAGGAAAAATAGATTCAGAGAAGAAACATCTCTAGAAACAAAGATACTTCTGTTTTGAATATCAAATAACATGTAACCTTTGATGTGTTTTGGAAAGCCAAGAAAAACACACTGAATTACTCTATGGTGCATTTTAGTTTTGGGTTTGGGCAACACAGAAGCATAGGCTAGGCATCCAAAAACTTTTAAATTATCAAAGGTAGGTTTAGTTTGGTAAAGAATTTCAAAAGGCATTTTGTTAGAAAGAACATGAGTTGGTGTTCTATTAATTAGATAAGCAGATTGAAGCACACAGTCCAACCAAAAATCTAAAGGTAAAGAAGCTTGAATGCGCAAACACCTAGCAACATCAAAAAGATGTTGATGTTTTCGTTCAACAATGTTGTTCTGTTGAGGAGTGTAGGTGCAACTATTTTGATGAATAACACCTTTAGATTTATAAAACTCTAGCATTTCAAACTCCCTAGCATTTTCAGTACGTATGCATTTTATTTTTGTATTAAATTGAGTAAGAATTAACTCATAGAAATTAGCAATTAACTTTGATACTTCAGATTTAATTTTCATAGGAAAAACCCAAACAAAACGACTTTTATCATCTATTATGGTAAGAAAATAAGCATGGTCGTATAAACTCTTAATGGGAAAAGGACCCCAAATATTAGGATGAACAAGATCAAAAATAGACTTAGAAACAGAACTGCTGGAAGAAAAAAAAAGTCTCTTCTGTTTAGCCAAATGACAAGTATTACAATCTAAAGAGTCCACGGCAGGTATCTTATTATGCAACATAGAAAAGAAATGCATCCTCTGTCTTGAGGGATGTCCTAATCTAAAATGCCAAAGGCTTGAAGCAGAATTACAAGTAGAAGCAGAATTGCAACTAGAAACAGAATCACTGTAACCCCCTCGTCCCGGTCTGGTCGGATGACCGGTCCGAGTGGGCCACACGGGGAAAACCGAGTGAAAACCCCTAAGGATTCCCCCTCGGTTAACAACCCTATTTTTTTTCATTTTATAATCTTGTCTAAATAGATATTAAACCCTAAGTGATCATACAGCGGAACAACATATACAAATCGATCGAACAAACTCAAACAATCATGTTACAGCCCAATTTTAAGCTTATACTGCAGGTGGTATAGATACACCTAAGGGGTGTATCAATACCCCTTGACTAGGTCAACTGGTCAGAGTCAACCAGTGGAGACCGTATCGATACGCCCAAGGAGTGTATCGATACCCTCCCCAACGGTTGACTTTCCACGGTCAACGCTAAGATGACGGTATCGATACACCAGAGGCCCGTATCGATACCGAAATGGACAGTAGCTCCAGTGACCAAAAAGGTATCGATACGCCCCCTCGCGTATCGATACACGAGGCCTGAAACAAGAAGGCGGTATCGATACTGGACCAACCGTATCGATACCCCTGCACAGCAAAAACTCCCAAACTCAGCTAAAACGAACAAGACTCGGACCTAGATGCAATTTAGGACTTTCCTAACCCCAACCAAACATACATACAACATTCATATACCACCAAGCAGCCATACAAACCCTCAATAAGCATAAACATCAAGGAGATCATGCAATAGGCCCAAGATGGCATCCAAGCATTCAAGTTCATACATCAACATTCAAACATGAAGGCAACCTCTTAGGCATAAGGCTAACATTCAACAAGAGTAAGCAATTAGGCATGAGTTAACATTCATCAAGGCAATACCAACCACACAAAAGCAAGGCATCAAGGAGTCTAAACATGCTCCTAACAACCTACAACTATCCAACAAAACATTACACATCCCATTGCTTAAACTATTACATGTCTTAGCATTAAAATCCATACTTGGTGAACTCAAGTCCAAAAACCACACTTGGAGCCTTCCACTTGCGCAAGCAACCCACGAACTATGGATATGCAATGTTGAACAAGGAGAGCGTAAGCAATGATGCTTAGTGAGGGTAAGCTCTAAAAACAAACCTCAACATTGCAGGGTCCGAGCACGATCTAGCCAAGGCATTACACAACATACCAAGGATCCACAAGAGCCACAATATAAGATGCATGAACAATATATACAAGTACATATCATGAATCATTAAGCTCTACTTTCACAACATAAATAGCCACATCAAACATCCTCACAAGGATCATTAGTCTCAACACATTGATACATATATCAAACAACATTGGCACCTAGATATGACTCAAATACGCGGATAACCGTTGGAACTCACGTCCAACAACACAACCTTTACCTGACGGTGGGATTACACTCATCACCGGTCTCGCGGAGGGGATTCCACTCATCCTCACGCCCCGTCGATGGGATTCCACTCATCACCGACTATATTTAAATACCATTTCCGGGCGTACCCGTACTCCTCCTTGGTGACTCAACGCCACCAAGGCCACGCGCGACTTTTGACTCATGTGTACACACTAACATCCTAATGATCGATCATTTGTATTTAAGTATACTAGTGCCAATATTTTACTCGTTCCACATTACTCATTTCAATCATTTCCGTGCTTAGCACGTACTCACCATGAACACAATCATGAACCAACACAATGCATGCTTTAAGCAATACAAATCATGCCTCATCTCACATGTATAATACAATATACATAAGCATTCATATCACAACACATACGAGGCATATACATTCATACATTCAAGTTCATCCAAGGGCTCTAGATCAAGCTTAGGATTAGGCTACCACCCTAATCCTAACTCTAGGTGGGTCTACCAAGCCCAACCTAGTCCATATACTCGAACCAACCAATTTAAAACCATTTAAAAACAATTAACCACTCACCTAAGCTTCCAAGCTCAAGACCAAGCAAGCAACAACCTTCAATTCTCCGGATTCACTTCTGATGCTTCACCGATGCCCAAACTTGATTCTAATCAATCCCAAACACAAACAAAACATCCACAATCAAACTCTTGTCATCGAAACTAACCCGGATTACATTACCAAGCATCCAACTTTCAAAACAAGACCGAAAACATGATTTTCGAGCAGCCCACTTGACCCACTGAAAACTCTCATTTCAAGCACCCAAACAAGCATCAATTTCACCCAAAATGATCCTCATATATCATACTACCCACAGCTACCAAATTCCAACCTTTAACAGCCCCCAAATTCACATTAAAACCCTCCAAAAACCCTCTCAAAACCGAATTCCGAAAATTGATTAAAATCATTTGAAATTCATATATGTAGTATCATTTGGCCTCTATACATCATTACTAAACATATTAAATCAAAACATTTAACTTTGCAACATAAAGACACCATTTTTAATCCAAATATTTAAAAATGACATTTTCTAAAACTTCCATGGAAATCAAAATGAAAGGTACTTTTATGAAGGGGGAGATGAGGGGAAGTCAAAAACGTCCTTACCTTTCGATTTGGAGTTGAAATGGAGAAGCTTTTGGATGGAATAGTGATTTGGGTAGTGAGCCTTGGTTTCCCGTTGGTGAGTATTGAAGGGGAAGATGAATAGTAGAAAGATGGGTGTTTTATTTGACATGTGGTATATTTTGAGGCTTAAAAGTCTAGTTTACCCCTAATGAAATGGAATATCTACAAGGGAGGTAAATCCATGGTTAAAAGTGGTTTAATCTTAAAACGTGATTAACCCCAAATTGATTAATTTTGAAAACAACTCGAAATATTATTTAGAGTATAAAACCGAGCCCAAAATAATATTAAAATATTATTTTCACCTAACCCCTAAACCCGGGTGTTACAACTCTCCCCCACTTAAGGAAATTTCGTCCCCGAAATTACCTGGTGGAAACAAATACGAAAACTGCTCAACCATATCTGCTTTTCTCTCCCACGTGGCCTCTTCCACACCTCTATGTCTCCACAACACCTTGACCAACTCTATGGTCTTGCCACGCAACACCTTGCTATCAGAAGCAAGTATCTCAACGGGCTCTTCATTATAGGACAAATCCGGATTTAATTCTATCTCCTCCACGGGCATCACATGAGAAGGATCTGATCTATATCTCCTAAGCATAGACACATGAAAGACATCATGGATCTTTTCTAACTCAGAAGGTAACCTCAAACGATAAGCTACAGGCCCAATCCGCTCAATTATCTCATACGGACCAATGAACCTCGGACTCAACTTGCCCTTCCGGCCAAACCTCATTACCTTCTTCCACGGAGATACCTTCAGGAATACTTTCTCACCCACTGAGTACTCAACCTCTTTCCTCTTCAAGTCTGCCTAAGACTTCTGACGATCGGAAGCTGCTTTCAAGCGGTCACATATCAACTTCTCCTTTTCTGTGGTTCCCTTAAGCAAGTCTGGCATAGGTAACAATCTCTGACCTGTCACAGCCCAACAAATCGGAGTCCTACACCGTCTACCATACATGGCTTCATAAGGTGCCATCTGAATACTAGACTGATAACTATTGTTGTAGGCAAACTCAACCAACGGTAAGTGCTTCTCCCAAGAACCCTGGAAGCCAATCACACAACAACGAAGCATATCTTCTAGAATATGTATCACTCGCTCTGACTGCCCATCGGACTGAGGATGATACGATGTGCTTAAATGCAAACGGCTTCCTAAAGCACTATGCAAGCAACCCCAAAACCTCGAAGTGAACCTAGGATCCCTATCTGAAACAATAGACTTCGGAACTCCATGAAGTCTCACAATCTCGCGGATATACAGGTTTGCCAACTTGTCTAAGGAATCCGTAGTGTTCACTGCTAAGAAGTGAGCACACTTAGTGAACCTATCAACAATTACCCAAACTGAATTCTTCTTCGAAGGAGTCAAAGGCAACCCCGATACAAAATCCATGGTGATCCTCTCCCATTTCCATTCCGGAATCTTCAAAGGCTGTAGCAAACCTGAAGGAACCTGATGTTCCGCCTTCACTCTCTGACAGACCATGCAACGGCTCACATACTCGGCTACATCTCTCTTCAGACCGACCCAGAAGTAATCATTCTTCAAGTCTCGGTACATCTTGGTACTACCCGGATGCATAGAAAAGGGACTCGAATGTGCTTCACTCAAAATCTGTCGTCTCAACTCAACATCTTCCGGTACAACAATTCTATCTCTGAAGCACAACAGACTCTCACCACTGAAACTGTACTCAGTCGGTCTTCCTTCGGCTATGTCTTGAACATGAGGGACTAGGCTCGCATCTTGCAACTGTTTCTCTCTAATCAACTGAATCAAGGAAGGCTTCACTTGCAACTCGGTGATCAGACCACCATCATCGGACACACTCAACCTAGCAAACATAGCTCTCAACTCAACGGCCACTTTTCTACTAAAAGCGTCGGCCACTACATTTGCTTTACCCGGATGGTACTCAATGGTCAAATCGTAATCTTTTAGCATCTCTAACCACCTTCTCTGTCTCAAGTTCAACTCTTTCTGTGTCATCAGGTACTTCAAGCTCTTGTGATCAGTGTATACAACACACTTCTCACCATACAAGTAATGACGCCAAATCTTCAGTGCAAACACAACTGCGGCTAGCTCAATGTCATGAGTAGGATAGTTCTTCTCATGAATCTTCAACTGTCTAGAAGCATAAGCAACAAATCTTCTATCTTGCATCAAAACACACCCTAAGCCTACGTAGGAAGCATCACTGTAGATCACAAACTCCTTACTTGAAACAGGTTGTACTAACACTGGAGCATTCGTCAAAGCTTCTTTCAATTTCTCAAAGGCCTTCTGTCTTGCATCTGACCATTCAAATTTAACTCCTTTTTCCAACAACTTAGTTAAAGGAGCAGCTACTCTAGAGAAACCATCAACAAACCTCCTATAGTAACCAGCTAATCCTAGGAAACTCCTAATCTCGGTCACGGACTTAGGTTGTTTCCACTCAACAATAGCCTCAATCTTCGACGGATCAACACGGATACCTTCGGCTGAAACAACATGGCCAAGAAACACAACCTCTCGAATCCAGAACTCACACTTACTAAGCTTCGCATACAACTGATTGCTCAACAATCTCTGTAAAACAAACCTCAAGTGCTCATCATGCTCTTCTTCTGTCTTCGAGTACACAAGTATATCATCAATGAAGACAACCACAAACCGGTCTAAATAGTCTCTGAAAATTCTATTCATCATGTCCATGAATGCTGCCGGTGCATTCGTGAGCCCAAATGGCATCACAAAAAACTCATAGTGGCCATATCTAGTCCTAAAAGCTGTCTTTGGAACATCACACTCTTTCACTTTCAACTGATAGTACCCGGATCTCAAATCTATCTTCGAGAATACTGAAGCACCTCTCAACTGATCAAACAAATCATCTATACGAGGCAACGGATACTTGTTCTTCACAGTCATCTGATTCAACTGTCTATAGTCAATGCACATGCGCATACTATCATCTTTCTTTTTCACAAACAACACGGGAGCACCCCACGGAGAACTACTAGGCCTAATGAAACCACGGTCTAATAACTCTTGCAACTGACTCTTCAATTCTTTCAACTCTTTCGGAGCCATACGATACGGAGCTATCGAAACTGGGTTAGACCCTGAAACTGTCTCAATCACAAACTCAACATCTCTATCAGGAGGCAAACCCGGCAACTCTTTAGGAAACACATCTGGAAAGTCACACACTGTCCTGATATCTTTCGGTCTAGCTTCACTCATATCCGGATTCATAACATAAGCTAAATAAGCCCCACATCCCGAGTCCATCAACCTATGAGCCTCTAAAGCTGACACTACATTGGACAAGAACTTAATGTTCTCGCCCACTACCACTACCTCGTAGTCATCAGAGAGCTTCAAGGAAATTCTCTTTGTTTCAAAGTCCACACTAGCCCGATGCTCAACCAACCAATCCATACCCAATATAATATCAAAACCGTAGAAAGGAAGTTCCATCATATCAACTGAAAACACATGACCCTAAATCTTCAGTGGACACCTCCTATACATACGTCTAACCACAACTGTCTCACCAAAAGAGCTAGTAACATGCATACCTACATCTAAGATCTCAACAGGAATATCTAACTTCTGTGCATGCTCACTCAAAATGTAGGAATGCGTAGAACCCGAATCAACCAAAGAAAGCAAAGACATAGACTGTAACTCGAAATTACCTGCTATCACATCGGTGTCGTTCCCGGCCTCTCTCTGAGCATAGACCCTCGCTGGTCCTCCCGCCTCTGGCTGCACTGCCACAACATGAGCAAGGTTCCTCTGAGCATCTACCCTAGGTGCATCAGCCCTAGGCTGGAAGTAGCCACGACCGCGCCCACGGCCTTTCTGAAAATCATTACCTCTCGCAGGAGCCTGAGCTATGTTCGGTGCCTGAGCTGCCTGACGCGGACAGTCCCTCCTAAAGTGGTCCCTCGAACCACAGTTCCAACAAGCATGGAAGTTACCCCAACACTCACCAGTGTGCTGGCTCCCACACTGTGCACACTCGGGCAACCGCCCTCCTCCTCTATGGCCCTGATGGCCTCTACCATGGTGGCCACCGCCACGTCTCTGATCAAACTGATGTCCGCCACCTCTGTGCCTCTTAGCATCTCTACCATCAAAGTTGTTGTGCCTCTTACCAGAACTAGATCCCCCAGAACGCTTGGTCAGCCCCAAGCTATGCTCAATGTCCTTGGCTCTAGCAACCAAGACATCAAAGTCAGAATAATCTGAAGCTAAGGTATACCTCTTAACTTCCTCATGAAGCCCGTATCTGAAACGATCACATCGAGCCCTCTCAGTAGGAACTAACTCTGGAGCATACTGACTCAGACGGACGAAACGAATCTCATAATCAGTCACAGATGCATCCCCCTGAGTGAGAGCCATGAACTCTCTCTTTTTCTCATCTAGGTACCTCGGTCCCAAGTACCTCTTTCTGAAAGCAAACTCAAAGAAGTCCCAATCTATCTCGGCCTCTGGAACCCCGGCAGTAATGGTGACCCACCAGGTGTAGGCATCACCCTGAAGCAACGAGATCACACAACCCAATCTACATGCGCCCGCACAACCCATCTGAGCTAAGATACGAACCGTCTTCTCCAACCATAACTCCGATCTCTCCGGAGTAGATCCTCTAAACTCCTCGGCTCCCAAGCTACGGAGCCTCTCCAAAGGGAGACTAGCATCATCACACCTAGGCTGAGCTGCAGCCTGAGCTCCCGCAACTGCGGCCTGGAAAGCTCCCGCTATCGCTTGCACTAGCGGAGTCATATCAATTCCAGCTGGACCTTGGCCACCTTGGCCACCTTGAGGTCCATCTCCTCCGGCTCCATCTTCACCTCCAGCTCCAGGTGGTGGAGGTGGTGGTGGTGGAGGTGGTGGTGGAGCGCCAACTCCCGCAGCCACCGGCCCTTCCAGATGAGCCTCCACACCAATAGCCGGCTCAACAGGAGCCGCAACCCGTGGTTCCTGACGAACCACTCTCGGTCTACCTCTCGGTCTAGACATTGCTCTCACAAATATTAACTACAACCACAACAACAAAACATACAAGTTGGGTTAGCAAGGCAAGGCTTCCAAGTGTTCAAGTACGTTCCCTCACTAAAACAAAACCATTTTCCAATGTAATAGTAGCAATGGGACTCACACACGCATGCTTTGAACAAAACAAGCAACATACTCATCAAACAAGCAACCATTCTTACAAGCAAGCAAACACCGTGCATATCAAGCAAAAACTTGAACTTACCTCACTTACCTGCCCAAGGTCTCGGTAACCTTAGGCTCTGATACCAACAAGTGTAACCCCCTCGTCCCGGTCTGGTCGGATGACCGGTCCGAGTGGGCCACACGGGGAAAACCGAGTGAAAACCCCTAAGGATTCCCCCTCGGTTAACAACCCTATTTTTTTTCATTTTATAATCTTGTCTAAATAGATATTAAACCCTAAGTGATCATACAACGGAACAACATATACAAATCGATCGAACAAACTCAAACAATCATGTTACAGCCCAATTTTAAGCTTATACTGCAGGTGGTATCGATACACCTAAGGGGTGTATCGATACCCCTTGACTAGGTCAACTGGTCAGAGTCAACCAGTGGAGACCGTATCGATACGCCCAAGGAGTGTATCGATACCCTCCCCAACGGTTGACTTTCCACGGTCAACGCTAAGATGACGGTATCGATACACCAGAGGCCCGTATCGATACCGAAATGGACAGTAGCTCCAGTGACCAAAAAGGTATCGATACGCCCCCTCGCGTATCAATACACGAGGCCTGAAACAAGAAGGCGGTATCGATACTGGACCAACCGTATCGATACCCCTGCACAGCAAAAACTCCCAAACTCAGCTAAAACGAACAAGACTCGGACCTAGATGCAATTTAGGACTTTCCTAACCCCAACCAAACATACATACAACATTCGTATACCACCAAGCAGCCATACAAACCCTCAATAAGCATAAACATCAAGGAGATCATGCAATAGGCCCAAGATGGCATCCAAGCATTCAAGTTCATACATCAACATTCAAACATGAAGGCAACCTCTTAGGCATAAGGCTAACATTCAACAAGAGTAAGCAATTAGGCATGAGTTAACATTCATCAAGGCAATACCAACCACACAAAAGCAAGGCATCAAGGAGTCTAAACATGCTCCTAACAACCTACAACTATCCAACAAAACATTACACATCCCATTGCTTAAACTATTACATGTCTTAGCATTAAAATCCATACTTGGTGAACTCAAGTCCAAAAACCACACTTGGAGCCTTCCACTTGCGCAAGCAACCCACGAACTATGGATCTGCAATGTTGAACAAGGAGAGCGTAAGCAATGATGCTTAGTGAGGGTAAGCTCTAAAAACAAACCTCAACATTGCAGGGTCCGAGCACGATCTAGCCAAGGCATTACACAACATACCAAGGATCCACAAGAGCCACAATATAAGATGCATGAACAATATATACAAGTACATATCATGAATCATTAAGCTCTACTTTCACAACATAAATAGCCACATCAAACATCCTCACAAGGATCATTAGTCTCAACACATTGATACATATATCAAACAACATTGGCACCTAGATATGACTCAAATACGCGGATAACCGTTGGAACTCACGTCCAACAACACAACCTTTACCTGACGGTGGGATTACACTCATCACCGGTCTCGCGGAGGGGATTCCACTCATCCTCACGCCCCGTCGATGGGATTCCACTCATCACTGACTATATTTAAATACCATTTATGGGCGTACCCGTACTCCTCCTTGGTGACTCAACGCCACCAAGGCCACGTGCGACTTTTGACTCATGTGTACACATTAACATCCTAATGATCGATCATTTGTATTTAAGTATACTAGTGCCAATATTTTACTCGTTCCACATTACTCATTTCAATCATTTCCGTGCTTAGCACGTACTCACCATGAACACAATCATGAACCAACACCATGCATGCTTTAAGCAATACAAATCATGCCTCATCTCACATGTATAATACAATATACATAAGCATTCATATCACAACACATACGAGGCATATACATTCATACATTCAAGTTCATCCAAGGGCTCTAGATCAAGCTTAGGATTAGGCTACCACCCTAATCCTAACTCTAGGTGGGTCTACCAAGCCCAACCTAGTCCATATACTCGAACCAACCAATTTAAAACCATTTAAAAACAATTAACCACTCACATAAGCTTCCAAGCTCAAGACCAAGCAAGCAACAACCTTCAATTCTCCGGATTCACTTCTGATGCTTCACCGATGCCCAAACTTGATTCTAATCAATCCCAAACACAAACAAAACATCCATAATCAAACTCTTGTCATCGAAACTAACCCGGATTACATTACCAAGCATCCAACACTCAAAACAAGACCGAAAACAGGATTTTCGAGCAGCCCACTTGACCCACTGAAAACTCTCATTTCAAGCACCCAAACAAGCATCAATTTCACCCAAAATGATCCTCATATATCATACTACCCACAGCTACCAAATTCCAACCTTTAACAGCCCCCAAATTCACATTAAAACCCTCCAAAAACCCTCTCAAAACCCAATTCCGAAAATTGATTAAAATCATTTGAAATTCATATATGTAGTATCATTTGGCCTCTATACATCATTACTAAACATATTAAATCAAAACATTTAACTTTGCAACATAAAGACACCATTTTTAATCCAAATATTCAAAAATGACATTTTCTAAAACTTCCATGGAAATCAAAATGAAAGGTACTTTTATGAAGGGGAGATGAGGGGAAGTCAAAAACGTCCTTACCTTTCGATTTGGAGTTGAAATGGAGAAGCTTTTGGATGGAATAGTGATTTGGGTAGTGAGCCTTGGTTTCCCGTTGGTGAGTATTGAAGGGGAAGATGAATAGTAGAAAGATGGGTGTTTTATTTGACATGTGGTATATTTTGAGGCTTAAAAGTCTAGTTTACCCCTAATGAAATGGAATATCTACAAGGGAGGTAAATCCATGGTTAAAAGTGGTTTAATCTTAAAACGTGATTAACCCCAAATTGATTAATTTTGAAAACAACTCGAAATATTATTTAGAGTATAAAACCGAGCCCAAAATAATATTAAAATATTATTTTCACCTAACCCCTAAACCCGGGTGTTACAATCACTTCTAAAACAGGTATTTAATTTGTAAAAACTAGTGGGCTCACTAGTTGTACCAATCATCATCCAATGATGCATATCTTGTATAAAACAAATTCCAAAATTAAAAATCAAAGAAATAGATTTATCTTTAGTCAATTGACTTACAAAGATTAAATTAAAACTAAATCCTGGAATATGGAAAACATCTTTGAGAATAAGGTTTTGAAAAATAGTAACAGATCCTATATGACTTACTTGAACTAACTGATTATTAGGGAGTTTTATAAACTTATTAACGACCTTAGAATAACTGGAAAACAAATCTAATGAACAACAAATGTGATCAGTTGCACCACTATCAATTATCCATGGCACATTATTAAATGCAGAGCAAGAAAGAATAGTACCTGGAGCATCACATGGAGCAACATCAAAAGCAGAAGAAAGAAGATTAACCTTGGATACACTATTCACATTAGAACCAGTTGGCAAAGAGTTTCCTAATCAGAGCATCATATTGATCTTTAGTGAAAGTAAGAGAACCAGAACCAGAACCATCTTCTTTAGGCAAAGAGTCAGTTCGAGAAGCATCATTAACAAAACCAGAACCCACTTGGTTCATTTTACTAATCTGAGGCCTATTCCTATACCCATGGGGATATCTATGTTTTTTTATAACACCTTTCTACCGTATGGCCATACAAATCACAGTGGACACATAAGGGCCTCTTAGAAGTATTGGAAAATTTCTTAGGAACATAATCTCTAGAATTTTGTCTACCCGAATCAGAGGAACGACCAGCCAGCATGACATGAGACTCATTATCAAAGCTAACAGTAGAGAAAAGGGTCTTTTCATGTTGGGCAACAAGAGAAAAGACTTCATTAATATTTGGTAATGGTTTACGCATTAAAATCTGGGTTTTAGGAACAACAAAATTTTCATTCAGACCGCGAAGAAAACGCAACACTAAATCTTGTCTATAGACTGAAGCGGAGCAAGAACAAGATTTCAATGGCCGTAAAACACAAATCTCATCCCAAACAAATTTTAATTGAGTAAAGTAGGCAAAGACCGTGAGATTACCTTGATTCAAGCTAAAGAACTCTTGAAACAAATCAGAAATCCGCAACAAATCACCTTGGCTGAAACGGTCAAAAAGGTTAACCCAAAGATCAGCCGCATTATCAATCCAGAGCACACTCTGTGCGATTTCTGGATTCAACGCCCTCTGGACCCAAGATAAGACAAGATTGTTACACTTCACCCAGGCGGAGAAACGGGGATCGTCACTCTTAGGTTCTTTGATAGACCCGTCAACAAATCCAAACTTATTTTTGGATATCAACGCCATGCGGATTGAACGCGCCCATGGGTGATAATTCTTGCCATCAAGAAGCGAAGATGCGAGAACCAGCGAAGGATTTTCACTCGGATGAATGTAATACGGGTCGCAGGGATCATCATTTTTGAAGGAATTTCGAGGAATGTCAGCGAAACGAGAACGAGAATCAGAGGTGTCATCAACTGATACCATGTTGAGTCTGGTAATTTGGGAAGAATAGAGGAAATTGAACCTAGGGTTTTGTTATCGATTTGGAAATTGGAAAAAGGAACGGTTGAAGTGAGAGGAAAAATGATTAAGTTTTTATTAAAAACCCAAAAAAACTGATTTTACAATATCCAATGTACATATATATAATATTAAAGAAAAATAAAAAGAAAATAAAGAATCTAACTAGCTAAACTTTAACTAATGTCCTCAAACTTAATTAATATCCTAATAGTTAATTCAAGTACTATCAAGATTCAAGAACCTTTAAGGATCTATTATTCCATGGGATGGAAATTCTCTGCCCCTTTTCGGTGCCCCTACTTATGTCCCACGCTCAAAATTAAGTTTATGGTTTAGGGTTTTAGGTTATGGTTTATGGTTAGGGTTTAGAGAATTTAAGGTAGGTGTATTTTTAGGGTATAGAGTGTAGGGTTAGAATTTAGAATTTAGGGTTAGAGCTTAGAATTTAATTTTGTAGTGTTCTTTAGTGTTGTGACATAAGTAGGGGCATTCTATTTTTATCCTTATTCCATGTGATTTTTTATTGAATTTTTAATTGGGTTTTTAATAAATAATTTGGTTTAAGTTTAATAAATATTATTATGGTTTTAATTAAAAAATTCATCAAAACTAATTGACAGAATTGTTTTCATGAAAAGATAGTTTTCTTCCTTTATTTTCTCTCAAAAATCTATCTCCTTGATTTCACAAATTCCTAAACGTTTTCATGGATTCTTAAATGATTTTCTTTAATTTTTTTTCTTGATTCATTTTAATTCTTTTCTTGATTCATTTCTTTTCAATTGATTTCAATTATAAATCTTATTTTCCTTTAAAAAATTATTTTCTTCATTGGTTTGGAAGATCACATCATTTTTTTGTTCTTCTCCAAACCTTGTTTCATCGATTGCAAGATATAATAATAATTCTTATTGAAATTTCACATGCTATGTATTCTTAATTATTTTTTAATTTTCTTTTAATTTATTTAATTTGAAATTGGAGATAAAATTAAGTTTTGGATGATTCCTTATGAAATCTTGATTTGTTGATGAAACTAAGTTGATTATGGTTGGATTGTAATTATTATTAATGGGTTGGATGTTATCTAAACTCAATTTTGTAAAATCAATCTCGAAATCGAATTAATTGATTAAATTAGCTTTAGTGTTCTTAGAGATTTTGAGTTGAATGATGGTGGTTTGGATTCCTAAAGGTTAGTTGCTGTTATTTGGATATTTTTTTATGATATTTGGGATGATTTTGAGTAGGAAATTAATGATTTATGGCTGAGTTTAAGCTAGGAAGGTTTGGAGGATTATTCTTGAAGGTTTTCGGTTTGTGAGATGTAATTTGGGTTAGATAACATCAATTATATGATTGTTGTAAGCTTATGGATGTATATTGATGTTAGAATGTGTGGTGTTGAGTTGTACAACAAGTGGAGTTGAATCCTGAAGCGTCAAGTTGAAATTTAGCGTTATTGGCTATCGATTAAGCTTTTACGAGAAGGTGAAAGTTAGTCGGTGAGTGTAAATTGTGTTTTGCTTTCAAATAAGATTTGAAATCATAATATGGGAGTTTAGTAAAATCCCAACAAGCTTTATTGAGCTCGGAAGTAAGTTTTTCTCAATTTCGCCTATGTGTTTTACATCGTACCTTGAGAACTTAATTTATATGAATTGTTTCAAAGTATTTTCAATGAGAATACTTACTATTTTATGCATTAAAGTTTATGATGCTATGTTTGTACAAGTATGAAAGTGTCTAAGGGCACCATATTTGATCCGATATAATTTGCATGAACACCACCATTTGAATATGTTTTCGATTTGTTAACTTCAAAAGAAAAACAGTAAGTAAACATGTTTTTAATTGATATATTGGCTTGTGACAATGAGAAACTGAGACCGGATATAGTTGGAATGTCATAGGATAACAATACTCTATGTGTTTTCAAAGTTTGTCGATGGACTCTATGTAGTCATTGATTCGCAAGGTCGGGTGACTACATTCATTTGTTGAATGTGAATCGCAAGGTCGGGTGACTAATGGCTATAAGGTATATATTTGTTTTAATAGGGGTGGAGACCTTTCATCCCACATTTTGAAAGTTCGATCCGTGTATTTGATAATTTTTAAATATATGTGAGGTCACAACTAAATATGTCAATATGACACAATTATATGACATGTTATGATTATATGCAATGGAAATGGTTTCTAATGAGCATGAAAATTCAGAAAATTTTGTTTTAAATTTGATGACGCATATCATCCATGTTTAAATTTTCTAAAATTGCATTGTTGAATCTTTTGTGGAGAGCACTCACTAGTAGGGGTGGGAATTGTCGGGTACTCGGAAAACCGGGTTCCTGGTTCATCCGGGTACCTCATTAAACGGCCCGTGTCCCGGCTCATTATATCCTGTACCCGGGATTCGGGTACCCGTAAAATTCGGGTACTCGGGTAATCGGGTACCGGGTACTCGGTTCCTATTTTAAAAAAATAAAATAAAAAAATAACATGTTAAACACAAAAATATTTAAAAAAAATTAAATTTAAAACTTAAATGAATATAATACAAACATAGAAAAATGTAGGGATTTAAACTTAATTTTAGAGTGAAAATATTAAGAAACATAAAATAAAAATATATATATTAAATTTTATCGGGTCGGGTCGGGTACCCGGTAAGGGAAAACTTTCGCACCGTGTCCCGGGAAATTTGCCGGATCGGGTACCCGGCCCGGTCGGGTAATTTTTTTCGAGAATTACTCGGTATTTTTATTTCGGGTCGGGTATTTTCTCCCACCCCTACTCACTAGGTATGCTATGTTTATGTTTTCCTTTCATCTTTGTAGAGAACTAAGCATTTCGAGACAAATTTTACATTCCCTGACAACCGGACTTTTTAAGTACGTTTGGACCTTTCTTTGTAATAAGACAATGTGGGTTGTTTTTCATTTTGAATTTTTGTTAAGGGTTGTAATTCTCTTTTCATTTGATGTTCTTAAGTTTGTTTTTCCAACATGGAGTTGGTTGAATTTTGGAAGTTTATGTGGATGTGTTTAATGTTGTTCAAGTATGTTGAGTGGTTTGGATTTTGGCATGACCGGTTGAGGATTGATGTTTCATGTGTTTGGATGAGTCCCTTTAGTTATAGTATGCCTATGTTATGTTCTCGTATTGTACTTCAGCCTTATATGCATCATATCTCTTTTTGGTTATTTTCATTTTGGTTCTTAAGCAAGCATAGGAGGCATGCCTCTAGATTCTTTGACTTAATGTTATACGTGTTGAAACATGCCATGTAAGTGCTTGATCTATTGTGTTTTATGTTGGTTTAGTAGTGGAAGCATGGTTAGGTTAATTTGGGGTGTATTAGGATGATTTGGGTAAATATTTTAAATTCGAATCTACAATACAAAGCAGTGTGTACCGGTACAAGTTCATAGCGTATCGGTACTCGTCTTTAAAAAGTGGCAATATGGGTTAGGGCGTATCGGTACACCCTGTTTAGGGGATATGTACGAACCCTATCGTACCAGTATGGAGGGTTGTATTAGTACCAATTTGAACTACTGATTTTCGAATGTGAGCTCGTATATCGGTACGGGGTCCTTCATACAGGTACGAGTGGTAGTTATTTCTGTTATTGGCTTTATTAGGCTTTGATTCTTTAAATTATGGCCATTATATGTTCATGCATCAATTGAATGAGATTTTGACATCGGTTTCACTAGAAATTTTACATGCAAGTTTAAAATATGTTTAATTTTAGAATGATGCCTTTAGTTTTGTGTAGATCCTATAATTTCAGAAGTTTATATTTTAGTCCCTAAACTTATAATGTGTTTAATTGAACTGTAATTGAAGACTGTTGGGCATGAAACTTTAATCAATTCTTAATTAAAATGCATAGGATTCAATGTTGTATCTATAATGTGGAAAAGATTCAAAACTATACATAATTTGAGTTGTTCGATCTCGGATTCACATAGTTAGTCAATGTGACTTCCGTCATTCGGGTCTAATCCTTCCGGACCGGGTGGTGGGTGTTACAACCATTTAATTAATTAATATTATTAACTGATAATTGGTGCTAAAAATATAATAATGGGATTGATACTTTAGCAAGTATGCAACAAGCTAATAATAACAAGCATAATTCTACTTACAAATATTTTCGGTTGAAAATAATTATAAGACTATTACACTTGTTGATCTTTTTTTTTTCATTTCAAATAGATACAAGAAATGGATGTCAAACTTTGATTTTTGTATTGTTTAACTAACAATAACATTACCGATCATATTTTGTATAATATTCTAATATTACACAGCTTATTAATCACTATAAAACATATAAACTATTATTAATTGATAATTGCTCCTGAAAATGGACCGAAATGATAAAACTGTGAACCTACATGATTCAAAATTGTTTTTTTAATACATTTTATATTTGCATAATATTTTTAATAGAAATTAATTCTTTGATTTTTTTGGCATTTTTAATGCTTAAGAGCTAAATCAATAGAAATGATAAACACGAAGGATTAAAAATATTAATTTTTTATGGCTAAAGGCGTTATTTTGCCACCGAGTTCGACCCAAATTAGTAATGTTGTTCGTTGCGCGAAATGGCTTCAATTAGGTCCTTCAGTTCGCACATTGCAGCAAATTAACCCCTTGACCAACGTTGATTGTTATTGTGATGACGTGACAGTTAACGGTGCTGACGTGGCAGTCAACTATGATGACATGGAAGTCAATTATGCTGACGTGGCGGCCACGATACTGACGTGGTGGTGCATGTGTGATGATGACGTGGCAGAGGGGCTGAATTGATTTTTTAAACTGAATTCGAGGGCATAATTGAATTTTTTGCCGAGTTCAGAGACATAATCAATAACTTATTTAATCTTTAAGCTAAAAAATAAGAATTTAAGAAATTATTAAAATTTTAAAAATGGATAAATAATTTGTTTAAATTTTAAGTTAATTTAATCAAATTATTTAGTTTTTGAATAAAATTAGACAAATAATTTAATTTTTTAAGCTGAACTTTTACAAATGGAATATATGAAAAATCGATTAACAAATTGATATAAATATCTTTTGGGTTCATGATAATTTTAAAATAAGCAAAGTGAGAACTCTCACAAAAAATCGAAATATTTAAAATTAGATAAATTTAAAATGTTTATAAAGTATTAAAAAATGAACAATTTCATCGAAAAAGTCTTTGACTTCGTCAGTCCAATTATTATGATTCGTTAAAAAAATATTCAGTGGAATCAACCTTGTATTAAAGTAACAATAAAACTCAAATTTTATTTCGCTTTTCTACATCAAATTGATGCTCATTAATATTTGATGTAGAAAAACGAAGGAAATTTTTTCTTTTTTCTTTTTACTTTAATACAAGGATGATTCCATTGAAAATATGCTCAAAAAATATTAGTAAGCTTAGCATAGCCAGAAACAGTTGAAGACTTTGCCGATGGTTTATAAATATTTTAAAATTTTGAGCTTTTATATTTATAAATTTTCATATTTTTAATTTTATGTTTTTTACTTAATTTTTAAATTCATTATAGTTTTTTAATATTTAAATATTTTTAAATTTTTAGTAATTTATTATTTTTTAAATTTTTAGCAATTTATTATTTTTTAGCTTAAAGATTACGTAAGTTATCAAACTTTCAATTAAAATAAATTATGCCCCTGAACTCGGCAAAAAATTCAATTATGCCCTCGAGTTCGGTTTAAAAAATTAATTCAGCCCCTCTGCCACGTCACCTTCACACATGCACTACCACGTTAGCATAGTTGACTGCCACATCATCACAGTTGATTGTCACATCAACACCTTAACTTTCACGTCAGCACAATAACGGTCAACGTTGGTCAAGGGGCTAATTTGCTACAATGTGCGAACTGAAGGACCTAATTGAACGCGTTTTCGCGCGAGGGGCAACATTACTAATTTGGGTCGAACTTGATGGTAGAATAACCCCTTTAGCCATTTTTTATAATCTCAAGTCAACAATTAACTGCAGTGAAAATTTTAACATAACGTCCGTTTTACTCTTTTTGAAATGTAGGGATCAATTTGCTCATTTTTTTAGTTAAGGAACTAAAATGCAATCCAAAGATACAGTACAAAGACTACTATGGTACTTAAACCCTCCGAATGTCATGGCAAATAAAAAAAGTATTATGTGCAATGTGATATCTAATTTTTATGGTGACACTAAACATTTCAATACAATTAGGTATCTCACTTTTTTGGTACAATTAAATACCTAACAATTTTGTAATTATACATGCCAGATAACGATGACAGTTGTATAGGCTCTAATTTCACAACAAATCTATTGGAAGTCCTTAAAAATAAATAAATTAAATAGATTAAACGGAGGACCATAACACTGTAATTAAAAGTAACATAAGCTCAAGAACCTCTACAATATAATAGATATCTAATTTTTAAAATTACAGACAAGACCCTATTGAGAATGTTGGTTCTTACACAAAAATTCACAATACAGTCCCTCAGATCTTCAATAATGTCTTCTTAGACATAAATCTGTACAGTTGCAGTCAAAACAAAAAATCAAAGCCCTTTGAACCTATGCTATCCCACTATCATGCAAACTATAGGAGTTTTTAGCTATAATTTTTTAACTCATTACAATCTTAGAAAAAGGATTTATAGTTATGTTTTATAACGACTTGGTTTCTGGTTCACCTTGGTCCAGAGAGTTCCATAGCTTGAACGAGTAACGAAGAGTCATCCGTGAGATCGGAATATCGGTCTGATGATGAGAATTCGTGGGGAGGCTTGCATTTGGTTGACGCAGTTCTTTGAGAAGCTTCCCATCTTTCGGCTAGACCATCACCTTCGAGCATTCGAACCACTTCGGACATTTTCGGCCTATGGCCCGGAAGGTATTGTGTGCATAATAATGCTACTTGAACCATCTCCTCTAGCTCGATCCGATCATAGTTGTTCTTGAGATCCTTGTCAACAAGCACTTCAAGCTTCTTTTCCTGATGAATTTTCCTTACCTGCAATTGGTAATTCATGTCAAATTCTAGTGTTCAATTCACGGAAATTCAAGCTAAGTTATAACAAAGTGTCGGATGAGTATATATTTGACACAATATAGTTGGATTTTCCTAAGTTTTTCAATGTATTTGGAGGATCCTTAGAGGTCACATACTAATATCAATGTGTCAGACACAAGTATAGAATTTAAGGATTTGATGTATGAAGTTAAGTGATATTTATGCTGCTCCAAATCTTCATTTTGCTTAAGTATCATGACCATGACATGTCCAAAACACATTCACATACGCGTATGGGATATTGTGATTGGGCATCATGGGATAGGGTGAGGGAGAATAGGTGTAAATCCTCGTTGAATAAGAAAAGTCTTTGGATGTATAAGCGGGTGCATTGCAAATCCTATATGTCTTTTGGTAAGAGAGTGATGGCACGTGATATGCAAATGCATGGTAAAACATAGAAAAATATGAACTACCCATGTCGGAAACAAATTCATATTTGACACTCGAGTTTGAGTAATCTAAAGAGAAATTATACCAACCCAATCAAGCATTGCTCCTTTCTGGTTAGCAGCCTTGCCAAATTCTAGCGCTCTTTGACCTGTGATTAACTCAAGCAGGAGAATTCCGAACCCGAACACATCTGTTTTGTCTGAAGACTGGCCAGTGGAGAGGTATTCTGGAGCAATATGTCCCACAGTGCCTCTCACAGCAGTTGTAACATGTGAATCCTGGTGATCCAAAAGCTTTGCTAATCCGAAATCTCCGACCACTGCCTCACAATAATCATCGAGCAATATATTCGCAGCTTTGACATCCCGATGGATTATCTTTGGATCACATTGCTCATGAAGGTATAGCAATCCCCTGGCAGCTCCGAGAGCAATTCGCTTCCTGGTGCCCCAATCCAATGCTGGTTTCCCTGTCACAAACAACACAGGTTCAGTTCCCCTACTGAAATACATAAATTGTCAAGTTGTGGCTTATAAAAAATCTGGGAACTCTTCTTATATTACCTTTGAGACGAGACGCAACGCTACCGTTCGACATGTACGGATAAACAAGAAGTTTCTCTGTGGATGTTATGCAAAATCCATAAAGCCGAAGAAGGTTCCGGTGCACTGCAAGGCTGATCATCTCAACTTCAGTCTGGAATTGAATCTCTCCACCTGCGGCATTACCGTCTTTAAGCCTCTTAACAGCTATTATTGTTCCATCTTGCAGAATGCCCTTGTACACATTCCCGAAACCGCCTTTTCCAAGTATATTCTTGCTGCTGAAGTTATGCGTTGCAATATGAAGTTCCCTGAATTGGAACCTCCTCAAGTTTCCGAGGGAAACTTCTTCATGATGCCGATCTGAAATACAAAGCAAAAAGAAACAAATCTCAAGTATTAGTTAGCCATTAATGAACTTTTTGTAGTAAGCTTAACAATTTCGAACCTTTAACATCAAAGAAAATCTGTTCATTCTGTCTTCGTCTCCACCATAGTAGTATTCCAAGTATAAGAAACATCAGAGATACACATCCGATGCTTGAACCAAAGGCAATGGCTACTTTATGACTTCGGGATCTGCCGGTAGGTTGAACAGCTTGAGAACCGAAAGGGGGTCGAATTCAGTTAAATCATAAGAGCACGTAAGCAAAAATCGAAATTTCAGCTTCGTAAGTTAAAAATCCAAAACCTTGTGTGCTGTTTAAGTTCATTGACATGGGCATCAAAGTCATCCCATGGCATCCTGGTTCAGCACCAGTAGGACAGATTAAAGGATTCCCCACTATGCTGCAATAACATAATGAAGGAGAAAAGTTTATCAATGTAAATTTCTGGACTTTGGCTATGTTGTGTAGACTCTTCAAGTTTCTTGAAAGTACTCTGTCGGACACTCGTGTTAGACACTTTTAATATATATATATATATATACCTGAATGTTTTAGCAGCAAATCTGCGCACTGGTCCACTCAAATTGTTGTATGACAAGTCACTGAAACATACAAGATTTAAATATAAACGTGTATATATAATTAATTAATTATATTTCAATCTCAGATGCAAATCATTGATCTATAAGGAGGAATGCTAGAGAACTTAGAGAGGCTTACAGGAAGGCAAGCTGAGTCATGTTAGCCAAAGACAATGGGCATCCACCAGAGAGACTGTTGTTGTTTAGCCTCCTAAAATCAAGATTTGCAACCCTCTTATGTTCAATTTAAACCAAAAACAACTCGAATATGTTCAAAATTCAAATGTATACATTAGAGAGGGTCATGGGAGAGTCAAATCATATCCGAATAAACATAACTTGAAGAAAATCGAAGAACTTACATGTATTGGATGGTCCTTAGGTTGCCTAAAGATGTAGGAATTTCCCCAGTGAAGGAATTATCAGAAAGATCAAGTGTTTGAATCTTGGAGAGCTTCCCCAGCTCTGAAGGAATAGGTCCTGTTATGTTATTATTCTGCAATAGCCTGCAAAAGGTGGGTTCATACCATACCATACCATCATTAACAATAAAAAACCAACAACAGAATTCAAGCATTCAATGTGTTTGGTTTTATTACTCACACAATCCGAAGATTTGTCAAGTTACCAATGCTTGGAGATAACGAACCAGATAGATTCTGGCTTGGACTGCCCCTGAAACAAACAAGTCCAGTTTCATTCGTACATTCAACAAATGGAAACTACTTTTAATTCCTTAATTTTGTCGTAAATTGTAAGGAAAATCTTACAGGCCAATGACTAGGCTTTCAGGTGAACAAGTAACCATTGCCCAACTACATGGATCAACAGCATCGGCATCCCAATTATCAAGAACACCACGAGGATCATGCAAACCCTCCTTTATAGCCATTAAAGCTTGCACTTTTAGAAAGAAAAAAAAAACAACCAACTGATAATCAGAATATCTCTCCATTAATGGTAAAAAAAAACAAACAAACAAAAGAACTGCAGGCTTTCCCTTGTTATACCTTCATAGTTTACACCCTTAGGAGAAAGCAAACCATTAATAGGAGCCCAAAACCATAAGAAAGCCATGAAATAAAAACCCACTTCTTTTCTCCTCTTTCCCATCACTATCTTCACCAGGAGAAACAAAGAAACAAGAAAACAAGACAGTTTTTTAAGGTTGTGTTTCCAAGTTTCAACTGATAGTGTTATCAGAAAACCCAAGTTTGAATTGAGAGTCTTAGAGCAGAGAGAAACCCCATTATTTCCTGCTTTCCATGCCAGAAATCCACTCACTAAAATCTAGGGTCAGACCCCAAGGCAAAAAAAGTTAAAAAGAAAGGGGAGAAGAAGAAGACGTGGAAAGTGAAGTGGCATGCCTTGCCTCTCACTGGGACAGACATGAGATGAGAGGTGTAAGAAATAAAGGAATATAGATTATAGAATACCCACAATCTAAAAACAACAAAACTAAACCAAACCCCATGCTTTATTACTTTATTATATTCCAAAGATAAAGGACAAAATAGGTCATTCCCAGTTTTTTTTAAATGATTTTCTCCTAGTTTCCATAAGCTGACAGCAATTTCGACAGCTCCAACAGCATAAAATGTGCAGGGAAAAAGTGTATACGTAAGAAACAGGTTCAAAATACTGAAAATAATACCTGAATTATTCCAGTTTTAGATAAAAACTCTTGTATTCAATATTCTTATTTTACTTTAAATGGATATTTAAACATTATCATACAACCATTCCAACCAGTTGTATTGTTTTTTTTAGACATAATTGCATATTAGTTATGTGTCATAATTTATGAATATTGTAGATTAATAAATAGGTCATGTTTGACAATTAGCGGATAACTAATAGTGGATTACATTAGCTGATTTAACTAACAAATTGTATTAGCTGATTATAAATTGTTTGGCAAAATTAACCGATAGCTGACAGTTGTTTGATTATTTAAACAAACAAAACGACATATAAGAATATGATTACATTCGATGGTTGTTTGAATAGTTTATTAGTTATCAATATTTTGTATCTATTAATATTAATTATATTATGAAAAATATTTTTTTTAATATAACATCACTAAGCATATTTGAATGATCTATATATTAATTTATTATTTATATAATTATTTTAATATAATTTAATTCATTATTAAATTGAATACAAATATAAATGTGTGAGAATGAAAAGAAAAAATAAAAAAATATTAGTTTACAAATGTCACAATGTAAATATATCGGGATGAAGAATTAAAATATAAAATGTTAAATTTAGGTTATTTGAAGATTTTTGATAATTGTTAAGGGTAAAATAATATTTATAACTCTTATGTCAAAACTTCTAATTTCAAAAAGCTCATATCATCGGTTTTTTCAAAATTAAAAATTTCACCTCAATCTGCTATTCACCATACATCCAAATTAGTGAAATTTACCGGTCAAACATCTAATACTAACTTAAACCTCAAATTTTAGCTCAAACTGTTATTTATTAAACATGGCCATAATACGAAAGGTTTGAGTTTGGTTGGGACTTGGGATAAGGGAGAATCAAACATTAGAGTTTGGCCATGGAGCAAAAGTCCCAAACATGAATTTTTCAGGAATTAATAACGTGAGGATCTCAATTCTCAAAGATGGGTGGCTCGAGATTGATGATTATAGAGAATTTGGTCACCCAACGTTTTTTTATATATTTTTAAATATTTACTTTTGAGCTGTAAATAATGTGTAATTTGTAAATTATTGGGGGGAATGGAAATTATTTGCTTTTTTTATTGCTTTATTGAAGATTCCAATACTTTTATCTTTATCTTTTAAGTATAAATTAACATTCAGCGGACGTTCAAAAAGAAGTAAGCTTTAAAAAGCAAAAGCTGCCAATGCCATCCCCTCATTCTCCTCTATTTCAAACGCACTCATGGCGCGTGCAACCTTCATCCTCCTCTTTTTATATTTGTATGTACCTAAACTTTTAAGTCCATTGATTTAAATATTTACTATATCGGCCAAGTCTCATCAACGGGCTTTTCTAAAAACAAACGGCTTAAAAGCCAACTAAATACAAACTAAGGAAAAAACACCATTAGATGGAGTCGGTTTAATATAGGCCGTTAGATTGAAAAAAAAGGGGGATAAGGTTACCCGGTGAACCGGTAACCCTTTTAACGATGGTATAAGTTGAGTAAAAAACGACGAGCGGGAAAAGAAAAACAAAATTTTAGGGCATCGATCCCAAAAGAAAAACAAAACGACGAGCTGGTTTTTGCATAAACCAAAGAAGAAAATCTGAAGGAAATTTGTCGAGGAGGTTGGGTTTGAGCACGGTTTTTAGGTAAGTTCTTGCTTCTTGCTTCGTTTTTTCGGTATTTTTTTTCTATTTCAGCGAATGGTGAAGGTTTTTGTATAAATCGTGCGAATGTGGATTTCTTTGTAAAATATTATCAATTTAGTATAGGAGATTGGATTGGAAGGAATTTTCGGTGTTTTTGGTTAGTGTTCTGTTAAGGGTTTTTGGGAAAAAAAGATAACAGTAGTTTGAAGAAGTGTTTAACAATAGTTAAAAAAGATAACCAAAGAAGAAGTTTTGAATTCTTTAAGAAAGAAATATTGTCGAGGAGATTGGATTTGTAAGAATCATTTAGTTGAAATGGATGTATTGGTTATGAATGTTGGCTGAGATGGTTCTTGTATTTGGTTTAAAAACTGGTTTGCATATTCTCTACAGCTATAGTATTGAAATGTGTTGGAAGGTATGATTGTTTCTTAAGATCAAATAGTTGTTTTGAAGTAGTATGTAAAAAACTGGTTTCAATCTTTGATTATTTTAGGTACACGTTGCAGACAATGAAACATAAGAAGTCTCATAAAGGGGATGCAGAGGCACCTAAGCTATGTACATCATATTTTCAATTCTAGTAAGTTGAAGTTAAATGTATATAGAACTGTAAAATTTATTAAATATGAGTTGCATAAGCTAACAGAGAATTTATGTTTTACAGTAAAGCAGAATGTAAACGTTTGGAGGGGAGAAGACAATGAACAACAATGTAAGTATGTTGTGTAATGGTTTGTTAATTGTACATGATATTTGTATTGGACTAATTGTGAGAGTGATACAGGAAAGAAAAGCATTGGGTTTGAGGTGGAGGCAGATGAGTGAAGATGAAAAGGAGCCTTATAAAAAAATGTTCGAGGAGCAGAAGCAGGCTCTAGCTGAATGGAAAGCCTCCAATGTGAAGGATATTGTAGTACCTGAGGAAGAGAAAGAGAAAAAGGTAAGTGAATTTTTGAAATTATTTATGGAGAAAGAGATGAAATTGTTCTAACATTAGGTATATTTGTGTAATAGTGAAGTAAATAATGTATTTATGAAATGTTGTAGGAGAAGTCTTCAAGATGTAGCCTCATTAAGCTGTCAGAGGTGTTTGAAGAGATGAGGAAGATGAATATTGAGGGTGTGGTACATGAGTTAGGGTTTGGTCCTTTACTGGAAATAAAACCGAAAGCTATTCATCGCGACCTATGTCGCACTTTAGTAGAGAATTTTGATGTCCAGAGGTCGATCATGGAATTTGATGGACATAAAATTCCAGTTTTGGTGGAAGATGTGGAGGCTGTTTTGGGTGTGAAGAATGAAGGAGTCGAAGTTGAAATTGGAACGAGAAATGTTAATGCAAAAGAAATGGCATCGAAGTACGGAATAAAGAGGGATGCCAAGGTGAATGAACTTGAGGAGGACATAGTTAGCGGTAAATTTGAGGGAGACGAGTTGAAAGCTCGCGTCCTGCTTTTCATTGTTGGTGTTTTTATAAGTCCTAATGCGAACAATATGCCTTCCTCGGAACATTTACGGTTGTTGTGCCCAGAGGGGTTGAAGGGAAATCTCAATTGGTGCAAATATGCATACAGCAAGTTACTTGATGGAGTAGAGAACTGGAAAGTTCGTGGTGGTTTGGCATACATGACCGGATGCATCGCGATATTAGAGGTAATATATGTTTAAAATTATGTTTTGTTCGAACGTAGCATTTGTTTCATGTGATTGAGTTTATTGAGGTAGATTATAATGTTTTGATGAATAATAAATGTAAGTGAGGTTATTTGATTTTTGGAGTGGAGTCGCGAGCAGAATAGTTGCTGCCTCTCAAGGTCGCGGTCGCATACATGCATGGGGCAACAAGAAGGCAGTAAAGAAGATTGTAAATAGCTTGAAGGAAGAAAGCCATCCAAAAAGACCCAAGGTAAGTGGGTTAAACCAACCTGGTATTATATAGGATGTTGTGGTTATATGAAATGATTTACTGATGATGTTTGCAGGTACTTGGGTATGATGATGAGAAAGTGGAAGGGGAAGAAGGGGATCAAAAGAATGGAACAAATCATGTTGTTATGGATATGCTGCAGACTGTATTGGTAGAGTTGGGTGGAATAAAAGATAGTCTGCAAGCCCGTCTGGAGAAGGAAAAAGAAATCGAAGAAAGTATAAGGGAATTGAAGGAGGAATGCAAGAGTTTAAATGCTAACATGATAGAATTGCAGAAGTCGTTGAGGAAATCTGATGGAGAAATTGTTGTTCATGTTAAAGAAGGAGAAGAAGTGGTTGACAAAGGGCAAGTAAAAGTTTCTGATCCGAACAAAGGAGTTCATATTGAGGAGGACCCAATGATGGAGGACGAAGTCGAGTGGTTGAATGAAGAAGCTGTTGCTGTACCGAAAACAATAAAAAAGGTATAATAAGTTCATTTGATCAAATTTTCTAGATGTTAAGGATTGAGAGTATTGTTGTTTATATTGTTTGTGTTAACTTGTAGGGCAAGATAACAACTATAGCTACTGCAAAGGTTAGTGGCAAAGGAATAAGAATAGGAATTCGAACTCGGAACATGAATAAAGTCAGCCATTGAATGAAGAATGATGTGTGACAATGTTTGGTTTAAGTTGGATTTGTGTCCACAATAAATGTTGTGTGTGTATGAGTACATTTATTATAGACAAATAAGGATGAAATTCTAATGTTATTCGAACTAATTGTTTAGAGGTTGAATAACTAATGAGGTTTTGTAATAAAACTTATATATTTGAACGTGAAGTACTTATTTGTCTTATTAAGTAGATTAAGTATTGAACAACAAATGTGTAAGCATTGCAGATACTGACATACGTCCAAGTACCGGAAGGAGTAGGCAAGTCAACAAAAGATACTTGTGACTATATATGGAATACGCCATTGCCTGAATCGTAAGCAATCTGAATTTGAAAGTAATCCTCAATGATGTTGTTCTGTTAAATATAATATGTAAGTTTTTTTGTATGGGTGAAGTAAATCAATTGCAGATTTTGGGCACACATATTTGTCTGTAAGCGATGCAGATACGATACGACCTGGATGTTGGGTGGGTTCAATGGTTAGTAGGTTTGACTATTCCTTTTAAGCATTTTGTATATATTAGAAGAAATTTAGTATGATAGTTGCTATATGTTTGTGGTTTAGGTTATAGATGATGTTGGTTTTACCATTGTTGATGAAGATATAAGGAAGAAATCTAAAAGAATGAGAGGGTACATCCCGTGTGCATTGAGTGTAAGTAAAATATTAAAGAATCTTATGTCTATTATGAACAAGTGGATATGGTTTTGTAAGGATACATGGTTAATAATAAATGATCTATTGTAGTCTCAGCTTCTGGACGGAGTAAATGTTGGTATAATCGCTCAGTATTGGAGTAAGGTTGGCAATCCATATGGCTTGTTGACGGACTGTAAAGTGGTACGAAGAAGCATTAATAAATTAAACATCTCATGCAGTTTCATGTCATCTGTATATTACAATGAAAATCGTTGCTTGTTTCAGCTCTTTATCCCCGTGAATGAGAGCAACACTCATTGGTTTATGTGTGTCGTCGATATTGATGCTGGTGTAGTGAAGCTACTGGACAGCTTCCCAAATACCCGAGGCAATGGTGCAAGACTGTGTATGGCAGAGAAACTGGTAATAATCGAGAACTACGAACTTTTATTCTTCCATTGTTTAAGATGGTACAGAGTATGTAAAAACAGAAAAAATGTTTCTGCATGTAGACCAATAGTCTAAAAGAATGTTTAAAAGATAAGAAGTTTGTCCAACTATTTGGCTCACCATCAAGGCCGTTGACCGATCTGCGCGTGATGGTGGAAAAAGTCAAACATCAGGATAATGGGTACAGAGTTGTTATATTCTAGTACTTTGTGTTAATTTTGTTTAACAAATTGGGAAGGATTACTCGTGGTATTATGTTAACATGGATTTGTTTTCTAACAGAGATGATTGTGGTATGTTTTGCATCAGATGGATGCAGCTTTGGAATGAGAAGCATATAGGGGAAGTGGTAAGGGTTTAGGTTAATCTTCATTCAACTTTCCTTACTTTGGTCATGTATACTATAATGGTCTTTAATAAAAGCTTAATTTGTTTGTACTTGTCTTAATAGAGCGTTGGAAAATGGGATCGGATGATTCTTTTGTACGAACTTACCAGTCATGATAAGAATAAATTGCGGAGGAATATCAATGTTGCTGTAGGTCAATGGTACATGAAGGCAAACGAACCAAAGGTTCCAAAACATGACACTTTTAAGCGGCCGAAATGGTAAGGCTTTAGGACTGAATGCTTTGTTTATTATGTATTTGAATGCATTAGGACATGTTGTTCATTATTGTAATCTAATGCAATTTTGTTTGGTGAAGAACATGTTAGGGGATGGGGCAGTGGTGAGTGGATGGCAATGGATTTTGACTTTTTTTGTGGCGTTGCAGTGCGTAAAGGAACCCACTTTTTTATGGGTCGTAACCATGTTTGGATGTATATGAACTGAAAAATTTTTGTATACGACATGTGCTGCAAGCATACATAGGTTAGCTAAGAGTGAAATGTACAAATTTTGAATGTATATTATGCAATTTCAGGGCCATAATGTGGTAAAACGCTTGTACAGAAATTTTGCAATATATGATAAATTTCAGTGGATAAAAGTAGCATATGCACATGATTTCGTAAGTCTGCAGAGGATATCTTTGGTTAGGTTTTACTTACAGTGATTTGAATGACATTTGCATTATGGTTGAGACATGTCTTGGTCGTCAAGTTCCGTAGTACCCGTTGGAAGTTGAAGCTTCAGTCCCGGGCATGTGTTTTTATTGTGTCCCTCCATTTTGCAAAATGAACATTGATTCCTCCGTTTTGTGGACGCATTAGTGTTTATTTTTTGCTTTCGTTTTGCGTCCTTCGTTTGCGGGTCTCGAACGGTGTTTTGGCTTACCCTATGTGATGAGGAGTCATTGAATGTTACGGACTGCTCAAATTGAGCAGTTAGTCGTAGTAACTCATCTTTTGTGGTTTTGAAACTTTCGTCTGTTTGAGACGCAAGGTAGCACAACCGCGATGAAAGTGAGCGTAGCGATGCAAATCGAGACATTTGTCTTATTTCAGGACAGACTTCGCTGTGAAGATAAGATGGAGCAGATACCTTAGCATTTTTTGTCCACCGCGGTAGTATTAAGCAATTTGGGATGGCGGAGAAGTCTTCCAACTTAAGAACGTGCAGTTGATGGCGACATGGAAGGCCGATCGTCTCAAATTTCCGACAACTGCATGTAATGTTATTTGTTGTGAAATCAAGCACAACTTCATAGATGGCATCCGGATCCTTATACTGTGTCAAGCGATACGTTCGTGCACCTTCAGTCGTAAGTATCGGATGGAGAGCATGAAACAGTGTCTCATTTTTGAGTTCCTTCAGAACTTTGTCAAACGATGCCCGGGTGAAGATGTCAGCTGCACTCCCTTCAAGGTCATGCAATTTGGTCACTGGGAAAGGCTTCGAGGTGCAATTTTTGTATTCTTCGTTCAACTCATTTATGTGCATGTCATTTATTCCCTTCTCAATGGCACGGACCACTTCAAGATATGTCTTCTTATGTTCGAGGATAATGTTGAGGGCGGAATTCATAGATTCGCAGCGTTGTGTTGAGCGAAGATTTGATAAGAAATGTCCTGTGAGATATGCTTGTGCCCACATACCAACCGTGTGATCCTTCTTCACAACCCAGGGATGCTGCTCCACTTTAAAATCTTTCATAACTGATCTCCACTGGCGATCGAATTCCTCAATTGTCCACAAAGAGGACATGCACCGTGTAAAGGCATATGTAAATTTGGGATCACTTACGTTTGCCTGGGCATTTCGAGAAAGATGCCAGGAACATATGCGATGATGTGCACATGGGAACACTGTCTTGATAGCCCTGTGCATGGCCCTATCACCATCCGTGACGATTGAGACAGGAGCTTTGTTAGACATTGCCTGCATGAACTCAGTAAGGACCCACTCAAATGTGTCTGCAGTCTCGTCTTCTAAAATTGCAACACCGAAGATAATGGTTTGATGGTGGTGATTAACACCAACAAATAGGCATTATAGGCCGGCCATACATGTTACCCTTGTACGTTGTTTCAAATGCAATGACATCACCGAAGCATACATAGTCGGACCTAGATGTTGAGTCCGACCAAAAAATATTATGCAACCCCCCTAATGGATCAGTGTTGAACTGCATGTACAATCCTGCATCTTGATCTTTCTTGAATTCAAAGTATGCAAGAAGAGAATTGACATCACCGTCACGATATTCATCCGCCCTTGCTTTTTGAAGGGAGTTGTACAAGTCTTTTCGAATGAAACCAACATTGTGGAAACCTCCTGACTGTTGCGTGAAATAATTCATTACCTCGGACGTCCGCAGGCCAACACTTTTCAAAGCCTGTGCCTCAATTACATCATCTTGAGTAACTTCTCTAGCCGACCGAAGATACGGTTGCATTATAGGTGGGCACAACGGGTGATTATGCTCACTGTGACATACTGCTATCTCCCACCTTGATTCTTCTTTGCACTTGACAATCACCTTTGCCTTGCAACCAATTCGTGTTATATCACGAGGCGCACGTTTCCGGTCGGAGTCATTAACTTTCCTTCTGCGCTGTCCTCCCCGTGAACAACAAAACTCTTGCGTATGTACATTTCCCATACCATCAGTCCTAGTTGTTGCACGACTGACACTGAACCCCTTATTCTTCGCATATAGTCGATAATAGTTCCACGCCTCATCACGAGAGTTAAACACCATACCAACCAAATTATCGGAAGCACCAACTTCATTTGTGTTGCACTCATCTGGTTCACCAATTTGAGCTTCCTCAACTCTTACACCAGCCATTTTTACACACGGAAGATGGAAAAAATGGTCTACAACGATATGTTGTTTAATCCTTCCTTTATTACTTCTGACGTTGATGATGAAATAAGGAGAAGTAGTTGTGGAGAACCTTTAATATCAGCTGCCACTTTAAATTGCAATAAGTTGACAGATGGGCTGGTAGGTAATACAATAAATGAGAGAGCGTGAAACGGTTTCGATACCTTTTATACGGAGGTTTCGATACCCCATTAAAATTCCACTAGAAATTGGTGTATCTGGCAAACCGGCATCGAAACTAAACGTCAAGTATTGAAACCAAAATATAGAAGAATGCAATTGGGCGTCTCTGCCAAAACAACATCGAAACTACAGGTGGGGATTCGAAACCTGTTTCAAATTGTAAATAGCGGGAAATATCGACTGTAAATGAAAACGTTCCCTCTCCTCCATCTCGGAAAACACAATTTTATAACCCTAACCCTATAATTTTAAGGCTTTTTATTGTTTGTTCTTCGATTACCGGCCATATTCGAAACCTGAGACCGTTCGTTTCTTCTTCTTCGATTGTTTAGGGTTTTTTCAGATATTCCTACCAAAAACTCTTACATGGATCCAAAAACCAAACCCAGTAAATGTAAACGACGTCCGATGGAAACAGGTGGTTCTATCCGTTTGGAGGTAGCGGACGCGCCACAACCTCCAAATATTTTGAGCCATTGTTTCCGTGACCCCGCATGTCTTGAGCGATACCACGAAGTGTACGAGGCGAAGAAGATTAGGAAGGAGCGCACGATTGACTTGGATTTTTTGATGTCCAATGATTATCAATTCAACTTCTGGCCTTTATTCGTGGAATGGGGTTGGATCAGATATCTCGATATTAAACCCCGTGTTTATCAGAACCTGGTGAAGATCTTCTATGCAAATGCTACCCTTCAGCAAGATGCCAGAACCCAACACTGTGTAGCTATCGAGTCCTATCTAATGGGAGTTGAATTTACAATCACTCCGGCAATTATTGTCCAACACCTTGGTGTGGAAGCCACTGGTGAAGAGCAAGAATTCGAGCGTGTCCCCTTGAAGTTCGATGATGACAGCCCAACTCATCTTCATATCCATGAAAGGCTTCTGCATCTAATGACAACTTGGTTCTTCCGGCCATCAGGTGGACGATGCACTCGCATGCGTCATATTGATTACTGGTGGTTGCACCAATTTCGGTCGGAAAAAAACCCGATATAGCTACAATCATCTTCAGATCTATTGCGGAAATCATTAGCAACCCTTCAAGAGGCTCCCTCATTTATGGTTGTGTGCTAAGTCACATATTTGAATGTTTAGGGATCGACACCTCCATGGACCCTGAAATCCCGCTACCGAGTAAAATTGATGAAACAACAACTAAGAAGACGGGGTGGACGTTCATTCAGGGTGAATGGGTCCATAAAAGAGATGAAGATGAAGCAAGAATTGCCAGACGAAGTGACGATGTACCCGATGCTCCACCCCCAAATAAAATTGACGCCATGTACGACACACTAAATAACTTGGATGCATTTATCTGCAGTACTGCTGCAGAGTCTCGTTCCTGATTTGAGAAACTAGAAGCTTGTGTTTATTCATTGGAGCGTGAACGGAATCAGCATGTATTTCGACCGACATCGCCTCAGGATGCAAATGATCCTGAAGATGGTTAGGCTAGTTTGCATAGTATATGGATTTATTGTATTACATGAATAAACATTTGTTGAATTTGTTAGACTGCTTCACGAACATTGACTGACATTTGTTACACAACTGTCCATTTACACCTCCATTGCATATCGTGTTGCATTCTATTTACTTTCATTGACAACTTTAGGGTGTGTTCGTGCACGTAACATTGGATTGTTGTATACAGAGAATGTCACAAGTACACCTGCTGAGGAGCAGTATGATGCATATTCTGCACCAGGAGGCCATTATCAGGCCTCTGGCCCAACAGAAAATGTCCTATGTACTGCTGCAATAGAGAACAATGATGCATATGCTGCAGCTGCAGTTCATGATCACGCATCTGCTCCGGCAGAAGGCCATGCTCAGGCGCGTTCTTCTATGCCTCAAGTGACTCTCACTTACAGGCGAAAGAAGCTTCATCGCCATGGCATAACGCCAAGTAATGAAATAGACTCTGAAATTTAGAGACCCAGGTGTCCTCCGCAAATGTATGGCGATTGGTACAGGAACGTAGCACCTACCACGGCGAAGAAGCTTCTTATTCTTGATTACAATGGCGTGCTAGCCAGTGTTAGTAAAGACGATATTAATTTTGTGACTCACTTTTAATACAACTGCTCATAAATTAGATTAGGAAATTTATGTTTTTCAATTGCAGCTGTGGAACTCAAACCTGGTGCTTTTGAGTTTCTGTCTTCTTGTTTTACTTCGTATGAGGTTGCTATTTGGTCTTCAAGGACAAGGTAATGCGGACATATGCCACCACCCTAAATCAAGTCAATTACACGATCCTTTAAGATAATTTGTGGATTTACTTTATTTGTGCCTGAACTGTTCATCAATGGAGAGAAAACCTAAACTGGGCACTTTGGAGAATTAGTGATATTAAACCAAGACTTGCCTTCATTTGGGTAACTTCAAAGTTTATCTTCGTTAAAGCATCTAAATAGAATTTGACAAATCTGATGGACTTCATTTGAATATTGTAGGATCAAGGTCACTGCGAAAAACATCCCTCCTATCCAAATGTATATACAAAAAATCTGAGGCGCGTGTGGGATAATATGCCTCAGTATAACGAAGGAAACACGCTGTTGGTTGACGACTCCGAAGCTAAAATGCTTAATAATCTGGTCAGTGAAGAACGCAACTATTTTGAATTTTGCTCCTTACTATCTGCAATATAGTCAATGAATCTGTAGCAAATAATTATGTTGTCGATTATGTTCATTTTTCAGGAGAACAACTACATTTGTCCTAAATCCTACAACCCAGAAGATGAGAGAACTCATAACGCATTAGGTACAACACCCTAAAATGACACTTATTCATTATAAAAATGAATCAATGTACTTGCAACCTAATTATGTACTTGCACTTGATCATAGAAATAGGTGGTTCCATTAGGGTATATTTACAAAACATGGCCGCAGCAGACAATGTACAGGAGTACGTGAAGCATCATCCGTTTTTGGATTAAATGCAGCTGAAACCGTGGATGGCAATTAAATTAACCAAGTTATCTCTTCTAATCTCCTATGTATTATATGTGTGCTCGTCTTTTGTATCTCTATAATTACAACATACAATGTTATATATTCAGAAATATTAAGAGCACCGAAATTTTGTACTTATTACATGATACATTTACAGTTTTGTACCAAAAACAACATCATGTACAAAGACAACACATTTATGTACAACTCTTATTGTAAAAAAGGTCTACACAGGGTATGTGAAGATATGTGTATAGAGCAAGAAATTTTGTACTTATTACATGATACATTTACAGTTTTGTACCAAAAACAACATCATGTACAAAGACAACGCATTTATGTACAACTCTTATTGTAAAAAAGGTCTACACAGGGTATGTGAAGATATGTGTATAGAGCAAGAAATTTTGTACTTATTACATGATACATTTACAGTTTTGTACCAAAAACAACATCATGTACAAAGACAACGCATTTATGTACAACTCTTATTGTAAAAAAGGTCTACACAGGGTATGTGAAGATATGTGTATAGAGCACCGAAATTTTGTACTTATTACATGATACATTTACAGTTTTGTACCAAAAACAACATCATGTACAAAGACAACGCATTTATGTACAACTCTTATTGTAAAAAAGGTCTACACAGGGTATGTCAAGATATGTGTATAGAGCACCGAAACCCCTTAAGGGGGTTTCGAAACCAAAAGGCACCGAAACCTCTTAAATCTGGGTTCGATGCCCCAACGAAATCATAGCACCGAAACCCCTTATCTGTAGATTCGATACCACGTACACATCATGTACAGCGAATACGCATTTCTGTACAATTTTTACAAGTACTATGTGTATACAGTACCGAAACCCCATAACTTGGTTTCGAAACCAATAAAAGGAATCTGCCTTTTCAGTGTTCTGTCTTTTCACTGTCATCACCTGTACCGTTGCGTGTTACCCAAAAATAATGCTGGTTTCGATACCCCCAGAACGAGTCAGGCTTTTTCAGTTGCTTTCATCACATGCTTCAATGAACAGACATCAAGTGAGGCATTTTTAAACCTAAACAATTACATGAAAGGGCTAATATTTTATGTATAATCGCAGAACTTTATAGCTGGCTTCTGCGAACAAGGTAGTAACTTTTTCTGCACTTCAAACAGGCACCGAAACCCCATTGAGGAGGTTTCGATGCCCCTCAAAATGATGTACTTTGCATTTGGTTAACAATTTATGTATGTACACATTTCCTAACAATTAAATGACCCAACTTGAAAATTCGTGAAAGTGTGTAATAAAGTCATGTATATACCGATTTCTTTTGGAATCTTGTACCAATCTGTGTACATTTTGCTACTAATAACTGTATATAGTTCCGAAACCCCTTCAGATGGTTTCGAACCTATTAAAAGGAATCTTGCTTTTAAATTGTTCTGTCTTTTCACTATAATCACATGAACCGTTTCTTCGTCCTCATCGTGTTTACAGCTGCTTTCGAAACCAAGCATAACGATTCAGCCTTTTCAGATTTCTGTCTTCTAATTAATGAAAGGGTTCATGTTCATGTACCTAGTGCAATGAACAAACACACAGCGTGCCTTCTCATAGAACCAATTACTTTTTCGAAACCAAGCAAAACGATTCAGCCTTTTCACTTTTTCACTTTCCCTCCCAACTGAATTTCCCTGTAAATATACAACTCTTCTCTATACTCTTTACAACATCAACAATTCCCTATACTCATCTGAACCCTTCTTTCTTTATATTCTCTTCCTAACCAAATACTTTAAACTTCTTTCCTTTAAGATGAGTTCAAGCAGATCTTCCAAAAACATTCCTCACCATTTCTCGAAGAGAAAATTAGAATTTGAGTCTGACTCAAATTCTGATGATGACTTATATTTCAATTCTGACGACGATGAACAACCGAGCAATGAAACTCTCCGACGAAGCAAATGGTTCAGGAGCTTTTTCCAGGCCATTGCTACAATGGTGAGCATCACTGAACCTGCTACAAAATGGTTATGTCCAGCCTGCCAAGGAGGTCCTGGTGCCTCTCAGAAGTTTACTGGCATTCAGTCCCTACTGTCACATGCCAGAACGAAAGGTGGATCAAAGCTCAAGCTCCATCGCCATTTTGCTAACCTCTTGGATGAGGAATTGCTTACAAGGGGCACTTCTTCTATTCTTCAGGGTAAAGCTTTTGGCCAATGGACTGCTTTGAGAGATGATCCCACTGCTTCTAATACTGCTTGCCCCCTGCCTGCAAACAACGAGGTTCATGATCACCAAATACTCTGGCCGCCCATGGTCATGATAATGAACACAAGGCTGGAAAAGGATGATGCTGGGAAGGTAGTTATTTAACAAATTTGAATTATGTTTTCAATATTATTACAATTGCTTCACTTCTAATCTCTTGCATTTTATGTTTCAGTGGATTGGCATGGGAAACCAAGAGCTGCGGGACTCTTTCAGTTCCTATGATACTATTGCCAAGCCTCGCCATTCATACGTACCCGACGGTCATCGTGGGATGAGCCTTTTGATTTTTCAGAGCACGGCAAGAGGTTATCTCGACGCTCAGGATCTGCATAACAAGTTTGCTGCCCAAGGTTTCGATAGAAAAGCTTGGGAACAATGTCAAGGCATCTTCTATGCTCCAGGCACAGCGCGCCAACTTTATGCTTTCATGCCTACGAAAGAGGACATAGACTACTTCAACCGCCACCACTCTCAAGGTTGTCTCTATCATCAGTTTCTTCTTTTCTACAAGATTCACTTCTTCTCATACTAATGCATACATGTTTTGTTCATTAGGCAACAATAGGGTCAGATATGAGATCCGATCTTATTCAGAGATGGTTGGTCAGCACCAACCAGAGGCTGGTTCCAGTGCCATTGGTGGCAGCAGGCATGTAGGTCGTTTCTCGGGGCATGAATGAGGACTGAGGAGGGGAGGATTTATTATGTTTCTTTTTTTTAATATCTAATGTATTTGAACGTTGTTTGGATTGGAATGCATTTTATTTCTGTCATAAAATTTCTTCATCTTTCATACCAAACCAAGTAATTTTCACTCATAAGGTTAAAGACCTTCAAATATTTTCGCGCTTAACCAGCACTGAAACCCTATATACGAGGTTTCGATGCAAAACCAGAACCGAACCCACCTTTACCTGGTTTCGATGCCATTATCATAAATTCTACGAAAGTATGTTTTTGGGTATGAATACATGTATGTACTCATTTCCTTACAAACAAATTGGACATTTCGACGACCCTGGGAAATTTTGTGTAATAAAAAAAGTATACGTACAGAGTTCTACCCAGTTTGTAATAAATAAGGTATATAAAATTTCCTCAAACCAATTTCTACTATTTTGTGTACATTGGGTACTATTACGTGTATATTCACAACTCCTTACATAACTTGTAAGAAAATATGCTTTACGGGTAAGAAATTGTGTATGTACACATTTCCTACAACTAATGACCCATTTGTTCCATCTTACACATTTGTAATATATAAGGTATATACCGTTTCGTCTTACAAATTTGTTCCAATTCCTGTACAATTCGTCCTATTAAGAGTATATACACAAATCTTTACAAAACTTATAAAATATTATGTTTATCGGGTAAGAATTTCTGTATGTACACATTTCCCTACAAGTACAAGTCCATTTTCAACCTTCGTCAAACCGTGTACAAGAAAATGTATATACCTTTTCCTCTTACAAATTTGTACAAATCTCTGTATATTTGGTAGTAATATATGTATATACACAGTTCCATACCTCTATTGTACCAAAATATGCTTTTCGGGTAAGAAATTCTGTATGTACACATTTCCTTACACGTACATAATCCATTCTAAAAATTCGTGCATGTGTTATAAAATGGTATATACATTCTTCTATTACAAAAGTGTATTAATTTGTGTACAGCATCATGTAAAATTTTGTGTACCGGTAAACAGTGCATCATGTAATAAAACTGTATATACATTCTTTTATTACAATATTGTACCAATTTGTGTATCGCTTCATGTAACAATTTGTGTACCGCTTTTTACCTGGTAAACAGGTCAGCCGTTCTTTAGCCTGTATTTAAAGGTTGTTCCCTAGAACTCCCCCTCATCAACATGTATTTAAACGATAACTTTTTATATCCAATAAATAATTGAAATTTTAATTTGTTCCAACAAATGACAAAGCTTTTATTTATTTATTTTGAGAAAGCTTTTATTTATTCATAAAAATAATCATAATCAAAATGTTACTGTTTTTTCATTTGAATTAAAAAAGTATTCTTTATATTTCATTAAATTTGTCTCTTATTAAAATTTTTTGTCAATTTTTTTAACTTTAATTTATTATTATTAAAATTTATTATTGATAAAAATGTGAAAAAAATATTTTAAAAACTTATTTTGTAAAATTTAATCATTTAAAATATTTAAAATAATTATGAGCAAAGTTAAAAAAATAATTTTTATAAAGTCAATAAGAGACACATTTAGTGAGACGGATGGAGTATAATAATGTATGCCAATCTCAAAATAGACTACAATTTAAATTAAGTTTTAATTATTTAGATGAAGTTTAAAACTTTGATATCTTAAAGTAAATACATTTGGCCAATTAACCAAGCCGTTCATTAAATAAATTGGATAACCTTTGTAAATATGATTGTTCAAAGATACGGCAGGTAATTATTGAGGAACTTCCATCTTGAAATCTTGACTTTAGATGGTATATTGAGAGACCATAATGAGCCATAGACATTAGTTGACTCTTGTTGTGTGGTGGAAATCTCACCTATAGGATAAAGTTCTTATCCCATAAGAAATTTATAGGCACTACGTACTAAATATTCACCAGATTCATCGAATCTCCAAATCTACATATTTACTTGGGCTCTACGTAGGGTAATACCCTAGTTCTACATTCACAAATGAGCTGGTAGGGACGTATCGTCCTTTTAAAACACTACCAGGCTTCATTAAGATACGCCACCCTTGCTTAGTTAGGATAGCAATATTAAACTTAACTAAGTCCTTAAACCCATTCCGCCCATGGCTTTAGGGATGATTAGTGTTTATTTTATGTTATGTCTTGTGTTTAAATACTCTTGGTCGTTTATTACTGTTGTTGATTTGGCGTTTTTACATAAATTTTGTGTTTGACAATAGATTCTGGAAACTGTGTTAAAAAGAACGATTTCTGCAAGTTTTTATTTTCCTGAATTCATGGCTGGATTAGTGGGCATGAATTGGGGCATGAAAGTGGTGACTGGACGACACGTCAAAAGATGACGTCAGCATTGACAGAGGATGACGTCAACGACAGTAGAGTGGGAGGATGACGTCAGCAGCGACGATGATAGCTTATCAAGTCCATTCTGATAGCTTATCAACAAGATTTAAATTTTAAACTTGAGATTTATGTTTTGTATTTATTTTAAATATTTTATCTTTTATCTCTTATCATTTTAGGTTAATTTTAGGGGTTTTAGATTAGTATAAATATCCCCTTTGGGATGAACTTAAAAAGGATCTCTTGTTCATTGTTTATTTTACTTTGAATTTATAAAACTCCTTTATTTTCTTTTTAAAGTTTTCTTTTTATTTATTTTAAATATGATAAACATGATTTTTTTTTCATAATCATGCTTAGCTAATTTTCTTTAAAGTCGAGGGCTAAAACAATGACTCAATTTCAACGGGAGGATTGAAAAGCGCTTTCAAAATTTCGGGAATCTCTTTCAGTTTTCTAAAGTTTGATTTCTAAACCAAAACAATTTCGAAACTAAAGATTGACTTTGATCAGAATTTTGTTTTTGGTTAAATATGTGGGAAGAAGAATCGGCTATTGAAGCACATTCGACTTCCTGGGAACACACTTAGTAAATTGATTACTAAGAAGAAACTTGAGATCAGAACCGTTGTTATTGAAACAACATAATCTGAGTCGACTTTTATTGAACTTAAATGATTTTGATCTACAACATTGTTGTTGACTAGATCAACTTCGTAAATCGATATCAAAGATAGAACTTGGGTATTCGGTTACAAAAGCGTAGTCTCAAGGATTGACCCCTGTAGGCAATTAAACGACGTGAATCCAGAAGTAAAAATTCTTTTCCGATGATCTGAGGAAACTGAGTCAGAGCCAATGCCTAAGGCTTATCCATAAATACTGAATATATTTCTTTTAAACCCTCGCTTTAATTTCTTTGTGTTCTTGCTATTTCGCAAACCCTTTTTTATATTGAAATATTATTCAACTTTCTTCTTGGCTCACCGATTGAACAAACATTAATCAAGACGTTTTCTGAGTCCATGTGGGATCGACCCTTACTTCTCTTTTACTACGTATTATTTCCTTTATTTATTATGGGAGAAGAAGAAATCATTTTTGACGCGAAAACGCGTGTCAAATTGGCACCGTTGTCGAGGACTTCGGCAAATTTACATATTATTTTGTTTGATTTATGACCAGCAAGAATCCGGGAGAACAAGCAGACTATATCCCGGAAATTGAAGCATATGCATGAAGATTGCACGCTCAGACACTTCGGGAAAAGAAGCAAAGACAGCGACTAGAACGTGATCTAGAAATAGCATCTAAAGCAGAATAACATTTCGACCACACAACCAAAGAACAAGTTACGATGGGAGACGATGACAGAACCATCCAACAACTCACTGTGGCACCAAATGATCACCAGCCGATGTGCATAACATTCTCGAATGGCGAGACGCCACTCACTCTCAAGACAGGCCTAATACACCTCATACCGACTTTTCACGGCCTGCCCAGTGAGACCCTCACAAACACTTCAAGGAGTTTCATATGGTTTGTCTGAGTACAAAATCGTAGGGAGTTTCTGAAGATTAAATAAAACTTCGTGCCTTTCCTTTTTCTCTAGTTGATATTGCCAAATATTGGTTATTTGATCTGCCTTCTAACTCTGTTACAACCTGGACTGAAATGGCTCGCTTATTTCTTGACAGGTTCTTTCCAACAGGCAAGGCAAGCGAGCTAAGGCGAAGTATCCTTAGTATCTGACAAAAGGATACTGAATCGCTATCCTACTACTGGGAGCACTTCAAAAAGTTATGCGCTAACTGTCCTCAACACGGTTTGTCTGAACAAACGCTACTTCAGTACTTCTACGAGGGGTTAACGCCTATGAACATGAGGGTAATTGACGCATCAAGTGGAGGAGCATTTGTTAACATGACTCCTGCCGCACGAGAACCTTAATATCAACTATGACAACAAACTCACAACGGTTTCACTCGACAAGTGAACCTTTTCGATGGGTCACGAGGTAAGTACCACTTCTTTGGAAAGTAAAATTGACAAATTGGCTGACATAGTTCAATCTCTTATTACAGATAAAAGAATTGCAACCAAGCTTTGCGAGATATGTACAAGCCCAAAGCATTCGACAGACTGTTTTCCGATGGTGCAAGAAGAGGATGCCACGCAGGTGAATGTCGTAGGGAATTTTCAAGACCTCAAAAAAGACAATACAATCCCAACGCCAACTCGTATAATCCCAGATGAAAAGATCATCCGAAATTCAATTATGCACAGAATAAGAGACCGAATCAAGCTTATCAACCACATGCGCCACAACAATATCAACCGTAGAAACCATCATTGGAATCAATCGTTGAACGATTAGCGATTTCCCAAGAAAAGTTTCAAAATTGCACTGAGGCCCATCTACATGAATTAGACAAACTAATGATCCAGTTGGCTCAAGCCGTGGGGAGGTTAGAATCTACAGGGAAACTGTCCTCTCAAACTGAGCCAAACCCAAGAGAGAATGTAAGCTCCATCACCCTCAAAAGTGGGACAATTGTCGAACAACCGACCCGAGAAGATATTAACGCAGGATCCCGGAAGAACAGCGAAGAAACGATTGATTTGACATCCCAAGAAGATGAGGAAGTAGTTGACGTCAACTCCCAGGCAAAGAAAGAAGATGACGTGCCACCTCCTTCCCCCTCGAGATTCATAAAGAAAGACAAGAAAGCCAAGGAGAAGAGATTCTAGATGTGTTCCGGAAAGTCGAGATCAATATCCCGCTCTTAGAAGTAATTCAGAAGGTGCCAAGGTATGCCTGATTCCTTAAAGAACTTTGCACTACAAAAGAAGACTTACCGGGAATAAGAAAGTAAATCTTGGCAAGCACGTTTCCGCCGTTTTTCAACAACGACTTCCATCGAAGTTGAAAGACCAAGACATGTTCGACATACCTTGCAAAATTGGCAAAGTGGATATAAAGTGTGTGATGTGCGATTTGGGAGCCTCAATAAACGTGATGCCTTTGTCTGTTTATAATACTCTTTCAGCCGAACCCTTGAAGGACACAAGAGTTACCATTCAATTGTCAGATCGCTCGGTTGTTTACCCAAAAGGACTCTTGGAGAATGTCTTAGTAAAGGTAAACGAACTAATCTTTCCAGCTGATTTTTATGTCATTGACATGGAAAACGACCGCTCAAATACTTCATATGAGATTCTCCTTGGACGACCTTTCCTTAGCACCGCCAATACAAAGATCGATGTAAGGAGCGACATCCTTACAATGGAATTTGACGGTGAGATCGTTAAATTTAATGCTTATAAAGTGACGCGATATCCTGATAATGTCGCTAGTATTAATTTTATTGATATTATTGAACCTGAAGTTGAAGAAAGTTTCGAGCCTAACTTAGTTAATGATCCGTGCAGGGAATTGAATGACTTTGAAGAAGAAATTAGAGAGTTTGAGAAAATATTTTCAATTAATTCTGAATTAAGCCATACTCCGTCAAAAATTAAAAATTTTCCTTCTATTTTGCAGGCACCGAATAAGGAGTGGAAATTACCGCCGGATAAATTGAATAGTAAATGAGATATTTTTTTCTGACAAAATAAAGTAACGCCACAGTCGTAAAATTTCTCGTAGAGAAATTCTTAGTTGGATTAAGCGCATGAATTGGAAGAAGTGTTTTTCGTAGAACTTGTAGCCTGAACCAGGTCGTCGAGCTAAACGACGTTAAATAAAGCACTGCATGGGAGGCAACCCATTTTTAGTTTGCTTATTTTTTTATTTGTTTTCAATTTAATTCTATTTTATTTTGATCTTATTATTATTTAAATTTTTCATGTACCCAAGTTGAAATTAAATCAAATACGGAGAGCATTCGGTCCTTAAAAGCATTTCGGTCATCTGAGTAGTGGGTTTTCAAACTAAAGAATGCAAGGGAATTAAAGGAAGTGTGTGTATGTTAGCATAACCCATTTCTATGAAAGGGTGCACGATAGTAAAACCTATCACCATTTGGTGAATTTTAGCCGAACCCAAATATTTCAAATTATCCAATCCCTTGTGCCCCCCTCCCACGCCTTTGATCACATCCTCCACAATTCCAACAATTCAATTTTTAATTCTTTTTCTTTCCCCTATCCTTACCCTTATCTAGTAACATTTTTTTACTCGACCTCATCATTTTATTTTTCTTTCTTTTTTTATTTTTAAATTTTCCCGTGGACCCATCCGTGATAACTTATCACATTTCATCTTTCAACAAACAATATCACATTCCACCATTATTATTATTATTATTATTATTATTATTATTATTATTATTATTATTATTATTATTCCACGTGATTAAGCCTTTTCCAGACCTACCTTTTTTATTCTCTTGATCTCTCACCATATTTGAAAGAAAACCCAACCCTCGAACACCATAATAAGAACCCGAGAGCAACTATCGACCATACATCCTACGCAGCCACCAAGTCCACCACCAGCAACTGTAAGTCTCACCTCCGCACAAATCAGCTCTGTCAGTTAAACCCACATCTTCACCCGTCCATGGTCGCGACCGTTATTAAACACGAGGAGTATCTTTATTCCCTTTCTTGTATTTTTATTTTACATATTGGAGCAATATGATTTAAGTGAGGGGGAGTAGAGTTTGTGTTAAATTCTTTTTCTTGCTTATGATTTGCGATTGAAATTGAGCTATTTCTCAATTAGAATTGTTGATAATCTTGGTTGCCAATATCTTGTTTTATTTAATTTCATTGTATTTCTTTGTGAATTCAATCTTGTTCTTGTTGAATTTAGGATGAATGATAGCATGGCATGAAAAATTTAGGCAAATTTTTCTTGGTCATTTCATGAATTTGTTGATTGATTTGGATGCATGACTTAGTTCCCTAGACCTTTCATGTGAGTTTTGAGCCTAATGAGCATATATTTTTATTCTTGCTCTTTGTTTCAATTGAGTGTGCTAAACTAATTGATTGCATTCTAGAATTTGTAACTTGATGCTTGTTGAGACTACACATTTTGATTGTGATGCTTTAATGTTTTAGAGGCATTAGGATTAAACCTTTTCTCTCCCCAAAAATGGTCTGCCCATTATTTATTTTTCCCTTAGTGAACCAATTTTTGAGCCTTTAATCATTTTCTTCGTTTACCACATAATTTAACCCAACTCAATTTTTTTGTTGTTCACTCTTTTTGTCACTCTTTTCAGAACAAAGTTAAGGTTATTCCGAAGCAAAAAAATAAGAAAAAAATTAGATTCGAATCGAGAAAAAACACTGTAGAAAAATAAACATTGTGGAGAAAAATAAATCAGTGCAGTTTGGTTTGAACAGTGCAAAAAAATACAGTGCAGAAATATTACAGAACTGTGCAGTGCAGTTCGAATATGTTATTCAATTCGAATATATTGTTCGGGCAATGAAAATGAAAAAAATCAAAAAAAAAAGAAGAGGAGAGAGAGAGAGAGAGAGAAATAGTTCAAAAAATGATGTTTGATTTTTTTCCTTCGAATAATTCTTTGGGATAATCATTTTATTTGTCTTGAATTTTTAACCTCATTTTTGGCCTTTATCCTACCCGGACCTTAACTCCGGTACAACCCATTTTAAAGTCATCTTGATTTTTGCATCATTTCCATATTAAGTAGTGGAGATTAGATCTAGTTACAAGCCTATGGTAATTAATTGATTAGTTTAGGCTCGAGCGATTCTTTCACCCGAAACACTTGAGCGAAAAATAGTGAACCATGTGAGGAGCTAAGTCTTGTATTCTTTGAAATTAGTAGATGATTGAAATGCCTTGGAAATTTACACTTAATTGATTATGCCATGATTGATTGGTCTTAAATTTTAACATTTACTTGATTTAATTTACTTACGAGATCTTGGAAATTCTATGAAATTGGAGTTGGAAACTTAAGGTTTTTAGCATGATAATTGAGAAATGCTTGAGGACAAGCATTGGATAAGTGAGGGGGAATTTGACTAGTATTTATTTTATGCTATGTCTTGTGTTTAAATACTCCTTGTTTGTTCATTACTGTTGCTGATTTGGGCGTTTTTACATGATTTCTATGCATGACAATAGATTCTGGAAACTGTGTTAAAAAGGACGATTTCTGCAAGTTTTTATTTTCCTGGATTCATGGCTGGATTAGTGGGCATGAAAGTGGCAGCTGGACGACACGTCAGAAGATGACGTCAGCATTGACAGAGGATGACGTCAGCAACAGTAGAGTGGGAGGATGACGTCAACAACGGCGATGATAGCTTATCAAGTCCATTCCGATAGCTTATCAACAAGATTTAAATTTTAAACTTAGGATTTATCTTTTGTATTTATTTTGAATATTTTATCTTTTATCTCTTATCATTTTAGGTTAATTTTAGAGGTTTTAGATTAGTATAAATACCCCATTTGGGGTGAACTTAAAAAGGATCTCCTGTTCATTGTTTTATTTTATTTTGAATTTATAAAACTCCTTTCTCTTCTTTGTTCTTATTTTCTTTTTAAAAGTTTCTTTTTTATTTTAAATATGCTAAGCATGATTTCTTCCATAATCATGCTTAGCTAATTTTCTTTAAAGCCGAGGGCTACAACAATGACTCAATTCTAACAAGAGGATTGAAAAGCGCTTCCAAAATTTCGGGAATCTCTTTCAGTTTTCTAAGGTTTGATTTCTAAACCAAAATGATTTTGAAACTAAAGATTGACTTTGGTCAGAATTTTGTTTTTGGTTAAATATGTGGGAGGAAAGATCAACTATTGAAGCACATTCGACTTCCTGGGAACACACTTAGTAAATTGATTACTAAGAAGAAAATTGAAATCGGAACCGTTGTTATTGAAATAACATAATCCGAGTCGGTTTTTACTGAACTTAAACGATTTTGATCTACAACATTGTTGTTAACTAGATCAACTTCGTAAATCGATATCAATGGTAGAACTTGAGTATTCGGTTACAAAAGCGTAGTCTCGAGGATTGACCCTTGTAGGCAATTAACCGACGTGAATCCTAAAGTAAAAATTCTTTTCCGATGATCTGAGGAAACTGAGTCAGAACCAATGCATAAGGCTTATCCATTAATACTAAATCTATTTCTTTTAAAACTTCGCTTTAATTTCTTTGTGTTCTTGCTATTTTGCAAACCCTTTTTTATTGAAATATTATTCAACTTTCTTCTTGGCTCACCGATTGAACAAACATTAATCAGGAAGTTTCCTGAGTCCTTGTGAGATCGACCCTTACTTCTCTTTCACTACTTATTATTTCCTTTATTTATTATCAGGGAAGAAGAAATTATTTCAACACGAAAACGACGCGTCTCAAGGGGCACAAAGGTTCTTCAACGAGTCCAATAAATTCTTCTTTTAGTCTCGCTATTTCTCCACCAAAATTTAGAGTTAATGGACTCTAATTCACGACATAAAGATATTGGAAATAAAAGCAATTGCATTGCATAAATGGGAACAACTTATAGGATAGATTTAATGAAAATTTCTTTACCTCACATAGAGAGAAATCTTGTGCTCCAACTATCCACTCTTCGATTAGAAGTATCTCTTAGACCAGCTTTTTGCGTAAAGGGAAATTTGCATTCTTACTAAAATAAATCAATAATTTTGTCAAAGTTGATTTTCTATCCCGAAGCTCATTCTAGATCATGAACAAGTCTCTAATAGCTTGGGCACCATTGGCGGACACTTCACCAATGAGTATGGAGCCATTGGCGAATAATAAATTAGTTAGCTTCATACAGTTATGTCCCACTTTTACACCTGAGATGTGGTAGTTTTCCTTCACATCATTAAGTAGTGCAGACAACCTTTTAGCACAGAACAAGAACAAACATGGACTAAAAGGATCCCATTGTCTTAGTTCTTGTGAAGGATGAAAACTTTCAACGAGAACCCCAATCATAACAACATTTTTAAAGACTGAAGAGATACACTTCATCACCAATGAGATTCATCTATTCAAAAAATCCATAGCCAACATCATTTTTTTGAATAAATGACCATTCAATGAGATCATATGGCTTACTCATATCCAGCTTCAGAGCAAAAGAACCTATACGATCTGTTTTCTTCATCTTCAAAGAATGCATAACTTCATAAGCAATTAACACATTATAAGTAATGTGTCACCCTAAAAAAGGCACTTTATGTAGGGTTGATACAGAGATCAAATAATTCACAGAGTCTGTTCACAATAGATTTTGTAATGATTTTTATAAAGAACATTGCACAAACTCATAAGTCTGAATTGGGACATTGTAGAGGGGTTATCCACTTTAGGAATAAGTATGATATTCGCTCATTAATTTGAGACATTCTGATTATTGTTAAGATATATAAACAAAAGTTAGATACCTCTTTCCTCACTATATGCTAATATCAATGATAAAATAAGGTTGGATAACCATCACACCCTGATACCTTTAAAGGGGTCATGTTCTTTATTGCACTTTCAATTTCCTCTTTGCAAAAAGGAGCTAGTAGTTTCTCAATCATCTTACTAGTGATTGAAGACTGAATGGTATTAGTAATAAGACCAGTCCTTATAGTTCTTGATGACGTAAAGAGGTCTTAAAAGAAAGAATTTAATAAAGGCTATTTCACTATTTTTCGTAACCCAACAACCGACATCTGAGAGGAGTTGTGTGATTCTATTCTTCGTTTTTTAGATAGACGCCCATTCATGGAAGAAAGTAGTGTTAAGTCTCTATGTTTGAGCCAGTTAGCACGAGCTCGATGCTCCTAATAAATCCCTTCCTTATCAACTTCTAGATTTAAGGCGACTTTGACATAAAAAACATCGACAAGAATTTCATCATTCAGATCTAGTGCCGAAAGATTGGAAAGCTTGTCATTCAACTCTTTGGAATATCGTTGCCGAGAGAGATTATTTTTCTTGGTCCACTTAGACAAGACAATACTGATTTGTGAGAGTTTATTATGGAGCTCCTTAAAATTTAAAGACCAAAAGATGTCAATTAATATTCACACTTAGCTTCCAGAGTCTAGTTCGCATCAAACCAAAACCGTTGTTCTCGATCGATCCTTTTAACGGAGATGACAATGTTGATGAGGAGTCGGCAATGATCAGAGATATTATGAGAAAGATGCTGTAGGGAATTTTTGGGAAACAATCTCTCCATTCCGGTGATGCAACACCCTTGTCCAACTGCTCCTTGATGTTATTCAAAAACCTTTCTTTTCCTACATGTACCAATTACCAATGTAGCCCAAGTCAGTGAGATCACAGTCTCTCAAAGTAGAGTGAAAAACCTCCATATTTCTTTCTGATTAAATATGCACACCCTTTTTTCGGAAGCAAATATAATTTCATTATAATCCCCCGTTACCAACCATGGAAGACTTTGATCGAACCCAAAGAATGTAGCAGATTCCAACTAGCTTCTCGTTGACTTTCCATATGATGATCATAGAACCCAGTAAAGCGCTACACAAAATTAGCAGATGAGTCGATTATATCTGTAATCTGCATCAATATGATGTGAGGAGTAGCTTTGAAAAGAAACCAAAAATTTCATCTGACATGTGCCATTTTATTATCAAATAATTCTGTTTCCATCAAAAACAAAAGGGTAAACTACACAAATAGTCCCCCAACTATACTCCAATTATCTTTTACATCCCTCGACTATCAGAAGTTACATACTGGTCCCCTAACTTTAAAAAAGTAACAGAATAGTCTCGTGCCATTAAAAATCTAACAGCTGATGACGTGGCAGTTAACCAAAGTTAGCATAATTACACATTTACTCCTCAACTTTTACACTTCATTTTAAATTGGTCTTAATTCTAAAAAGTTTAAATAACTTATTTAATTTTTTTCATTTTTTCTCATTATCTTCTTCCTCCCATAACTTCAGTCATCCCTCATTGCTACCACCATCAATGTAATTCCTCTAAATAAATTTTCGGTTGATCTTTTGGAGATCTCAGACAGTTTTCTATTTGGGTTTGTCTTACTTGGACCCCACGTTCTATGTCCCTTGCTAACAATAACCTCAACATTTCACTTTCTTCTCAAGATCTCTCTCTATCTCTCTGTGTGTGTTCTCATCGTACAACTTTGATTTTTTGGGAATTTATAAGCTAATCTAATATTAATGTTGTTCTTATTTTGCATAGTGGTGATTTAGTGGAAGAATTGAGCCATGTAAATGCAGAAAACAAGAAGCTGATAGAAATTTTAGCAGCAATATGTGAGAGTTACAATGCTTTGCAAATCCAGGTGATGGATTTAATGAGCAAAAACTCAGAAAAAGAGCTTAGCTCTTCAAAGAAGAGAAAAATCTAAAAACAACTTTAGCATTGTTGGTAACTCAGACAACGGCTCAACTGATGAAAATTCATGCAAGAAATCTAGAGAAGAAGTTATAAAGGCCAAAGTCACTAGAATTTATGTTAGGACTGAAACATCTGATGGCCTGGTAAGAAATTTCACATAAACTATAAACTTCACTGGATTCTAATTCTAAGTACTTGAAATTTACTTAATTTCTCATTCAATTTGGTTAAAATGAAATCATATTATGAAGGATGGATACCAATGGAGGAAATATGGGCAGAAAGTCACCAGGGATAATCCTTCTCCAAGAGCTTACTTCAAGTGTTCTTTTGCTCCAAGCTGCCCTGTTAAAAAGAAGGTAAACAAAATAAAAACTCTTGCAATTTTCAGTCACAATTTGGAGCAGAAGAGAATAAAGGTTTGGTTTTTTAATGTTTACAAGTGCAAAGAAGTACAAATGATCAATCAGTTATGATTGCAACATATGAAGGTGAACACAACCATATTCCCCTTTCTCAAACGGAACCAACATCCGATTCGAGCCACTGTGTGAGCCATGGTTCAACCTCATTGAATCCATCTGGACCAACTATGAGTCTAGGACTCATAAAATCTAAGCCCAACAAAGGTGGTGAAGCTAGGAACTGCAGTTTCAGTAAAGCAGAAACAGATTCACCACATGTCAAAAAACATTTGGTGGAACAGATGGCAGCTTCTTTGACTAGAGACCCCAAATTCACAGCAGCATTGGCAGCAGCCATTTCCGAAAGAATATTTTCAGCAAGAATCAGGCTAAAAGAAGACGATGATTTTGATGTTTCGATGAACAACTATACTAGAGAATTACTGCTATTTCTTTTTTATAATTAAAAGAAGCTTCAAAACATTATCGTTTCAATGAATTAGTTCTCGAGGAACATACCGAAATCCTACTGTGATAGAGTTATTTTTTGGGTGAAAAATTAAGCAAGAGATGATGACACTGATGGAGGACGGCTGGGGTTATGGGAGGAAGATGAAGAAGATAATGAGAAAAAATTGAAAAAAAATTAGATAAGTTATTTAAACTTTTTAGAATTAAGACCAATTTAAAATAAAGTGTAAAAGTTGAGGATTAAATGTGTAATTATGCCAACTTTGGTTAACTGCCACGTCATCAGCTGTTAGATTTTTAACGGCACAAGACTAATTTGTTACCTTTTTAAAGTCAGGGGGACCAATATGTAACTTCTGATAGTCGAGTGATGTAAAAGATAATTAAAGTATAGTCAGGGGACCATTTATGTAGTTTACCCAAAACAAAATTTAGAATGTATAACCCTCAATTTATTTTTGAGTCGCCTAAATGCCCGTAGCTTCCCTAGAACACGAAAATTCTAATATATAATTTTCATTATGATCAGCTGGCCTGCTGAGCATGGCCTGCCGATAAAGAGAGGGAAACACTTTTCAAATTTGTAGCATTAAAAAATCCTAGTGGTGGGACTTGAATACGAGGACGACGCTTAGAGCCTTCTGGGTTCTCAATTGGGTTATCTTCGATCTCCACTAGCATACCCATCAGTTGGGCCCAAAGAGTTATTCAAAAGATGATGGGGGCCATCAGAAGTAATTGGGGCAACGACCTTTAATTGAGGCCCTTTGAAATTTGGTAACATATTTGAATTAGCGTGGGCTGGGGCTGAATTTTCGCCACTTATCACCATCTTTGACTTAGAATAGACCAGGACTGAATTGGTTCTACTAATTACGTGTTACAAAAGCAGAGAAAGACGCGCCACAAGAGAGTGAATATTAGGAACTCAATGAATAACAAATAATTAGGGTGCAACTCTCAACTTCCAAATCCAACTCTGAATAGAGGGGAAGCAAGCCATTTACTTTGAACAATTCCAAGTACAAAAACCACATGATGTTTTTAACTTGGACAGATTTTTGTTCAGACAAGCCCCCTAAACTTAGGGGTGTAAATCATCTGTCTCTAAGTATGCTTTTATTTGTGCCTCCATTTTAAAATAGTGGGTTTAAAGTTTAGGGCTTGGGGTTTAGGGTTGGGGCTTAAGGTTAGGGTGTAAGGAATTAGAGATAAGGTATATTTTTAGGGTTTAGGATATGAAAATTAGGATTATGGGGCAAATTTTAATTTTTAACTATTTTTTAGGCAGGTGCATGGAAGGAGGCATGATTAGGGGCATGAGATTTTTACCCTAAACTTAGACCCATTTGTCTCCATAATTCATTCCCCTCTCATTTATTGCCTACTGCCCTTCCCTTGCTTCCACTCCAAATGTTTTACTCGGACACCAACTTTTAACATTTACCTACACTAGTCATGTATCGATTTCAAAGTAAAACAAAACAGTATTAATAGCATCTTAATTTGATTGTATATTAGTTAATACTGGTTTCAATTGAAATGGAAATAATGAAAGTATAATTAAAAAATTAACATGAGTTACTACTGTCTTTGATAAAAAAAAAACTTAAATATATATTTGGTACTTGATTTGGACACCTTTTCCCAAGTTGGTACCAAAAAAATATTTGCTCTCAAGTTAGTACCCACACTTTACTTTCATCCACTGTTTTGATAGTTTTATCAATAGTTTTAGTCCTAAAACTTACACATTCTATCAATTTAATCATGATTTTAAATATTTTAATAAAATTAACACTTTAAATTTAAAAATTCAGTCATGTTTACGATATTGTCAAACCAAGTGAGTATATCGGATCAAAGCAACATTTGGATAACTGCATTCTACAATAAAACAAGTTACTATTAAATTTTTATTATACTAGGAAAGTTTTTTTTTTGACTTATATATTATACTAGGAAAGTTATATAACATTTCTTGAAGAACAATTAATTCAAGAGAATAACAAAGAGTAAATTAATAGAATTTTTAAATATAAAAAATCAATTTATTGATTTGTTTTGAATTAGAACCAAATTGATGGAATGTTTAAGTTTTGGTACTAATTTTAAAAAAAAGTATCTAATTCAAGTACCAACTTAGAAACAAAAATTCTTTAGGTACTGAATTGGGAGAATGCGACTAATTCAAAGGGGAGAGGTTTTGGACTATTAATTGCAAAGCGTCATTTAGTTAGATTGTGAGGAAGTTATTACATCTCAGAGATTCAACAGCTACTGTTTTTGCAGGAATTAATGACTGAACTATGATTAAGCTCTCTTGGATTTAGGGGAAAATACGTGAGGTGAAGGATAAAGTGCAGTGGCAGAGGTTGGTTTGGTATCCTACTCATGTCCCTAAGCACTCTATAGTAGCGTGGATGGCCATTTTGGATAAGCTCCCTACAAGAGCTTGATTGTTGCAGTGGAGGATTATTCAAAACGCTGACTGCCTACAGTGAAAACTAGAGAGCACTTGTTCTTTGAATGTTTGTTTTCAAAGGAAATATGAAGAATGGTATATGAGTTGTGCATGGTGATGTGTACGATAGAACAATGGGATACTGAGTTGCAGTGGGCGGTTACGAGATTGAAGGGCAAGTCTCTTGTTGTCCAGATTCTCAGAGTCGCTTGGTGCAATTGTATCTACTTTATTTGGCGTGAAAGGAATCATAGATTGTACAGGGGTACGGTTAGTAGTATAGAGGATATAGTTAGCTCAGTTAGAAAACATAGTTCGTATTAAGTTCATTGATAAATGTATAAATAAGGAGGATCATGTGAATACATAGCTATGTAATGCATGGGGATACTCTTGCTAGAGGTCCCTGGACAAGATTATGTTCTTTTGAATAATAAAAAATCACACAGTTTATCTAAAAAAAAAATTGAGAGTAAAAACTTTTTAGGTACCGATTTGTAAAAAAATATTTATTTTAGGTATCAAACGTATACTTAAGCCTAGGAAAATTGAAATAATACATTCACAAGTGTAGCGTCAATTTCTTTTTTCATCTTGTGTGAACACCCAATTATGGAGTGTCTGTTTTATCTTGACCACCTAACTAAAAAAAATAGATAAACACACCACTAAAATTTTTAATTGGTCATATTTTGACCACTATTTGTTAAAATCTAACGGAGGAGATGACGTGATAGTTAACGAAAAAATGTGTCACCACTTTATTGGAGTAACTTAACTATTTGTTTTTATTTAATAAATTTGTTTTTTCCTCTAATCAGATGGTGACACGTAACAATAATTAGATAAAGAAAATAAAAGTAATTGATGTTTTAGCTTGGCTGAAAGAAAATAAAGTTATATAAGTTTGCTACAGCACTTTAAATTATTTTATTATTAATTGATTAATAATTTTTATCTATTGAGTTGTCATTTTAAATCATTTATCGCCGATACACTTATAATTTATTTTTAACATTATGCCCGAATATAATATGTATAGCGATGGGTTAAGAAACGGTTTAGAAGGGACAACGAGAATCATTTGGGGGCTTTGGAAGTGGAGATCAGCTGGCCTTCCTGCCCCTCCATTAAAGTTCCAAAAAGGAAATAATACAATAATTTTAAATCGAGTAATTGTATATTTTGGTATTTGAATTTAATTTTAAATTTTAGCTTGATATATAGGCCATGTTTGGTAAATAGCGGTTTAGGTAAAAATTAGAGGTTTAAGGTATAATTAGAAATTTGACTAGTCAAATTCGCTAATATTGATGTTTGGTAAATAGCGGATTGAAAGAGCGGATTGAGGTGAAAAAGCTAATTTTGAAAAAGCTCCTAATATGAGCTTTTTGAGATTAGAAGTTTGATATTAGAGTTGTAATGACTCTTTTACCCTTAACAATTACTAAAAATCTCCAAATAACTTAAATTAAATAATAATATTTTTTAACATAAATGATAACTTATTAAATATTGGACTTATTTGTTGTTACTACTAAATTATATGGTGACATTTGTAAGTTAATTTTATTATCACATATTTATATGTGCATATAAAAAATTTAATAATTATATAAATAATAAATTAATATATAAATCTTTCAAATATGTTTAGGAAATTTATATTAAAAAATAATTTTTACAAATCTAATTAATATTTATTAGATACAAAATATTAATAACTGATAAATTATTCAAACAAGTATTAAATATAATCATGTCCTTATATGTCATTTTGCTTGTTTAAATAATCAAACAGCTATCAGCTATCAGTTAATTTTACCAAACACTTTTATACAATAAGCTAATACAATCCGCTAGTCAAATTAGCTAATGCAATCAGCTATCAACTATCAGCTAATGTAATCCGCTATCAGCTATCCGCTAATTGCCAAACAGGGGCATAATTTTTTTTTAGTTTAATTAGTTATTTAAACTTGTTTTTCTTTTGAATTAGTACATATATTGACTTTTTAGGTTAAATAGTTGCTTATGATTTTGGCATTTTGCCAAAATTAGCCTCCCAACGTTTAACTGTGATCACTGTAACTATTATTCTTTTTTAAAACATTTTAACCTTAGCATTTTAATTTTTGATAAAATCGATGAAAAGAATAACTATGAAAAAGTAAATAGTAAACAAACAAACAAACAAACACCAACCCTAATTCAAACACCCCCACTGATTAGGAGTGTGCAGAAAAATCGAAAAACCGAAACGATTTCGAAATTCAAAAAATTGAACCGAAAAATTCAGTTTCGATTCAAGTTTTTATTTTTATATAAAAAAATCGGTTCAATTACGGTTCACGGTTTTGGAATAAACCGGATAACCGAACCGACCGATTATATAATATATATTATTATATTATATGTTATTTTATTATTTTATATTAAAATAATTAAATTAAATTTTATTTTCTCATTCCCCAAAAGTTAAACCATAATTTTATTTTATCAAGTTTAAGTGTTTAACTTGTTAGTATTAGAAAAGATAATAATATCATGTGTCGATTTTTAAAAGTATGTACTTTTTTTTCTAACATATTATTAAATTTTTTATTTTTAAGAAACAAAATAAAAAACCGTTACCCAAACCAAACCGAACCGAACCGAATTTTTCGGTTAACCAATTAAACGGTTAACCGGTTAAATAGATACGGTTTAGGGTCGAGAACTTGATGACCTTAATTTATCGGTTAACCAAAATAATTTGCTAATAGTTAATCGAACCCGGTTTTGCACACCCCTACCACCGATAGCCAATGCTACTCCGTAGCTCCCTCTCAACCAATCCCATGCATCCCGACTCATATAAACAACACTCAACCCTCCCAAGTCCCACTCGCAAAATCGGGCAAGTATGTATTTTTTAAATATAAAAATATGTATTTATTAGTTTAATATAAAATATAAAAATATGTATTTATCAAATATAAAAAATTAAGTTATTTTATTATTTTAATATAAAAATATGTAGTTATTAAATATAAAAAAATTCTAATTTTATGTGCACCACTCTTTTTCTTCCATTAGGTTTAGGAAGATTTTTTAATGAGACACATGATAACGAGACCCTTTTCTTATAATTTTTTTTTTTTTAATTTCAAATACGTTCGGGTAGTCGGGTACCCGGAAAATTAGAATTTTGTGACCTGAGCTTGACACAGGAAATAGCGGGTCGGTACCCAACCTTGGTGTTGAAAAAATTATAAAATTAGCCGATTTTTTTAATTGGGTCGAGAGGTCAACAAGCCGGATCATCTAGGTCATGTATTTTTAAACACCTGCTGCAGCAACCAACACGACGCCCCAGCATAAGCGCTACTGCTCTCGCCCTTCACATAATTGCTTGAAACAAAGTCCCACGATCTGCCCCCTCTTTCGCTAGGGCGTCAGGAAACACTATTACCTACACCACATGTGGAATCAATCATAGCAAAAAGCTCCCACAACCTCTAAGCTCGTTTACTTGATTGCATTACCCAACTAAGAGCCATACGCGAATCTGATTTCACAGTTAACGCATAACTCGAACTCTACTGAGAGCTTGAAAACATTGACAACGCGAACGTGATGACCCTTATTTCCGCCTCTTTAGAATCAATTACCCCCAACGGTCTAGAAAAGAGAGCGAAAATCTTACACTCCGCATCACACAACACCCCTCCAAAATCACTCGATCCTGGCTTACCTCTTGCTGACCCATCAACATTAAACTTAAGACTTCCTTCTGGAGGTGCTTGCAGCATCCGTAACACTACAACAATCACGCGGACAACTCCACCATGTTGCCTTGTCCAAATTCCACGTCTCTTATTTAGATACCAATTTAAATTAAAAAAAATTATATTTGAATGCGTTGTAATTCCCACCATGTTCGAATGCGTTTTAATTCTTGCGTTTAGTGTACTCTTTTTCTCCATTTAGGTTCAGGGAATTTTTTAATGAGGCACTCAATACGAGCGTAGGCTTTTAAGTTATTCTAATAAAACTTATATTTGCCGAGTAAAAAAAAGTAAATTAAAAAAAATCAAATTTAAGCACGTAATTAGACCCAAAAAGAAACTTAGCTACCAAATTCAATTACTAAATGTACATCAACCCTTTTGAATTGGATTTAAAAAAATTAGAATCAAACTTGATTATCAAGTTGAGCTTAAACCATTTTTTTTCTTTTTCATACATTATATTTGTAATATCTTTTATGGTAATTAATAAAAATTTAGATGATATTGTTAAAAAAAATTGAGCTTAAACTCGATTTGTTAAATAAGTTAAATTTAAACACTTTTAATACTTTAAAGGAGCCACTGACGCCATTGAATTTTTAAATTGAAGTAGTATTAAAACTTTTAATTTTGAATCAATTATTTGAGTTCGAAGTTAATATAAAATGGAACTAATTTTTTTAAGAATACAAATCTAATCAAGTTTGGGATCCTTGAATTTAAAATTTGAATATGAAATCAATGTGCTTTCGCAACTGTTTTCGGATAATTAATTGGAAGTTATATTAGAAGTTCATGAGTATTAAATTATAAAATTTTAAGGGTGTAAAATTATATCATTTGTAGAAAATAAATAAAATACATGAACTAAATAAGAATTTAAAATTTTCAAGAAATGCGACCGTCCCGGCACCCTTTGTCCACATTAGATGATAAATATTATGATATAATTTACGAAAGGGGAGCAAGTTAATTATTTGAGGATGCAATGGGAGGCGTTTTAGAATCATAACTTGAGTTTATATCAATGACCTCTTAATTTCTTGCCCCCAAATGTGCAAATTTATATTTTCAAGATGTAAATCAGTATGTTCCATATATTTTAAATAAACTTTACAATACAATATTGAGCAGTGGCAATAGATAGAGTGACATGGGACCTCAACATAACAAAGATTTGTGATGGTCAGGGAAGTAAAAGTTGAATTCGAAGTGTTTCATGAGATAAAGACAGTGAACGTACCCCCATGTTTCTAACTTTGCAAGTACTAATTGGTTTCACTCGAATTTAATTTCTAAAAGTATTCAAGTATGATTCGATTTAAGATTAAAACCAAATTATTCATTATATTAGATTAGATTAGATTAGATTTTATTTTTTGTTTGAGCAGAAACATAGAAGAAAACTAAAGCTCTTCTTGACAAAGCTTGGCGGATCAACAAAGACAGTTTCACCAATAGGTCCCCACAGGCTTGCAGCGGCAAAAGCATCAAAAACTTTATTTTGATTTCTGGGAATTAATTTCGGGCGAATCTCCCATCCAAATTGAAGCATTGAGCGAACCGTATCTGCAATTGCATTACCTCGAAGAGCCATCGACTGTAACGTAAGTATCTTAAAAAGTAAGAACATCCGCATTGTCGTTTTCAACTTTCATCTTTCGGAACCCCCGACTCCAGACATGTTTTAAAACATCATGGACTACCCATTGGTCGACCATGACTACTGAGCAATGACCCAAACTACGAGAAAAACCCACCTTCCACTGCCCATGTTCGTCCTGAATAACCCCACCATAGGACGCAACTTCATCACCCCACGAACAAAATCGTCCAAATTGGCTTTTACCCATCAATGTTGCAGCTTGGACCAAACACTCAACCTGGCACCATCGAGCTCACACCGACATGCAGTTTTGGCTTTATGTTTACGGAAAGACAACAAATCATCTTCAAACCGATAACATTCAAACAAAAGGGACTCTCGTTTCACATATAAATCTTCGAATAAACTTTTATTCTGACGCGTCCATAACAACTAGCAGATAGTTGCAAACCTGGATGCCAACCCATCCCCTTTTGTCACAAATCTGGTCGGATTCGAAGTGCTGCTACTAGACCATTCTTGCATACCCAAACTATTAAAGTCCATTAGCTTCCTCGGATCAATCAGCTGGGATCAAATCTGTTTTGCCTTATAGCAAGAGCGCAAAACATGATCGGTATCCTTCGTACCTCTACAGCAAATATGACATTCCACATTCATCATCAAATGTCTCCTCCCACAAGGAGCCGATTGTGCACCACAAGATAACAAAACACACATATACGTTGTGGCACATTCAACTTCCAAGTCAATTTCCAGTCAAAATTTGTTGAGTAGATCAATCAATTAAGAATGACCAAGATAGGGGAATTGACAATTAAAAAAAATTGGTGGATCAAAAGGTAAGAAAAAAAAATCTGGCAATGAGGATTTAGAGTAGTTTAACTTCCTAAATAAAATCTACATCCACTACCTTAATTACGGATTTCACAAATTCACTAAAGTTGTCTTTCCTTTGAAGACAAGAAGTAAACTTACAACCCTCACCAAAATTTATACACAAAATCATTTGAAACATTTTCCCAAAAATAGTTACAAATAAGCAAACTTTAGAAACCTCACTAGGTAAATGTTTGCAATCAATAAAAACTCTCTCACACCCCCAAACACTTGAATCAAAAGAATAACAAATAAACTCTCCAAGTGTTCTTACAAGAATGATACAATAAAGCTCAAAAACTTTGAATAATAGATTGAATGTTATGAATTTTTATCTTGTGCTCGAATATGCTTTGGAGACTTTTTTTTATATTCTCTTATTGGTTTCTAATCGTTTGAGTAGTTGGATAATTGATTATAGCCGCTGGGAGGAGTTTTTCCCACATTAAATGCACTTTGGCAACTGTCAGTTTTGATACTCGAGCAGGCGTACCGTTACCTGTTCAAAATAAAAAGAGCCGTTGTGAAATGCAGGGCATATCAATACTCATACATCGAGTATCGGCATGAGGCTTAGCGTACCGATACTGAAGGCCGTAGCGGTACTAAAATAGCTCACTGAAAATTTTCAATGCTGGGCGTATCAGTATTGAGTTGACTCAGTATCAGTACTAAGATCAGTACCAGTACAGATTTAGCATTTTGTTTTTCAAGTTAAAAATATCATATCGGTACGCATATGAGCTGTACCGGTACTCTATGCGTGAAATTGCATTTTTGAGTACCTTAACACTTGAAAAATGCTTTTGAAATCATTTCAAATGACTTAGAAATATTTTAGTTTTTAAAACAAGTCAATTTTGATCGAATGCTTTAGTCAACTTAATTTTTGTGAGTTACTTCAATTTACTTAAAAATTTATTTAGAAATAATTTAAAATGTTAAAACATTTTTTATATCAAAATAAAAATACATTAGTTCAACAATCTCCAAATTTTGGCTTAATGGCCCATTTGGCTTCTGAAGTATACACAAAATACCGAACTGCCCCCTAAAGTATTTTTTGGGACGTTTTGCCCCCTTAACTAAAAATTGTGACCTCCGTTAGTCCCTTTTACCTAACGCCCATTTAAAAAAAATCCCAATTAGATCGCGCCATGTGACTCTTTTGACCACAAAAATTGACCGAGTTTAATAATAATGGGTAAATGACATGTTGAGTCTCTCAACTTTTCTATTTATTTAATCTAGCCATCTTCTTTCTCCCTCAAACAGGTATGTGTCTGGTTGGTATGGTGGGTCACGACCGCAAAAAAAAAAAAAAAAAAACTCAAAATCATCACTAATGATTCATGATTAAATCATAGATAGACCAAAAACAACAGTAGTAGGCCGATGAAGCAAATATATATTAAACTTAGAAGCAAATATATATTTGTCCTGCATAAATATAACAAATCATCTTAATGTGTTGTTTGATAAGCCTCCTAAAGAATCCGAATTATTGAAAACTCGCTTCAAGATTAGATAACTATTGATTAGGTCAGAGTTATGTTTATGGAGGTTTTAAATTCGGGATGGTATCTTACTTGATTGGTTTGAACATAATTGTTCGTGTTGTTGGGTTTTGTAAATAAAGCTTCATCTTTGCTATCACCAGTGGAAGTTTTTGCTGAATGGCTAAATTTACCTGTTAGAGAAATAAAAACCATCAGCTGGTGAATCTAAACTCTGAGAGTATAAACATGAATTAAAAATGCGACACACCTCGTTTAAATATGGGTGTGTCTTTTGGATGCAGGGATGACAACAAGCAGTGGATCTTCCCTGTTGGGTTGGTTTTGTGTAAACTTGTCCATCACAACTTATAAATTGGCATGTCTCGAATCTAGAGATTCAAGATCGCTCATTGTATAGTGATGATTTTGAGGTTTGAGGGAGGAAGAAGATGGCTAGATTGAATAAATATAAAAGTTGAGAGATTCAACATGTCATTTACCTATTTTTATTAAACTCGGTCAATTTTTTTGGTCAAAAGAGCCACATGGCGCGATCTAATTGGGCAGATATTTTTAAAATGGACGTTAGGTAAGAGGGACTAACGGGGGTCACGATTTTTAGTTCTGGGGCAAAACATCCTAAAAAATACTTTAGGGGCAGTTCGATATTTTGTGTATACTTCAGAGGCCAAACGGGCCATTAAGCCCCCATTTTTGATATAACTAAACCAAAATATTTTTTTTATGAAATCTCCCATATTTTTATAAAAAAGCTTTATAAAAAAATTCAAAACAATTCCTCCCTATTTTTGTTAGATCAAAACCAATGAAACATAAATAATGTAAAAAAATCCAAATGATCAAAGCATAAATCAAAATATCTCATCATAGCATATAGTCAAAGCAATAATATTCAAATAATTCAAAGTGGCATAACCACACAAAATCATAGAAAACATACTAAAAATCAAACATAGGTGCATAATATAATCCAAAACATAGTAAGTCTAAAATGTCATGTAATGCATGATAAAAAAAATAAAATCCTAAGAAATTGGTGTATCATCACCATCACCATCATCGTCATCCTCATCATTGTACCTCTCCCATGCATCTTGTTTAACATCCCAAAAATAGGGTTAGAAAGATTAGAGGTTTGATCAGGTCAGTTCGATTCTGTTGAATCGAGTTAATCGATTAAATATGTTTTGAGTAAAATAAATATTTTAAAAATGGAATTTTTGTAGAGCCCGATATCCTCAGCCAATTTGCTTGCCAAGTGGCGGAGAAGAGCTAATTTGGGTGATGGTGGTGGAAGCAAAGAAAGAAAATGAGACACGAGAATTTTAGAGTGGTTCTAGCTTCTAACCAAGCTCTACATCCACTACCTTAGCTTCCCACTAAGGATTTCCAAATTCACTCTTGAATTTCTTCCCCTTTTCAAGGTTAGAAGGCAAACCTTACAACCTAGACTTAATCCCCTAAGTCTAGCAACCAAAGCATTCTACCCAAAGCTTTAGGAACCTCTCTTTACAAGAGAAATAAAAGCAAACTAAAATCCCTCTTACAAGGTATGTGTTTTCACTCTAAAGCTCTTACCTAAACCTAATACACTTGAGCATACATTGACAATTTAGCTCACAAATGTTTGTCTATCCAAAAAAAATACAATTTGAGCACTAAGGCACTTTTTTAATCATAAAGATGTTGGCTTGTTGTTTCTTGGTCTTCCATAGATGCTTGGAGGTGTCTTTTAAACATTCTAATAACTTCATAGCCGTTACTAGCCGCTGGAGGTTGTTTGGAGTCGTTGAGGCCTTTATTTCCCGCAATAAATACAATCTGGTGCAGGGCGTATCGCTACACGGGCTTTGGGTATTGATACTTGTTCATCAAAAAATAGTCGTTGGAGTATTTTATAACACATACGTATTGGTACGCGTCATGGGCTTATCGATACAGCCTTAAGGGTATCTGAAACACCCATGAAATATGGCTACATAAAAGTATGCAAAAAAGGGAGAAATGTTGCCTAGGAGTGTCAAACCCGCGCTCTAAGTCATTGTGGACATGAGTCCTAACCATCAGGGCTAAGGCTTTCGTTGGATATATTTTGCTCTAACATAGTTTTAAACCATGGTTAAGTAGTCTGAACCGAAAATAATAGCAAAGACGTATCGGCTACCCCCTTTTGTTCTTTTTCCCATTTTCGAGAAAATAACCCAGAAAAATCTGGAATTTTCCCTTAACCCTTTCCCCTTCCCCAAAAATTTGTCCGGCCACCGATCTTGGACACCGCCCAATCGTGGCGTTCACCGCCATTACCGTTAGAAGCATGCTTGCACCTCGGCCTTAGCCATGGTAGCCACTCGCGCAACGGCGAAACCGTTCGTCGTAGGCCACAGTTTGATGGTAATGAGCATTGCCTCTGTTTCTGTCTCTTTTTGACCGCCTCCGACGTCCCTTTGTCGCACGACCGCCGGATCTGCGTTATGGCGAGTAAAACCCAACTGACCATTCGTCGATCCACCATCGGAAGAGCCCTCGTCGAAGTTATGTGGATTCTGAATATTTCAAATCGTTTTGGGTAAGTTCTTTTCGCATTTCGGCTTAGATTATTGTTGTTTTCGACTTGAATGAACTGAGTAATTCATGTGCTTTGATTTTTCGGCAGTTTGGTGCTCTTTGGAGTCACCGATGACAAATTCGGTGACCGCCCGACGATCTGTTACCAAATAAGGGTAAGTGGTTGAACCGGTCTGAACCAACCGCTTGAACCCGGTCCGAGCCCGTTAACCAAAACAGTCCGAGCCCATATCCTCCCAAACCCAAACCTGAGTCTGACCCGTGTTCGACCCGCCCAACCCGACTCGTCTGCCCGAACCGGTAACCCATTCACCGAGTCAACCCGTCTGAGTCAACTCAGTGAGTTAACTCTTCCTAATCAACCCAGTTGACCGCTGATGTCAGCATTGACTAGCTGACCGATGACATCAGTGTTGACTTTGACCGTTACCTGCCCGTTGACCGTTGACCTTGACCAAAAAGTCAAATTTTCTGGAAAAAAAACCCTATTTTATATTTTTCGATGTCCTGAGTCCGTTCTTGAAGTTCGATTTGCGAAATTCTAACCCGAAAGCCTCTGAATCCGACCTTGAACCTGAACTCGTATATGTATTTAATTAATAAGTTAAGAGTAATGTGAATGAGGAATGAAATTAGAATTTGTGTAATTGAAGGTGTTCACAGTTCCTTGTATACGAGATGTTGAGGGACGTCAAATTCGAGTTCAAGAGAGTGATCAAATGGTGTATCATGGATAGACAAATGTAACTCGGAGCCGAGGTAATACATTACTACCTCTTGTATGCTTTATGAAACATGGTGGTAAACCCGTTAATTCTGTTAATGCCTAATCGATTACGAAAAAAGGGTAGTAAACCCGTTAAAACTAAAATGCTCAGTTAGAAATATGGGTGACCTAAAAGAACTTCTGAGATCCAAAAATAATTGATAAGACTGTGATGCTTTAAATCTGGATTTGCTTGTTAATGATTTAATTTCTAAAATGTTAAGTTAAGAAATGACGGAAATGCCCTTGAGGTGTGGGAATGACTAAAATATCCATGATAATAAAAGCGGTCTGAGAATTTACTCATGATCTGGTAAAATAACTGATGCATCTGAAAACCTAGATTTACTTGGAAAGATATAGTAATAAGATTTATGTCTCTGAGAATGTATAACCCTTGGATTTTCCTGAATTTGAAATAAGCCTCTAAGGATAAATTTTCTGGGAGTTCTCCGTAGGTCTGAGCAAATAAAAAATGACAGAAAAGATTTAAAATGTCAAGATATTGCAGTCAAAAGTAACTAAATAATAAAAGGTGAAGTAATGAGAACTTAAGTAAATGCTAAACAGAAGTAATGGGAAAAAAGTACTGCAAACCAAGATGAAGTAAATATCACTGAAATCAAGGAAACTAAGAAATTGATAAGTAAACAGAATGGGTTCACTAAGGAATTTCGTACCTAAATTCTATGAAATGTCGTGATAATAATGTTATTCAAATACTCGATAGGGTATTCTAAACTATCATTTTACAATGTCGAGCAGAGGACCTAATGATAATATATATGACAATACAAGTTTGCGTAAACTTGGAAAATGCCATCACTGAATAATTGCAACCCCTTTTAGTCATACGTAACCCTACCTTAAGTCTAAGGTAAGTTAGGTTTGACAACATGTCGATTGAAAACTCGCTATTCGATTCAGTTCTTATGTCTAACTCTTTCGATATTAAGCTAACAATGCTTAATGCTAATTTTCAAAAGCTTATATAAAGCTTAAGTAAAGCAACAATGGGTAAACTAAGGGTCTGTTTGTTTGGAGGAAAATAATTTCTGAGAAAACATTTTCCTAGTTTTCCTGTGTTTGGTTCAAGGAAAACTCTTGGTCAAAGGAAAATGTTTTCTGGTCAAAGGAAAATCCCTAATATTTTTACGGAAAACAACTTCCCGTGTTGAAAGGGGGAAGTCATTTTCCAAAGCTTCTCATCTTCTCACCGGCAAGGAGCAGAGCTCATCTTCTCACCGTGTGGAAAACTCGCTCTCACCGGCAACGAGCAGAGCTCATCTTCTCAGGTAATCCAACCGCTTCCTTTGCTTCCTTTGTTTCATCCCCTTTCAAAATTTTCCCCTTTCGGCAGCTTCTGAAATTGGGTGTTTTACTTGAATATTTTGGCTTTTTGTTGGATTTCTTTCTGGGTTTTAGAATTCTTTGTTACTGTGCTTTGATAGTTGAAATCTGTGGGTGTTTTGTGTTGAACGAATGAAGTTTTCAATTCCAACTCTATTATAATTAGGAGGCAACTCAGCTTCCCAGTAACTGTTTGCCTTTTCATTCACACCGAGTCGGTAGTTTAGAGCAAACTCAATACTTAAAACATGATTATAACCCTTTTAGAAAGGGAATGAATTAGGGTGGTGCTGGTAGTTGCAGACAAGGAGAAAATCTCGACAGAGACTTCAAATCTCAGTTTTACAGTGGTGTAAAACCATGCAACTAACAACTTTTTAAATCTTAGTTTTACAGTGGTGTAAAACCCTTCTCTTCAATACTCTGTAGAGATAGGAGGCAACAATTAGCACTGTGATATGAATGAATGTTATCACTAATTCATGACAGATTGTAAAAAGTTAAAACTTTATTAAGATGATTTCTATTTCAATATTTGCTGTCAGGATATAAACAATTAGCACTGTGATATGAATGAATGAATTAGCACTGTAAAATTTTTACTATTTGTTTTATAGTGGTGTAAAACCTGCATACGTACTTAGCTTCAGCAGCTAACAACCTGCATACGTGACTAACAACCTTTTAATACTTTTACAATGGTGTAAAACCATACAGCTAACAACTTTTTAAATCTCAGTTTTACAGTGGTGTAAAACCCTTCTCTTCAATACTCTGTAGAGATAGGAGGCAACAATTAGCACTGTGATATGAATGAATGTTATCACTAATTCATGACAGATTGTAAAAAGTTAAAACTTTATTAAGATGATTTCTATTTCAGTATTTGCTATCAGGATATAAACAATTAGCACTCTGATATGAATGAATGAATTAGCACTGTAAAATTTTTACTATTTGTTTTACAGTGGTGTAAAACCTGTATACGTACTTAGCTTCAGCAGCTAACAAACTGCATACGTGACTAACAACTTTTTACTACTTTTACAGTGGTGTAAAACCATACAGCTAACAACTTTTTAAATCTCAGTTTTACAGTGGTGTAAAACCCTTCTCTTCAATACTCTGTAGAGATAGGAGGCAACAATTAGCACTGTGATATGAATGAATGTTATCACTAATTCATGACATATTGTAAAAAGTTAAAACTTTATTAAGATGATTTCTATTTCAATATTTGCTATCAGGATATAAAAAATTAGCATTGTGATATGAATGAATGAATTGAGCCTTTTCTAGGTTGGTTTTAGAACATAACATATAGTATTCTAAGGGTTGCCTAATTGAACTATGTAGTCTTCTAAATTTTAAGTATTCATAAATTATTTCTATCATTTCTTTGTAGATGGAACATAATTCTATTCATAACACAATAGTGGGAGTCGCTGCTTCAACATTGGCTTTTGGGGCTCTTTGGATTCAAAGAATAAAATCTAGAAAGCAAATAACTCGTGAATGTCATGTGAATCGAGATTATGAAAGATAAAACTACATCAATAGTATTTTATATAGAGGTGACCAGAACTGTATCGACATAATACGAATGCGACCGAATGTGTTTTTTAGTTTGTGTGACATCCTCACTAGGAACAATTTGTTACAGTCGACAAGAGCGGTGAATATTAAGGAGCAAGTTATCATATTTTTACATATAATTGGTCATAATGTAAGATTTCGAGTGATTGGATCAAGATATTATAGATCAATTGAGACAGTTCACCGTTACTTTAAGATTGTATTGAGGGCTATTTTAAAGTTATATAAATTAGCCATTAGATTGCCTGATGAGTCAACTCCTCTTGAAATAAGAAACAATCCAAGATTTTACCCGTACTTTAAAGATTGCGTGGGAGCACTAGATGGAACTCATATCCGTGCATCTGTTCCACCTAACATTCAAGGAAGATTTCGTAGTCGTAAAGGGGGAACAACACAGAATTTATTGGCTGCCATTACTTTTGATTTGAAGTTTACTTATGTTCTAGCTGGATGGGAAGGCAGTGCACACGATTCTCGAATTTTAACTGATGCACTTACACGTCCAAGAGGATTTAGGATTCCAGAAGGTAATAATTAGATTTAATAATACAACATAGTTAAATAAATTCATAATGAATTAAATTAATAATAATATTTTGTCAACTTGTAGGTAAATATTATATTGCTGATGCTGGATATGGCATCCGAAATGGAATTATTTCTCCATATCGTGGTGTTCGATATCATTTAAAAGAGTTTAGCAATCACCGTCCAGAAAATGCAAAGGAACTCTTTAATCTTCGTCATTCATCATTGCGAACCACTGTTGAGCAAGTCTTTGGGATTTTAAAGAAGCGTTTTCGTGTGTTAGATGCTGAACCGTTTTGGGATTTTCAAACACAAGTAGATATAGTGTTGACTTGTACAATCATTCATAATCATATAATGGGAGTTGATCCAAATGATTTGATTAATGAAGATTTATATGAGGAACCCAAATCTCATTTGATAACATCAACTCTTACTGTAACACCCAGGTTTAGGGGTCGGGTGAAAATAATATTTTAATATTATTCGGGTTCGGTTTATAATTTAAATAAATAAAATAATGGTTCGGGTTTTGTTTACAAATAAAACAAAGGTGTTGGACCCAATTTTTAAACCAAGCCCAATAGCCATTCATTAATGGCATTTGTGTAAATATCAAATAAAACCCATTTTTTTATTACCTTATAACTCAAATAAACCCAAAAACCCCATCATCTTCTTCCCCAAAGCAAAAAACTCACGACAAGAGGAGGAGCTTACCTCTTGTTACTATTTCATCATCTTTCTTACTCATCTATGGTGATTTTTGAAAGGTAAACATATATTTGACTTGCCCTCTCTTTCCTCTACATGCTAGTACTCTTAGATTTCATTAAAACCCATGATTTTTCATTTTGGTATTTTGAAAGTTTAGACCAAAAATGTCATCTTTGTTGTCTTAAACTAAAGCTTTTGATTTATTAATGATATATGAGTTGTTTACTATCTATAAGGTTCAACATATCCGATTTTTACATGGTTTTATGGTGTTTCCCGAAATTGGGTTTTAGGGAGGTTTTAGAGTGTTGAAATGTTGAATTTTTGGGGTGTTTTGTGTGGGAATTTGTGGGCTGGTGGTTAGGCTATGTATTAGGGCTGTTTTGGAAGCATTTGAATGTGCTAAATGTGTTGAAATCACAAGTTTTGGGCTGTGTATAAGGGCTGCTCGGATTTGGTAATTTTGGGGGTTGTTCATGGCTTGAAATGTTGAGTTTGGTGTTTGATTAGTGTTCCGGGTTGCTACTTTAATTGATGAATTGATTTGAGGTTGTTTTGAATGTGTTTGAGGTTGTTTAAAAGCGGAAATTGGTGTTGGAGAAGCTTCGGGAGGAAATCCGGGTTTGTGGGAATGGTTGCTTGCTTGGCTTGGAGCTTGGAAGCTTAGGTGAGTGGTTAAAATGTTTTAAATGGCTTTGATCAATTGGTTCAAGCATATGAATGTGGAAATGTTTTCAAGAAATCTTTTTGGTTCAAAATTGGTTTTGAAAGAGTAAGTTGATGAGAATCGCCTCTTTAATTTCCCCTTTTTTCCGTTTGTTTTCATTACTTGTGGTGATGTCTTGTTAAGCATGAAATTTAATTAATTTGGGAAGAAGTATGATTGCTTAATACTACAGCGTTAATCATGTATGATGGTGGTAATGTTGATGTTGATATGCCTTGTAAGATGTGTGTAAGTTGGTACAGGTTATGCATGAAAATGGTGAGTAAGACCATTTGCGATTGGTAAGATTGTAAGTAGTAAGTGATGCCTAATTGTGGAATTTGTTACAACTTGTTTTGGTTGTGCATGATATAGTGAGTACATGTCGCATGATAGTGATTGTATATCGAGTTGCATGGTTGGTGTCGAACCTCACGTGATGGTTGTTGTTGCTCCGGTGATGTGTAGTCCCGCCGGTAGCGAGTGGTATAAGACTCCGGTGATGTGTAGTCCCGCCGGTAGTGACTAGTAGAAGAGTACTTTGATGTGTAGTCCCATTGGAAAACTACTAGTCGAAACAGTGATGTGTAGTCCCACCGTGTGTGTTTGTTATGGTTATGCTTGTGCATGCCATGTATTGTTCATGTTGTATCTCACTATATCATTCTCTTTTATGGTTTTGCTTTAATCTAGGATTATGTCCTTATGTATACCATGAAGTGAAATGCTATGATAAATGTTTACATTGTTGACCCTTGGTTGAACTTGTATGTTAGTAGAAGGATTAGGTCGTTGGATGAATTGTATGGGTTGACCTTTATTTTAAAGAAAGCTTTGAACCCTGCATTGTCGTAGTTATGTTTTAGAGCTCCGCTCACTAAGCTTTATGCTTACGCTCTCCCTTTTCCGACAATGCAGATCTTTAGCTTGGAGTTAGCAAGGAGCAAGAGAAGGGCGTCCAAGCGCGTGGTAATTGCTCAAGTATGACTCATTAAATAATGTAGTAGTTTAGCAATGGGAAATGCTACGTGTTTTAGGAGCGTGTATCTAGACTCATTTGTGTTGGCTTTTGTTGATGCCTTATGTTGATGCCTATGTGTTTGTTTGGAAGCCATGTCTTTTGGATGCTTATGTTTGTAGTGAAGACATGTAAGACTTGTTATGCTATGATGTATGCTTGTGTGTGGTGGCATGTCTTTAGATGTTTATGTTGCCTTGTTCAAGTTCGAATGCTAAGTTGCTTGTGTGTGTTGTGCATCACCTTGAGTTGATTTGTGCCCTTTGGCTTCTTGTGAAAGCATGCTTTTATGTTTGATTTGCCTTAGGATTGATGATAGTGTGTTGGTTGAGGTTTTAGAGGGATTTAGGGGCCTCCTTGTGCCCTAAATCAGCTCAAACCTGCAAATTCGTAGCTGGGGTATCGATACCGTTGGTCTGGTATCGATACTGCCTTTTGGTTTCAGGCCTCGTGTATCGATACTCCAGGGAGAGTATCGATACCTTTTTGGTCACTGGAGCCACTGTCAATTTCGGTATCGATACTGGCCTCTAGGGTATCGATACCGTTATCTTGGCGTTGACCGTGGGAAGTCAACTTTTGGGGAGGGTATCGATACACTCCTTGGGGTATCGATACGGTCTCCACGGGTTGACCAAACCCTGTTGACCTAGTCAAGGGGTATCGATACACCCCCTTAAGGGTATCGATACCGCCTGTAGTTTAAGGTTTAAAATGGGCTTTTAAATGTTAGTATGAGTTCGTTTGATTGCTTCGTAAATGTTGTTCCGCTGTATGATCACTTAGGATGTAACTCTCATCTAGACAAGTTTTAAAATGATCAAAAATAGGGTTGCTAACCGAGGGAGAGTTCCTTAGGGAGTTTTCACTCGGTTTTCCCCGTGTAGCTCACTCGGACCGGTCATCCGGCCAGACCGGGACGAGGGGGTTACATTTATTGGTATCAGAGCCTGAGGTTTCCGAGACCTCGGGTAGGTAAGTGAGGTAAGTTTGATGTGTTATGTTGTTGTTATGTCTCGGTGAATGTTTTGCCATGTACGCTTGATGTTTGCTTGTTAGTACGGTGTTTGAAAGCATGTGTTGGCATGATGGTTGTGTTGAAGCGTAGTGTCGAGTTCCCATTGCTACTATTACTTATTTGGAAGGATTTTTGTAAAGGAATGTACTTGAGCACCTTGGACCCTTGCTCTTGCTAACCCTAATTATTCTTGGCTGTGTGTTTTGTTTATTATTAAATTGTTGTCTTTGGTAAGTTGAGGCCGAGATGTGGGCCTATGGCCGGTAATCGTGAATCCAAGGTTTTGGAGGATGAGAACGATGAGAGAGTGCGTGGCTTTAGTTCGGGGCAGTATGACCGTACCAGAGTTTGGAGTGCAACTTGTTTGTTTGGGTCAACAGGCACATGAGTTGGTTTCTGTTGAGGGAGAACAATGTGACCGATCTTGACATAAGGTGGTAAGAGAAGTGATGAACTGAGAGTTGGCTTCGGAAGGATGTCGATGTTGTAGCAAGTAATTCCTCGATACAGCAATTGGGCTTGTTTTTCTGATAAATTCTGGATCTACGTGTCCGTGTATTTGGAGTGAGCATGCGAAGTTGTTGAATCTACCTTGGGAGGTACTAGAGGTAGGTGTTAGTGTTGCTAGCTCCTTCGGGGATACAGTCGTGGTCAGCAAGATGTACAAGGGGTGTCCGTTGATGGTTCAGTGGCACGTGTTTTCAGTTGATGCGATAGAATTGCTTTTTACGGTCTGATGTGAAGCTGTGCTTGGATTGGCTTGTAGAACATAGAGTTAGGGTAGACTTTGAGACAATGGGAGTTTCCTTAAAGCTTGTGGACGACTATGATCTTGAAATGGTAGGTGAGAATGTGGATTTTGTATCGAATGTTGATCCAGCTTTAGGGGTCGAGGGTTGATTGAGTTTGGTGAACAGGCTTGCCTAGTAAAATGTGATGGATTTGACTTTTGAATGAGGATCAGACCACAGAATGTTAGAATAGGTTGTGTTTATCCTAGAGGTGTTTGGAAGAATTGCCTGGTTTGTCTCTTGACAGGGAAGAAGAGTTTGATTTTGAGACCGTCTCCGAGTTGTTCCTGTTTTGTTTGCTCTGTATCTTATGATTCCCGAAAGAATTGAGAGTGTTGAAGAATCAACTACGAGTTTGTTAGACCTTAGATTGATTAGGCCTAGTACATCATCTTAGAGGGTAACAGTACAAATTGTGAAGAAGAGGGAAGACGATACAAGAATGTGATTAGATTTCAGACAGTTGAAACAATTGACAGTAAGTAGTTAGTATCCGTTTCTGTACGTCAGTGGTTTGTTGAGCAGTTAGTGTGTGTTTCAGTCTGGTCGAAGATCAATTTGAGATTTGAATTATTATCAGTTGAAAATGAGATAAGTTGATGTGCCGAATACAGCTTTCGGGGCAGATGTGATCACTTTGGGTTTTGAGTTATGCCGCTTTGTTTGACTAGTGTGTCAGTTACTCTTGTAAGAGATGTTGAGCAGAATAATTTCTTGAGTTCCTTGATCAGTTGTAAGTAGTCCTCATAGGTGATACATGGGTGTATTCAAGTGCCGAGGAAGATCATGACAAGCTTTGAAGTTAGTGTGGTAGATTCTATTAGAGAATTAATTGTATACCAAGTTGTGCAACGCGAACTCCAAGTTAATGAAGATGTTCTCTTAGGACATGTGGATTAGCCGAGTGTATTAGAGTAAATCCCAAGTAGTCAGAAGAAGTTGTGAGTTGGAAGAAATTGAAGACTGTGACATGTATCTATAATTCCTAGGTCTAGCATTGTTACTTTCAGAGAATTGTAAATAGTCTTTTGAAGATTGTTGCTCCATTAATAGATTGCTACAGAAGAATGTTCAGTTGTGTGGTTAGATGCGAGACAATGAGCCCTTGAGAAACCGAAAGAAACTTGAAGAGAGCTTCGACCTTGAATCAGCTTATATCAGAGAAAGAGTTTGCGAACCATAGTGATATGTTACATGTAGAGTTAGGTGGTGTACTTATGCAAGGAAGAAGATTCCAGCTTGTTCGTCAAGATAGCTGGAAGACTGTGAGAAGAGTTATCTGATATGAGACATAGAGTTAATTACAGTTGTATTTGCTTCGAAGACTCAGAGACAAAGCTTGTATAGTAAGAAATGCACAGTGTATATGTACATATCATCATGACTTGAAATATTTGAAGACTTAGGAAGGTTGAAACTTGAACAACATGAGTTGTTAGAATTGCTTGAAGACCGTAATCTTGGGATTGAGTACCATCCGAAGATAGTCTACGTAGTAACCGATATTTCGAGTTGTAATTGTTGTTAGATTAGTAGTTGAGTTGCGAGTTGTACTTGCCAGATTCAGTTTACCAAGTGATAGTAGTTTTGTGGTAGAGTTCTATGCTAAACCTACTTTGAGTCAGCTGCTTGAAGAGAAATAGTTGCAAGACAGATTCTTGGCACCTCACGTGCAAGACATGGCAGAAAGAAGACCTTCAGAGTACAGTTCAGAAATGATAGAGTTTGCATTGTTAGAGACAAAATAGTTGTGCCGATTGACATAGTGTTTTAAGACGTATTGTGTTGGCCGAAGCACACGGCAGTTCTTTTGTATTGCATCAGAGTAGTATGAAGACATATTGTGAGTTGGATACGAGTATTTCTGGATCGAGTTGAGGGATAATGTAGTTCAGTATGAAAGTAAGTGTGTAATTTGCCAGCGTGTCAAGACCGAGCATCAGTTTTCTTCTAGTTTGTTACATCTGTGGGAGATTCGTATTGGAAGTGAGTAATAGATTCGAGAGACCTTGTGTCTGATTCGCCTTCGATTTCCTCAGTGAGAGCTTAGTTGAGTAATCAATGTTAGTCGCACTGTATGTGGTCTTTTATACATATTCAAGCTACTTGTACAGTGGGTAAGATGGCGGAGTTGTGCCTTAGCGAGATTGTGAGTTGTACAGTGTCTTGAGATCGATAGTGGCCGATAGAGATTCGAGTTCTGACTAGATTTTTGAAGACGTCTACAATAGTGGTTGGTTACCTGTTGGAGTCAGATGATCAGTCAGAGGAAGTTACAAGTCAAGTGTTCAAACAATGTCGTATGAGTTTGTGAATCGGGCTAGATCTATTGTTTATCTATTGCAGTTACCACCATAGTTAGAAGGAGGTATGTAATGTGTTCTGTGTATCTATGATTCAGAAGTGTGAGCCAGTTTTGTCCCGTGTTATGTTGTTGAAGAGACTGAGTTGAGTTTAAAATGGTCATGTATCGAAGGACCCGTTGAAACTTGACATCAGATAGCTAATGTTGTGTGGTGAGTCTACCGAGTGGTGGGTATGTTGTGGTGAGAGAAAGTGTGGAGGAGCATGTGTCAGTGACTCTTCCTGTCTGATAAATTTCGGGGACGAAATTTCCTTAGTAGGGGAGAGTTGTAACACCCGGGTTTAGGGGTCAGGTGAAAATAATATTTTAATATTATTCGGGTTCGGTTTATAATTTAAATAAATAAAGTAATGGTTCGGGTTTTGTTTACAAATAAAACAAAGGTGTTGGACCCAATTTTTAAACCAAGCCCAATAGCCATTCATTAATGGCATTTGTGTAAATATCAAATAAAACCCATTTTTTTATTACCTTATAACTCAAATAAACCCAAAAACCCCATCATCTTCTTCCCCAAAGCAAAAAACTCACGACAAGAGGAGGAGCTTACCTTTTGTTACTATTTCATCATCTTTCTTACTCATCTATGGTGATTTTTGAAAGGTAAACATATATTTGACTTGCCCTCTATTTCCTCTACATGCTAGTACTCTTAGATTTCATTAAAACCCATGATTTTTCATTTTGGTATTTTGAAAGTTTAGACCAAAAATGTCATCTTTGTTGTCTTAAACTAAAGCTTTTGATTTATTAATGATATATGAGTTGTTTACTATCTATAAGGTTCAACATATCCGATTTTTACATGGTTTTATGGTGTTTCCCGAAATTGGGTTTTAGGGAGGTTTTAGAGTGTTGAAATGTTGAATTTTTGGGGTGTTTTGTGTGGGAATTTGTGGGCTGGTGGTTAGGCTATGTATTAGGGCTGTTTTGGAAGCATTTGAATGTGCTAAATGTGTTGAAATCACAAGTTTTGGGCTGTGTATAAGGGCTGCTCGGATTTGGTAATTTTGGGGGTTGTTCATGGCTTGAAATGTTGAGTTTGGTGTTTGATTAGTGTTCCGGGTTGCTACTTTAATTGATGAATTGATTTGAGGTTGTTTTGAATGTGTTTGAGGTTGTTTAAAAGCGGAAATTGGTGTTGGAGAAGCTTCGGGAGGAAATCCGGGTTTGTGGGAATGGTTGCTTGCTTGGCTTGGAGCTTGGAAGCTTAGGTGAGTGGTTAAAATGTTTTAAATGGCTTTGATCAATTGGTTCAAGCATATGAATGTGGAAATGTTTTCAAGAAATCTTTTTGGTTCAAAATTGGTTTTGAAAGAGTAAGTTGATGAGAATCGCCTCTTTAATTTCCCCTTTTTCCGTTTGTTTTCATTACTTGTGGTGATGTCTTGTTAAGCATGAAATTTAATTAATTTGGGAAGAAGTATGATTGCTTAATACTACAGCGTTAATCATGTATGATGGTGGTAATGTTGATGTTGATATGCCTTGTAAGATGTGTGTAAGTTGGTACAGGTTATGCATGAAAATGGTGAGTAAGACCATTTGCGATTGGTAAGATTGTAAGTAGTAAGTGATGCCTAATTGTGGAATTTGTTACAACTTGTTTTGGTTGTGCATGATATAGTGAGTACATGTCGCATGATAGTGATTGTATATCGAGTTGCATGGTTGGTGTCGAACCTCACGTGATGGTTGTTGTTGCTCCGGTGATGTGTAGTCCCGCCGGTAGCGAGTGGTATAAGACTCCGGTGATGTGTAGTCCCGCCGGTAGTGACTAGTAGAAGAGTACTTTGATGTGTAGTCCCATTGGAAAACTACTAGTCGAAACGGTGATGTGTAGTCCCACCGTGTGTGTTTGTTATGGTTATGCTTGTGCATGCCATGTATTGTTCATGTTGTATCTCACTATATCATTCTCTTTTATGGTTTTGCTTTAATCTAGGATTATGTCCTCATGTATACCATGAAGTGAAATGCTATGATAAATGTTTACATTGTTGACCCTTGGTTGAACTTGTATGTTAGTAGAAGGATTAGGTCGTTGGATGAATTGTATGGGTTGACCTTTATTTTAAAGAAAGCTTTGAACCCTGCATTGTCGTAGTTATGTTTTAGAGCTCCGCTCACTAAGATTTATGCTTACGCTCTCCCTTTTCCGACAATGCAGATCTTTAGCTTGGAGTTAGCAAGGAGCAAGAGAAGGGCGTCCAAGCGCGTGGTAATTGCTCAAGTATGACTCATTAAATAATGTAGTAGTTTAGCAATGGGAAATGCTACGTGTTTTAGGAGCGTGTATCTAGACTCATTTGTGTTGGCTTTTGTTGATGCCTTATGTTGATGCCTATGTGTTTGTTTGGAAGCCATGTCTTTTGGATGCTTATGTTTGTAGTGAAGACATGTAAATCTTGTTATGCTATGATGTATGCTTGTGTGTGGTGGCATGTCTTTAGATGTTTATGTTGCCTTGTTCAAGTTCGAATGCTAAGTTGCTTGTGTGTGTTGTGCATCACCTTGAGTTGATTTGTGCCCTTTGGCTTCTTGTGAAAGCATGCTTTTATGTTTGATTTGCCTTAGGATTGATGATAGTGTGTTGGTTGAGGTTTTAGAGGGATTTAGGGGCCTCCTTGTGCCCTAAATCAGCTCAAACCTGCAAATTCGTAGCTGGGGTATCGATACCGTTGGTCTGGTATCGATACTGCCTTTTGGTTTCAGGCCTCGTGTATCGATACTCCAGGGAGAGTATCGATACCTTTTTGGTCACTGGAGCCACTGTCAATTTCGGTATCGATACTGGCCTCTAGGGTATCGATACCGTTATCTTGGCGTTGACCGTGGGAAGTCAACTTTTGGGGAGGGTATCGATACACTCCTTAGGGTATCGATACGGTCTCCACGGGTTGACCAAACCCTGTTGACCTAGTCAAGGGGTATCGATACACCCCCTTAAGGGTATCGATACCGCCTGTAGTTTAAGGTTTAAAATGGGCTTTTAAATGTTAGTATGGGTTCGTTTGATTGCTTCGTAAATGTTGTTCCGCTGTATGATCACTTAGGATGTAACTCTCATCTAGACAAGTTTTAAAATGATCAAAAATAGGGTTGCTAACCGAGGGAGAGTTCCTTAGGGAGTTTTCACTCGGTTTTCCCCGTGTAGCTCACTCGGACCGGTCATCCGGCCAGACCGGGACGAGGGGGTTACACTTACGCAATGAGAAGAGAGAGAAGAAGCTAGAGAATGGGCTACTAAGAGAGATGAAATAGCACAAACGATGTGGAGTGATTATATAAATAGAAACATTGATTTTCTTTAGAACTTCTTGTTGAGTATTTCTATGTTACTTACACTGGATATTGTTGTTTTTAGTTTGTTGGATATTGAAATTGGTAATGTTTTAAGTTTGTTGGATGTTGAAGTTTATTATGTTAAGTTTATTGGTATTAAATATTATGTTTTTAAGTTTGTTAGACATTGAAATTTACATTGTTTTAAGTTTTGTTGGATGCCAAAAGTTTATTATAAATTGAATTTTTAGTTTGTTATACTTACTTTCTTTTTATATGATTATTAATGTAGCAATGAGTAATCCTAAATCAAGTAAAGAAGGAGGCGCATCAAAAAAATTTAGGTGGACAAAACCAATGGAACGTCTTTTTTTCGAAATACTTGCAGAGGAGGCGCAAAAAGGAAATAAGCCTTCCAATACATTCAGAGCGGTTTCTATAAAGCGAGTTGCTACTGCTATTTCTGAAAAATTCCAAGTTCAATGTGACGCTAAACACGTGGAAAATCATTTCAAGGCTGTCAAAAATACATGGAAAACAATATGTACAATTCGCGAAGAAAGTGGATTGGGCTTGGACGACAACATGAAAATGATAACCTGCGATAAAGTGACATATGATGCTATAGTGACGGTAATTTATTTACACTCTTATTTCAATATATGAAAGTTACATTTTACTTGTTATTCTAATTGTGTACAACTAACAGGCACACCCAAAACATGGACAATTTTTGAACAAAAAAATTGATTCCTATGATGAGATGGTTCTCGTTGTCGGTCAAGATATGGCAACATGGAGTTTCGCAAGAACTTTTGCTGATATAGACTTGGATGATATTAATGAAGGTTCAATGCCATTAAATTTTGATGTTGAAGATGTTTGTGAGGAAAGATCAAATGCATCTTCATCTGGCACATCAAAACATAAAAGAAAAAATGTCCAAGAAAATGTCGAGGATGATCATATTCATTTTGTAGGTGCCAAACTTGGCGAAATTGCTGAAGCACTGAAAAAGTTTACAGAGGATTTGACACCATATCTTTATGAGCAAGTTATGTCAATGGAGAACGAGGGATTTAATGATGACTTTCTTTGCGAAGTGTTCGACTTTTTGGCGAAGAATGAGCTGGAGGCCAAAGCTTTCTTGGCTAAGAAAACAAAGCATAGGAAAATCTGGCTTCAAAAGTTTGCCCAACGTTAAGATGTATACTTTTAAGGTGGTGTAATATTATATATGCACTTACACAATATTTTAAACTTATGTGTTGTACTAAGTATGAACTTTGATAATATCGTAGGTTTGATGTGTTGTGGTATAAATTATGAATTAGACAATATTATTATATTAGTACGATGAGATATTATTATTATGTTAATGTGATATAGTATTAACTTTGTTGAGTATGTTTTGATGGAGGCATGTGCTTTAGAGAGTTTGACGGTAGAAGTAAGCGCATCGAAGAAGGATAAGAAATTCATCGCTAAAAAAATACGTGAACTGCCAAATGCCAAAACATTGTTTATATTCAAAAAATTAACTTTTTATATTCAAAAAACATCAAAGTATATTTTTTAACAATAAAATTAATTTTTAATAACTTTAAAAAAGTAAAAAGTAAAAAATAATTCATAAAATATGTATAATTGTTTACTGAAAACAGATTTCGGAAATTGTTTTCAGAAAAATTAACCAAAGAGCGGAAAATATTTTACACTGCAACATTTTCCAGAAAACATTTTTCATTGTTTGGATGTTGCAGTGTAAAATATTTTCCACTGTTTGGTTAATTTTTCTGAAAACAATTTCCGAAATCTGTTTTCAGTAAATAATTATACATATTTTATGAATCATTTTTTACTTTTTACTTTTTTAAAGTTATTAAAAATTAATTTTATTGTTAAAAAATATACTTTGCTGTTTTTTGAATATAAAAAATTAATTTTTTGAATATAAACAATGTTTTGGCATTTGGCAGTTCACGTATTTTTTTAGCGATGAATTTCTTATCCTTCTTCGATGCGCTTACTTCTACCGTCAAACTCTCTAAAGCACATGCCTCCATCAAAACATACTCAACGAACTTAATACTATATCACATTAACATAATAATAATATCTCATCGTACTAATATAATAATATTGTCTAATTCATAATTTATACCACAACACATCAAACCTACGATATGATCAAAGTTCATACTTAGTACAACACATAAGTTTAAAATATCGTGTAAGTGCATATATAATGTTACACCACCTTAAAAGTACACATCTTAACCTTGGGCAAACTTTTGAAGCCAGGTTTTCCTATGCTTTGTTTTCTTAGCCAAGAAAGCTTTGGCCTCCAGCTCATTCTTCGCCAAAAAGTCGAACACTTCGCAAAGAAAGTCATCATTAAATCCCTCGTTCTCCATTGACATAACTTGCTCATAAAGATATGGTGTCAAATCATCTGTAAACTTTTTCAGTGCTTCAGCAATTTCGCCAAGTTTGGCACCTACAAAATGAATATGATCATCCTCGACATTTTCTTGGACATTTTTTCTTTTACGTTTTGATGTGCCAGATGAAGACGCTTTTGATCTTTCCTCGCAAACATCTTCAACATCAAAATTTAATGGCATTGAACCTTCATTAATATCATCCAAGTCTATATCAGCAAAAGTTCTTGCGAAACTCCCTGTTGCCATATCTTGACCGACAACGAGAGCCATCTCATCATAGGAATCATTTTTTTGTTCAAAAATTGTCCATATTTTGGGTGTGCCTGTTAGTTGTACACAATTAGAATAACAAGTAAAATGTAACTTTCATATATTGAAATAAATTAACAACAAAATACCTAAGAATCCAGAGAATAAAAGGTAATCCAATCCAAAGTAAACTCAAGTCAATTGATTTAGCTCATGGAACATAATACTCATGTTTAAACATTCAAATTCATTCTAAAAAATAAGAAAACAAATGGATTGAATAAGGAACTAAAACTTGAAAGATCTAAGGACTTCCTTGCTTGTATCCTTGAAACCTGTGAGCTTCTTCACCTAATCCAAGCTTTTGTCGAGAGCTTAGGTTACCAAATTGGGATAGAAATCCTCTGCCCCTTTTCGATGCTCCTTCTTATGCCCTCATGCTCAAAATTAGATTTAAGGTTTAGGTTTAGGGTTAGAGTTTAGGAAATTTAGGGCATAGTGTATTTTTTAAAGTATATGATGTGGGGTTTAGGATTTAAAATTTAGGGTTAAGGCTTGAAATTTATTTTTATAGTATTTTTTTAGTGTTGGAGCATACATAGGGGCATCGAAAAGGGGCATATGATTTTTATCCACCAAATTGAGTTTTTTTCTCCAAAAAAGGTGGCCCCAGAGAAAAATAAATAAAAGTTGTATTTTCCCCTTGATGTTCAATGTCGTTTAGTTTCCCATCACCTGTCTTTTATAGTAGGTTAAAAACTCTAGCATTTGTTGCCATAAGCTCATTCAATATTTACCCTAAAAGCCTTAAGGAATATACCATCCATCTCATGTAATAAAAGAGTGGGAGCCATTTTCTAGGTTTTCTGCTCTAGCTAACCTCTTTTGTCTTTCTCTTCTCTCGCATTGTCACAACAATTGCTTAGTAAGTACCATTGTTTTGCCTCGACAATCTTCACTTGTTAGCCAATTACTAAAACTTCCACATCACCACCAAAAAGTCATTTTTACTCACAAAGTATAACATATATTGATATTTCAACTAAACAAAAGAATAAGCTCCTAAAATGAAACTAATGCAACTAAATGATCTTTACCCACGAAGTATAACACACGAGATGTGTGTCGGGTTATTGTATCCAATAGAGACTAGAAAATATTGCTAATTAGAGATGTTATTTCCTTAAGCCAACTAACTAAGTAAATTTACAAGAAAGTAAACACAAAGAAGGGGTGTAACAGAGAATGTCACAACATGCAAGGAACATAAACTAAACAAAAGATAAAAATGATCCATGGAAGGAGTCCTGGTACTTCGGAAGACTATACAATAGTTGTGATCTAACAAATAATTTTTAATGCAGTTACGTCATAACGACATTTGCATTGTTGTGGTATCGACATAGCTGATGGGAGATGATGTTTCAAGTCATTTCAAATAAGCTTGTCCAAACTATTGTCACTATAGCCTAAGAAGAACACCATGAGACAAGGAAATTATAAATATACACGCAGTACCATGTTGTAGACCTACGGTCGTCTAAATTACTTCCCCAATCAACATCGAAAAAAGATACCACATTAGTGACCCCAGCTGTTGATGCAGTAAACAATAAACCATAATCTACAGTTACATCAAGGTAGCACAATATTTGCTTGACTGTCGAGAGATGCCCTTCACAAGGCTTGTGCAAGGATTGGGCAACCTTGTTGACACTAAATGTGACATCCGGTCGAGTATGAAACACATAGAGGAGAGCCCCTACCACACTACGATACTCCTAAGGATCAGCAAAAGGACTACCATCATCCTTAGTTATAAGTTTGACCGAGGGTAACATGGGCGTCGGGGTGGGTTTAGTGATAAGTCATTATTTTGCATGTTTTTCACATATTAAATCCTATATTTTAGCACATAAATCTATCATAAAAGCCTTGATTCGGTTCCTATTTGTTTTTGCAGGTGTTTTTGGGGCCTTAATGACGTTTTATACGTAAAAGAGGAGTTTTAACACCTTTTTGGCATTTATGGTAAATCATTCACATAAAATCAGAAGCAGTCATGGAATAAGGCGTGACCATGACGCAGTACAAACCTTTTGACTTGGAGGATAAGCAATCCTACTACAAAAAGGACTTCTACTTTTACCATAATTAAAGTAGATTAGGGTTGTTGTATTTAATGTAATATATTCTCCTTATTTTTCCCTATAAATAGAGATCATAAGGAGAAGGGAGGAGATATCCAAGAAACCCTAGATTAGTCAAATTCCTCTCCCCTTTTCTTATAGCCGTTGACCACCACGAGTGGCTAAACCCCTATTTTCTGGTCAAGTGTAGTTACAAGGATATTATTTTAAGTTTTTAGTGAGATTTCTAATTTCCAAATTATCTTCATCCTTAATTAAGTATCTTCATAACTTTTGTGCTTCATCATCATGTGTATGTTGGGTTATACGTATGCATGCAACCAAGTCATCGATTATTGATGCAAGTGGTAAGGAAATTCGGGTTAGATTTCTAAAGGTATGAATTCATGTTCTTAATAAGTTAACGGTTTAGTGCTTAGTAAGAATATGTGTTTGGGTCTCTATGGTTCTTAATGCTATTTGATACGTTATAATTCTTAGTGGGTTATCTAAGGGATTTTACCCTTGATAATAAGAGTAAGTAATTTATGGGTTATTAAATTACTTTCTACCAAAGAAAATATTTAAGTTATTTGTGGGTTATAATCTAACTTGAAACCAAGCTATTTGAGATTGATGTTGATTTATCTTTTTGTGAAATATATGATTTAAATTCTTGATTTAATATTCCAAGTTCTACCTTGACTAGAATCCCAATTTACATTGAGTTTTTCCTATTTACAATTGCTTTCTTCAAAACAATTCGAAAACACCCTTTTACTTTAATTACTTTAGTTCATGAATTTACTTTCTTACCGCTTTCTGTTGAATCGACCCTACTTGTCGCTACTACAAATCCAAAGAACAAGTAGGAATTATTTTTGACGGATTCGACACCCATAAAATATTGGTGCTGTTGCCGAGGAGTGGTGTCAAGAAGCTAAGTTCACTTTTTATTTAGTTTATTTTCTTTTTCTACTTTTATGTTTCGTTCTTCTTATGCAGATAAGAATTTTTTTGTTTGACCCTGATATCGACAAAATCGAAAGACGACTAAGAAAGCGAAGCAAGGCGAGCCATCGACCACACAAGAGAACATAGAAGCCAACTTGGAGAACACTCAAGCCGAGATACCCCTTGAGATCGACAACATGGCAGAACAAACCCTTCACTAACTCACCGCACCCGATATCGCCACACAACCATTATGCATCACCTATCAAGACCTTGAGGTACCATTCGAATTAAAATCGGATCTAATACATCTTATTCCTACTTTCAGGGGCGCGAGAACGAGAATCCATACAAGCACTTGAAAGAATTTCATGTGGTGTGCTCAAGCATGAAACCTCATAATGTCACTGTGGATGAAGTTAAGTTGAGGGCGTTTCCATTCTCTTTAGCTGATCACGCTAAGGATTGGTTGTATTACATACCATCCGGATCTATTGGAACATGGACGGACATGGCAAAGCTCTTCCTCGAAAAGTATTTTCTGGCATCAAGAGCAACCAACATTAGAAAAGAGATTTGTGGAATTCGACAAAAAGATTCTGAGACGCTTCATGACTATTGAGAGCGATTTAAACAACTTTGCGCAAGTTGTCCGCAACATGGAGTCTCTGACCAACTTCTCATCCAATATTTCTATAAGGGTTTATTTCCAATAGAGAGAAGGATGATGGATGCCGCAAGTGGAGGCGCGATCGTGAACAAGACTCCTACCCAAGCCAAAGACCTCATCAACATTATGGTCGCAAACTCTAAAAAAAATAGTTTGGCACATGACACCGTCTCTCAACGTGTGAATGAGGTAAACGTCTCTTCCCTTGAAGATAAGATTTCGAATCTAACTTCTCTTGTTCAAAAATTGACATTAGATAATACATTACAAGTCAAGGCGTTTGGGATTTGCACCAGTCAAGGGCATACAACCGATATGTGCCCAACACTCTAAGAAGAAAGTACTGAAGATGCCAATGCCATTGGAGGCCCTTATAGCCAAAAGAAGTGCAATCCATACTCGAATTCACATAATCCAGGGTGGAAGGAACATCCAAATTTGAGTCATGGGTAAAGAAGCAATCAACAAGGAGTTTATACGCAACAATCTTCATCGATAAAATCACCATTGGAGGATATCATATACAAGCTTGTTCATAGCCTCTAGGAATTCAAACAAGAGACGAGGTCAAGTATCAAAAATCTTGAAACACAAGTAAGTCAAATTGCCTCATCTCTTAGTCAATCTGAATCTCGAGGTAAGTTACCTTCTCAAACTATTGTGAATCCTAAACAAAATGTAAGTGCTATTACTTTGAGAAGTGACAAGAATTTGCAGGATTCTTCACCCAAGGAGAACGCCGAAAAGGAAGAAGGGAGGCCAAGCAAGCTGACAAAATTTTGGCAAGCCCCTTTTTCCCAAAAAAGATGAAAATTGCACAAGCCCGAGCAAGAGAAGGAAGATGTCGACACAAGCAAGGTAACCCAACCTATCATTGTTCAACCACCTTTTCCTCAGAGATTCTCTAAGACCAAGAAAGATGAGCAAGACAAAGAAATTCTTGAGACATTTCGCAAAATCGGGGTAAATATTTAATTAATTGATGCTATAAGACAAATCCCTCACTATGCAACCCCTTTTAGTCATACATTATAATTCTTAGTGGATTATATAAGGGATTTTAACCTTGATAATAAGAGTAAATAATTTATGGGTTATTAAATTACTTTCTACCAAAGAAGAGATTTAAGTTATTTGTGGGTTATCATCTAACTTGAAATCAAGCTATTTGAGATTGATGTTGATTTATCTTTTGTGAAATCTATGATCTAAATTAATGATTTAATATTCCAAGTTCTACCTTGACTAGAATTCCAATTTACATTGAGTTTTTCCTATTTACATTTGCTTTCTTCAAAACAATTCCAAAACCTCCCTTTTACTTTAATTACTTTAGTTCGTGAGTTTACTTTCTTACCGCTCTCTGTGGAATCAACCTTACTTACCGCTACTACAAATCCATAGAACAAGTAGGAATTATTTTTGACGGATTTGACACCCATCATTTAGCAAAGCTCATGTTGGTCTTCTTCAACAGCTCTAAAATGAACTTTCTTTGACTCAAGTGAATATAATTTCTTTGTCTCTAATTATAATGCAACTAAATGATCTTTACCCACGGAGTATAACGCACGAGATGTGTGTCGGGTTACTGTATCCAATAGAGCCTAGACAATATTGCTAATTAGAGATGTTATTTCCTTAAGCCAACTAAGTAAATTTACAAGAAAGTAAACACAAAGAAGGGGTGTAACAAAGAATGTCACAACATGTAAGGAACATAAACTAAAAAAAGATAAAAATGATCCATGGAAGGAGTCTTAGTACTTCGAAAGACTCTACAATAGTTGTGAACTAACAAATAAAATTTTCTAATGTAGTTATGTTATAATGACATTTGCATTGTTGTGGTACCGACAATGCTGATGGGAGATGCTCTTTCGAGTCCTCTCAAATAAGCTCGCCCAAACTACTGTCACTATAGCCTAAGAAGAACACCATGAGACAAGGCAATTATTAATATACATGTAGTACCCTGTTGTAGACCTACTGTCGTGTAAATTACTTCCCCAATCAACATCGAAAAACGATACCACATTAGTGACCCCAACTGTTGATGCAGTTAACAATAGACCATAATCTATAGTTCCAGCAAGGTATTGCAATATTTGCTTGATTGCCGAGAGATGCCCTTCACAAGGCTTGTGCAAGAATTGGGCAACCTTGTTGACACTAAATGCGACATCTGGTCGAGTATGACACACATAAAGGAGAGCCCCTACCACACTACGATACTCCTGAGGATCAGCAAGAGGACTACCATCATCCTTAGTAAGCTTGACCGAGGGTAACATGGGAGTCGGGGTGGGTTTAGCAAGGCTCATGTTGGTCTTCTTCAACAACTCTAAAATGAACTTTCTTTAACTCAAGTGAATAGAATTTCTGTCACGCTTAACTTCAATCCCAAGAAATATTGAAGCTCACCTAGATCTTTCATCGCAAACTTTGTATTAAGACTGATTATCACATTCTCAACTTCAGTCTCGGACGGGCCGGTGACAATGATATCATCGACATACACTACCAAGTACGTAACAATATTTTCTTTGTCACGAATAAACAAGGATGCATCAGACCCTGATTCACGAAAACCATCTTCGACCAAGTGAGCTCAAAGTTTGGTATACCAGTTACGCGGTGCTTGTCGTAAACCATATAGAGCCTTTTTAAGGCTACAAACAAGAGAAGTACCAGCAGCCGATGTTTGTACAAAGCCCAGAGATTGCTTCATGAACACTTTTTCGTGTAACTCTTCATTAAGAAAAGCGTTGTTATGTCAACTTGTCGCAATCGCCACCCATTTGTAACAACCAGGGACAAAATAATATTCAAGGTTGTAAATCACACTACCGAGCTAAATGTGTCTTTGAAGTCTTGACCCGATATTTGCGAGAATCCTTTAGCCACCAACCGCACTAGGAACCTTACAACTGAGCCATCAAAATTCTTTTTAATTCGAAACACCCACTTGCATCCAACAGGTTTGCGACCCTCGGGTAACTCAACGAGACTCCAAGTGCTATTATTGACAAGGGCATTGTATTCAACAATGACTGTTTCTTTCCAAGCTGGAGACTCCATAGCCTGCTCAAATGTTTGAAGAACCAGCTCATCCATATTTGCAATAGTGACAATGTATATTTTGGGCTTGAAAATTCCCTTCTTGCTGCGATTGACCATCGCATGAGTGTTGCCCAAAACAGGTTGAACAATTGAACTCGTTTTATTTATAAACTGAGCCTCATTTTCACCCAAATTTTGGGAGATATCAGTAGCACTGTTACTAGAAAATGGTCACTATCAAGGCCATTAGCACAAAAAGTGTCTCTAGTAACCAGAATTTGCAGGCCTGCCTCCAGAATTTGCAGGAATGCCACTAGAATTTGCAAGGAGTGATGCAGAACCAGAATTTACAGGGAGTGATGCATTACGAGTTACATCATAATCTACAGAAGTATCAGGCTGCAGAGCAGGGTTAGATGTAGCATGAATATTGGATTGTGTTAAACTAGCAACAAGTGCACCATTCTGCATTTCAACATGAGCACCAGACTGTGTAGGAACCTCAACAGAGTTAGGCTGAGAAGGACGAGATCCTGGTGGCACTTGAAGAGAAGATGACTCAAACATGGACTGTATAGAGTCGAGCGTTAGAAAGTGTTTGACTGCAAAAGGAAAATGGTTTCATTAAACACACTATGTCAAGAAATAATGTTCTTACCTTCTCAGGTATGTCATTGATAACTCGTGTGTTGAGGGCTAGATCCGAGAAAAAATGCAGGATTGAGATCGGAACTCAAGCTTGTGCCTTTGAAAAGGCCTGAGATGAGGAAAGCATTCACATCCAAACACTCTCATAAGAGAATAATCAGGCTTCTGACTATGCAACTTCTCATAGGGAGTAGCACCATGAAGCACTCTAGTAGGAAGACGATTGATCAGATATACGACACTAATAACATCATGTGACCAGAACCGTAGAGGCAGTGAGGCTTGAGCTAAAAGGGTAAGAGCAAGCTCTACAATATGCCGATGCTTGCATTCCACAACGTCGTTCTGTTCGGATGTGTGAGGACAGGACACCCAATGCTTAATTCTTGCTTCGGCAAGAACTAGGGAAAGACTTCTATATTCATCACCCCAGTCGCTTTGAACCTCATTAATACTTGTGCCAAATTGTGTGAGAACCAGTTTCGAGAACAACTTGAAGGCCGACACAGCTTGGGACTTGGCTTTCAACAGATATATCCATGTGTGACACGAAAAAGCATCAACAAACGATACGTAATAACCGTATCCATTTGTCGTGACATGAGGAGGGCCCCAAAGATCAGTAAAGATAAGTTGAAAGGGACTACTGTAAACAATTTGTGAATTAGCAAAGGGTAATTTGTGGCTTTTGCCTAATTGGCAAGCCGAGCAAACAACACATTTATTATCATCACTAGGAACAGACAAATTACAACTCTTAAGAACTGTCACCAAAGTGCTATGCGCAGGGTGACCTAACCTGCGATGCCAGAGCTCATACTTTGTGCAATTCAACTGAGCCACATTAGCTTTGGCCTCTACATTATAAACAGAATGCAAACTATCATTATTAGCACCCGAGACCTCATCTCAGGCCTCTACACTTCAGCTCCATGAAGTAATTCAGCACCCGAGACCTCATCACAAACAACACAACAATTGGCATGTAATTGAAAGTAGACGTCTCTAGCAAACTTGGACACTGAAATCAGACTTTTAGTAACTTGAGGCACTAATAGCAAATTATGCAACATTAAGACTCTGGAATTTGACACTGAAGATGACTGACCAATTTTAGAAATTGCCAAGCCTTTACCATCCCCGACAACCAATTTACCTGGACCAGAAAAGTCATTGCAACAGTGAACATTGGAGGAGTCTGGTATGACATGGTGGGTGGCTCCCGTGTCAACAAACCACTGGTCTCCACTGCTAGTTGAAGGCGAAGTGTAACCAGAGCTGCACTGAGCATAATTCGTAGTGGGAGACGCTACACCTGCAATGTTACATATACGAGCAACTTTATTAGTTTCAACGGAGCAAATATGTGCAGAAGATTAACCTTTAGAGGCTTTGGAGGAGGAGGCCGTAACACCCGTAAAGGTTTGATCAAAGCGACGATAGCACCTATTAGCGAAGTGACCCAATTTTCCACACTGATAGCGACTACGACCACAACCACGGTTAACATTTTGTTGTCAATAAGGTCTTTGACTAGCATCCTGACTTCCAGTAGATAACTGGACATTATGCGCACTTATAGGCATAGAGTGATCATACTCGAAAATGGCTTGTTGAGCCTCGACATCTACAAGCACTGCCGTAACTCCATGCAACGTGAAAGGCTCGCGACTCGTGGTAATCACTGCAACAAACGGCCGATATTCGGTGGGAAGGTCGTTGAGGATAAAAGCAATATGTTCAGTGGTGGACACAGGGCTTCCACAAGAAGCAAGTGCATCACATATCTCCTTAACTTTGGAGATATACACGCGCATTCCAAGATCTCATTTCCGTATAGAACGAAGCTTAAAATGTTGACTCATCACCATTGTGGTAGATCGACTACTAAAGAAGTCAATGACATTCTTCCAGATTCCATCAGAAGTCTCGGCACCGACAAATTGAGAGAGGAGATGAGGGCTCATTGTTGAAAGGAGCCAGGAAATTATGCAAAATAATACCAACAGTCCAGCTAACTAAAAAACACCAGAGAGTATTCGATAGTGGCATTCAAAGTTGAACAGTCTATAAACTTTGTACCGATATTAGCATTTTTCTTGATATTATCTGATCGAGCAATGGCACTAGGCTTCTTGGTTATCATAGACCAATTGGTATCGCTTCACATCTTCAGGCCGAGCTCTGTGAAATTTTTATTGGTTTGCGGCGTGCTTGATGAAATGTTGCAAATTCAATCTGACATTGCCCGAGCAATTAGACTTCTTGCGTGTGGCTCTCTTCTCCTTGTTCCAACGATTTCTCTACTCCGTGGTCACAAGACCTTTCTATTCGATGATGCTCCTACAGAGATACTATCACTAGTTGAGACTTGAGAGGGATACTTTAGGCCCTTTTATGTCAAATTTAGTACTAGCTAGATAAGGCTTTGCCTTCTTTCAATTCAAAAATAAATAAATAAAAGATCTAGTATGGTCAAAAATGGCTTAAAATCCAAATTATAGAAATAGTTTTTAAATTATATGGTCAAAAATGTTTTTCAACAAATGAACATTAAGTTCTAGGATAACATATTACATTTTTTAAAAGATTTTTCAATTATTTGATGTGTCAAAGTTGATGCGATTTTTCCATCCACTTCCTTCTCGAAAAAAAATTAAAAAGTAGAGGAGGTTTAGGATAAATGGTGAAATTCGAAGATTTTTAAATTCAAATGTGGATTAAGTAAAATTTTGTCTTGAACTTGAAGGTTGTGTTTGGATGCATTTTGGTTAGTTATTTCATTTCTATCCATGTTTTCAAAATTCTTAAAATATTTTTATTTGAATAAAAACAATAAACATTTCAAATTTATAAGAAAACTTCAAAACGGCTTTGATAAACTCAAATTCTTTACTAAAATTCCACTTAAAAAACCGGTTTTCACAAAAAAAAAATATTTCTATTTAATTCACATTTGTAAAATTCAAAAAATTAAACCACAAAGAACTTCAAAAAAAAAAAAAACCACAAAGTATCATTTTATTTAATTTCAAAAGCCAGTTTTATATTTTTAGTAATATTTATATATTTTTTACAAATATAATGATTCCCTTGTTGCATATTTTTTCTAGGATATATATAATTTTGTTTCAGTATTCTTATTTTCTTTCTTTTTCTTCTATCTCTTAACAATTGTCTAAATTTTCTTTTAAAAACATATTTATCCAGATCAAAATGATTACAAATGATAATATTTTTTAAATACTAGTAATACGTTTTTATAAACATCGGTATACAACTCATTGGTTGTCTATCTGAATCATGTACTGTAGAAACTAATAGTGGGAACGACCTTCTCAACCCAACTTACTCCGTTCATAACGTCAGGATTCAAACAGTTGCATTTGTTTAATTATAGTTGTTTTTTTTTAATTTTAAAATTTTTCGATAAAAGAGGTATAATTTGCAATTGAAATTTGATATTCAAAGAAGTTTGTATTTAATCTTAAAAAAATCATTTATTTTAATAATTTATAATAAAAGTTGTTAAGTTAATGTAGTGGCAGAGCTCAACGTTAATTATTGAGGAGGTTGTTTAAAATGTTTAAATTTGGGGTACCAATATAAATTATATTTTTAGGGAATTAAAATATAATTTTATTATTACCTCAATTTAAAAGTTTTCTATGTTTTACAATTGTTTAGGGGTTGTGGTCCTACCGGTCTCCATCAGGTACCGCCTCTGACTTAATGTATTTTTAAGACTTAAGGGTGTAAAAAATTCCTAAACTTAAAAAAAAAACAATTAAGACTCTAATTTTTTGCACTCGTTTAATCCCATAAATCAATAAATTGAATCAATTAATTTATTTGACCAACATTGTCTGTCGAATCAAACAGTTTTTATCAGCTGATGCAGCGCGTCATGTCAAAATGTTGTCACTTGACATTTTTTAAAAATATATTTATTTAAAATAAATTTTAAAAGTCCTAATAATTCTTTCAAAATTATAAATAGTATTTTTTAAAAATATATTTTGTAAATGTCACATGATAGAATTGTAGTATATCTTATAAAAGTAATGTCTAAAGAAAAAATTTATCAAGATTTAATAGTCAAAATTAGATAAAGAGCTTGATTGATTCAATTTAATGATTAAAGGGCTTAATTAAGTGCAAACAAAGTTCAGGTGTTTAATTAATTTTTTTAAAGTTTGATGATTTTTTACACCCTTTAGCCTACTTTAATATTTACATATTATATATTATTTTTATGTTACGAGATTTATATAATTTAAAAATTAAGATAATATATTATAAAATTAAAAAAAAGTTTTTGATCAATGGTATAATTTTTATTAAAGCTAAAAAAATTATACTAGTCGATCATTGAATGCTTTGTTAAAAACTTCCCTAACCTAAGATGAAAGAAAATAGTACCAACGATAATCGTAAAACGACGGCAACAAAACGCCACACAAAATACAACCTGATTGAAACATACACCAAAGCACCGCCCGCAACACAACCAGGGCAGCACTCACGACCATCCAAAGCCACTGCCAACTACGCCACACACCTAGACCAGCAACACAAAAGCAAAAGAAGTCAACCATCACCTCACAAGCCAACACCACTCACACCCTATCGCACCCCGCCACTTATACCGTTCACACAGGTGCAGACGATCCTGTCCATAGCGGGCCCTAAAATCACCCCACATCATGGCATGTGAAACCAAGTTGAACGAGAGACACCTCCCTTTGCCAGGGCATCCGCCATCGCATTCGCTTTCCGGGAATTCGAATGAAAGCACACGCATGGTAAGATACGACATGCTCGTCAATTTGATCAAACCACCTCCACAAACGTCATGGTCGTTTCGATGTGTGCAACGCCCATGCCATGACCACACAAGAATCTGACTCAATTACAATCGATGGTCCATGACACCATGACGAGTGTACCACCATATCAAGAGCATACGCAATCGCACATAATTCTGCGACATTAGAATCTAAAACTCCCAAAAGACCGGAAAACATATCCAATACTCTCCCCGTCTCATCCCGCAACACCCCAGTACACCTCGCAGGACCCGGTTTCCCTCGCGCCCCTCTGTCAACATTAAACTTCAAGGACCCAAATATCGGCGGACACCACTCCACCCCCATTCACGATTGTGTACTAACATCACTTGGGATACATGTTAGCCGGCAATCCTACCATGCCGATTCCAAGAGTATACTATATGCACTCCCCACCTTTGCCCAGTACAACGAACGTAATTTAATCATGAACATAATACCCTCCGGTGAACTCGACTTCCTATTAAAAATCATGTTATTGCATGCAAGTCATACCGACCACAAAACCGCCGCACACCCAGAGATCCACCAATTCCGCAGTGTACCAGATAAATCAGAATGGAAACATTGCCACAACATCTCATCTAGTGATCGAGGTCGAACAAAAGCATAACGCCACCACGCGAAAAGTAACGACCAAACCCCATTGACGAAAACACATGAGAACAATATATGATCAATTTCTTCATCCCCTTCCCCACACCACACACATCTCAGTGACAAATAATTCAACCAAACCCGAAACGCCTCCAATCTATCATCCTCAATACCAAAATAATTCATAAGCTTACCCAACTCACCAGCCAAGAATCGCCCTTGCACATTTGAGCACCAAACGAGTCTATCCAAACACAATGCATTCAATGGCACCACCTCCACCATTGCACGTAAATCATCCAATTGTTGAACTTCAAAGCTCCTCAATGCACATCCAAAAAATGAATCCTAGCACTCATGCCCCCACAAATATCCAACCGAGTAGGAATTCACCCAAGCCAATTTGTCTCGTGCCACACGAAATAGCCGCGGAAAAAATGAACACAATGGCTCCATAGAACACCAAATATCATGCCAAAATAGTATCTTTGACCCATCCCCTACCAACCAACAAAAATTATTTGCACCCATAAATCGCATCACCCACTCATCCTCTTGCACCTCCATAATTTGCCTCATTATCGTCGACATCCGATGTTTCCCACCAAAATTAAAACGCCAAGTGAGTGTTTTCTCCCTATATTTCGCCACAATCAACGACCGCCAAAGCGAATCTACCTGTGTCGCATAACGCTAAGCCCACTTGGCCAGAAGAGCTAAATTACGTACGCGAAGATCTAAAACACCCAAACCTCCAAGTTTTTTTGGTCGACACACTAAATTCCACTGCACACGACTCATCTTCCTCTTTATATCGGTGTCACCCCAAAGGAAAGCATGACGAATACGATATAACCTCACAATCACCCATTTCGGGAAAACGAGCACCCTTATATAAAACAAAGGTAGCGACGATAAAATTGTATTGACCAACATCAACCTAGCCGTAAAGGATAGGGACCCTCGCTTCCAGCCTGCTAGCCGTAGCCGAAACCGTTGCACCACTGGATCATATATCTTCTTGCATCGAGGATTCATACATATAGGTAATCCCAAATAAATGAAAGGCAAGTCACCCATCTTACAACACAAAACCGCAGCCATCTCCCCCAAAAGTACCTCATCCACATTAACACCATATAAGCACGATTTCAAGAAATTGATTTGCAACCCCGAGCAATATTGGAATCAAGTGAGTAGCCGCTTGCAATTACGGGCAACTTCCACCTCCCCCTCCAAAAAGATCAATGTTTCATATGCGAACTGCATATGAGTTAAGGAAAAATTTGGTGCTGCCCGCACCCCCTTTAATAACTCCATTCCTTTCGCCTATTATAAAGAACAGATAAAACACCTCTCTGACGACCACAAAGAGCAATGGAGATAGTGGATCACCCTATCGTAGACCTCGTTGCATTTTGAACTCATTCGTCACACTACCATTCAACAATATTGATAATCTTGATGTCCCTACACAAGATCGTATCCATAATCGCCATCGCTCACCAAACTCCATCCTAACTAACACATGATCTAGAAACGCCCAATTGATGCAATCATATGCTTTAGCGATGTCAATCTTCAACAACACACCACCTGCTCCAAAACATTTACGTTGCATAGAATGGACAACCTCATTTACTAACATAATTCCAGCCACTATTTGCTGACCCTTCAAGAAAGCAGACTGTGTATCACTGATTACCTCCCCCAATACCCTTTTGAATCGCGTGGCAAGCACTTTCGCTTAAATTTTGTAAACGGGGTTGAGAAGACATATTGGTAAAAAATCACCAATGTCTTGCGGATTAGATTTCTTTGGGATTAACACCAAAAAACTCGAACTCATGCCCCTCGGTAAACAACTCGACTCATAGAACTCATGAAATATAGCCATCACATCATCCTTTACAAACGCCCATCATTTTTATAGAATTCGAAGCTGAAACCGTCCGGACCAGGGGCTTTCGCCCCATCACAACTCCAAATCATTGTCCTATCCTCCTCATCTATAAAAGTAGCCTCTAAGCTCATATTATGTTCAAAACCAACCCTCTTAAAATCAACTTCAGCCGCGAACGAGGCAACTAATTGAGATTGTGTAAAATGGTTGCGAAACACCATAAAAATATGACTTTTGAGCATATCTGGACAAGTAATCCATCGACCATTAACACGAAGGCCTTGAATATAAATTTTCATTCCATGAATCTTTGTAGACCTCTGAAAAAAGCTAGTGTTACAGTCCCCTTCCTTTAACAATAAGGCACGAGATTTTTGTCTCTATATCGATTCTCTATACTTGCATAACCGCTATAGCTCAACATGTAAAAATTGCCTCTCAACATTGTCCAATTCTAAACCTCCCATAGCTACCACGCGAGAATCCAGATCCTCTATTGATAGCGACACAACCTCAATTTGATAAAAGACACTCCCAAAATTAGCTTTGTTCCACGTTCTTAAGAAGAAGTGCATTGCTCGCAATTTCGCCATTAAATCCAAACGTGCGTTGTCATTATCATCGCCCAATATCCTCTTCTATTCAGCCGCCATCGAATCCACATTAACTTTCCGGTTGAGCCAGCAATTTAAGAAGCGGAATGGCCGCCACCTAATCCTTCTCGCCATCCATCAAGAGCAAAAGAATATAATTCGACATACCACATGCTAATGAAGTTTGGTGTAACTGCACAAACTGTTCCAGTCACTCACATGTAACAAGAAACTAATCCAGTCGGCTACACTGATTTCGGGATCCAAACCACGTATACAATTTCCCACGCACCGACACCTCTAGCAAACACAAATTCTCAATGAACTCACCGAATTCCGTCGGCCCTCGAGCCTCATCAACATACCCCTTACGCTCATCTTCCGATTGCACTATGTTAAAATCCCATGCGATGCACCACGGCCCATCCTGTAAAGCAACAGTCTTCTGAATGATCTCCCATAAAGTCACTTGTCCTTCAAAAACACAAGGAACGTATACATTTATCACCCCACAAGACCACTCCACATCAATCTACACACATCTCACCATCACAAAATTCCGTTCAACAATTTTCGACTCAAGATGATTGACCAACTGAAGGTGAGCAAACATAATCAAAATTATCAGTCGGCCAAATCTTATGGATAAAATTAGCACTTACTTCATTAATGTTTGATTCCTGGAGAAGGACCTTCTCACAACACTGCTGTCGTAACGTCTTTTGCACAATTTTTCTTTTCACCAAAGAACCTAACCCCATTATTGTTGCGTGTAAATAAGACTATCGCAATTGAGTGCAAGTATACACGACGCAAGTAATATAGTGATACGAAGTATCGGATATCGTCTCCACAAAGACTAGAAATACTTCTAACTTTAAAACTCTACACAAGAAAATAGATAAATTTAATAAGGTGTTTTGAGAATTCTTGAAGATAAACTACAATAGAAGAGGAAATCAGATTGATAAAGTAGGCTGGTATTGATTTGTTTAGTAGTGCAGGTGTTGCACTGTTTAGAGGACTTCTATTGCTTATGTCGTCGAGCCTGTCGTGGCAGCACCTGTCGTGGCAGAGGTCTGTTGTTGTTGCGGCAGCGATCAACAACTCTGTTACTTCAAGTTCTGCAAGAACCCCTGTTGTGACTTGTCCTATCCCTAGGTCCAAGTTCTATCGGCGAACACGTCTTGGATGATACCTCCCGGCGTGAATCGAAGGATGAACACTGATGTTTGTGAATTCTTCTTTAGCCACTTAACCTTGTACCTATCCCTAGACCAAGATAGTTTAACCATAAACTGGAAAACTATATTTACTCCTTTCTTATACTTAACTCTCCCAATATTAAGTAAATAGATAACCTCACAATACTCTCTCGATACTCTTATGAGATGTTGAAACCAGAGTAAATAAACTTGAAGTTTTATTGATTGAACAGAAAAAAACCTAAGAAACAGTTTAACCCTTACAACTACATTACAAGATCAACCCTTAGCCCTGGGGAAGAATTAGAACATGATAAAGAAGAGAAAAGCTAGGGTTTATGATGGAAGACGGCTAGAAGCTAAGTTATCCCCTACCTTGTCGAAATACAAGCATATATATAGGTCTTGGGTGTAAGCTTTCTTAATGGCCAAGAATACTAGTTTGAATTAAAGTACAATTTATTTAAAGACTAAATCTCTGAGTAAACGTCCTTTAGTTCGCCCTATCTTCTTGCTTTGACTTTCTCCTCAAACTTTGGGCAATGCCTTATTTGTACTTCTGGGCTCCGAAAATTATGCGAGTGGTCTACAAAAACCAGACTTGAAATCCTCTATCAGTCGAACTCCACTTCGCATTTTCCATCTCTGTTGCCTTCACTGCCGCTACTTCTGTCACGGCAGCTGTCACGATAGTGATGTATGAGGCAGTTTTCTTCAACCCTTCACTCCTGCTCTGTAGTTATCTTCTGTTCCTCTACTGCCCTGGATGCTACCACGATAGGTACCTACATGAATTAACCGAAGTCATCAGTATCTGTGCAAAATTATCTATATGTGATGTTTATGCAAATTCTATCCTAATATGTAACTAAACATGCTTGAGTGCATCAATAATATGGATAAATAAGGGTTAAAATATAGAACATTTATGCACTCAACACACCCTCAAACTCAAATTATTGCTTGTCATCAAGGAAATGCAATCTAACTAAGAATGAAACTTTTTTGGCTTTGGCTTAACTCAATGAACAACCATTATCTACAACACTTTCACCATCAAGATCAATACCTCTTCGGATGTTTACAGATTTATCCAGAGCAATACTATAACTCTCGTGTGAGTGTTTGCAGGTTTTGTGAACAAATATGAGCTTAGACTCTATAGCAACCAAAATAGTTACTTAATTCACTTTAAAATAAATAATTCTTAACTAGAGCCAAATTCGGGCACCTCTAGTTTTCTTCCTAACTTAGATTGAAGTTTTTCTATTTCTACTAGAGCCGGTTTCGGGCACCTCTAGTTATCTTCCTAGAGCCAGTGTTAGGCACCTCTAGGTGTAAATCTAGTTATCTTCCTAGAGCCAGTGTTAGGCACCTCTAGGAGTAAATCTGAATCTAAGTTTTTTTTCTAACTCAAGTGGCTAAGCTTCTTATTCTAAGTTTACTAATAGAGTCTTAACAACATATAAGTCACAAAGGTGTTTTAAGAGTTCATAACTATAGTAAGGCTTTAAATACTTCCTAAAACATTCTAAAGCTACTATTACGACAGTGAAAACCGTGGCAGGTAAGAGAAGTTCAAAAACTTAAGCCATTTTTTTAGACAAAAAAATAAATAGTTATACCACAAAATATAAATAGTCTATTAATAATAGGAGGACTGCCTACCCCCAAACTCGAGGGTTGCATTGTCCTCAATGCATGACACATAAAAACATAAAGATAAAAACTTCACAAATAGAAAATAGAGACACATAAGACATAAAGAGTAAGAAACTTAAATTGAAGTGCTAGCATTGTTGTCGTCACTGCTGTCGTCTATGCGGATCTGTCGGCGGGAAGTTTCTTTTGAGGCTGAGGCTGCCTTCGTAGTTGGAGACGATGAGGCTTCCTTTTTCTTTGCCTCTCGAGGTGGCTGGATTCTGGTAGGTGCCATTGGTGTGGCTGCCTTGAGCTCCATCAGGCTGTAAAGGTTTTGTTGTGTCCAACTCTTGCCTTGGATCTTGACATCCTATTCAATCTCGGAGATGTTCTTTGCTCTACATAGGGCTGTGATCAAATGAGGGAAGAAAAGGGGACCTTTATCTTTATGTGCGCACTCGAAAATTCCATCGAGAATGTACTTCCCCACATTGATCTGTCGTTCATTTATAATGGAATGAACGAGGGCTAGCCTTTGTGTATCCACTGTCGTGTTGTGTGATGTGGGCATGAGGCGTTTCTTCACGAAGTGGTTCCATAGCTTGGTAGCATGTGTGAGTTGAGTCCTTCGAACAGTCCACCGATGTTTTGGATCATCATTCCAGCTAGTGCCTTCTGTCGTGAGGTCTGCCATGATGTTGTAATAGTCTGCTGGAGATAGATTTTCAATGAGCTGTCTGTGTTTGTCCTCTTGCCTGCCCACGTAAATGCCATACAGAGAATTTATATAAGCTGGTTCTAAATCAATTGTCTTACCCCTGATGGTGACTTGAGATGTGTCCTTGGTAGGATTTGCAGTATAGAACTCTCGAACGAGGGTGACATTCATTTCCTCTGGTTACTCAGCAAACATCTGCCATTTCAGACCGATGATTCTTTTTGCGATGAACCCCTATAAACCCAGATCTCACCTCTTCTTCTAGTAAATAAAACCTCTCTCTTCCCACATTTCTCTCTTTTGGAAAGATTCGTAGTATCTTTTCTCTGTTTCTGCAGAGTTGAACCTTCTTCAGATTCTGCTGTGTGTGGGAGTGGAGACTACTGCGGCAGAGGTGGAGGCAGAGCTTCTGCGGGTTGATCTTATCTTATTGTAAGGGTACTGTGGAAACAAAAGGAAAGAAAATACCGAAAGCTAAAAAATATTCTGAAACAGAGTAGAGAAAGTAGAATGAAGATGAAAAATGAAATGGGAGTGAGGGTTTATATAGAATGGGATTTCTGCCCGTTGAAGCTGTAAAGGTTGGCATGGAAAATGGAGCCAGCTGTCACGCGGTTTCTGGATGCGTCTGTTACACGTTTCTGTATTTTTCCTGCGTCTGATGCGTGTCTGCCGCGACAGCTGGTGACAGTCTGTCACGACAGCCTTGTTACTATTGAGCTGTCTCTCTTGGGCTTCTTGGGTTGAGGTCAGTGTGATGGGCTGGTTCATTCATTCTTTTTCCTCTGTTTCTTTTATTTGCCTGAATACTGAATTAAACTAATATTAAATTCCTACTTCCTAAAGCAATAAAAATAAAAGAAATAACATAAAATAAATTAAGTTAAATTAAGGATGCCTTAAGGGGCATCTCCTAAAGTAACCACTTCCTGTTCTCTTGGGGCTTCAGTCCCCTGATAGTGCTTGAGTCTCTTTCCATTGACTTTGACCTGGTGCTCGTCCTTGATAGATCTTATCGTGATGGCACCATAAGGAAAAAACTTGAACTATATGAAAGGGTCCAGATCATCTAGACTTTAACTTCCCTGGGAAGAGCTTCGGCTGGGAGTTGAATAACAACACCTTTTGGCCTGGTATGAACTGTCGTGGCAGCAGTTTTCTGTCGTGCCACCTTTTTGTCTTGTCCTTGTAGATTCTGGCATTTTCGTAGGTCATTGCTCGAATTTCTTCAATTTCGTTTAAATCCAAGAGCCTTTTCTGCCATGCTCTATCCCAATCCATATTAACTGTCTTAATAGCCCAATATGCTTTACGTTCTATCTCGACAGGTAGGTGGCAAGTTTTTCTATAGATGGGTCGGTAAGGTGACATTCCCAGTGGTGTTTTGAAAGCAGACCTGTAAGCCCATAATGCATCATTCAAGTGGATAGACCAGTCCTTCCTAGATGGTTTAACCATCTTTTCCAGAATGTTCTTCACTTCTCTATTAGAGATCTCGGCCTGCCCATTGGTCTGAGGGTGATATGCTATTGTGATTCTGTGTTTCACTCCATACTTCTTCAATGCGTTAGCAATCACATTGTTGTTAAAATGCCTACCTTCATCACTAATGATTTGCCCTTGGGATGCCAAACCTAGTGAAGATGTGTTTCTGTAAAAAAATTTGGACGGTTTTGGCATTATTCTTTTGTGTGGCGATGGTTTCCACCCACTTGAACACATAATCTACTGCCGGCAATATATATATATTCCCACAAGAAGCTGGGAATGGTCTCATGAAGTTGATTCCCCAAACATCGAAAATTTCAACATCGAGAATGTTCTGCAGGTGCATCTCATGCCTTCTAGAGATGTTTCATGTCCTTTGGCACTTGTCACAATGCTTGTAAAAAGCTTGTGCATCTTTGAACAGTGTAGGCCAAAATAAACTGGACTGCAGAACCTTGGCAGCAATTTTGTTTCCTCCAAAGTGTCCTCCATAAGGAGTAGCATGGCAGTGGTGGAGTACTTCTTCATGTTCTTCCTTCGGTATGCATCTCCTAATAATATGATCTACACAATGTTTGAACATAAGAGGTTCGTCCCAATAATAATGTTTTGCATCATTTTGGAACCTCTTCCTTGCTTGATAGTTAAGTTCAGGAGGTAATAAACCACTAACGAGATAGTTTACTATGTCAGCATACCAAGGAACTTCAGAAAACTTACTTGTCTTCGTGGTTGTCGCGGCATCGCTTGTGTGTACTTCCATGGCAGTGAATAACTGCTCATCAGGGAAAGTCTCATGTATGTTAACCTTGTTTTTATCTTGATCCCTTCCCATCTCCAGTCTTGACAAGTGATCAGCTACTTGGTTTTATGTTCTCTTTCTGTCTTTGATTTCTATATCAAACTCTTGTAGCAGTAGAATCCAACGTATCAATCGTGGTCGTGCATCATTCTTGGTGAACATGTATTTTATTGTTGAATGATATGTGTGAACCACCACTTTTGTTCTAAGTATGTATGGTATGAACTTGTCAAAGGCGAATACCACAACTAGCAACTCCTTCTTTATCATGGTGTAGTTTATCTGGGCATCGTTTAAGGTCTTGCTAGCATAGTATATTACGTGGAAGAGTTTCTTTTTCCGCTGCCCTAGTGCTGCCCCCACGACATAGTCCCTAGCATCACACATTATCTCGAACGGTAAACTCCAGTCTGGTGGCTGTACTATTGGGGTTGTTACCAGTTTCTCTTTCAGTGTCTTGAATGCTTCAGTACATTCGACAATGAAGTCAAAGGCCTTATTCTGTTCCAACAAAAGACACAAAGGTTTAGTAATCTTAGAAAAAATTAGCAATAAACCTACGATAAAAACCTGCGTGTCCTAAGAAACTCCTAATGCCCTTGACTGTGGTGGGTGGCGGCAGTTTTTCGATGACTTCGATTTTGGATGTCTACTTCTATGCCACGACAAGAGACTTTGTGTCCCAACACTATGCCCTCATCTACCATAAAATGGCATTTTTCCCAGTTCAATACAAGATTTCCCTCTTCACATCTTTCAAGCACTTTCTTCAAGTTGCCTAAGCAGTTGTTGAAGCTATCTCCAAAGATGGAAAAGTCATCCATGAAGATCTCCAGGAAATCTTCCACCATATAAGAGAATATAGCCATCATACACCGCTGAAAAGTTGCTAGTGCATTACACAGTCCAAATGGCATTCTTTTAAAGGCGTATGTTCTATATGGGCATGTGAAGGTTGTCTTCTCCTGGTCCTCTAGTGCAATGGCAATCTGATTGTAACCTGAATAACCATCAAGGAAACAATAGTAAGGTTTTCCCGCTAATCTATCTAGCATTTGGTCAATAAAAGGCAAGGGGAAGTGGCCCTTCCGGGTAGCTTTATTAAGCTTCTGGTAGTCCATAAAAACCCTCCAATCGGTCACAGTCCTGGTTGGGATTAGCTCATTATCCTTGTTGGTTACGACAGTTATTCCTCCCTTCTTGGGTACACATTGCACAGGGCTCACCCACTTGCTATCTGAGATGGCGTAAATAATTCCAGCATCAAGCCATTTGATAATTTCCTTTCGTACCACCTCTCGCATAGCTTCGTTTAATCGTCTCTAAGCATCTATCGTTGGCTTATGATCATCCTTCAAGAGGATTTTATGCATGCAAATTGACGCACTAATGCCCTGAATATCGGCAATGGTCCATCCAATTGCCTTCTTATGCTGTTGTAGCATACCAATCAGCTATTTTTCCTGTTCCTACATCAACTTAGAAGAGATGATCACGGGCAACATATCATTGAGACTGAGAAAAACATATTTAAGTTGACCTGGAAAGGGTTTAAGATCTAAAGCAGGTGGCTGATCTATGGAAGGCTTTTGAATCATATGTTTGTTAGAGGTATAGTTCAGAGGCTCGAAGAACTTACCTAGACGCATGCTTATCCAATTTACCTCCTCAGGACCTTCAGTGTCAGATGTGTCATTGTCTGAGGAGTTGCTGTCACCAGTATTGTCGTGGCAGTCTTCTAGGTGGTTGTGACGGTAGTGACCAATTTGTCTGTCGTGACAGCTTGATCTGATGCAGGGTTGATCTACAATTACCTCTGATATTGACTTACATTCTTCCTATACATCAGCTTGTTTCATGGCCTGGAGAACATTTAGTTTTATCTGCTGGTCGTTGACTCTCATAGTCATTTCTCCCTTCTCTACATCGATCACTGTTCTACTTGTGGCTAGGAAGGGTCGCCCTAGGATGATCGGTGCATTCTCGTCTGCTTCACAGTGTAGAACAAGGAAGTCAACGAGAAATATGAATTTATCCACTCTTACCAGAATATCTTCAATTTTTCCTTCCGGTTGTACGTAAGAGCAGTCTGCCAATTGAAGCATGACTGCTGTTGGTCTTGCTTGTCGAATACCTAATTTCTGAAAAAACATATTTGGGCATTAGATTTATACTAGCTCCAAGATCACAAAGTGTCTTACCCACATACTGATCACCGATTATGCATGGTATAATGAAACTCCTAGGATCCTTCTTCTTTGGGGGTGTACGGTTATGTAGGATTGCCAAGCAACCTTCTGTCATGACTACAATTTCAAGCTCCCCAAGTCTGGATCTCCTGGACTTTGCATCTTTAAGGAACTTGACATAACCAGGCATCTTCTTAATGGCCTCCAACAACGGAATATTGATATGTACTTGCTTAAAAACATCGTAGATCTTCTTAAGCTGGTACTATTGTTTCTGTTTCTTCAACCGCTGTGGAAAAAGGGGTGGAGGACGACAATCTTCGAGACGTCCTTCACATGGGATTCGGATTTGAGGAGGCTCACATTCTTCAACTTCTTCTGTCGTCTCCTTCAATTCTTCTACTGTCGTGGCAGGGGTGGCAACAGTAGATTGTTTCACGTCTACCGGGGCAGTATTTTCAGCAGGTGTCTGTAGGGTCGGTTCCTTACTAGGTGTTTCTTTAATTTTTGGCTCTTGTAGCTGTTTCCCACTTCTCGTTGTTATAGCTTTACACTTCTCATGTGTTGGTTTTCTAGTGACCTCAGTATCACTAGGGAATCCTCCATTCTGTCTGTTGTTGATGAACGGGGCTACCTGACCCATCTGTGTGTAACACCCCCTTCCCGGCCTGGTAGAGAACCGGGTCGGAGAGCGCTACCGGAAACGATGCGGAGATCGGAGACATAAATCTTTTAGTGACATAACATATTAGAGATCAGAACTTATTCCAAAGTTCAAAAATCATTTCGGCATATTTTATTAATCTCTTTTAAGACTTAACACTTAACTTATTAACAACTTACTTGAATTGGGGTCAATTTTAAACTTTTTCAAACTCAGGGACTAATTTGTAATTTTTACAAATTAGGGGTCCTTATCTGAAATTCGTGATATTATACTGAAATTAAATTTACTAGTTATTAACTTGTAAAATCTCATTACTAACGGAGGGCATTTACCTATCTGATTAGACTAGGTAATGTTCAGTGACTATTTTGTAAAGTATTCAAATCTATTTCTTTTTGAATTATCTTACTAAAATTCTTTACATATTTAAATGAGCCTAACAACTCACAAAAATCATAGAGTCCTTTAATCAATGTTTTACTACCAATTATGTCAATTTTATTACTAACTCAATAGTCTATATAGCTTTAAAACCTTATATAAAACATAGGTAGATTTCACAATAGTAGGCCCACAAGATTAGTATAATTACTTTAACTACTTTGCCACCATACTAGGAGTTCATAAGGACAAAACACATTACTCTTTAATCGTAGTGACTTGCCAACCTTCCAACTAATCTCGATCTCGATCTGTTACTTTCTTTAACCTGAAATGTTATGCAATGAATGCATTAGACTTACATAGTCTAAGTGAGGTAGCCAATGACAATGAATGATCATATTATGTCATGTAACATGCTTCCAAAAATGAATGGCATGCTAATTATGCAATAACATGGCATACTTCATTTTCATAACAAAACATAATATCATATCATGAGCATAACATAGCATAACGTATCAAACACAATATATATTGGTACCATTTTTCGATTTGTGCGTGTCATCCTTGCGCAGGGGCCATGCTAATCTTGTAACCATTTCAAGTAACCATTGATGCAACATACTTTTATGTTCATTCATACATCAAGTATCATTCGAAACATTATCATATACAACAACAAGCATCATTTAAAAGCATTAGCATATACAAGACAAGTAGGCATATCAATCTCATTTCATTGGTACTTATCATTTAAGTACTTATCCTTCAAGTCATGTAACTTTTAAATATTTTGCCTTGGATGATTAATGAACAAGGTAATCGAGTCTTCATGTAACATGTAACATTAGATACTCAAAGTATCCATTTCTCATTTCAACATATAACAGGGGATGCATAGGCATCAATGGTGACTTACCACCATTCAATTATCAAGGTGACTAACCACCTTATCAGGTTTATAGGTGACTAACCACCATCCTGTAACAAAGATCAGGGGAGCTCAACGACTCTAAGGCATGCCCTTCTACCTATAGACACTAATCAAACCAAGGACTTTACTTATCTTTCTTTATTAATCAAGTGCATTCACTTGCCAATCATTCATAATTTCAAAGGTATTTAACCACTTCAATAGGCATACACATATAATCAATCAGGCATCATGGTAAATCTAAAATTCCAGCCAGCACATGAGATCATTTTCATTTTATGATCATCAACAATCAGTAGCAAAGCTTATCATTTAGTCTCATTTCACATAGCTCAAGCAATCAACACATCATAGCAACTAATCATTTTTATGCTAAGCATGCTTATCTAACAAGCAATACACATTTAGGTCAATATTCTTGCCTTTAATCCTTCTTCCTTATCATTTTAAATTTTACCAATCATTATTAAATTCATTACATGTTCCATGATTTTCAGATCATATCGTATTAAATAACGAGATGAGCCGTAGCTCCATATCAGGTAACATTTCATATTATTTTCATGTACATATAGCATATCATAATCATTTTTGAGCATATCCAAATAATGCAGGGTACTTACCAGATGCAAATAAATTCATAATTAATGCAATAGGAAGGCACCGAGCCTACCCCTGACACGACTATACCCACATATCAGAACATAACAAATATCGGATTGACACCGCGTCACCCGAGACAAATGCATCTACACTCACATATCAGAACATAAAACAAATATCGGAATGACACCGCGTCACCCGAGACAAATGCATCCACACTCACATATCAGAACATAAAACAAATATCGGAATGACACCGCGTCACCCGAGACAAATGCATCCACACTCACATATCAGAACATAAAACAAATATCGGAATGACACCGCGTCACCCGAGACAAATGCATCCACACTCACATATCAGAACATAAAACAAATATCGGAATGACACCGCGTCACCCGAGACAAATGCATCCACACTCACATATCAGAACATAAAACAAATATCGGAATGACACCGCGTCACCCGAGACAAATGCATCCACACTCACATATCAGAACATAAAAATCAATGATCGGAATGACACCGCGTCACCCGAGACAAATGCATCCACACTCACATATCAGAACATAAAAACAATGATCGGAATGACACCGCGTCACCCGAGACAAATGCATCCACACTCACATATCAGAACATAAAAATCAATGATCGGAATGACACCGCGTCACCCGAGACAAATGCATCCACACTCACATATCAGAACATAAAAATCAATGATCGGAATGACACCGCGTCACCCGAGACAAATGCATCCACACTCACCTCAATCCAAGCTTAGAGACATTTTCCTTATTCTCCAACTTTGTGGTTTCCTTCATTTCTACTCTTTTCTAACCAAACATTAAAGAAATATATCATTTAGTACACTAGGCAGCTTGTATTGTCCTCAAAGAAATATTTATATAAAATGTTCTATAACTCAAAATCTGATTTCGTTTGCTTCAAACGAAACTAGACTTAATAACCTTTTAAACCATATAAATTATAACTTTTAATTCTTCTTATACAATTTATAATGAATTTCTAAAGTCAATGTTGATGCAGATTTAGGGGTAAACTGTTACCCTGTTTTTATGACCTTTACTTACTCAAAAATTCATATCTTTTTACTCACAACTCCAAATAAGGAGTTCTTTACCATTTTAGAAAGCTTATAAACACACCTTTACAACCATGTATGACACATAATTTTATCATTTCTCTACTAATACAGTTTATTGTTTGAAAACCGGGCTTTCTCGTAGACCTATTCTGCCCACTGTTTTCAACTTACCACTTTAGTGTACATTTAACTTACCAATTGAGACTTAATTCAAGCTTGGACATTTAATTTAATTCATTTCATGAATTCCCCTGTTCTAATAATAAATTTTCAGAATTTATTAACACCATTTGACCCCCTAAACATTTCGAATTTCACAATTTAGCCCAGCAGATTTCCAATTTTATTCAGTTTCAGTCCCGTAACTTCTAAGAACAATTCAGAGACTTATACTTAACATTTTTGAGCAAATCATACCTCTATTTCATGTAAAATTTTGTCCTCTACAACTTTGTAGAAGAACCCGTTTTCCATAAATGACTCTAACATGCTCAAAAATGCAGTTTTCTACAGGACAGTTTACAAATCCGAATTTTCTTTATTCTTTCTACCCTTATCTTTTACTAACCTTTAATTAATCCAATTTCATGCTTAATATAAATACTAACATCAAATTAAAGGTAGTTGAGACTCTAATCTCAACTCTAATTTATTTTACTCACCTTGATAGATCGGTACTTTATTATTATTTCTTGGGCTTGACGGCTGTTCCGAATCTACCTCGTGTACCATGATAATTAATAAAAACTAATCAATAAAACAGTATCGAATATATATAAAAATATTCATCAAACTCGATACCGAAACTTAAACTTACTAGAGATTTGAGCTTACCCCGTCATCGGTAGAAATTCGATATTACTATATCGAAAATATCGGACAACCAACCAACCACTGGACCATCTATATTTATTTTGTTCCTTGTTGTGTTTTGAATCAATTTCCCCCTCCCCTATTTATAGCAATCGGCAGCCCCCTTTAATCATTTTTTTTTATTATTTTCAATATGGTGGTGTATCCATTATCATTTAAAATATAGGTAAGTGGTAAATATTAGGCCTTTGTCTCCCACTTTTTTTTATAATAATAATAATAATAATAATAATAATAAACTATCATAAATTAACCCGAATAATATTTATTGGTTCAGATAAAATCGAATAAATTATTCAATCGATAAAAATATTCGGTCACCGGAATTTAATTCCGAATAGACCGGTTTTTGGGATGTGACAACTCTTCCCCCCTTAGAAAAGAATTCGTCCTCGAATTCTTACCTGTAGTTTCGGATTGTTCATCCGAGCACTCTTTGGGATCAGAATCTTCTAGAAATGAAGAATTCACCTTTCCTATATATATATATATATTGCGACATTGTCCTTCATGTCGTCGTTGACAAAATTTGTACTTAGAAATTCTCATGTCTTGATTTCTTTTCAGACTTATTAAATTTACTAACTTTCCGAGCTTTGGCTCTATTTACGAGATCTTGGAAATTTTTAATGTATAACGCTGTAAACATGGGTCGTAACTCATCGTTAAGCCCTATGATAATCATTTGACACTTATGTACTTATTATGGAACTCTTTCAAGAAGAATTCCCAACTCACGGTTTCCTCAGAGACGGTAAGGACAGTAGTCTCCCATCACTATAAGGCTTCAACGCAAGAGCGCATTCAAGCTTATGTTCATCCGAACATCTTAATTGCTTATCAAAAATCCTTAAAGTATTGTCTAACCAATACTCGGCTATTTTGGGATCATCTATGTTCCGACCAGTAAAGGTGTAAGCTCGGTATTGTGATAACTTATCGATTGGGGCTCGAAGAGGTTACGCAACAGGTGGCGTAGGTTGCATGACTTGACTAGCCTTTAACACATAAATTGCTGAAACATATCAGCCATGTTCTAATAACATTCTGCCTGAGCTGTAGGAGCTTCAGGCTCTACACTTCGAACAACAGGGTTCTGAGATTTCGGAGGATTTCCTCCTTGCACCTACTCGCCATAAGTCGAGGAGATAGCAACAGACTCATTATTTCAAGTTTCGTTAGTTCGAGACATATCTATATTATAAAAGAGATCGGATAAGTTGACAAGTCACATACTTAACAATTTAACTCCTAGGTGGCAAAGTAACTTAACACACAATACAAACATACTTAAGTTTAGTCCAGAACCGACTAAACTCTAGCTCTGATACCACTTCTGTAACACCCCCTTCCCGGCCTGGTAGAGAACCGGGTCGGAGAGCGCTACCGGAAACGATGCGGAGATCGGAGACATAAATCTTTTAGTGACATAACATATTAGAGATCAGAACTTATTCCAAAGTTCAAAAATCATTTCGGCATATTTTATTAATCTCTTTTAAGACTTAACACTTAACTTATTAACAACTTACTTGAATTGGGGTCAATTTTAAACTTTTTCAAACTCAGGGACTAATTTGTAATTTTTACAAATTAGGGGTCCTTATCTGAAATTCGTGATATTATACTGAAATTAAATTTACTAGTTATTAACTTGTAAAATCTCATTACTAACGGAGGGCATTTACCTATCTGATTAGACTAGGTAATGTTCAGTGACTATTTTGTAAAGTATTCAAATCTATTTCTTTTTGAATTATCTTACTAAAATTCTTTACATATTTAAATGAGCCTAACAACTCACAAAAATCATAGAGTCCTTTAATCAATGTTTTACTACCAATTATGTCAATTTTATTACTAACTCAATAGTCTATATAGCTTTAAAACCTTATATAAAACATAGGTAGATTTCACAATAGTAGGCCCACAAGATTAGTATAATTACTTTAACTACTTTGCCACCATACTAGGAGTTCATAAGGACAAAACACATTACTCTTTAATCGTAGTGACTTGCCAACCTTCCAACTAATCTCGATCTCGATCTGTTACTTTCTTTAACCTGAAATGTTATGCAATGAATGCATTAGACTTACATAGTCTAAGTGAGGTAGCCAATGACAATGAATGATCATATTATGTCATGTAACATGCTTCCAAAAATGAATGGCATGCTAATTATGCAATAACATGGCATACTTCATTTTCATAACAAAACATAATATCATATCATGAGCATAACATAGCATAACGTATCAAACACAATATATATTGGTACCATTTTTCGATTTGTGCGTGTCATCCTTGCGCAGGGGCCATGCTAATCTTGTAACCATTTCAAGTAACCATTGATGCAACATACTTTTATGTTCATTCATACATCAAGTATCATTCGAAACATTATCATATACAACAACAAGCATCATTTAAAAGCATTAGCATATACAAGACAAGTAGGCATATCAATCTCATTTCATTGGTACTTATCATTTAAGTACTTATCCTTCAAGTCATGTAACTTTTAAATATTTTGCCTTGGATGATTAATGAACAAGGTAATCGAGTCTTCATGTAACATGTAACATTAGATACTCAAAGTATCCATTTCTCATTTCAACATATAACAGGGGATGCATAGGCATCAATGGTGACTTACCACCATTCAATTATCAAGGTGACTAACCACCTTATCAGGTTTATAGGTGACTAACCACCATCCTGTAACAAAGATCAGGGGAGCTCAACGACTCTAAGGCATGCCCTTCTACCTATAGACACTAATCAAACCAAGGACTTTACTTATCTTTCTTTATTAATCAAGTGCATTCACTTGCCAATCATTCATAATTTCAAAGGTATTTAACCACTTCAATAGGCATACACATATAATCAATCAGGCATCATGGTAAATCTAAAATTCCAGCCAGCACATGAGATCATTTTCATTTTATGATCATCAACAATCAGTAGCAAAGCTTATCATTTAGTCTCATTTCACATAGCTCAAGCAATCAACACATCATAGCAACTAATCATTTTTATGCTAAGCATGCTTATCTAACAAGCAATACACATTTAGGTCAATATTCTTGCCTTTAATCCTTCTTCCTTATCATTTTAAATTTTACCAATCATTATTAAATTCATTACATGTTCCATGATTTTCAGATCATATCGTATTAAATAACGAGATGAGTCGTAGCTCCATATCAGGTAACATTTCATATTATTTTCATGTACATATAGCATATCATAATCATTTTTGAGCATATCCAAATAATGCAGGGTACTTACCAGATGCAAATAAATTCATAATTAATGCAATAGGAAGGCACCGAGCCTACCCCTGACACGACTATACCCACATATCAGAACATAACAAATATCGGATTGACACCGCGTCACCCGAGACAAATGCATCTACACTCACATATCAGAACATAAAACAAATATCGGAATGACACCGCGTCACCCGAGACAAATGCATCCACACTCACATATCAGAACATAAAACAAATATCGGAATGACACCGCGTCACCCGAGACAAATGCATCCACACTCACATATCAGAACATAAAACAAATATCGGAATGACACCGCGTCACCCGAGACAAATGCATCCACACTCACATATCAGAACATAAAACAAATATCGGAATGACACCGCGTCACCCGAGACAAATGCATCCACACTCACATATCAGAACATAAAACAAATATCGGAATGACACCGCGTCACCCGAGACAAATGCATCCACACTCACATATCAGAACATAAAAATCAATGATCGGAATGACACCGCGTCACCCGAGACAAATGCATCCACACTCACATATCAGAACATAAAAACAATGATCGGAATGACACCGCGTCACCCGAGACAAATGCATCCACACTCACATATCAGAACATAAAAATCAATGATCGGAATGACACCGCGTCACCCGAGACAAATGCATCCACACTCACATATCAGAACATAAAAATCAATGATCGGAATGACACCGCGTCACCCGAGACAAATGCATCCACACTCACCTCAATCCAAGCTTAGAGACATTTTCCTTATTCTCCAACTTTGTGGTTTCCTTCATTTCTACTCTTTTCTAACCAAACATTAAAGAAATATATCATTTAGTACACTAGGCAGCTTGTATTGTCCTCAAAGAAATATTTATATAAAATGTTCTATAACTCAAAATCTGATTTCGTTTGCTTCAAACGAAACTAGACTTTATAACCTTTTAAACCATATAAATTATAACTTTTAATTCTTCTTATACAATTTATAATGAATTTCTAAAGTCAATGTTGATGCAGATTTAGGGGTAAACTGTTACCCTGTTTTTATGACCTTTACTTACTCAAAAATTCATATCTTTTTACTCACAACTCCAAATAAGGAGTTCTTTACCATTTTAGAAAGCTTATAAACACACCTTTACAACCATGTATGACACATAATTTTATCATTTCTCTACTAATACAGTTTATTGTTTGAAAACCGGGCTTTCTCGTAGACCTATTCTGCCCACTGTTTTCAACTTACCACTTTAGTGTACATTTAACTTACCAATTGAGACTTAATTCAAGCTTGGAAATTTAATTTAATTCATTTCATGAATTCCCCTGTTCTAATAATAAATTTTCAGAATTTATTAACACCATTTGACCCCCTAAACATTTCGAATTTCACAATTTAGCCCAGCAGATTTCCAATTTTATTCAGTTTCAGTCCCGTAACTTCTAAGAACAATTCAGAGACTTATACTTAACATTTTTGAGCAAATCATACCTCTATTTCATGTAAAATTTTGTCCTCTACAACTTTGTAGAAGAACCCGTTTTCCATAAATGACTCTAACATGCTCAAAAATGCAGTTTTCTACAGGACAGTTTACAAATCCGAATTTTCTTTATTCTTTCTACCCTTATCTTTTACTAACCTTTAATTAATCCAATTTCATGCTTAATATAAATACTAACATCAAATTAAAGGTAGTTGAGACTCTAATCTCAACTCTAATTTATTTTACTCACCTTGATAGATCGGTACTTTATTATTATTTCTTGGGCTTGACGGCTGTTCCGAATCTACCTCGTGTACCATGATAATTAATAAAAACTAATCAATAAAACAGTATCGAATATATATAAAAATATTCATCAAACTCGATACCGAAACTTAAACTTACTAGAGATTTGAGCTTACCCCGTCATCGGTAGAAATTCGATATTACTATATCGAAAATATCGGACAACCAACCAACCACTGGACCATCTATATTTATTTTGTTCCTTGTTGTGTTTTGAATCAATTTCCCCCTCCCCTATTTATAGCAATCGGCAGCCCCCTTTAATCATTTTTTTTTATTATTTTCAATATGGTGGTGTATCCATTATCATTTAAAATATAGGTAAGTGGTAAATATTAGGCCTTTGTCTCCCACTTTTTTTTATAATAATAATAATAATAATAATAATAATACTAATAATAATAAACTATCATAAATTAACCCGAATAATATTTATTGGTTCAGATAAAATCGAATAAATTATTCAATCGATAAAAATATTCGGTCACCGGAATTTAATTCCGAATAGACCGGTTTTTGGGATGTGACACTGTGTCTCTAGAGACTTTAAAGTAGCCTCATGGTTTGTCATTCTTATCTCTGTTTTATCCATGAATGTTTCAGTCTTCTTGACAAAGTTATCCATATTGGTCATATATGCTCTAGTTTGAGACATGAAAGTTGCTATGGTCTGTTCTAATGTACTTGTGGATGATGTTGGCTGCTATTGTGGCTGCTGTTGTGATAGTATTCTGAGAACTTCTTGATTCTAATTATTCTGGACAGGAGGATTCAAAGCATTTTCTGGGTTACTCCAGGAGAATTTAGGGTTCTTCCTCTAATTCGGGTTGTAATTGTTGGAGTCGTAACCTTTATTCATGTTGTAGTTTCCAACATACATTCTCATTTCCAGTTGTAGGGGACACTCCTCTGTACTATGGTTTCCACTGCTACTTTCACACATCTCCTCGGCAGAAAATACCGCCTTAGATTCGTTCTTCCGCTGCAGGTTTTCAACTACCTTGGTGATGTATGCAAATTGGGTTCTTACCAAGTTGTCAGATTCGTGTTTCTTGACCGATACGCCTCGTCTTCCTCCTCTTCGTTCCGTGGGGAACTGTTCGTCGTTCTTTGCCAACCTTTTCAACACAAGCACTGCATCTTCCGGCTCTTTGTCCAGTAACAAACCATTAGATGCCGAATCTATCCTCATTCGAGTGGGTGCATTGGCAGCATTGTAGAATTTGACGACTTGGTTCCATACAGGGAATCTGTGCATCAGGCAGTTTCGTAAGAGAGTTGTAAAACGGTCTCATGCCTCATGCATTGGTTCATCATCTTCATGTTGAAAAGTAGCAAATTCTTTATGCAATCTTTCAGTTAAAAGAGAAGGATTAAAACGAGAAAGGAATTCACGGCAAAGATCTACCCAAGTTCTTATTGAACCTGACGTTAACTTATTCCACCAGATTTTTACTCTATCCCTTAATGAATAGGAAAATAGTCGGAGTCTCAGCACTTCTGAGCTTATTCCTGGTTGTCTAAATGATCCACAGATCTCCTAGAAGGTTTTCAAATGTTCGCGTGCATCCTCTGTAGCATAACCACCAAATTGTCCGGCTGAATTTATCATGCTGAACATCACAGGTTTTAGTTCAAAGTGTTCAGCTTCCACGTCTGGAAGTGTAGTTTGCAATTCAACTTGATCATTATCCATATATTCTCGGCATGTCTATCGTGCTACCGGGGCGGCAGGAGGTTGTCGGTTGTCTTGAGCATTAGCAGGAGGATTAACATCAACCATGGGGTTGTTGTTACCTACCCCAACACCTTGTCCTTCGTTTTCCATTGCTTCAATTCTTTCCTCTAGATAGCGGTTTCTCTCTATCAGGAGTCGGGCTTGGTTCCTGAGATGGTACGTACGATCAATTTCTGGGTCTAGTTCGTATTCAGGATCTGTACCGCGTCTCGATCTGCGCATAAGCAAGAGAAAAAAACCTTGTGGAGAGCACAAGGGAATATAACAACTAGAAATAAAAAAGAAATAAAAATACAAATAAAAATAAAATGTGCAATAATTAAAGGTAAAGATACGTTGCCAGTCCCCGGCAACGACGCCAAAAACTTGTTGCGTGTAAATAAAACTATCGCAATTGAGTGCAAGTATACACGACGCACGTAATATAATGATACGAAGTAACATATATCATCTCCACATGGACTTGAAATACTTCTAACTTTAAAACTCTGCACAAGAAAAGAGATAAATTTAATAATGTGTTTTGAGAATTCTTGAAGATAAACTAAAATAGAAGAGGAAATCAGATTGATAAAGTAGGCTGGTATTGATTTGTTCAGTAGTGCAGGTGTTGCACTGTTCAGAGGACTTCTATTGCTTATGTCGTCGAGCCTGTCGCGGTAGCACCTGTCGCGGCAGAGGTCTGCTGTTGTCGCGGCAGCAATCAACAACTCTATTACTTCAAGTTCGGCAAGAACCCCTGTTGTGACTTGTCCTATCCCTAGGTCCAAGTTCTATCGTCGAACACGTCTTGGATGATACCTCCCGGCGTGAATCGAAGGACGAACACCGATGTTTGTGAATTCTTCTTTAGCCGCTTAACCTTGTACCTATCCCTAGGCCAAGATAGTTTAACCATAAACTGGAAAACTATATTTACTCCTTTCTTATACTTAACTCTCCCAATATTAAGTAAATAGATAACCTCACAATGCTCTCCCGATACTCTTATGAGATGTTGAAACCAGAGTAAATAAACTTGAAGTTTTATTGATTGAACAGAAAAAACCTAAGAAACAGTTTAACCCTTACAACTACTTTACAAGATCAACCCTTAGCCCTGGGGAAGAATTAGAACATGATAAAGAAGAGAAAAGCTAGGGTTTATGATGGAAGACGACTAGAAGCTAGGTTATCCCCTCCCTTGTCGAAATACAAGCATATATATAGGCCTTAGGTGTAAGCTTTCTTAATGGCCAAGAATACTAGTTTGAATTAAAGTACAATTTATTTAAAGACTAAATCTCTGAGTAAACGTCCTTTAGTTCGCCCTATCTTCTTGCTTTGACTTTCACCCCAAACTTTAGGCAAGGCCTTCTTTGTGCTTCTGGGCTCCAAAAATTATGCGAGTGGTCTACAAAAATCAGGCTTGAAATCCTCTATCAGTCGAACTCCACTTCGCATTTTCCATCTCTGTTGTCTTCACCGTCACCACTTCTGTCACGACAGCTATCACGACAGTGATGTACGAGGTAGTTTTCTTCAACCCTTCACTCATGCTCTGCAGTTGTATTCACTCATGCTGCCGTCGATTCCCTGATTCAATTCCCGCTTCCCACTTGCATTGTGAACCACTTATCTAACATGCTATGATCAAGAGCTTGTCTTCTATCTTTAACGCTCGTAAGCATCAGCAACACTCGAGACCCGTCAATACGCATAATTGAGCATCCCTCAATCTCGGCCTCATGCATCTCCTTCGCTAAAACTGTTATTCCAATCGAAAAATGACACCACCCTACTGCACAACTGTCTAACACTGCAACCTTGTCCTCATCAATCACTCCCTGAATTGTCCGTAACCTTTCCTCACGGCGCACCGCCCTTTGTCTCGGATGCGATTCAGTATCCTTCACTCCCATATTTTCTTTTTTTCTTCTAGTAATAATCACGCAACAAACCACGAGCAAAGGCGACCGAAATCTTTGATCTCTATATCCACTTACCATTCAAACGCGCTATGACCCGCATTGCCTCACTCTCGGTTCTCATACGCACAAATCCAAAACGCAATTCGTCCCTCGCTTTTTTCATTGGAACTAAAATATCCACCACTTTCCCATGACGATCGAACACCTGCCATACTCTTTTCTAATGAATCTGACTCGACAGATTCCTCACAAAAAGGGTCCAACACCGCCGGCGGCTGTCACTGCCTCCTCTCACCAATAAAAGAAGGTTGTTGGTAACGCTAAACATTTGATCAAGTCGAATCAAATAAAAATTAATTTTTTAATCGAATCAAATTTTAATCACCCTAGAAGCGTGGAGAAGCCTATTGACAGATAATAGCAAGCAGAAGATAAGAATTCTAAAAATTGTGGAGCGTCAAACACTAGACGTAAGAGGACATTGCTGGCTGTAAAGTTAAGAATGAGCAATTTGTGACTCAGATCCTAATAGATATTGACAACGCTTTCACATGCAACTGCTTTACAAGATTACATCAAAATATATTATTTTATCTATTTAATTTTATACCCACATGCACATGGTTTCCCTGTAGACCCTAGACCCTACCCTTATCCCTACCATCACTTGCATAAATTCGGTCGGTGTATTCATCTTATTATATTTATGCTATAAATAACATTTAAATACACATTTTGATAAGTCAATAATTCGTTTTATATATATCTTTCAAAATCTTCTACATTATCTATATAACTATTTCGATCGTTGTATTTCACCGAGTATAAATTTTCAGCACCATGACTTTTCTTAGTTATATTTCATTTCACTGTTCAAAAAAAGTTAGTATATTTTATTTTCATGCTATATAGTATACTCCTCTGGTGTGTTATCAAGACGTGTGGGATTAAATAATAAAACATTTTGCATTCAAAAGGAAGAGAATCCGAATCTGAATTTGGAGATTGATTCCATCCAAAAAGAAACTTAATTACATCATTGGTCCCTAAAGTATACATTTTATACTGAGTTGGTTCTTAAAGAATTTTTTGGGACGTTTTGCCCCCTAAACTTTAAATCGTAACCATAGTTGTCCCCTACCATTAACTCATGTTAAAAAAATTTATGGACCAATCAGAACGCGCCACATGTCACTAATAAACAAAAAAAATGGCTAACTTTAATCAAAGGGGTAAATTGCACGTTAAGTCTATCAAATTGTTATTTTTATGCAATTTAGTCCTCAAAATCTTTATTTAACCTGGAATTTACCCCAATTCTTTTTAATTTTCATAAATTAGTCCAATAATTTGAATATGATGATGTTTTTGTTCAATTTAGTCCTGAGAATCATTATTTAACCCGAAATTGACCCCATTACTTTATAATTTTTTAAATATAATAATATTTTTTCAATTTTGTCCTAAAATTCTTTATTTAACTCGAAATTGACCCTTATTTCTTTATAGTTTTTATAATTTAGTCCAGTATTTTTAATATGATGATATTTTTGTTTCTTTTAATCCTAAAAATATATATTTAAACCAAAATAAATCCTTATTTCTTTATAATTTTTTATAATTTAGTCCAATTGGGGTCAATTTCGGGTTAATATTTAGGAATAAATTGAACAAAAATATAATTGTATTTAAAATATTGGACTAAATTATAAAAATTAGAAAGAAATTAAGGTTAATTTCGGGTAAAATAAATATTCTTTTAACTAAATTAAAAAAAATTATAATTATATTTAAAATGTTGGACTAAATTATAAAATTTATAAGGAAATGAGGGTATATTTTGAGTTAAATATAGACTTTTAGGACTAAAATAAACAAAAATATTATCATATTAAAATTATTAGACTAAATTAAAAATAGAAAGAAATAAGGGTCAATTCCAAGTTAAATAAAGATTTTTATGATTAAATTGAATAAAAATATCATCATATTTAAAATATTGGGATGAATTTAAAAATAGAAACAAATCAAGGTTAATTTTGGGTTAAATAAAGATTTTTAGCACTTAATTGAACAAAAATATAATTATTTTTAAAATATTGGACTAAATTATAAAAATTAGAAAGGAATTTGGGGTTAATTTCAGGTTAAACAAAATAATTGGACTAAATTGAATGAAAATATGATTATAATTAAAATATTGGAATAAATTATAAAAATTATAAAGAAATAAGGGGTCAATTTCGGGATAAATATAGATTTTTAGGACTAAATTGAATAAAATTTAATTAAATTTAAAATATTGGATTAAATTATAAAAATTATAAATTAATAGTGGTCAATTTTTTTGTTAAATAAAGATTTTGAGGACTAAATTAAACAAAAATATCATAATATTAAAATTATTGTACTAAATTATAAATATTAGAAAAAAATGAATCAATATTAGGTTAAATAAAGATTTTTAGGATTAAATTGAAAAAAAATAAAAATTTGACAGACTTAACGTTCAATTTACCCCTTTTATTAAAGTTAGCTGATTTTTTTATTAGTGACACTTGGTGCATTCTGATTGGTCCAGAAATTTATTTTAACAGGGGTTAACGGTAGGGGCAATTGAGGTAATGATTTAAAGTCTATGGGGGCAAAACGTCATAAAAAATTTTAGAGGCCAACTCGGTATAAAGTGTATACTTTAGGGGCCATTGGTGCCATTAAGCCAAAAAAAATATGTTGTGTTCAAAATTACTACATTTACCCAAAGTATATGCCCTTGTTGAATATTGTTGATGTTGAAATTATGAGGGACCGAACAAGAGAAGTGGAGATGAGGAATACAGTGGTTGATGCAGAATTCAAGTGGTTCACCTCCTGTAAATTTAAGACAGAGAGTTGCGGTCAATACAGTTGTCAAAGTGGAAAAGATGAAAGGAGGAAGAGAGGGGTACAACCCTCTTAATTCAGCCTTGTCCAGTCGCATTGTTGTTGTCTCTGAATTACCTCTCTCATAGGAGTCGTGGGTATTAATAACCAATGAGTATTGTTGGTGATTGGATTGTTTCAGGCCCTATGAAAGCCTACAGATAGGTCGACAGAGATAGACACAACTTTTAAGTATTAGACTTTGCACGTTGTCCATGTGGTTGTGGATGTTGCGAAACGATATCTGATAGTATTTTTCCCAAGGTGACTTGAAGGCTCCGATAATATTGGCCTCCGGAAGAGCATGTGTTCGGAGGAGCTGTTTTGTGGACATTCTCTTAATTCTATCAAATACGAAGTTTTTGAGGGGTACTTCTAGAGCAATGCGGTTGTATTTTCTCATTGTGTCTTCTAGAGATTTTGTATGCTTTGGAGGACATTTTTTAGGACTCCGTTAACTTTATTTCACCTCGTTAGGATTATTATGATAGCCTTTGAGTGTGATGGTAGTTGTAACCCCCTTAACCCGGTCTAGACGATTGACCCGAATTAAGAAGTTTACACGGGGAAAACCAAAGTCAACCTGAAAGTCAACCTTGATTAACGACCATTTTTTTCTTTTTAATCTTATCTAAATGCACATTAACCCTAGATATGTTCATAACAACAGCATGTTCAAAGATCACGGCAATCAGAACACATTTAGGGACTCGATTGCACAAATCATGAATTTAGGGACCAATTTGTAAATTCTGAAAATTATAAGGACTTAACCCACTTTTAAGTTACCATTATGAAATTAGTCATATTTCATGCTTCTCTGTCAAATTTCAACTCAAACGAACATCTCAAACTCATTCAATTGCATAATCAAGATTCAGGACCAAAACGCAAAGGTTTCAAAACATATAACCAACAATTTCAGTGCCCAACGGTCGGGTGTTTCGGAACAGGAACGATCCGTTCCGAAACGCGGGACCGTTCCGAAACCAGTTCCGAAACAGGGTCTGGCAGTGGCAAAACCGTTCCGGAACGGTTCTACCCGTTTCGGAACGCCTAGGCCATTTCAGGCCCTCCGTTCCGATACGGTAGCACCTGTTCCGAAACAGGCTGCCCAGATTACAGAAACTTTGCTGGTTTAATGCACAAATGACCCACCAAACAAGCTTCAAAGGCAACCAAATCATACCAGCAAGTCATTCAACACCCAAGGAACATAATGGCATCAACAATTCATAAACATGGCATCAAACAAGGAAAGCCCCGATTCTATAGGCATGCATCCTATATTGAAAACCATTCAAACACCATATCACCAAACAATCCTCATTAAGACCATTTACATGTTCCAACATCAACAACAACATACAATCATCTTAGGGAGTACAACATACACAATCTCATTAAACGTCAACATAAGAAATTCTCCCCCCATTGCCTTTATTATCTATAGCTATTAACCGAGACATACATCTCAAATGGAGCTCTCCTTAAATCCCTTGCTTCCCGCTGTCCCAACTTCAAATATCTGCATTGATGGACAAAAAGGAGCGTAAGCACATAATGCTTAGTGAGGAATGCTCAAAACCAAAACACCATCAATGCAGCGAGTCATAAAACCTCTTTTAAAAGCATCACAATTCGATAAACCCAAGCAATGTTTGAAAACCCCTTTAAACAACATGCTTTAAATCATGCATTGCTCAAATATGAAAACCAACCCTTAGCTTAGAAAAGCCAAGTAATTCACTTCAAAGCACAACCTTGCAAAACCATCAATTTTACCATTCCATGCATGAACATCATATGCAAAGTTAAATACAAGATCCTTGGAAAACACCTCCACTTCACATCATACTTTTCTCATACTTGAAAACCATTTCAAAGCAAGAAACCTTTGACAACCACTTACTCATTCAAACTATCTCATGCATTAAACAAATGCAACATATGAACCACAAAATCAATATTTGCATTCCATGCCTTTAAAAACAAGTCTTCGCAAGACTACAATGCACTTAAGAGATTTCATGCACACATGCACCATTCTCATTAGAAAATAAACTCTTGTTCAAGCTAACAAGTAAACATGCATTCATAAAACATTACACCCTTCTCATGCAAACATGCATCATTTCAAGCATCCCATGCTTCATCATATTCAAGAACATTATATTGGCTTCCAAGTGATAATTCACAAACCATCATAACACAAGTCACAGTCGGATACGCGGATCACAAGCGTTGTCCCCACGCTTCATACACACTACCAATCACAAGGTCCACATATGGACTTTTAAACACCATATGACCTTAACATTCACAAGGTCCTCAAATGGAATTTTAACCACCATTATGACCTTACCATACACAAGGTCCTCATATGGACTTTTAAACACCATATGACCTTAACATTCACAAGGTCCTCAAATGGAATTTTAACCACCATTATGACCTTACCATCACTCATTGGTAGTTGTATAACATCACTAACGAGATCACGGGACATACAAGATCCACACATGGACTTTACACCACCATTGTGATCTTACCATACACAAGGTCTTCAAATGGAATTTTAACCACCATTATGACCTTAATGTATACAAGGTCCTCATATGGAATTTTAACCACCATATGACCTTAACACAAGACCCACCCATGGACTTTTAAACACCATGGTGTTCTTAACCATCTCGTTAGTGTACTTGGATGGAGTTACCGGTTCAATCACAACCACTCCACATCCAAGGCGACTTTATTCACGGTGCACCCAATCCTATAGCCGGCTAACTATATCCGATTCAAGTAACCAAGAACCACTTACATCACTTGCCAATATAACCAATTTACCATATTAATCCATTATTTTACAAGCATAACCAAGATGCCAAAACCACCAATTACCATCATCAATCCACTGTTTTTTGAAGCATTACACAAAGCCATTAAACTACATGCAACACTACGCAACAATTCCACAATTTCAATGTACAAACCAAGGATCTCTTACCTTGAGCATCCTTCACACATGGCTTTCAAAACCAGCATTAAACCATGCTAAAATATGCTTTCAAAACAGAATTTAAAACATGCAAATCACATGCATTGCATCCAACAATCACAAGTACTTTAAGAACCAAATCACAACACAACCCAAGAGAGAAATTCCATTTACTTACTCTTGAGCTTAGGTAAGTTGTTTAGACTTAAACTAAGCTCCCAAAACCTTCAAACCTTTGTTTTAAAGCTGAAAACCCAACTTCACTCACCGATTTCCGTTTCGCCACTTGCCGAAACACCAATCAAGCTTCCGGATCAACACCACAAGGATCCGAAGATGTCTCCCCTGTTTTAAACACATCAAAACAGTAGATTAATGCACCATCATGCATTAATATCCTCAACCAAGACACCTAAACTCGCTGCTCACATCAACACTCACATTTCGGCTACCAAACACAACCGAAATCACATCCAAACACTTCCAAAACTTAACCCAGCCAAGATCCATCACTTCTAACCATTTTAAACATCAATTAACATCCAAAATGGATCTCATCACGTCCTTATACCTCCAGCTATAGCAGAACATCAAGATCACTCCAAAAACCACCAAAAACTTAAACAAAACTTATGAAAATCAACCTATTCGGGATTGCATTGATTAAACCTCAATTTCTCATCAATTATACATCCATTTTACATCAAAAACACATCACAAAACAATGCCCAATCAGATCACACGAATTTCATCAAATTTAAAGCAAATCTTGCATTTTAAAGCCAAGATCAAGAACACAATTGCAAAACCTTTAACAAATCATAATTCAAGGATTGAGAACTTGAGAATTTCAGTAAAGAACTGATAATTTAGAGGAGAAGGACGTTCATACCTCTAAACTTGAGTTTCTCCCTTTTTGGAACCAAGATTCTTGAAAATCCAATAAGCAAATGCTAAGGTTTTGTTGTAGAAATGATTAGAGATCAAAAGGAAGTTGAAATCTCATCTTTGAATGTCAAAATCAGAGGGAAATTTGCTGGAGAAATGTGTTTGGGTTGAGAGAAAAGTTGAGAGAAAAGAAAATGGAAATTTAGAGAAAGTTAGTTAAAATGACAAAATATCTTCTTCCCTCCCTTTTTACCTTAATTAAAACCATTAATAAATTGATTAATATTAAGAAAAATCTGGAGAAACTCTTTTGGGTAAATAGCTCCTTAAAGATTCAAAGTTTCAATCCTTTTTAAAACATTCACCCAGTTTTTAAAAATTACATTTTGGTCACTAACCCAAAATGTCACTCTTCCAAACCTCATTTTGTAAAATTGATTTCACCTTTCTTTTATATATAATAAAAAAGGATTTTAAGACATTTTTCCATATTTTTAATGCAACCCGAACTAGGCTTTCCTAAATTCACCCTTTTATATTCGAACCGCAACCCGACCGGTCCGGTCCAAACCCAAAACTTCTAAGCCCAAAATTGGGGTGTTACAACTCTCCCCCCTTAAGAAATTTCGTCCTCGAAATTTCAACCGGCGAAAAGAGAACAACCAAACTTCTCAAGCAACACACAAGGCAACACAGGAGACTTAACCACCACTGAACACTCTCCTCACAAAACTCCACCAACCCAACACCACCACATACCGTTCACAGATTCCAAAACACTCAGACGTTAACCACATCTTAACCTTTCACACTTCCGGACTACACATAGCCCCAACAACAACCTGAAGAACCTCCAACTTTTACAGCATACACCACCCTAACTCACAACTCTTAAAACTTGTTCACACAATGACACCAACCAATCCAGTTCAGCCACCATGTGACCCACAACCCTCACTGCTTCTAAAACCCCTTGCACAACTGCTCAACCTCTTCCAAAGATTACCACTTCAAGCAAAAATTTCTAAGCATCAACCGCTTACCCAAACCTCTCAACGTAATGCTGACATTCCTTCACATCCGCCGCTATCATTACCATAACGATTCACCAGAACTACTCACCTAACACCTGAGAATCACAACACAAAACCCCAACCTTGACTCCGCCAGCCGTTCCACACTCCACCAGCTGACTTCAGAAGGAATTTACTTATACACAACTAGCCAGCAACTACTCACAAGAACCCGTCCAACCAACAATGGCCTTTGATCTTACATTGCCTTTCCACTTTAAGCCTGGACTAGAACACCAGCTTTACCAGGACACCGCCCATTCTATACATACATAAGATTACGAAACTTCTACTCTCCCAGGCTAACCCTTTACTACAACCCACATCACAACCCCTTCTCAACTCTTCGAAGGTTGCTACGAACCACCACCTACAAAAACAACCCTTCTACTACAACATCAATGCCAAGTTACCTCAGCACTCTGAAACACATCCACTAACTTACAACATCACTTAACACCAAGAAACTACCACTTCTACCAGCTATTCACAACCACTTTGACTGATTCTAACTCAAACAGTAATCTCCTCACCACCATACCGCTAAACTCATTAAGCGCCAACACTTTCCTCCTACCAACACGCTATATCGCACTCACTATTACTGAAAACTCGCTTAATACCCTCCATTACTTCTAGCATTCTCCTAGCACCAACACAACTTTTAAAACCCATCATCCAACCTAACCCTATCACAACTCTAACGGACCCGATTAACTATCAGCGAGTGTGAACGTTCGTATGCATGGTCACCAATATGCCCTATCAATGCCTGATGTACATGCATGCAAAACCTCTAATGTCATGTCACATGTATGCATGGACCAGTACATATATATAATATAGCATATAACCAATGATTTTAACTGTGCATGTATGTCGGTTCACACCCACCAATAACATCCTCAGAATCCACCTAAAACAACCTCCTAACTCACTTCCAACTTGACCAACTCCATCATTCTAACAACCCATTATCCACAAGATACTCAATAAAGCCCTCTTCACACTAAAGTTGTTTTCAAAACAACACCAACTACTACACCAAGCATGCTAGCTACGAGACCATACCCACTACACAAGGGAAATACCAACTGAAACCAAACTAAGATACTAGAGCAAAGGTTACTTAACAAGGTTACCTGTAAACATCTCACCGCCCCGGAGCTTCAACAGACAAGCTCTCTTTCTCGCAGAACCACCATCCTCTAGCCGTACCGCTGCAGCATTTGCTAACACATTAAGGTCATCACCATCTCCTTGCGGTAAAGAACCCTGACTACCCCGAGCCAACTTCAAGCAATTACGTCTCAAATGTCCAACAGACCCACAATTCCAACAAGATTCATTCTGCAAGCTCCTCACACCTTTCTGCCCTTCCTGCCTTCTTCGAACCTTATCTTGGCCGTGCCCACGATCCATCAGAGACCCTTCTGATACCACTGAAGCTGATCTCAACACTTGAGGACAATCCCGCTTCACATGTTCTTTAGAACCACAGTTCCAACAAACTCCTGCGCCCCAACAACCTCCAACATGGCGCCTTCCACAACGGTCACACACTGGTAGCTGAGCTTCCACTCCTTGATCATGCAGCACTTGCCCCAGATTTGCACTACCACTCAGACTCCGATTCAAGCAAAACCTTCTATCACGTAGCCTCTTACGCTGACCGCTCTCGAGGTCAATACCCACAACTCTCTCGCTTAAACTTTTCTCACCTTCGTAAACTGGAACCACACCCTCATATTGCTTAACCCTTGGGAATTTCCCTCAAAGGTACCTTTCATAAAAGGCAGACACAAAGAAGTCCCAATCTATGTCGTGGATGTGCGATGCCACCGCCACAGATGTCCACCAGGCACAAGCGTCCTCCAACATCAATGAGACCACACTTCCCAGCTTACAGGCATAGCCACAACCTTCCTGATCCAAAATCAGAATTACACTGGCCAACCAGGCCTCGAACATTTCAGGCGTCGAACCATGATACTCCACAGCTCCCAAATCATGTAAACATTGTTTCGACAAACCCGCACATCCCACAGCCGGCACGTCTACAGGCCTTACTTTTGCCACAGCTTGAGATGTTCCCAACACCTCTTGAACTACAGGTGATGAACTCTTCATCACAGAACCAACTTCTTCCTCCTGCCTTACAACCTCAACTTCAGGCACTGAAGACTGAGACGAAACACCTCCCTTAAAAGGTGAATTCCACGCCTTAACAACCTACTCTAAAGCAGCAACCATCTCACCTAACTGTCATTCTTTCATCGATTTCACCATGCTATTTACAACAAACAATCACAACAAAACAAACAAATCGGTCAGACCAGCTTTAAGTAAGGATTCAAAGCTCCAACTCCAAAATAACACAATAGCTATAATATTAAGGCAATGGGTATCCCGAATTCTCCCCTTTTACATGACATAACAGTCAATAAAAACATGGATATCACAACATTGAGCATATCAATCAACATATTTCGATCATGCTCTCATCAAACAACATTCACTCGCAACAGCATAATATCAACATATCATACCCATCACACTTTCATCATTCATAAAATCAGCTCACAACACCAGCATAACATCAGCACAAATCCACATTAGCTCAATGAAGATTCACAGTCAAAAAGCATGACAAGAACATCAACAATTCGCTCAAAAACACGCATTCCAACCGACTTTCAACCACACATCAGAATAAACATCAAACATATATTAAAACAATTTACCATTCCCCCCAAGCTTTCGCAACTCAGCTCTGATACCACCAAATGTAACCCCCTTAACCCGGCCTAGACGATTGACCCGAATTAAGAAGTTTACACGGGGAAAACCAAAGTCAACCCGAAAGTCAACCTTGATTAACGACCCTTTTTTTTCTTTTTAATCTTATCTAAATGCACATTAACCCTAGATATGTTCATAACAACAGCGTGTTCAAAGATCACGGCAATCAGAACACATTTAGGGACTCGATTGCACAAATCATGAATTTAGGGACCAATTTGTAAATTCTGAAAATTATAAGGACTTAACCCACTTTTAAGTTACCATTATGAAATTAGTCATATTTCATGCTTCTCTGTCAAATTTCAACTCAAACGAACATCTCAAACTCATTCAATTGCATAATCAAGATTCAGGACCAAAACGCAAAGGTTTCAAAACATATAACCAACAATTTCAGTGCCCAACGGTCGGGTGTTTCGGAACAGGGACGATCCGTTCCGAAACGCGGGACCGTTCCGAAATCAGTTCCGAAACAGGGTCTGGCAGTGGCAAAACCGTTCCGGAACGGTTCTACCCGTTTTGGAACGCCTAGGCCATTTCAGGCCCTCCGTTCCGATACGGTAGCACCTGTTCCGAAACAGGCTGCCCAGATTACAGAAACTTTGCTGGTTTAATGCACAAATGACCCACCAAACAAGCTCCAAAGGCAACCAAATCATACCAGCAAGTCATTCAACACCCAAGGAACATAATGGCATCAACAATTCATAAACATGGCATCAAACAAGGAAAGCCCCGATTCTATAGGCATGCATCCTATATTGAAAACCATTCAAACACCATATCACCAAACAATCCTCATTAAGACCATTTACATGTTCCAACATCAACAACAACATACAATCATCTTAGGGAGTACAACATACACAATCTCATTAAACGTCAACATAAGAAATTCTCCCCCCATTGCCTTTATTATCTATAGCTATTAACCGAGACATACATCTCAAATGGAGCTCTCCTTGAATCCCTTGCTTCTCGCTGTCCCAACTTCAAATATCTGCATTGATGGACAAAAAGGATCGTAAGCACATAATGCTTAGTGAGGAATGCTCAAAACCAAAACACCATCAATGCAGCGAGTCATAAAACCTCTTTTAAAAGCATCACAATTCGATAAACCCAAGCAATGTTTGAAAACCCCTTTAAACAACATGCTTTAAATCATGCATTGCTCAAATATGAAAACCAACCCTTAGCTTAGAAAAGCCAAGTAATTCACTTCAAAGCACAACCTTGCAAAACCATCAATTTTACCATTCCATGCATGAACATCATATGCAAAGTTAAATACAAGATCCTTGGAAAACACCTCCACTTCACATCATACTTTTCTCATACTTGAAAACCATTTCAAAGCAAGAAACCTTTGACAATCACTTACTCATTCAAACTATCTCATGCATTAAACAAATGCAACATATGAACCACAAAATCAATATTTGCATTCCATGCCTTTAAAAACAAGTCTTCGCAAGACTACAATACACTTAAGAGATTTCATGCACACATGCACCATTCTCATTAGAAAATAAACTCTTGTTCAAGCTAACAAGTAAACATGCATTCATAAAACATTACACCCTTCTCATGCAAACATGCATCATTTCAAGCATCCCATGCTTCATCATATTCAAGAACATTATATTGGCTTCCAAGTGATAATTCACAAACCATCATAACACAAGACACAGTCGGATACGCGGATCACAAGCGTTGTCCCCACGCTTCATACACACTACCAATCACAAGGTCCACATATGGACTTTTAAACACCATATGACCTTAACATTCACAAGGTCCTCAAATGGAATTTTAACCACCATTATGACCTTACCATACACAAGGTCCTCATATGGACTTTTAAACACCATATGACCTTAACATTCACAAGGTCCTCAAATGGAATTTTAACCACCATTATGACCTTACCATCACTCATTGGTAGTTGTATAACATCACTAACGAGATCACGGGACATACAAGATCCACACATGGACTTTACACCACCATTGTGATCTTACCATACACAAGGTCTTCAAATGAAATTTTAACCACCATTATGACCTTAATGTATACAAGGTCCTCATATGGAATTTTAACCACCATATGACCTTAACACAAGACCCACCCTTGGACTTTTAAACACCATGGTGTTCTTAACCATCTCGTTAGTGTACTTGGATGGAGTTACCGGTTCAATCACAACCACTCCACATCCAAGGCGACTTTATTCACGGTGCACCCAATCCTATAGCCAGCTAACTATATCCGATTCAAGTAACCAAGAACCACTTACATCACTTGCCAATATAACCAATTTACCATATTAATCCATTATTTTACAAGCATAACCAAGATGCCAAAACCACCAATTACCATCATCAATCCACTATTTTTTGAAGCATTACACAAAGCCATTAAACTACATGCAACACTATGCAACAATTCCACAATTTCAATGTACAAACCAAGGATCTCTTACCTTGAGCATCCTTCACACATGGCTTTCAAAACCAGCATTAAACCATGCTAAAATATGCTTTCAAAACAGAATTTAAAACATGCAAATCACATGCATTGCATCCAACAATCACAAGTGCTTTAAGAACCAAATCACAACACAACCCAAGAGAGAAATTCCATTTACTTACTCTTGAGCTTAGGTAAGTTGTTTAGACTTAAACTAAGCTCCCAAAACCTTCAAACCTTTGTTTTAAAGCTGAAAACCCAACTTCACTCACCGATTTCCGTTTCGCCACTTGCCGAAACACCAATCAAGCTTCCGGATCAACACCACAAGGATCCGAAGATGTCTCCCCTGTTTTAAACACATCAAAACATTAGATTAATGCACCATCATGCATTAATATCCTCAACCAAGACACCTAAACTCGCTGCTCACATCAACACTCACATTTCGGCTACCAAACACAACCGAAATCACATCCAAACACTTCCAAAACTTAACCCAGCCAAGATACATCACTTCTAACCATTTTTAAACATCAATTAACATCCAAAATGGATCTCATCACGTCCTTATACCTCCAGCTATAGCAGAACATCAGGATCACTCCAAAAACCACCAAAAACTTAAACAAAACTTAGGAAAATCAACCTATTCGGGATTGCATTGATTAAACCTAAATTTCTCATCAATTATACATCCATTTTACATCAAAAACACATCACAAAACAATGCCCAATCAGATCACACGAATTTCATCAAATTTAAAGCAAATCTTGCATTTTAAAGCCAAGATCAAGAACACAATTGCAAAACCTTTAACAAATCATAATTCAAGGATTGAGAACTTGGGAATTTCAGTAAAGAACTGAGAATTTAGAGGAGAAGGACGTTCATACCTCTAAACTTGAGTTTCTCCCTTTTTGGAACCAAGATTCTTGAAAATCCAATAAGCAAATGCTAAGGTTTTGTTGTAGAAATGATTAGAGATCAAAAGGAAGTTGAAATCTCATCTTTGAATGTCAAAATCAGAGGGAAATTTGCTAGAGAAATGTGTTTGGGTTGAGAGAAAAGTTGAGAGAAAAGAAAATGGAAATTTAGAGAAAGTTAAAATGACAAAATATCTTCTTCCCTCCCTTTTTACCTTAATTAAAACCATTAATAAATTGATTAATATTAAGAAAAATCTGGAGAAACTCTTTTGGGTAAATAGCTCCTTAAAGATTCAAAGTTTCAATCCTTTTTAAAACAGTCACCCAGTTTTCAAAAATTACATTTTGGTCACTAACCCAAAATGTCACTCTTCCAAACCTCATTTTGTAAAATTGATTTCACCTTTCTCTTATATATAATAAAAGAGGATTTTAAGACATTTTTCCATATTTTTAATGCAACCCGAACTAGGCTTTCCTAAATTCACCCTTTTATATTCGAACCGCAACCCGACCGGTCCGGTCCAAACCCAAAACTTCTAAGCCCAAAATTGGGGTGTTACAGTGGTAACAAGGTTTTTTATCTCGAAATAAAAGTTCAGGAGGCTATTAAATTGCATATGCATTTAATATATGAATATACCTATTGTGTCAAAATGAAATCAGCTGAGTTGAAGTGTATTTATGCATCATTTCATTCATTAGTACTACATGCAGGCACTAGTATTTTGTGCTCTTAGAAAATGTGTTGTGCACTTTTTGTTCCTAGTTGAGAGTTGGTGATCCATTGAAGGTGTTATCGTAGTATAACTGAGTGTAGACAATTCTACTTTGCTTTTAGTTGCCAATGCTCTTGGTATTGGACATGCAGAGGTATTGTATACTGATGTAGCTCGAGAGCCGTAAGAGGCTGAAACGAATGTATTTCATAGTCAACGCTATCAGGTCACGACATGTATGTTTGTCTTTGTTTTTTTAATCGACAATGTTTTGAACATTGGATTAGTGAAGATATTGTTTAGCATTGTTATTTGTGAATCCACACAAGTATCTCCAGTTTGTTACTAATGCACTTAGCGTTTAGTTAGTGGAGATATGCAATACAATATCATTTGTGACTCCGCACAAGAAACTCCGGTCTGTTATGATTGATGATGTATTTAGCATCGGATTAATGGAGGAATGTAAAATAGTATAATATGCGACTTCGCACATGCATCTTCGGTTTGTTATGATCGAAGATGCATTTAGCATCGTATTAATAGAGGCGTGTAAAACAATATCAGATGTGACTCTACACATGCATCTCCATTTTGTTATGATCGATGATGCATTTAGCATTAGATTAATGGAGTGTAAAACAATATTATCTGTGAATCCGCACAAGCATCTCTTATTTGTTATGATCGATGATGCATTTAGCAACAGATTAAAGAAGGCTTACAAAACAATATCGTATGTGACCCTAGACAGGAATCTCCAATTTGGTATGATCGAGTATGCATTTAGCATCAGATTAATGGAGGTAACATCTGTCGGATCAGGCATCCACACTTTTGCAGGTCAGGTGTTATTTGAGACATATAAGTGTGGGCATCTCAACTCCCTTAGAGGAGAACACAATAATAGAGGCATTGAATGGGCGGAGGCTGCTAATTATCTACGATTATTTCAATTTCATTTGTATTTTTGTACAAGCATTTTCGTTTATTGGATCAACAAGGAATTCAGCATCGAATCAGCGGAGGCAACATCCACCGAAGCAGGCATCCAAACTTTTGCCGATCAAGTGTCTTTCAAGACACAAAAGTGTAGGGATTATATCTTTGAATAGACCAAAGCAACATCTACCGGAGCATGCATCTACACTCTTGCAGATCAAGTGTCACTCAAGACACAAGAGTGTAGGCATCTCAACACCCTTTGGAGAAAAACATAATGTTAGAGCATTGACTGGGCGGAGACTGCTAATTCATTATTACTTTGCAAAGTTGGTGTCTCTCTTAACATGGATGGTACACAAGCATATGTATTTGTGTAGATTAAGTGTCATTCGAGAAACATAAGTGCAGGCATCTCAAAGCCCTTGGATGAGAAAATTTCTAGAAGCATTGAATGGTGAAGGCATCAAATAATTTGCTTGACAAAGTGGATGAAATCAAAGAATAGAGATGTGAAAGCATACAAGAGCATTTGGAGAGGTAAAAATCATTAACAATTTCACATATTCTTATACTCATCCAAATACTCAATTAAACAATCATTCATCAAAATGATGTATTCGCACATCTATATAACAATTATACCATTCATTCATCCGTTAAAATAGATAATATGCTCTATAGAGCAGTTTGGTCAATCAACTATTTATTTGTATAGTAAGTCCAAAACTCTCTCTTATAGTATTTATCAGCTTTCTAAGAGGCTCTAAACAGTATGGGTTATTCCCTTGTACCTTTCGGTTTTGCTGAGGAGACATTTCATAAGGTTTGTGTTATACTCGTCAGCTTACTTTTAGAGGATGGCCCTATCACGTTTGTTGTGGCACTGCGATTGGAGACTAGGAACGTGGGTTCCTAAGGCGAGGCCTCGATAATTCCTTGATTCACCAACAAATAGTAGGTTTTCACTAACGGATATGGTGGGGTATTTCTATCCTATCATCCCCATGATGTCATCCTCATATGTGTGTGGTAAGAAATTGTCATCTTATATGTTTTTACTTCATTTTGGTTGAAATTTGGAAAGAAAGTCTTGCATGGAGACTATGGTGCTTTCAAAATGCGTCGTCATCGTCAATTCGGCCATCAAAGATGTTGGTCGCAGAAATTTGGTGTGCTGGAGTAGCACCGGGAGAGCCACTATGACTAATTTTTTTGGTCTAGAGGATCTCCACGCTCACCACACCAATTGTTGATGCTGAAATGAGAAGGCATCGAACAATGGAGGTATAGAGAAGGAATATGGTGGTTGATGACAAATTTAGGTGCTTCACCACTGTAGATTTAGGGAGGAGAACCGTGGTTAATCGGTGGTCAGAGTAGAAAAGATGAGAGGAGGAAGAGAGGGGCACAACCCTCTAAATTCAGCCTTGTCTAGACGCATTGTTGTTGTCTCCGACTTGCCTCTTTCATCGGGGGAGTGAATATTTATAGCCCTTAAGTATTGTTGGTGGTTAGATAGTGTCAGGCCTTATGACAGCTTACAGATGGGTCGATGGAGATGGACCCAAGTTCAAAGTATTAGGCTTTGCATGTTGGCGATGTGGACGCTGTCTAATGGCGTCTAAAAATATCTGTTCCAAATGCGACCTGAGGGCTCCGATAATATTGGTCTCCAGAAGAACCTGTCTCCGGAGAAGTTGTTGTTTGTAGACTATCTCTGGACCTTACCAAATCTGAAGGTCCTAAGGGTACTTTAGAGCTATATGGAGGTGAAGAAATTAGATGTAACAAATATAAAAGGGATAATGTTTGATTTAGTCCCCAAATTTGACCATTTTTATATGGCTTAAGTGGCAAATTAGTGCCCAAACTATACCATTTTTTATATAGGCGCACAAAGTATTTTTCGGGCCAAATAGATGCTTAACGTTTTCAAAGTTTCCATTTAGGTGTCTTGTCGTTAACAGCAGTTAAAAAATTCCGTTATCCAATAAAAACATGACACATGGCAGTATTAAACATTTTCTAAATTTTATTTTTAAAAAAATAAATCAAAATTTTTAAATATCCTGAAAATTTTCAAATAATCCCAAAATAGTCACTAAATCCCTAAACCCTCCAAATCTGGCCACTCCCACTGGCGTTCGTCGTGTTTCTAACGAATGAATGAAGCGCCCTCCCCTTGCTGAAAGAACCACACACTATTAATCGCTTGTTACGCCGTTGTTCGTCGCGCATCATTCGAATGAACCATTCGAATATTTCGGCGTTTCACAAGGCGTCGGTCGATTTCCAACGACGAGGTGGTAGGGTAAATGGACGTCGTGGTCCGACGTGGCAATCAGCAGCGAAATCAGGTCAAATGGGGATTTGAGTTTTTTTGGTGTTAGAGATTTCAAAATATGGGGCTATTTTGTGAAATTTTGGGCTATTTTGTTTTATTAATTTTTAGTTATTTTTAAATATAATTTTAGAAATTTAAGAAGCTAACATGTGTTCGATAACGAAAGTTAACGTGAAAATTAATGGAGAGTAACAGCGGGACACCTATTTTGTAAGTGTCGCTTCCACCTTAACAAATGGTCGAAGGTTCAAATCTCGTCCTGGGCATAGAGCAACTTTAAAAGTATGACCAAAATCTGCCCTTATTTGGACCAACAGAAACGCGATTAATCACTAGACTTGTTCTAGTGAGTACCTTATAATAAGAAAAGCTAACTTTTGTTATAAAATATAAAATTCATGAATTAATATGGTCTAAAAATCTCAAGGATCAATGGAAAATATTCAGATTCGATAATTAAAACAAGCTTTACCCTTAATATAAAACTATAAAATGTCTCGTTTCGTAAAGTTACCAAATATATTCATATATTTGCATTTTAAATAACTAAGTTTGCAAAAAAATATATAAAATATAAAGATACACATAATACCTTAAATATCATTCTAATACTAAATTAACATAAATAAAATCGTAACGCTTGAGTTTTAATTTTTTTTAACTCTACTATAAAAATATATTAAAAAAAACTCTACCATAAAAATAAGTATTTTGCTATACACATCTCTAAAGTTCTGTATAAGAACTACTAGATTCCTATTATTAATTGTTATTTTATTTTTAATGTAATCTATTAGAATGTAAATAATTGCATTCTTAAAATATTAAACATCATTGATTTATAGTGTTTAATAGAATTAAACCCTAAATATTAACTCTAACCATAACTCTAAACCATAAGCCCTAAACCTTAATCCTAACCTTAAATGATAAGCCTTAAACCTTAACCCTAAACCCTAAACCCTAAACTCTAAACATTAAACCCTAAACTTTTAAAACTATACATTAACCCTAAACTTTAACCTTAAACCCTAAAACCATAAAAATACAACACAAACCCTAAAACAATAAACCCTAAACCCTAAAATTATAAATCATAAACCCTAAACACCTAAACTCTTTTACATTATTATTAATTACATTAAACACCTTGAATCAATGATATTTAATATTTTAGGAATGTAATTAATTACATTCTAATAAACCCACAATTAATCGACCTCTACCGTAATTGATCTTTTACTAAAACCCAAAATTACTTGACGTACTGCTACTGACAATTAGAGGTGGCAAACGGGTCATTCGGTTCAGATTTGGTTCGAGTCATTTTAGTTTATGTTATTTCAGGTCTGGTCATTCGGTTTAGATTCAGTTTTGATTTCGGTTTGGTTTAGTTGTGATTCGGGTCGGTTATTTTCGGTTCGATTGAATTCGATTCGGGCTAATTTTGGGTTTACGGAAGATCGGTCGATTTTAATCAAGTTTTTAGGCCGGTCAATTTTTTACACCTATATATGACTTTATAAAGCCAGTATATTTGACTTTTTGGTGAGTTGTGTGGTTGTTCATATCCCATCTTTATTTATTTCTATTAATATTTTTTTTATTTATTTCTGGTTGTCTTCAATTCGGGTTGCTTTCGGTTTAGGCCCATTTCGGTTTAGTTTCGGTTCGATTTATTTTGGATTTCAGATCAAATTTTTGGTCATATTTGGGTTGATTTCGAGTCTCAATTCGAGTCAATTTCAGATCTCAGTTCGGATCAATCAGTTCAAGTCTCGGGTCAAATTTTCCAAATCTACTTCCAATGGACACCTGAGATAGGAGGCCTATCCCTCCAAAGATTTTGAAAACCTTTCAAGTGTAAATTAACTCTATAGTCATTTAGTTATGGGAAGATTATATTTTGATCATTAATTTTTCAATTCTAATTTACAGGTTCAAAAAATTCAACATATTTAATCTTTTAATTATATAGTGACACGTATCGTTAAAGGAAAATTCATTTCTTGGACAAAGATTGACAATATATTTTATTAAACATTTTTTTTCGTGAAAATTAAAGAAAAAAAACGGGGTTGAGTGGGGATTCAAGCTCAAGTTGCCTAAATAAATGTAAGAATACATTACAAATGAGTCAAATTCAATATTTAGTTAAGATTGACAACATATTTCATACATCTGAAACTCTAGTTAATAAAATATTAATATAATGATATATGATACTACATTCTTATTTTAATAATATATAATAAATTATTAGTATATTTAATAATATTTATCACTCTTTTCATAAAAATGTTATTTTATATTTAAAATATATATATATATTAAAATCAAATATTAAATATATTTTCATAAAAACATTTTAAAAACTATTATTAAAGATTCCTTATTAATAACTTTTATGAGTAACTAAATTTAATGATAAATTAATTTTTGTTACTACATATATTTTAAATGCTAATTTATTAATAAGACAAATATATTTTAAATGATAAATTTATCAATATTATACTAATTTAAAATTTATTTAATATTTAATATTTAATTAATTTATTATTTAAATATTTATTTAATATTTAATAAACAAATATATTTTAAATGATAAATTTATCAATATTATACTAGTTTAAAATTTATTTAATATTTGATATTATTAATATTATTTAATTTTAATAATAACTAATATATTTAGTATAATTTTATTTAATATTGTTAAATGTATTTGAAATATAGAATAATATTTTTTTATTAAAATAGTAATAAATATTATTAGATATATTAGTATTTTATTATATTATTAAAATAAAATATAAAATTATATATTAATAAAAAATTAAATATTATTATATTAATAGTTTATTAACTACGGTTTAAGATATATAAAATATAGTCTCAATTTTAATTAAATATTGATTATTAATTGTAAATAAAATAAAAAATAACAAGAATGACAGGATGAGAGATAATGTAACACCCTGATTTCAACGGATCCGAGATACTACATTCGAGCTACCGCTAACTCAACCTATAAAATTTCGTTCAAATTAAAACCTCATATTTAGCCATAAAACATAACTAAATCAAGTCATAAATAAAAATTTACATAAATAAATTTAAATCTAAAATAAATGGAGCTCCGTACAAATTAAAACAATGTATTTCAAAATAAATTAGAATGGAGTCAAACCTGTTTAGCCTGGAACAACCTAGACATTAGGCTAGCCAACCATGTACTACAGACCATATAAACATCGAGTACCTTATATGGGTATTCGAAATCACCTAGTCATCGAATACTATATCATGCCCCCTATTCGGGACCACAAAGGCATCAGATGATGTATGTCACATGGCTGGAATCACAAAGATATTAGGTAGTGTATGCCACTCGGGACCATTTAGACATTGAGTGCATTCGTGAGCACTTGTACTACAGTACTACAGTTGGGTATCATGATCCTATACCAAAACAATCATAATCAATATGAGGCTCACAAGGCCCATATTCAATATAAGGCAAGGGAAAGGTCATTTTGTAAGGGTACTCAAAGTCCAAGTTCAACTAAAAGCTCAATATTAAATTTATCAAATTCAATTTTATTTTAATATAGCCCTTTCTCAAACCTCGTTGAGCCATTATTTAATAGTACGGCCTAATGAGTACTGGTACTCAGCCCACGAGTATCAGTAATCGGTTGCACGTACCGATGCCAAATTTCATTATTGTATTATTAGATATATTAGTATTTTATTATATTATTAAAATAAAATATAAAATTATATATTAATAAAAAATTAAATATTATTATATTAATAGTTTATTAACTACGGTTTAAGATATATAAAATATAGTCTCAATTTTAATTAAATATTGATTATTAATTGTAAATAAAATAAAAAATAACAAGAATGATAGGATGAGAGATAATGTAACACCCTGATTTCAACGGATCCGAGATACTACATTCGAGCTACCTCTAACTCAACCTATAAAATTTCGTTCAAATTAAAACCTCATATTTAGCCATAAACATAACTAAATCAAGTCATAAATAAAAGTTTACATAAATAAATTTAAATCTAAAATAAATGGAGCTCCGTACAAATTAAAACAATGTATTTCAAAATAAATTAGAAAGGAGTCAAACCTGTTTAGCCTGGAACAACCTAGACATTAGGCTAGCCAACCATGTACTACAGACCATATAAACATCGAGTACCTTATATGGGTATTCGAAATCACCTAGTCATCGAATACTATATCATGCCCCCAATTCGGGACCACAAAGACATCGGATGATGTATGTCACATGGCTGGAATCTCAAAGATATTAGGTAGTGTATGCCACTCGGGACCATTTAGACATTGAGTGCATTCGTGAGCACTTGTACTACAGTTGGGTATCAGGATCCTATACCAAAACAATCATAAATCAATATGAGGCTCACAAGGCCCATATTCAATATAATGCAAGGGAAAGGTCATTTTGTAAGGGTACTCAAAGTCCAAGTTCAACTAAAAGCTCAATATTAAATTTATCAAATTCAATTTTATTTTAATATAGCCCTTTCTCAAACCTCATTGAGCCATTATTTAATAGTACGGCCTAATGAGTACTGGTACTCAGCCCACGAGTATCAGTAATCGGTTGCACGTACCGATGCCAAATTTCATTATTGTAATTGACAAAGCCAACTTATACCGATACTGAATCAATCGTACTGATACTCGTGACTGGGTTCTGATATGCTTTTATCGTAACGATGCCAAAACCCACGAGTACTGGTACGGGTCGATCTGTACTGATACTGCTTGAGTGGTGTACCGATATTGGTTGAAGCCCATACTGGTATGCTATACTCAGTTCATCCATGTTCTTCGTGTTTAACAGAGGTACCGATACGGGGTTGCGTACTGATACTTAACCCCAAAAATGGTTTCTCAAGCTACAAAATTCAACTGAAAACCCCCAAATTAGACCCATAAGAGTAGTTACATGCTTCCTAAAGTCTACTAGAATTATTATTAGCATATTATGATCATTTAAATACTCACTTACAACAAGGACAATAAATCCAAAAGCAACCACAGCTAATATGCTAAACACTCAACAAGACCTTAAATTCCTCTCCCACAAGACTTATTCACTATTCTTACCTCAAAATATAGATCATGGGAGGAGACTATCATACGTCAAACACGAATTTTGGATAGAAAGAATGAAGGATAAAGTTTGGGTTTTTACTTTGAATCTTCCTTGGTGTTCTTGAAAGAGAAAAAGAGTTTGTAGAGAAAAGATGAGTAAATGAAGATGATGTAAAAGGGGAAGCTTTTGGTCTCTAGAGGACAAGGAAACATGTTGCTAAATATTGGGATAATCACATCCCAAGTCCCTCCCCTTTTAAATTTATGACAATAAGGTCTACTGCAAGCTCAAACAGCATTACCCAAGGCCATTTGTCTTATTAACTCACCTCAAACCTAAAGCCCAAGACTTGAGTCAACGAAGCCTTTTGTCGATCGAACGTCGCTTGCAATTGAAGTAAGTGCTAGCGTAAGCCTTTTGTTGATCGAACCTATTTCTCGGTCTGTTTGATCAAATCAAAACCCATAATTCGCCTTTCATTCAACATCCAACACAAATGAGTTATACTCTTACGTCCATACAATGCTTCAAATGGAGACATTTGAATGCTCGATTGAAAACTTTTATTGTTAGAGAATTCCACCAGCAGAAGGTGCTCCTCCCACCTACCCTCAAAATCAATGATATAGCATCAAAGCATTTCCTTAAGAATTTGAATAACCCTCTTAGACTAACCATAGGTTTGAGGATGGAAAGTTATTCTGAAGTGTAATTTGGTTCCTAATTCCTCGTGCAAATTTTTCCAAAATTTGGAAGTAAACCTTGGGTTTCTATTAGAGATGATTGGTGAAGGCACATCGTGAAACCTCACTATCTCATTTATGTACAATTTAGCCAAACTCTCCAAGGTGAAATCTATACATACCTACAAGAAGTGTGTGATCTTGGTTATCGGTAACCCGGTCACAAAATCCATAGTCACTCAATCCTACTTCCATTGTGGAATCTGAATTGGCTGAAGTAATCTTGAAGGTACATGATGTTCGGATTTTACTTGCTAGCAAGCTAAGCCCTTAGTCACCAACTTTGAGACATATCTTTTCATCAAAGCCTACTAGTAGAACGGTCGCAAATCTTGATACATCTTGTTGCTACTCGGATGCAAAGCAAAAGAGCTACTATGAGCTTCTCGATGGATTTTGACCCTCAATTCATCAATGGCTGATACACATAAACTGTCATGAAAGTAAAAGATCCCACCTCATACCACAATCTAGGTCGTTTCACCACATTGCGCCATCTCAATCTTGGCAACTAGATTTTATTCTAGCGCTTGCGTATTTTCAATCTCTTGTACCAAGGTTGGTTCCAGAAAAAGCTCGGCTAAAAATCCACCATCTTCGGTCATTCTCAAATAGGAAAACATTTCTTTCAAATCTGACATAGATTTCTGGCTCAGCGCATCTACGACCATGTTAACCTTTCCAGGATGATACTCAATCACACAGTAATAGTTCTTAAGCAACTTTATCCACTGGCGTTGTCTCAAGTTCAATTCTTTTTGTGTAAGTAAATATTTCAAACTCTTTTGGTCGGTGTAGATGTACATTTTTCTTTGTACAATTAATGCCTCTAGATAATTACGGCGAAAATAATTGTCGCTAACTCCAAGTCATGAATGGGATAATTACGCTCATGAAACTTGAGCTACCACAAAGCATAAGCTACAATCTTCCCCTCTTGCATAAGAATGCACCCAAGTCCATTTAAGGACGCGTCGCTGAATACCACAAAATTCTTACTCGACTCCGATTAGGTCAAAATTTGTGCTTCTGTTAGATAAGCCTTAAGCTATTCAAAACTCTATTGTCTCTTCTCATTCCACTCAAATAGAACTCATATCTGAAGCAATATGGTTATAGTGGCTTTTATAATCGAGAACCCCTTAACAAAGCATCGGTAGTAATCCATCAAGCCAAGGAAACTAAGAACCTATGAAATATTTCTCAATGGTTTCCACTCAACCACATCATGAATCTTTTAAGGATTCACACAGATCCCTTTCGTTTAAATGATGTGGCCCAAAAATGTCACTTCTAACAACAAAAATTCAAACTTGTTGAACTTGGGAAACAACGCCTTCTCTCAAAGGGTCTGAATCACAATGTAAAGATGATAATTATGTTCCTTCTCTGAGCTAGAGTACAACAATATGTCGCCAATGAAAACAACCACAAACTAGTTGAAAATAGGCTAGAAAATTCTATTTGTTAAGTCCATAAATGTTGCCTAAGCATTCGTAAGGCTAAACGACATTACCATAAACTCATAATGGCCATAACGAGTCCAAAATGCAGTCTTCTGAACATTCTCATTTTTAACCTTCAGTTGATAATATCTCAGACTCAAATCAATCTTAGAAAATATATAGGCACCCCTCAAATGGTCAAATAAATCATCGATTCTAGAATAGGATAATGATTCTGTATCGTCACCTTATTGAGTTGATGATAATCAATACACAATCTCATTGACCCGTCTTTCTTTTTCACAAACATGACAAGAGCACCCCGTGGTGAAATACCCAGTCGAATGAACCCTCGATCAAGCAAATCTTGAAGCTGATTCTTCAATTCTCTATGTTCGGTTAGTATCATACGATATGGAGCAATATACACTAGTGTTGTCGCCAGTAGCACCTCGATCTCGAACTGTAACTCTCGATCAGGAGGCAATCATGCCAACTTCTCTAGGAAAACATCAATAAACTCGCACACGGTCCGAAGACTCTCAGACGCAGGGCAAGAAATTATGGTGTCTACCACATGGTTTAAGAAAGCCTAACAACACTATAGTATCATATCTCGAGGTGACATGGCCGACATCACATTGGAATGGCAATGATTCCTTTCCCCTAAAACAAGTAATTTTTCTCCGTCTGACCCCTAAAGTTTCAAACTATTTGTCTGACACCCCAACCTGACATCATGCTTGAATAACCAATCTATACCTAAAATCACATCGAATTCTTCAAAGGGTAACTTCATCAAATTCGCTGGGAACACATGCCCTTGAATCTCTATCATATATCGATGATAAACCCTGTCTACCAACACATATAACCTCAAACTCTAGATCCTCGAGTATGATGCCTCACTCTGGTCAGAACTCACTACAAATGTATGAATGAGTGAACCCAGAGTACACCAATGCAACAATAGGAAAAAAGAAAAGGGTGAAGGTACTTTAGATCACATCTGAGCGTTATAGTCATACTTAGCCTTCATATCATACTATCTCACCGAAGCTCTAGTAGTAGACCTCTTAGTGCCTCAACTCCTCTATCCTAATATAGAGCCAAGTCCTCCTCTAGCAGAACCTCTACCTCTATGGCCCGACTTCTGAGACCTCTGAGTCTGAGCTGAAGCGTTATAAGCACCCTCGGGATAATCCTTGATAAAGGAATTTGGAAATCCACACCCATAACATGTCTTAGGTGCACGAAAGCATTCCCCTGAGTGATATTGTCTACATCGTTTGCACGGACGTCGAGCTGATGACTTAGATGAACCTCCTCCACTCATCATCGAAGAGGAAGTCGAATGAACTCCATGGTAACCTGAGCTGGACCTTTGATTCAACCTCTATGACTGGTTCTCGTTGTTTTTCCTTGAATCTCAAGAATCTCCATATCTCTTTTCCCAAACTCTATGATGAACCCTTAGTCTCATAGGTTCGATACTAACCTTGGGACCCTCCAGCATGCCCTTTGATCAAACTTCCAACCTGCTCGACTGACCTGACACTATTAGCTAACTCTTCAAACGTCTTGTGTGGATCTGTAGTTACATACATCTAAAGGTCTATGTTCAAACCCCAATAGAGGCTCTTACATTTCATTTCCTCAGTCACAATCAACTCTAGAGAAAATCTACTCATATGTAGGGACTTTTGCTCATACCCAAACACTGACCAATTCCCTTACACCAAGTGGGAGAACTAGTCCCTCAACACGTCTTTCTAAGCTTATCCAACGTACTTATGCTTGACCCCGTAATGGCATATCCTCTTCATGGGAATCTCTAGCGGTGTATCTGAAGGCCTCGACAAAGCCCTAACGAGCTGGTGAAAGAAACCATTCAAATTTTGGAAGTAGGCCACCTCGTGGCCTCCAGCGTTCTCTCTTTCTGAATTCGGGACGTACTCATCCTCAAAGTCGTCCCAAGAGGTGTGTGACTCTCGTCACGACCATTATTACCTCGTGGAATCCTTGAATGCTTAAATTAATGTATCAAGAAGTAGTATGTTTTGAAATAGCCATCTTATAAACATTTATAATTTTGTGTGTGATGTGTAAGTATGATATGTTTTTAATTGTCACTTGGAAGATAAATACAAAATGTCTTTTAAAGAATCCTAGGAAGTATATGTACATGATGGAAAGAAGCTAAATACAATTTGATAAGTGTTTGGACATGGGTAATGTTTGTATTGCTTGTATGATAATATATGTAAACCATGATTTAAAATTATATTAAAATGATATAGATTTTAATAGCATAAATAGAATAATACTTAATTGTTCTTCATGTATCAAATTTCGATTAGCTAATCTCAAATTACCAAATAATCCATAAAATTGCTGACATTTACAGGTTTGTCCATAAGGTTTTAAATTTTGCAAATTGATTCCTAATGGCAAAACCAAAATCATTTAACTTGAACTGTGATGGTTGATAGTGTACTCTGATGTCATGTTTCTTTCATATTTCTTTTGAAATGATTTGTTATAATTTGTCTCTATGATTCCCCATTTTGATTTTTCGGTGACACTTCCGATCTGGTCTTCTTCTAGACTAGGTAGAGGGTGTTACAAAGGTGAAAGGTGATTGAAAGATATCACCACGATAATCTGAGTATTTGATAAAAATATAAAGGAATGATGGTTTAATACATGTCACACTAATTGCCAATATATGAGGATATAAAGGAAAACAAGAATGAAAGCAAGTTGCATATAATTTGAATAAGCATTATATGTTTTGCAAGAATGAAAGCAAGATGCATATGGTTTGAATAAGCATGATGTACTTTGCAAGAAATGCATGGTTTTACAAATGATTTTATAGTGCATTGATGAATATTTGTAGAGTTACCTCACTAAGCATGCTTTGCTTACGCTCTCGTTTCATCTTTGTAGAGAAATAAAGGTTCAAGGCGATATTCAAGGTAAAGGGATCTCAAGGAGTTCATTTTATATTGAGTATGAAAACTAGTTTTGAATTTGTGTTTAATAAGGCAATGTTTCATTTCAATAAGGGGGATTTGTAATATATTTTGATATGTTTTTTTTACCTTATATCTTGTTGGATTGATGAGTATGGAAGCACGATAATGTTGTGTTTTGGTTTTACCGTGAATTGGATTTATATATCTTAGTATGCCATGCCATGCAAATATTGTGTGGATGTAGATGTTTGGGTTTTAGATGCTTGAGCAAGTCTTGAATGTTAAGTATGGATGTTTGACACCATATCTAGGTTGATGCAAGCCTTGAATTGTATTTTGAATATGTTGGTTTTATGCAATTAGGAAGCATGCCTCTAGTTTAAATGTTGATACTTGAAAATGCATGATTATTGGTTCAAATGTGCTTAAGGGTCTGCATGTACTAGTATGGTGCCCTATGTATCATTACACGAGGACTAAAGCAGACATGATAGGTGTATTTTAAGCCTGGGTATATGTATAGTGCGAGCTACCGGTACGGGCCATCGGCTACTGGAATTGTTAAGATCGGTACGGTGGCATGCATACCGATATACCTATCATATCATATCGGTATGTAGAAGGTTGTTTACCCTCAGTCTAGTGGCTCCACAAAGTTTTACTGGTCTATTGAGTTTCTTGAAGCGGCACACGAAAAATGATGCTATTGGGGATTCAATTGTTGGGTTGAGTAGTGCTAAAAAGTTGGAGTGAATCGCTAAAATATATAAGGGCAATGTAGAGATTTCCTAGGGGTTTTGGCTTTCCGTTGAGATGGAGGGTGCTGGGGAGGACACAAGAAATGCAACTTTGATGTTGATAGAGGAAGAGGATAAGCAAGTTGCCGAATTAAGGAAAGAGGGTGGCTGATTATGGAGGAGCATATCACTCTACGGAGGTTGTTCGAAGTGTGTCTCTACGAAAGAGGCCTCAATGGGTATAAGGTTCGCCTACTAGAGAAGGGTTATGTGCCTCATCCAAAGGGGTTAAGTGGCACGACGGCTTGTCCGTATGGTGGGGAAGAGGAGTTAGCCCAAGTGCTTGTTGGGAAGAAGGTGGAAGAGGGGAATTGGTTGATCTCTTATGGGTGTTGTTTGCACAGAGTGTGGTCATCAGCTTTGGCATCCATAAGAGCAAGGCGTGGTGTGGATTCGACTCTAGAGGTTAGCACAGAGGAGGACCTAAGCTAGAAAATTGATGATTATGTAATGGAAAAAGGTGTGGAGGCCTCTGATCGATGAAATATCGTCACACGATTTGTGCAAGCGAACACTCGTCAATGCAAGTATAGTTGACAGGTAATTCCTGTCGGATATCGATCCCACGAAAACGGTTGTTCGGATGTCTACCAATGTCAGTGCAATAAGTAAAAAAGTTAAATACAATAAGTAATGTCTCAGCAATGAAAAGTAAATGATAGAGGTGATGTCACAACAATGTAATGAAATTAAAATAGAAACCATATAATGATGGCAATGGGTTCCCTCAGTGATTCACCAAGAGAATAACGAATGCTAGCAATAAACAAAAGAAAAGATGATTGTCGATGCAATGAAGCACATGAATATCTTACCATTCTCAACTTCTATTATTAATCAAAGACTTTTATGAGCCCACTTACCACACCTTTTAGTGATGGCTAAATAAGAAAATACAAGAACAATTGAGTCAACTTTCGTTATCCTCCTATGCAACTTTCGTTGTAATGGCTTATTAATCTGAACTGTCACTGCATCTCTCAATGACAGTGACTGCAATAAACATGTTTGTGCATAAAAATATTCAAACCCAAAGATCAAAAGATAGAGGAAAAGCTTAATAAGATAAACATTCTGTCTACATTTATAAAGTATTTTCATACAAAATGAAATTAAACCATAATCATCAGTGTTTAAGCAAAAGAAACATTAAGAATCGAATGAGGAACTCTATCTCTAGCTAACTTGATTGCTCCTTGATGCTTTGTCTTGCCTTGCACTCATCGTGGCTACTTAATTTTGCATCAGATTCAGCTCAATTGCCCCTTGGAAGCTTTAAGACACCATAGCCATCAAAAGAGAGCACCAAAACAAAGGAAAATATGATAAGATATGAGCCTCCCTCTTTAGGGCAAGAATATATGTATATATATTCTTATCATCTTCCAATTGGGTGTTTACATGTGTCCTTTATAGATTTATAACTGTGAATTTCATGCAGGACAGTTGTATTAATGGACAACTCATCGTCCTTTTGATCTTAACCCGACAGCTGTCATTGTGGTGACAATGACTGTTTTGATGTGCTGGTATTGCAACGAAAATTGTACCGACATCATGTCCAGAAAAAAAGTTATAACAAATTGCTAGCTCATCTTCCTTTGATCTTATCCTTTTGCCAAAGTCATTTGATCTTATCTTTTTTTACAGCTATCAATGTGGCGATAGATTTGGACACAATCTAAATAACATTTATGCAGCAACATCACTATTGCAATGCCATCCAAATGCGGCGGCATTCTTGGCTACAATTCTGGAAGAACTCATGTAGCGACATTAGCAGCAAAAAATGTAAAAAAATTCAAGGATGATTCAAGAAAGAGCTACTGAATTAAGAAAATGTAAATACAAAGATAAAAAATGCTAAAATGCATGCAAAGGATAACATGATGGGGAAAAATTAATCAATAAATAAGGAGAAATCACATGTCTTTTAAAGTACCATCAGCCTCTATGGATATGGAAGTTGATGCAGAAGATGATGGTGATGCTCCTAAGGCATTGAGTGAACTAGAACTTTTCGGTGCAACCTCTGTGGCGCCAAAAATGGGCAATGAGAGCCTTGATGTAAATTATTGTGATTTAGAAAGAGAGTCGTCCTCGAAAGAATGTGCCAAGGATGAGGAGGAGGTTGTGGAAGTCACCCCTTAACATAATGCTGCTAGAGGAGACTATGCTCAATGTACTTCCAGGCATGCTATAGTGTGGAAAAGGGAGGCAGCTTGAGCGAGAGTCTGGCTAGAGACACTGTCTGTCCTTCTCAATATTTCCTTCGGGTCTCCTTTTGATAGCGATTCCTTTGGCTTTTCATTTAATATTTTTAGGCATTTCACTTTATTGTAGCTACACTTGTAAATTTTGTTTACATTTTGATTTACTGTTCGTAAATTACAGGGTTACGCATTCGGGGAGCTCTACAGAATGGGCATTTGGAATGACTCCGATTAATATCCTAGCAGATTATTCACGAGAGGTCCATAGTGATCTTCCAGTTAATCCTCCAATTGACGTTGAGGATTTAGATAGGGTTGAGCCAAAGTTGCCTATAGATTTCGAGCTTTGGAAACGTTTGGGCACGAAAGCTACATTTCTAGGGAGTAAAAAGAGTAAGTTGCCTATGCTATAGGATTTAAAGAAGAAGGGTGCTCCGGAAGAGAAAATGAGCAATATGGTCGCGGAGGTACCGGTAGTTGTGAAGGTGCCCGAGGTCCTAGAGTTCACTATGGTAAAAAAAGTCAACATTTGAGACAATTACATCATTTCGGGGTGTTAAAGCTTCTACAATTACTGTACTTGTTGCTCTTATTGTTGCTAGTATTTCGCTTAGTCTTTATTTATCAAAATTTTGTGGTAACTGGTCAGTGATTTTGTTTGTGTTGATGAAAGAATCTTTGGAGGTATCTTTCAACCCATTGGTCCATTCAGCTGGAGGTGGGGAAGGTTTAAGCTCTTTTTTATTTGTCTCAAGTATGTATATGTGATAACTTTCAATCCTCGTTTGTTCGGAAAGGTATTTACTCTCTTCTTCTATGTGGCAGAGACTTCGGTGATGCGACCTCCGGAGGCTAGAATAAAAGTTGTTGTGACTCTGCCCTTCAACTTCTGTGGGGTCTATTATTCTGATGCTACTCGTTTGGCTACCGAAATGGGTTTGATGACAGACGATAGTAATCTTCTCTCTATGAGGTGTATAAGGAGATATATTTGTCTTTTACTAACATTGGAGCAGCTTGTACTCGTTAGCAAGAAGAGGTTGCTGCCAAGGAAAAGGAACTTTTCGAGGCCAATGACAAGATTTCTTCGATAGCTAAAACAGGTTGACGCGAAGAGGCAACAACTTGTATAGGATCACGATGGTTGAAAAAGTGTTAAGGTACAAGCTGTCTATAACGGAGGAAATATACAGGTGCCCAGGCACATGCCCAAAGGCAAAAGGAGATAATTGTGAGAGCAGCTGCAGAGGTGGAGGAAAAGGAAGAGCTGAAAGAGGCTTTGTAGAGTGAGAAATAAGAGCTTAAGGAAACTTTAGAGTGGAGAATTCAGCAGCTTGAGGGGGAGTTGGAGAAGGATAGAGTTGCTCATCAAGTGGAGGTCGAAACGAAGATGGTTGCGAGACTCGACATTGATAAGTAGTTGGCGGAGTACGATGGTTATGCAGACATATGTGAACGCAACCTCGTGTGTGCTATCCAAGTAGCTGCATGACCGCTAAATTTGAGTAATCTAGACCTTTGCTGTAGTTTGGAGGTAGAAGAAGAGGGGTAGATTTTGATACTTATAATCCATCGGGCAAGTCTTGAGAAAATACAAGCGTAGAGTTATTACCCTACATTCGGAAGGAGGTTGATGCTGAGTCCTCTACTCCCATAGATAACACTTTAGAGATTGAACCAAGAAATCCCGAGGAAGGGATCCCTTTGGAGTTTGAATCAAGGAATCCTTTTTAGTAGTTCTTGTAGGATTCCTTGTAAATTCTGATTAATGAAGTTGCAGATTGTTTAATCATGCTTTGCGTTTTACTTTTCTGAATAACGGGTATTTGTTGGGCTGAAGTGTTTCTTTGCCTGCGTTTCTTATGTCATTTCCACAAAGTTAATAATCTTGTTGAAAATTTTAGCCCATGTGTCCTAGTGCTTTGGGTGGGTTCACTTTTGGAGTAATAAGCCACGCTCCTTTTCAGAGGTATCTTGCTTACAATGTGGGGGAGATAATCACCATTCGTTTTGAGTGATGGTGGAAGGTGGAGTTACAGTAACTCGTGTAAAATTTGGGTTTGTCTCATTTAATTCCTTACATGCCCTTGGAGATGTTTCTTGCGAACAATCATCTCTTTACCCTTGGGGGCATCTCCGTGCGGAGGCATCTCATACTCTTAGAGTAACATCTGTGAATGTGGTTGAGGCATCTCAACACTATTGGGTAAGCAAGCCCAAATTGAGTAGAGATAGCTCGACACTTTTGGAGAAATATGCGCACATTGAGTGGATGCATTTATATGCTCTTGGATAGTCAATCCAAAGTAGCATGGAGGCATCTCATAATCGAAGGCAACCGTGTGTTCGTAGCATCCACAAGCCTTAATTGACATGAACCGCGGACATCTCAATGTCCTTGGAGAAATGCAATCTTGATGGCATCGAATGGACAGAGGCAAATCCGTTTTTCAAAAATCCACAATGGCCTACAACGATTGGTAGAAGAAATCAGAGGCAACCGTGTGTTCGTAGCATCCACATGTCTTAATTGGCCTGAAACATGGACATCTCAACGTCCTTGGAGAAACACAATGCTGATGGCATTAAATGGACGACGCATCTTTGTTCTTCAAAAATCCATAATGGCCCACGACGACTAGAAGAAGAACTCGGAGGCAACCGTGTATTCGTAGCATCCACATGGCTTAATTAGCATGAAACGCGGACATCTCAACGTCCTTAGAGAAATGAAATGTTGGTGGCATTAAATGGACTAAGGCATTTTGTTATTTTTGGAGAAACATGCGTTAATTGAGTTGAGATTTCTCAACACTCTTGGAGAAATAGACACATCTTTGGGTAGAGGTATCTTAAGATTCATAGAAGCAAACGTAATTCTGGAGGTATCAGATGGGCAGTGGTAACTCAACATGCCTAGATAATATAGTTGTGAATGCTTGGGTGTACGTGTTGGTATTCATCCGGCCATACATTCATTCAACTACATTATTTACCATTCAAGAATATATGTAGCCATTCAAACATTCATTCATTCATACATGCATTCAAGCATTCTCCTAGGACTATACCAAGTTCATAGGGTGTATAAGAAATGAAGGGTTTTCCCCAATACCTTGAGGTTTAGGAAAGAATATATTTGTAGCAGAGATATTTGAGGGAGAAACATGTGTAGGGTGTTCAATGTTACGTTAATTCATATTTCCATTCCATTATTGGAGAATAACAATGCTTCTTTTAAACCTACACATATCAACAGCTCAAAAGAGGAGGTTACCCTATAAAGCATAAATTTTTTACATGTACATTTGGTGATATCTCCTCCAAAGATATCTGAATAAAGATCCACCCCTAATAGTGGACGTTATTTACACATGTAAGAAGGTTTTATAAAAAGAGGAAAAATAAAAACTCCAGTCGGAGGTGCTACTCATGCATGATATCTTTGGTTGCAGGTCGATTCTTTGATGCTTCTACTAACACTTCTTCGTTTTCTTATGGATACATCCTTAACGTATGGCGACACTCCCTAGGGAGTTGCCTCATGGACTGTCCAGAGATGGTAACTTCCAACGTCCACTAAGTATGCCTTTGCTACTCCATCTCTTCTTCGTCCGTGAGAGAAGGCTCGGAGACTCCATGACGACGTCTAGGGTTTGGGTTCTTCTAGGGCTACATTTATCGTACACTTTAGTGAGCAAGAAGGAGTTGTAGCCACTGGCTTATACAGCAACCACAATGTGGAATCTGCTTTGTAAGTTCTTCTGATGAGACATAGCTTTTTTAAGATTGCATCTTGTACATTACCAGAAGGCAAATCTCCTACAGCAGATCTGGTGAGATATCGTTATCCCGTCGGCCCCACTCCTAGATGTGTGTGGTGAGAAATTGCTAGCCCATCTTTTCTACTTCCTTCTTCATGGCTGAAATAACATGAAATGGGAAATTATCTCGACTGATTCCTTTGGTCGGAAAGATCTCCACGTTCACCACACTAATTGTTAATGTTAAATGTATCAGACACCGAATATGGTGGTGTAGATGGTGGTTAAGGTAGCTGTGAAGATATGAAGAGCCAAAGATAGTGGTCAGAGTGATGTGGAGAGAGTTGGTGGGGGATGATGTGAAGATAGTTGGTATGCCTCGTTATCTTCAATTCAATGGGTATTTATATTCGAGTGGTACTGTTTGATAGGACAGAGCCAGACTTAGTGATGGCTATTGATGGGTCGACAGGATTAAGTATGGCTCTTAACTGGTAGGTTTTTCAGCTTGGTTTCATGGGTTGGCAAAGTAAACTCGACCGCCAGGTAATAAACTCAGGTGGCGGGTTAGACAAACTTGATGATTGTTATGTCGAAAGTAACCCGAAGACATGGATCACGGAGGCCATGATAGTTCACATGCTGAAGCATGATGTGAAGACTAAAAGTTCCGAAAGAATAGATGAAAGTATAATAATTATAGGCAAAAATATAACAGTAATAGACGGAGGTACATGAAAGCCTACTTTACTTTGTTAAAAAAAAATGTTTAGCGTTATAAAACCCACGTGTAGATTTAGTAACAATGATTTTGTATTGTAGTGATAATACAAATTACGTTCTTACAAATTATTCTAAGTACTGGAATAGTTGACAAAGTCAATGCTCTCAACCAGTCGAAATCTCCAAAAGTTTTGGCAGCCTAATTGCTAAATGTCATGTCAACTTGTCAAGTTGGCCAGTTTGTGGATTCTTAGTACATAATAATGATGGAGATAAATTTTTGGTTATTCTTATTGATTTCAATACTCTTTTCATTTTATTAAACTTGTTATTATTGTTATTTTTGGATTTTTAAATTTTTTATCTTAATTATATTAAATATTTAAGTTTTTGTAAATTATATTAAAATTATTTTATTAAAGATTTTAAATATTTTTTACAATTTTATAAATAATAAAAATTAAAATCATAAAAAAATCAATAAAACAATTTTGACAAAAGAATCCTTTTGTTTTCTTTTTACAGCACCGAAAATTCCCAAGTTTCCGACGTGTAAATGATTCAGATTTACAATTACAAGCCCTTTTGCCTATATATACCTTCCTATTCCACACATTTTTTGGCATAATAATATTTCTTCTTACTAGACAAAAGCCTAAATCTCTTTCTGTCCTGTTTTTCCCTTCTATGGCAACAAGAGTTCTCTCATCACCGAAGCTCCTCAAAAACCTCCGCACCTTGATCAGGCCTCTCAACTCCGCCGCCTCCTCCGCCGCCGCCGCCGTTTCGCCCCTCAATTTCGACGACAAACCTGAACTTTCTGCCGTCGAGAAACTCCACCCAACAACAACCCTTCATCAACCGACAACAACAACCCCTCTTGACTTTGATGATCACCAAAAGCTTTTCGCTTCGGTTTCGACGTTGAAGCTTCTACGTTCTTCGGTTAACCTCGGGTTGGCTTCCAATGAGACATTCGTCGATTTCGGGATGTGGGTTATGAATTCCCGCCTCATCGAAACACCTTTGGTACGTGATATCATATTGAAAACCGTAAAACATACGTTCTTCGAACATTTCTGCGCCGGCGAAACCCCATCGGAGGCCGCCGAGTGCCTGAGGAAAATCGAGGAGGCTGGTTTGCGAGGCATGCTCGTTTATGCTGTCGAACACACGAGCGATAACGCCGGTTGTGATCGGAATTTGGAGGGTTTTTTACAGAGTGTTGAATTCGCCAAGTCGCTTCCACCTTCATCTGTAAGTTGTTTTTAAGATTTCATTCATCTATTTTTTATTTTTATTTTTTTCCTGTTAAAGAAGATGAACATCATGAAACGAGTCATTAAATTTCCCAGAAAATTACAGAAACATGAAATTAACGGTCAAGTTTATAACAAAGTTTTGAGCTATTCAAATGGAGAATTCTCTCCCAACACGTTAATCACAAATTCTAAATTAAGTTGCAGAATATTCAAGAGAAAGAACATTTCAAGTATAGAATTGTCCTAAATATGATATTTAACAAGTTTAAGGTTCGAATATAGCAATTATTTTTAGTGTCTGTAACCTTCTTTTAAACCCATAAGAAAAGAAAATTATGAATCAAGGGTCAGGCTGAGGCTCCATTTCTGTTTTGTTGGAATCAAATATGTTAGAAAATAAACAAATTCTCCATTTTATTTTTTATGTGTATCCTCAGTCCTCACGTGACCTTAACCATAGTAAAAGTGTAGTAACATTTGGAGATGTGAGGTCGTCATTGTAATTTTCAAACATATATATTGATTGTATAATGTGAAAAGTGCTTATCATATTGGGGTCCAGGCAGCTGGCTCCTGTGTGCATTTTACATTTGAAAACAATATCTTTAGAGATTCACTTATTGGTGCAGCGGTTAAAAATGCTTATATTCTTTTATATTATATGAGCTCAAATTTTGATATAAAAATTTAATAACTTTTTAGTTAATAAAAAAAACACCATATCTTTATTGTTATGCAAGGTCGGATTTCATCACGTTCTAGAAGTATTCATTCTCCAATTAGTTGTACTAAAAAAATCGAATGATTCAATCTTATTATAGTAAGACAAAAAAGACAAGTAAACTGCGGTTTGGAGTAAGTGAACGGTGGGAGATTTGACAGCTGTAGCTTATTAATAGGCTGGGTAGGTGCAACTATGAACAAGTTGTGCAAACAAATTGAAGGCAGGCTTCCAACATTTAAGGAAACTGCCAGCCATGAGCTTTACAGCTGGATTCCAGTTTGAGAAGACGACGGCCGCCAGCCTTGGTTGAATCAGTTGAAAACCCACTCATGTTTTCCCTTATCTGTAGGTGAGCTCTGTGGTGGCGAAGATAACAGCAATATGCCCCCTTGGGCTGCTAAGGAGAATTAGTGACTTGTTGAGGTGGCAATACAAAGACCCTTCCTTTACACTCCCATGGAAACTCAACACTTTGCCAATTTTCACCGACTCAAGTGCTCTCTACCACACACTCCAAGCACCCCGCCCATTAGCCCCACAAGAGGAATCGGATCTTGAATTGGCACACCATAGACTTGTAAACCTGTGCCAAAAATGTGCACAACACAATGTCCCCTTAATCATCGATGCCGAGGACACATCCATCCAACCCGCCATCGATTACTTCACGTATTCCTCGGCAATCATGTACAACAAACACCACCCCATCGTCTACGGCACCATCCAAGCTTACTTGAAAGACGCCAGGGAGCGGCTGTTCAACGCCGCCAAAACCGCCCAGAGTCTCGGGATTCCGATGGGGTTTAAGCTCGTGAGAGGCGCTTATATGTCCAGCGAAACCAAGCTAGCTTCTTCGTTAGGGTTCGATTCGCCGGTCCACAACGGCATCCGAGACACCCATGCTTGCTTCAATGATTGTGCTTCGTTTATGCTCGAGAGAATTGCGGATGGATATGGCGGACTCGTTCTCGCAACTCATAATCTTGAGTCAGGTACATTTTTGAGTTGAAAAAAAAAATTATATTCCTGGGGAGATTTGAAATAATGGGTTTTGCTGACGAACTGGAAATGACGATGAAACAGGGCAATTGGCAGCATCAAAAGCACGGGGTCTAGGGATTCAGAAGGGAAATCAAAAGCTTGAATTTGCACAATTATATGGAATGTCGGACGCGCTGTCGTTTGGTTTGAGAAACGCAGGGTTTCAAGTTAGCAAATATTTACCCTATGGACCTGTTGATATGGTAATGCCGTACCTTTTAAGGAGAGCTGAAGAGAATAGAGGACTATTATCCACTTCAAGCCTCGATAGATTACTCATGGGGTAAAGCATTAAGCTTTTTAATCCACATTTGAGTTGGTCCAATTCACATATTTATAAGTGTTGGAATCGAATTGTAATATGGTCCGATTCATCAACACATTTCTGATTCGTTTTCTTGGGATGCAGGAAGGAGTTGAAGAGAAGATTAAAGAGCCTGCAATTTGCCAAGTCGGGGATGGCAGCTTCTGCAGGTAGCATGAAGATAGAGATAGGGACGCCATAACAGTGTGCTTCCGTTTGGGGATGGTACGGTGGGTGGTTTGAGATGCCAATTCATGCCAATAATGTAGTGTGTGAAAAATAACAATTATTGTAACATTGGCCTATGCCCCCCATTTCAATTCATATTTTGCATTAGAAACCGACCCTCTTCTTCATTTCCTCATATTTAACATATCCCTTAATGATTGGCAATAGACCTATTCGTGGGAGTGACTAAAATCCAACTTGATTTACAAAACGATTAAAACTTTAAATTGTATAATTCTAATAAAATTTCAGACAATAAATTTATTTTAACCTCTTGATCATCAAGCATGGATGGACTCAGAGCTGCTTGAGACAGTCGCACCCCTAAACATTTGTAAATGTGCCTATAGTTTAGATATTTCCTTTGTATTTTCTATGGAAATTTCATTTCACATCCTCTAAAATTTTGTAATTTCGTACTCCTTACAAAAAATCATGTGTCCTTCCCTGTATCCAAGTTTATAAATATTTTTTAAATAATTATAATGTTCAATTTATTGTTCAATTAATCTAGATTAAATATTACATAAGTTCATTACAAGACAATTTCTAAGATAGAGACAAAAATGAAATTCAAGGACTAAAATGTATTTAACAATAGAGAAGATGGCTAAAGTTTAATTGGGAGTCCAAATAAATAAATAAATATATCCTAACTAATATTAATAAAATTTCTATATGATAAAATTGGGGGATAACCGCTGCCCTCACATATAATTTAGATTTGTCTCTAACAACAACATTTATATATATAATGATGCATTAAAAATATCATAATTTAAATTTTTAATTTTTATTACAAAACCTACCATTTTATCTAGTTGGGATAGTCAAATCTCGTATAAATGCTGTTTCCCGAAATATACTTGACAAATCTTGTTTGAATAATTAACCTAATACATCGGAATCAAACCATAATTATATCGTGCGAAATATGTCATCGTTCTTATCGAAGATGTTTACACCTCATGTTAAGTAATTCAAAGTCAATCTTTGAATCCAAAGTTTTATTTAAGACATTGGTTTAGTCGGTTTCAATAACCGATTCTGACGTTGATTTTTCACAATATACTTTAAATCTCAATATTTACAATTTTTTTATTTAGAGAGAAATTGAATTAATTTATATTATATGCAGCTCAAATTTAATTTAAAATTCAAGACAATTTTTTTCTTCTAAATATACAAATCCTAATTCTTATTGTAATTCTAGATAGAGGGAGGGGAAAGGGGAAAGGGGAAAGAGAAATTGAATTAATTTATATTATATGCAGCTCAAATTTAATTTAAAATTCAAGACAATTTTTTTCTTCTAAATATACAAATCCTAATTCTTATTGTAATTCTAGATAGAGGGAGGGGAAAGGGGAATATGAGAAAAAAAAGTAAGTATTTTTATCAACCGATTAATTGTGCGTGCTCTTATCCAACTATATTTGAGTTTAACTTTTAAATTTATGTTTAATTTAAAAAAAACAATAAAAATTGAACAAATTTACACATGGTAATAGTTTATTATATAAATTTTCACAGACTTGGGTTTTTTTAACAGTTTTTAACTACAAAAATTGTACAAATTGTATCCTTGTATTGTGTGTCAATTTATAACATGTTTAGCATAATTTATTATAATTATTTGATTTTAAATTTAAATTTATTTACTTAAAATTAGGGTGACGGCAATACTCTGGCTAAGAAAGAAAGAAGCCCAATCAAACTTGGGACCTACTCTCGGTTGGTAGTTGGAACTTGGAATTACTCGAATTGAATTCCACAATAATCAAGTTGTTTTTTCTTCTTGTTGTTAGTAAAATCCACGTAAGATATTACTAAAGCCATAAATATATTATATAAATAAATAAAGATCGTAGATTGGCTGGTAGGCAGAATCCATATAGGAATATTAGAATGGTTGCGTGTAAGTTTGAAACAATATACATCCTGGAATAATAGATAAAAACAGCTGATGTGGGAATCACGCCCCCATTATTTTATCAGTCAAAATCCAAATCAAAGAAAAGCATTTTCCCTGTCATCGGTTGGATTTCCCTGTCAAAACACTGGAAATAGCATTTTCCTCCTCTTCTTTCGTTTTCAAAGGCACTAAGTCTCGGACGAACGGTTTGATTTCTTCATTCTCGTTTGTTGACTGATCGGGGGTGGGTGGCTACGCCTCTGTCCTTGATCATCGGTTATCGGAACTGGAGAGGACGACGACAACTGGTGGTTCGCTTAGGGTAGCTGAGACGCGAGAGAAGGAGAGTGAGGGGTCTCTCTCGAAAACGTTTCCCGCGACAGTTTCAAGCTGTCGGAGCTGTGGTTTTGAAGAGTCAATAAGGTTTCTTGCTTGCCGGAACCTGGACAGGGGCTTCATCCTCAGCCGGCGTTTGCTTGCCCTACCGACGATTGTTTTAGCGTATGTTTTCGGACAGTGTCTCGTTCGGAACGCAACCACCTTTACCCTCATTGCCCTAGCTACCGACTTGCCTGGGTCTTTCCGAGCCCTACTTCTTCGAAATCTTGGTTAAGCCTCTGCCGTTTTCCGTCGTGGAAGCAAGGAACACAGGGTGGTTCTTTCTTCGGCTCGCCGGTCGTCAGGGACACGCCGGTGAGTAGCCGCCTCGAGGCATTTCGTTTCCGACGAACAGATCGCCAGCCTTCGGCGGGGTTTGGTTTGCTGGAGAGCCATGGCTGCTGGTTGGCTCACTATGGAGCCTTGGGACGAGGGCAGTTTCGTCATTTCACTGGAGCCTTACCATAAATACCCATTTCCAGCTCTTTGTTTAAAAACTTTCTTTTTTAAGACAAACATTTCCTTATTTCATGGGATTTGGAAATTTATTGGGACTTGGAAAGAGAAGGAGATCAATAATTTAAAGATTATTAGATTCAGATGGGATTTGGGTGGTTCTTATCCTCCTGTTGAGATACGGTTGATGTGGATCCAGTCTTTCGAAGATCCTGTTATCTTTTCAAATTCTTCGGGTTTTAGATTGATGATCTTTTTAGTTAAGCCAGATCAGATAGGGTGTTGTATTCCATCGATTTTGGTGACAATGCCCAATCTCACTATAGGATTGGGAGCCTGCCTCCAAATGGAGCTCTCCCAGAAGAACATGAATTTCATTTACGCCCTTTCTGATCCGAGGCCTTCATGCGGCCGGGTTTTCTTTCGCTTTGATAAGCGTTTTCTTAGCTCTATGGGCCTGAGTGCCCCGGTTCAGGATAGGCTCATTGCCTCTGATGAGTTGTACTCCCTCTGCATTGCTTGGCTTTGCATGGATATTGTTTTCTGCCGCTTGTTTGCCTCGTGGTTTATGTTTGGTGTTGTTTCTCTGTTTCCTGCACACCGTGTGCATGGGGTCGGGCCCCTTTTATTTTAATCGAATTTCGTTTCCCCTTTGATAAAAAAAAGTCAAAATCCAAATCAACCTTTTCTTGAGATGTATTTAGTTCATCTTATTTTGAACATAATCTTGTGTGGTATGTTATACGAGTATTTATTAGATATGCATGGTACGCTTCTCGATGTGTCGATATTATAGTGTATTATGAAATAACCAGTAAAAAATTCAACGAGTAGTTTCAATGGACGATGTTTATCTTAATAGACTCATGTTCGAACAATTTTGTCTATAATGTGTTTGTGCATTATCAAAGACTTAAGAAAAAGTATGAACAAATATTACCTTATAATCAATCATTTTAAAACTATTAAAAATAAAAAACCTTTAAATTTTAGGGTAAATTATATAAATAGTACCTCGACTATATAACGATTTTTTGTTAAGTTTTCCGACTATGAAAAATTACAAAATTGTCATCCGAATTAAAATAAGGGTAAACTACATAAATGGCTCCCCGACTATACTCCAATTATTTTTTGCGGCCACGACTATCAAAACATACAAACTGGTCCATTGACTAATCTTTACATACAAACTGGTCTCGTTCCGTTAAAAAATTGACGGACACCTTAGTTGGATGTTAACGTGTTGACGGTGTGTTTTGATTCAACTTAAACAAACAACGGTTCATTATCCATACTCAGTTTAACCCTAAACCAAAAATTAGAAAATTCAAAGAAAAAAACGCGCAGAGAAAATACTTTAGGGTTTAATTGTTGACTGATTAAGGGTGAAATTGGATTTTACTTTTGATTAATTTAGGGTTTTATTGTTAATTGATTAGGGGTTTTTTGTGAGTTCTTCAGCAGATTAAGGTTAAAGATGTATCATCTCCAATTTTGATCGAGAGGGAAAGGAGTTGTTCGCTATGATATGGTATTTCTTCTTTCATTATTTAGGATTTTTTCGTTCTTAATTCTTTCTCATAATATGGTTTTTCATTGGGTGATTGGTTTGGGTTTAGGTTTAACTTTTTGGTTGATTATATTTGGTTTTCTTTTCGTTTTTAATGACTCGTTCTCTGTTTACTTTTGTTTTTTAGTAGTTAAAGTTTACTTTTATGTTTTAGTGTACTGAGAAAGTGACATGAATATTCTGATAGCTTTTGTAAAGTAATATTGCTAAAGGTGCCTTTGTTTTGTTGTGGCACTGTTCACTTTAATATGAAAGTGACTTTGAATTGTGTGTGAATGGTTAGCACTTCTAATGTAATTTTACCCTTATTTTAATGTGTTTGTTTGAAGTTTGATATTATAATGGTGTATGCAATTTGAATTGATATTTTAACTTAATAATTTAATTGTCTAATGTGCACTATTTTTAATGTTTGGTTATTATAATGTGCTTATGGGGGGTTTTTGCTTGATTGTTCTTTAGAAATGCAATCAGAGTTATGTACAACAATTATGCATCATGAGGTTGTTTTGTTGAAAATCATGTCTTTAGGTATACTGAAAAATTTGTTGCTCATTATGACTGGTGTAGAATGGATGGAATGAACATTCTTGAGTTTGGTGATATGGTGTACATAATAAATTATAGGTGTCCAATTAAGTTATACTGGAAAAAGAAAGAAGATAAACCTAACTAGAGAAATAATCAAGGAGTTAAAAATTGACCAAGATGTCCTCAATTTGATAGACAATATGCCTAGAGACCACTACATAAATGTGTATGTAGTTGAGGGATCTTTTAAATATGGACCTGAAATACAAACTTCAATGATGAACCTGAGTTAAGTTTAGGTCATGATGACTTGGATGATGAACCTAAAATTGTTGAGACTGAGATCGGCGAGGAACCAACTTTAGGTCAAACTGAGAATGTAATTGTGAAGTCTGATAATGATTCTGATTTCGTGTTTGTAGAGTCTGATGATTCTGTTTCAAATGATTCTGATTCTGTGTTTGTTGAGTCTGATAATGATGTGAGTAATGTGGAAGAAGAGACATGTACCGAGAATGTGTCAAATGAAGTTGAAAAGGAGTACTATGTCATAGGATTATCTGATTTAGGAATTGGGAGTAGAGTGGACATCGACACTGTGAGTAAAAAATCTGACTCACTAATCAGTGTGCATGAGTCAAACTCTGATGGTAAAAATTTTCCTGAATTCAACAGTACTACTAATATGGTTAAGCCTAAAATTTAAACTGGTTTAGTTTTTACTGATAAAAAACTCTAAAAGAAGCCATTAGTCAATATGGAAGGATGAATAAGTACAATGTCAAATTCAAGAAGAATGATAAAAGAAGATTGATGGCAGCATGTAAACAAGGGTTTCCATAGACAATAAGGGCTTCACAAAAGAATTCAAGTGAACCATTAGACACATCATGGCAAATTAAGACTTTTGTTCCTCAACATAGATGTGCTAGAGACCTTAAGAATAAGCATGTGACATCTAAATGAATTGCAACATAGTACCTTTATAAATTTCTGGCAGATTGCAATTATCCACATACATATTTAATGAAAGATGTTTACAAGGACCACATTATTGTTGTGTCCCTCACTAAATGTCAAAGGGCCAAAGATTATGCCCTTGAACAAATAATGTGAAGTCAAAAGCAATAATATGTGAAGATATATGACTATCTTGTTGAGCTAAGGCATACCAATCGAGGGACCACTACCATTTGATATTTAAATGAACGTCTTTTTCAGAGGATGTATGTTTGCATGCAAGCATGCAAATATGGATTTAAAGCTGGATGCCGACCAATTATTAGTCTTGATGGATGTCAAACTTTAATTTAAAATGACGTGGTTTGTGTGATCGAATATATGTGTAATTGATTGGAAAAAAACTGGCATAGATTTAAGCCAAAGGTTGAGAGGCTTCTGGGGAATCCCGGGCCGTAATTCCTCAATATAATGCTTTTAAATTTGAAGAACTCTCATCATATTAAATCTATTCCACCAACTTAAAGGGATATGGTGGGCATATACTGGCATCAGTTGGAATAGATGCTGATGGCTGCATATATCCCATTGCATATGCATGTGTTGAAAGTGAGTGTGGTGAATCTTGGGCATGGTTTCTGGATATTTTAAAGAATGATTTGGATATTGTCAACTCTTATCACATCACTTTTATGTCTGACAGACAAAAGGTACATCGTTTACTTAATATTTTAAAATTAAAAATCTCATTCTCATTTGCATGCTTCTATGACTAATAAACAAATATTTTGTATGTTTATAGGGACTTGTAGATGTCATTGCAGAACTTTTTTCACATTCTCAACACAAGACATGTGTTAGACATTTATACACAAACTTCAAGTCAGAAGATTTCAACAAGGAAAAACAATTGAAGGATCTTTTCTGGAAAGCTGCAAAGTCAATCACTATTAAAAATTTCAAAGACACATTGGAAGAAATCAAATCTATCACATCCAAGTCTTATGATTGGTTATTCAAGATCAATCCTGACTAATGGTGTAAGGTTTTTTTTCACAAGTAGAACCAAGAATGACATGTTGTTAAACAATCCCTGTGAATGTTTTAACAATGTATATATTGTTTACTAAATAGTGTGTAAAATTTACAATTAATATGTGAGATTACTAACACTTTATCTTTTTTTTGAACTTTCTACTGGAAGCAATAGACAAGCCTATCCTTACCATGATGGAAACCACAAGGACTAAGATCATGCAAAGGATCACCAAAAAACAATCAACAAGTGAAAAATATGTTGGGTCTCTCTGTCTTAAAATTCAGAAGAAGTTAGACCTTATGATTGAACTTTCCAATAGGTAAATCAAAATTGTCCCAATTGTTTTCAATTTTAATCTTCAAAAATTGTTTTCAATTTTAATCTTCAAAAACTGTTTTCAATTTTAATCTTCAAATTTAGTGTTTTCAATTTCAATTTGTAATGCAGGTGCTGGCCTAGAAATGCTGGTGGTCAACAATACCAAGTTGAATATGGATATGGCAACTAACATGTTGTTAGCATGCATGCATTGACTTGTACATGTAGGAGATGAGAGTTAACTGGTATCCCATGCAATCATGCTGTGACATTGATGCTAATGACTGAAGTTAGGCCTAAAGTACATGTTGATGAATGCTACAAAAAGACACCACAAGAAAGGATCTATTCAAACTTCATCAACCCAATTAGAGGATCAAATCAGTGGGCTCCTCAAGAAGGGTGTCTACCTATATTGCCCCTACCGTTGAGAAGGCCACCTGGAAGACCTCATAAATCTAAAAGAAAAGAAGCTGATGAACCAGCCACTACATCCACAAAGTTGAGTCGAAATTATGTGAAACTGAAGTGTACTAAATGTGGCAAACCTGGTCATACCATGAGGACTTGCAAGGGAGAAGTAGGTAGGAATAACATAAATGCTCAAAGGGTAATATAATTTGCAACTTATTAGTTAGGTTATGCATTATTATTATTTTCTTCATAACTGATGCATTACTGTTTTATAAGTTTGCACAACAAGAAAACAGTCTTCATCTGCTCGACCTTCAACTGATCAACCCCCAACTCAACAATCTCAAACAGCAACCAAACAACCTAGAACTAGACCGTCCCACAACCATATCAACCAAGGTAGAAGCTACCTGTAAAAAGGAAGGAACCCGCAACCCAACAAGATTCAAGAAAAAAACAACATAGACAATCAATTGGGTTCACTATTAGATGGATTCTAACCAACACTCAAGATAGCACTGGTACAACCTCAGGCAAAACTACAAGCATTGCTACAAACATTAGGGTGGACTAGTGCCATGAAATTATCTTTTAACTTTTTGTTTCCAGTAATTGGATAGGGTGTTTAACTATGAAAAATCAAGTAAATGCTGCTGGCCAACTTATTCTTTTTGTATTGGCACAACACTCTTTTGTATTGGCACATCACATTTTGTATAAACATTAATGCTTTATTACTTTGTACAAGCATTACATGAAAATGAAGTAGATTTTAACTGGAAATTCAATTTCTATTGCATGTTCAATTGTAAATTGTATCCAAATGCAAATACAAAAATTATCATGATACCAAACTAAAAATACATTACTTTAATAGTTCCATTACAAAAGCAATTACACCCCACATGATTTTTGACTTCTAAACCCCTTAATTCCCATAAACCTGTATAAATTCCCCAAATTATAAAACCCTAAACTAAAAAGATAAATTCAAAATCCAAAACCTAATCAAACCTACATGAAAACCATAATATCAGCACGCACATAGCCAAACAAGCAATCCAAAACATTCGTTCTTTCTTTCTCCCCTCTCCCATTTTTTGATTTGCTTCAACAATCCAACAAGAACAACCATTTTTTGATTTCCAATTTTTGGATCATACCAACGAAAAAATTTACAACTACGACCAACACCATACTTGGAGCAGCCCAAAAATCTCCTACCCGGGTTACCATCCGTCCATGATGTTCTGAGATCAACATCCACTCCACAATCACATTGCAGAATCTCGCTTGTTGAGTCCATCTTTTAGGTTTTCTTGTTTTTTTTCTCTGAGAAATATGAAGATGAAGTTTAGAAGAAGAAAAAGGAGATGAGTTTGTGGCATTTGGTCCTCTGATTAGGGTTTTAAAGGGAACTTTTATTTGGTTTTTTATTTTTTTCGTTGACCTTTAATGTCATGGAAGTATAGTGTAATGAAAAAAATAATATAATATTAACCCAGTTAGCACGTTAACGTCCAGCTAAGGCGTCCGTCAATTTTTTAATGGAACGAGACAAGTTTGTATGTAAAGATTAGTTAAGGGACTAATTTGTATGTTTTCATAGTCAGAGGACACGAAAGATAATTGCAATATAGTCAAGGGACCATTTTATGTAGTTTACCCTTAAAATAAATAACAAGGTGATATTGTCACGTGTCTATTCGCGTAATGCTCGAGACCGTGACAGATGCTTGCTGGCTGTGCTTAATGCGGGATGCGGGATAGCAATAAGGGTGTAGTACGTGCCGTACAGCCGTTCAGTCCTTCGGGCCTGGCGTGCTGGTAGGCACCACACTGGTCGGGAGCTGTCCCCGCTTCTCTGATGAGCCCATGGGAGGGCGAAACCAGTAAGCATCGAATGGAGAAGGCTGAGCCCCGGGCTTATGGGAGCCCTGGGTTGCCGCACGGGGGAGATGTCCCTGCGTGAAGACTCTGACCCCGTGACAGATGGTATCAGAGCCAGTCGGTGTGCTAGTTGTGAGCTTACCAAGCGCTCCATGTGCTGCGCGTAGCGGGTCAAGTGGACGAGCGTTGCCTCACACCCGAGTGAAGTGGTGTCCGCGAGTGGGACCTCTAGAAAGAGATTGAGACGAGGTAGGGTAGGCAGGAAGCTACAGCGAAAGTTCACCAAGCACTCGCAGAACCTCGGTAATGAGGGCGAGCAGGCAGGGAATTGCACACTCGATCCTGGCGAATTAAAGAAGAGGGTGAAGAGCTTACTCCCCATGCACGAGGGCGTGCATGATTCAAGTGGGGGAGTTTGTCACGTGTCTATTCGCGTAATGCTCGAGACCGTGACAGATGCTTGCTGGCTGTGCTTAATGCGGGATGCGGGATAGCAATAAGGGTGTAGTACGTGCCGTACAGCCGTTCAGTCCTTCGGGCCTGGCGTGCTGGTAGGCACCACACTGGTCGGGAGCTGTCCCCGCTTCCCTGATGAGCCCATGGGAGGGCGAAACCAGTAAGCATCGAATGGAGAAGGCTGAGCCCCGGGCTTATGGGAGCCCTGGGTTGCCGCACGGGGGAGATGTCCCTGCGTGAAGACTCTGACCCCGTGACAATATGTTGTCGTTAAAATAAATAAAATTAGCATAATAACAAATTTAACCTTTAACTTTTATACTTTATTTTAATTTAATCTTACTTATAAAAAATTAACCCTCAACAATTAATACTCTACTAATTAAATCTCAAACTCCATCTTCCTCGATTCTAAGAAAAACACCCAGGCTTTATGAAACGGCTTCAACTTTTCAATATTCTACTTCACCCAAATTCCATTTGACTTGGAAATTACTTAAAATTGTTGCTTGTGAACATCATTTCAATTGCATTCACGCTTTATCAATTCATTTTATTTAGGATTTGAGAAGCAACCTTTTTCAATTTCTACCAAGAATTTTGTGTAGGACCTGACTCTGAATGCCAAATCCTAACCACTAAACCAAGTTAGTAGTATGTAATTAAGCCAAGTAAATAGTTTAATAGTTTGTGCTTTTCTTGTTGTTATACCTCCGCCTACGACTATCACATCTTTGTCCGCCATCATTATACCTCTGCTCATCTACGCCTCATTAGTTCTACATCCCATACCATACAATCAGACTGCCCCCGATATGACAATCATCAGATATACCTGACCTACTAATTAAACCTACCGTCTGACAGCCGAGTCTACTATGCAAACTCGACGTGACCAAACGAAAAGGCTCACCAGCTGAGAGCCAGGCCTAATCCTACCAGCCCATCAATAGTCATCACTAGGCCTAACTCAGTCTCATCAAGTAGTATCATTCGACTATATATACCTACTTAACTGAAGAAGAAGAAAAAGGGATGATGGATTCCTCGACATCTAAGTCTTTGCCACTTTCTCTGTTCCCGACCACCACCATCTTTGATTTTTTGCCTACATCAGAATGAGTGAACCACCACAGACCACCATCGACCCCCATCTTCACCACCATCTCCACTACCATGTATGGTGCCTAACATTAGTGGCATCAATAATTGGTGCGATGAGCATGAAGATCCTCCCGACCAAAAGAGTTAGCTGTGATATTTCTCTTATTTCAAGCTATTTCAACCACGATGAAGGAAGAAGAAGAAAAGATGGGTTAGCCATATCTCACCACCAACATCTAAGGGCGAAGCCGTGGGAACAACGGGATAGCAGTATCTCACTACACATGATGGCGACGATAAGACAAGAATTGGTGGGGATCTACTACCCTATAAAAGCTCGGGACCACTTGAATCCAAGGGGCGGAGCTAGCTTAGAGAAGCAATGCCCTTCATCGGGCTATACCAAGCCAACCCCTTGGGAGGATCGCCAATACAAGCACGACGACGACACCTTGCATATGCTCACCACCAAGTTATGTTACACGCATGCGAGGTGTAAAAACGATCAACAGTTCTCAATTACTTCGACTCACGTTGTTGTCCCAAACTCAAGTTCCCTAGTGAATAAGTATTCAAAATTTCACACTTTTGGGGTAAACACAACCTTCCATCTTCTAGCAGAAAAATACAACCCTAACAATACAACAAAAACATCCTCATACATTCACACGTGTCACGTAAAGCATGAAATTAATATTCGAGAGACAATATGGTGGCTCATCCTAACATTGCTAAAACATCTCGTACATCAACGCATACATCAACCTTTACTACGACACGTCTTAGAGAGAGAAAACCTTATTTTAAAATTCATTTCAAAATATCTAGCCCTCTACACTTTAACCTTAAGCATATCATTATCGAACTAGCTTCGAAAAACAAATATGTACTTCGTAACCGGTTAACAAGCTATCATCCCTAGGAGGTGAATAACGGTTCTGCACTGTCATTTAGAAATTGTCGACAATTTACGCATCATTTAAACGAACCAAATCCTTATTAGCGAACAAGTCTGGTTTACCCTTGGGTGAAACACTTAGACAAAAGAAACCTCGTTTGAGTTACGCTCTTGTAACTCAACCTTTGTCTTTCTTAAAAAGGTCGGTGTCCTTCAATAAAAGCGACGGGCACCGATGCTAAGCTTGGACTTACCTTAACGTTTACTCACGTCCTTTACAGGAATGAAGTCTTGATGATTTCTTCAAGAAGCATAAAAAATTACACGAACAATTCAAAAGCTCTCGAGCGTAGAACCCTCTACATTGACATCTATTGAACAGTCAAACCTGTCTCACAACCCTATTGTGTAGTTCTCTAATCGAACACTACAAATATTATGGTAGAAGGGGAACGATTCAACATTCTTGTTACCAAAATTTGGGTTCCCTCGAGGTCTCGAAGCCTCGAGCACAACTCTCGACATTATAGGCTAGCGTCACGCTTGATTAACCGAATCAATTTTCCAAGGTGCAACAACTCTAAAAAAAATGGCTCTATCAAACTTATAGAATGTATAACTTTTTTCACACTCAAGCGAACCTGTGGATCCTGAGTCCACTATCTTCGAGAAATGCCCTTGAGAATGGCGATGATACTTCCCAAGTATTAGCAAGACTTCTTCTAAGCGAACAAAGGGTCTTCCAACCAACGTGTATCCACTAATCGATTTTGAGAGCGAGTTATCCATACCCGTATCACAAACGTTATTCACACATAATAGTGAAAATTCTCTACCGCCAACTCTTCGTAACATTTTCGAAGGATACAGAACGACTACTACACAAAATTAAGACACCATTCAGGTGGTAGGAGGACACATCCTCGACTCCAGCATCATTCAACTAACTCACATCTCAACAGTCCGGGGCGATCTTGTCCCCTGGGATCACTCCCATGAGCGGCTTAACACTTAACTCAGCCCTCTCGGTCGTGATCATAACTATCTTAGAGTCGTAACATTGGACGCGCCATCAGGATTCTAGTTTTAAGGAGCACAAACTTACTTTAAGGTCTTGTATTCACTAGACACTTTACAACACCTATACCACCCTTGAGTTTCCTAGAATCAACTAAACCTAAGCTCTGATACTACTAAATATAACACCCGAAACCTGTATGTCATATTTGGGCCTTAAAACCAACCTGTTACCATAAAAATTCTCAAACTTGGTTTAGCCCAACAAAATATTTCCCAAAAACATTTAAAGCCAACAGTTGAAAAAAATATAGATAAATAATCAAAATGTTACAAAAGAGCTCCAATTTAATTTAAAATATTTGAACATTTGACTTGTATAATACAATTTCAAAAATAAGAATTACAGACTCCACCACGCCAGGTCCTATGACTACACAACCCACTAAACACAAGTACCGTACTCTTGGAAATCACCACATGCTAGAATCATGTACTGATAGTGCTCATCGATCCCACAATCTGACGATCAACCTATGCATGGAAACAATTATTCTAAGCGCTGAGCTTACAAAGCTAAGTGGTATACATCTACTCTACTATACTTCATGCTAATCATAAACATAAGCATGTAAGTTAGTAGGAGCAATAAAGAGAGATAATTAAACACGTGGAGCTACCACTAGTCGCCTAAACACATGCTCTTCACAAGCAAAACATCAAACATGGCACACAAGGCCCAACCATACCTGGGATCTCACCAGATCATTCGAGAAAAAACACACAAAGTAGAACCACAAACCTAGACTGAGACTTGGGCCACACAACATCGAGAACGTACACTCTAAACTCTAAAATACATGAGTGAGACACAAGGCCACACAACATCGGGAACATACACTCTATACTTGGAATCCCCCTCTAGAGTATCTTCGAATGAGACCCAGTGCCACACAACGTCGGGAATGTATATTCGACATCTCTAACCATAGTGTTGCGAGACACTCTCATTGGGTATCCGAATCCCATCAATCAAAGTAACTCAACCAATCAAATGCCTATCCGATAAACAAGCAACATGATCCCAAGGATCATCCTATTTTTGCTAATCGTCATCATATCATTTATTTTATATAACCGAGTTGTTAAAACATTATAGCGAAGCATATAACTAATCTCATTTATTGTCTCCATTAATCTACATTATCTCATTTACTAAGGCATAAATAAATTATTTATTTATTCATATCTATCTCCATCTTTAATTTACATTTATAGATTATTTAGTGTATCAGGTACCGGTACTCGAATCCGAGTATCGATACGGTACCATCGGGTATCAGTACTTACATGCGCACCAATATCGATACGATGTTGAATAGTATACCAGTAAAACTGAAGCCTGTATAGATACCCTAATCACGAGCTTAAACCATATTAACGAATTACAAAGTTACGAGGCTTTATTCGACCCTAAAGCTTATGAAATTCATTAGGGTGTTTTTACTAACACATTTAATCAATTAATATAAATTCTCTACTTTATGATCATTTATTCGAGTAATACCAATTATCAGTCCATTAAGTATAATTTCCATCGAACATGTCAATCCATTCGAACTAGCATACAAGCATCATGGTTTATCAATCAATCAAACAAATCATCAAATAATTATGCGAGCACCAAAATGATCCTACCCGGTCTCTAAAGCTCATGTGAGCACGTCGTATCCTAAAACATCATCATGCATCTCTCAATTATCGAATCTCGCAATAACAGTCTCTAACATGCTTATTATTCGTCCACTTATTTTGCAAACACTAACAAGCAAGGAAATTATACTTATGATGCTCATGAAGCATTTTGGAGATCGAGGTGTACTATCATCAAGTAAGTATCGACGATTTCCCGATCAAGCTTCCCAACCACTTCCCTTAATCCGATAATCGAGCCTAAATAATCTTCATAATACAATAAATACAACATATGTTAGTTAATGACATAATTTAATTAATTTGAGTTCAAATGCGTAAAAACATCTTTCTGGGTTCGAATTTGGCGAAATGGACTACGCCAACAGACTCAAAACATTGAAAACCCCCGGGTAAGGTTCCCCAAATAAATCAACGCCGGGAAACGCTGGCGGTGATGGTAAAAGAGGCATAAGTGATTTGGCGTGGCGCGGTGCACAGTTGCTTTAGTGCACCCGTGATGAGTGTGTAAATAATCTATTTTATATGCCCCTTTTGCTTGTATTTTGCATGTTTTCAAGTTCATATAGTTGCATTTAGGTTAGATAGTGTATAATTTGCATGTAGATATGGAGTTACATCGCCTGCTCTTTAATATTACATATTTTGGTGCGTTTTATGGGAAAGGTTGTGTTTTTTGGTGTATGTGTAGGATGCTGAAGGATTGCTAGAGCGGCTGAGTAGCAGATCTCATGGCTGGAGCTGACGAGGCATAAAGAGTTGGAGAAGAATCTGCTTTTGCCCACGTAGACTTTCTCGTAGATACGAAACATTAAATATAATAGGAAATCAATCGTTTTCTTTAATGAAGTCGTGCACTTTAGGGTTCTTAAACCCTAGTTTTACCGTCTATATAAGAGAGACTTGGACGCCAATTCAAGAGAGTGCAATTATATACAATGGTCTTAGTCTGAAGCTTGTGGAGAACCACCTGGGTGGAAGCTAGAGAAATCTCCTCACGACAAAGGCCTTTTAACACAGAGGGAGACCTTCAACAATAGCTGGAAGGCACAGAGGGAGTTTGTTGTTAGTTTAGACGAGTAAAAGAGTTATTTTTGTAGTTAAATTGTATTAATAGAGTTAATGTTTTAGTCGAATTACCCAAGGATAAAGTTAGTAGTTAATGTAAAATAGGACTCCTAATGTAACCTAAACTCATAGGCTATAAATATATGTATCGAATGTAACCTATGCACAAAGTAAATTTTTACTTAGTTTTCTAATAAACAGAATACTTTCTATTTATCCTCATGGTATCAGTCTAATTCGATCCTATCGAATTAATTCCTTTTCATGGCTATTCCATCCAATTAGAGTGAACTCAAATCTTCTCCTTCCACGGTGGTACAAATTATAGATTTTTCCGACTCTTCTAAATGGACTACTCTTTGTCATCGATTTGTTGGGAATAATTATATCTATTGGTCCCAATCTGTCAAGATATTTTTGACTGGAAGAGGAACTCTCTGCTACATCAATGGGAAAACCAAGAAGCCTTCTGCTGATGACCCATCCTTTGAGAAGTGGACACAAGAGAATGGCAGGGTTATGTCTTTTTTGATCAACTCGATGGCCCTTGAAGTTGGTTCGCAATTCCTGCTGTTCGAAACAGCAAGTGAGAACTTGGAAGCTGTGCGAGATACATATTCAAGTACAAACAACTCTGAGTTGTTTGGAATAGAAAGTACAACCTCTACCTTGAAGCAAGATGCGATGAATGTTACTCAATACTACACAACTCTCACCAATCTGTGGCAACATATTGATCTTTTTGAGGCTCACGATTGGGAGACTCCTACAGATGTTGCGCTTTACAGGAAAGTTATTGAGAAAAAGAGAATTTTTCCAATTTCTCAGTGGTCTCAATCGAGACATGGATCCAATCAAGTCTCAGATCCTTAGTCCCAATCCTCTCCCTTCTCTCCGCGAAGTATTTTTTAGAAGTTAGGAGAGAAGAGAGTGGAAGGCTGTACATGATCCCTGAAGCTTCTATCCTTGACAACTCAGCATTGATCACTCAGACATCTTCTTCTTCCAAGCCTATACGAGGGAGAACCTTTTGTGACTACTACAAAAGCCTAGACATCTCAAGGAAAACTGCTGGAAAATACATGGGAAACCAGCTGATTCGAAAGCTCCAGAAAACAAGGTACAAAAAGACATCTCTTCACCTGCTGCTTCTTCCTCCATATCCACTAGCTTCACCACACAACAAATGGTCCAACCGCAACTGATGTTCAGTAAATTTACACCAAATAGTGAAGGAAACATAGCCTTAGTTGAAACTAGAGGTACACAAAATTCCTTTGTCTCTACTGCACTTCTCTCTACTTCGACTCAATCTACATGGATTGTAGACTCTGGTGCTTCTGATCATATGACTGGTAACATGGATTTGTTTTGCGAACTTAAACAATTATCTTCTAAATCTTCAATTAAGATAGTTGATGGTTCTTTCTCACCCATCTAAGGCAGTGGTTCTGTGTTTGTTACTGGTGATTTAATCCTTAAAGATGTGCTACATGTGCCTAAGTTAGACTATAATCTATTTTCTGTTAGCAAGCTATCTAAAGATTTAAGATGTTTTTTCTAGTTCACTAATTCCAATTGTTACAGGCACTGGAGTTGAAGAAGAGGATTAGCAATGCTAGCTTGCAGAATGGCCTCTATGTTCTTTACAGTAAAAGATCTCCTAGTCCTTCATCATCTCCATCTTGGTTTGCTTCCTTAGGACAATCAGATGTTATGCTATTACATTTTAGATTAGGTCAACCAAGTTTTTATTATATTAAAAATTTATTCCCTAAATTATTTGTTAATAAAAAACCATCTTCTTTTCAATGTCCTATTTGTCCTCCTGCGAAACAAACAAGACAATCTTATTTGTCATATATATATAAACCCTCACATCCTTTTTCTCTTATATAGAGTGATGTTTGGGGTCCTTCTAAAGTGAAGAATGTTATAGGTAGTAGATTGTTTGTAACTTTCATTGATGACCACAGTAGAACAACCCGTACTTACGTATTGAAACAAAAGTCAGAAGTTGCCAAGGTTTTTGAGACTTTTTACACCATGGTTGAAACCCAATTTTACACTAAAATTCATACATTTAAATGTAATAACAAGGGAGAGTTTTTTTAATAAGACCTTAGGTAATTTTTTGAAAGAAAAAGGAATTGTGCATATTAGTTATTGTGTTGATACACCCCAACAGAATGGGATAGCTGAGAGAAAGAATATGCATCTACTAGAGGTAACCCGATGTCTTTTTTTCACCCACAATGTTCCTAAATATTTTTGGGAAGAGGCCTTGTTACCCTCCACTTATCTGATTAATCGTATGCCTAGTCGAGTCTTAAACTTTCAAACACCTAGAGATGTTCTTTTATCCTTTTCCCTCACTTTAAACCCTTGTAATCTAATCTTCCTTTAAGAGTTTTTGGGTCTACTATGTTAAAAATTTAAATCCCTCTAGTTCTAAACTTGACCCTAAATTCCGTAAGTGTGTCTTCATAGGGTATTATTCACTAAAGAAGGGCTACAAATGTTACTATCCTCCTTCACGCAATTTTTTTTGTTTCTTTGGACCTTCAATTTTTTGAATAGGAACCTTACTACTCGACGACTGCCATTTAGGGGGAGAATGATGATGCATTCTAGCCTTCTCACACACATGTTCCTTTTACTCCTTTTCCTTCCTTAACTCCATCTTGTCCATTACCACTTGAGCCTGAGAATTCTTCAACTCCATCAGTTCTTTCACCTATTCCCTTGTCTACTCCACGATCATCACCAACATGAACTCAAACCATAAACAAATCCACTTTACAACCTTCTAAACAGTTACAGGTTTACACCCAAAAAAGGAGAACCATTCCAGAGACCATTATGCAATCTAATACTTGTCAAGAATTGGATTTTAGTCTAGCTGCCTATGACGACAATGGAGGTAACGATTCTATTGGTATTCCTTCTCGTATTCTTGAATTTGATTATTTACCTATTTCTAAAAGAAAAGGGGTAAGGCAATGTACAAAATACCCTATTCAGAGGTATGCTACCTATGGGAATTTGATGTCTTCTTTTAAGGATTTTACAACATCCCTAGATGGTGAACAAATTCCTATAACTATTGAGGAGGCCTTGCAGATTCCAGAATGGAGAAAGGTTGTTCAAGAGGAGATTAAGGCACTTGAGAAAAATGGTACATGGACTGTTGGAAAATAGACTACTACAAAACGAGGCGTTAGCACTGACTAAAAAATAATTAAACGAAACCAAACCGTGTCGTGGTATTAACCATTGCCTTAGAAGCGAATTCACCCCGATGTGTGTAATCACTACAATGGACGAACGCCCCCTGAGGTTAGCACGGCTTTCCAAATTTCGTACACCCGAAAGATGGAGTGGACTCCGATGGTACTGCTCTTCTCTCAACTCAAAATCAACACTTGTGATAGGTTTATAAAAACCAAAGAGAATATTTCTAAAGCAAACTCTATTGCTTAGGTATATATCAAATGAGTGAAATTGTCCACTATTTATAGGCTAAATAGTGAGGGCAGAATCATCATTTCCACATCACAAATTAATTCTATTAATAATAGAATTAAATATCATTATTATATGAGTTATATTTTGAGTATTAACAACAATCCCCCACCAATGCGAAAAAATATCCTTCATAGATATGAGAGCATTGAAGTTAAAACATGAGAAGAGCAATAGCGAGATTAGTTGCTTAAGCACTAGTGAACGTATCTTGAACTAGTACATAGTGATGATGAGCAATCCTTCTCTTAGACAAGTGAAAATAGTCTTGAACTTTCTAAGATTAGGGTAAACTCATAACCCATAACTAACCCCTTCATCCACCGAAGTCCTCGATGTGTCTACAAAGTATATATATGAATGTATATATATAGCCTATTTCCTCAGGATTCTAGAAGTGTACTAGAAAAATGGCCCAACATTTTTCATAGAAGGTGGCTAGTCCTTCTCACTTACAGAGGTTATTTCATCAAGTTTATCTCAACATAAACCACTCAAAGAAGAGCTATGAAATAATTAAGAGCTTTTTCCTTAAGCTCATCCTCTCAAATAAATAGGTGAATTCTTCAAGTTCAATTATAAAATGAACCACTCAAACTCTGGGATAAGAATTCATTAAGAATAACAACTCAACCCCTTTAATCGGTGAATTCAATATGTCCTTCTCAATAGAACAACCCAAACTCTTGGGATTGAATTCTTTAAGAGTTTAAGAAAACTCATCATTTCTAGCGGCAAGTTCATTAAGTCCTTCGCGATAGGACTTCCCACTCAACACTAGGAACTCCTTCGCGATAGGACTACTCATTCAATACTGGGAAATGAACTTATTAAGATTAGTTTATTCATCCAAATTCGGTAAATTCATCAAGTCTTTCTCACTAAGACCACCCAAAACCTGGGCTATGAATTTATTAAGAGCAACAATGCTCAACCTGTGCATGTACATTATTCGTCATAGGGATAGGTAATAAGAAATGTACACTATGAGTCTTTCCATGGGTTCGTTTGAACACATTGAACTTAGATAACTAAGTTGTGTATCCACCACGAATTCCTCAACCAATGGGCTTTAAACCCATCCCCCCGACGAATCTAGGACCAGCTTCCGACTTAACCCTTTGGTAAGCGGATCTGCTAGGTTCCTTTCTCACTTCACATACTCTAAAGAGAATACTCTGATCCTTATTAAATGTCTCACTGATTCATGTCTTATGTGAATATATCTCTTCTTACCACTGTAAGTAGGGATGTAAAAACAAGTCAGAACTTGGAAACCTGACTGAAACCTGCTCGAGTCAGAACCTGATTTGACCCAAGGTTTTGATGACCTGAACCCGATCTGTAACTGATTGTTGTTGACCCGAACCCGAATTTGACCTGTTATTGTAGTAACCGAACCCGATCTGCGTCCAACTGAAAATGACCCGAACCCGAATTGGACCTGTTAATGTAGACCTGAAACCCGACCTGCGTCCGACTGAAACGAACCCGAACCCAAAGCCGACCTGGAAAATAACCGAATTTACCCGACTGAATTGACCTGATATCCGATTTTACCCGACCTGAAATGAACCCGACCTGAAATGGACCCGACCTGAAATGGACCCGACCTGAAATGGACCCGACCTGAAATGGACCCGACCTGAAACGGACCCGACCTGTTTTGAACCCGACTTGCTTTAAACCCGACCTGTTGTTGACCTGAACTGAAATTAACCCGAAATCTATGACATGATGAATTATAAACTTTTAGAAGTTGATATATCATATACATATATAATGTATATAGATATACACCTACATATATTGATGTACATGATGTATATGCGCGCATATATATATTAAGTACTAAAGTTGAAAAAAAAATAAGTAATTGATAATTTATGAACTACTACAATTTAATGAAGAGTTGTTTTTAATTTTTAAGTTTTCTCATTAACTTGAATAAAATTGTAGACTTACAAATTATAAAAAAATAAATAACAGTTGTATAAATTTTTACCGTTAATTTATGAACTACAAAAAATTTACTAAAGTTATATATGCATTTGTAGTTCATAAAATTTACTTAAGTTATAAAAAAATTTGTAAGTCTACAATTTTATTTTTTTATACTTAAGTAATAAAAGATTCAAGTTATAAAATTTACTAAAGTTATAAAAAAATTTGTAAGTCTACAAATGTTATACATAAGTAATAGCATATTCAAGTTCATAAAATTTACTAAAATTGTAGACTTAAGTAAATTAATGTTCTAAAAAAATAAATTTTTGTAGTTCATAAATTTTCGTATAAGTCTTATTACAATTTTTGTAGTTCAAAAATTTACTAAAACTGTATAAGTCTTGGGATATAGTCATGTAGACAATTCACCCTTTTTTATATTTCTTTTCCTTCCTTTTGTGTAATAAGAATCCATACGAAAACATTTGAAATAACCAATAACATAGCAATATCGGATATTGTTTTTTTGCACCTCAATATATCTATCCAATTATACAGTGTTCTATATCAAGCTTGATCTAGGAAATAATCTGAGATACGAGCAAAGTTCTGTAGTACTATATGGAGTACAAACTAATAGAGAGAATGAAGAAAAAGAAACAGAAATGTTTTTTCATCTCTCAAGGTTGGAACATATTATATTTGTGTTTGCAGGGGAAGATCTTTGTGGCTGTAAACAACCCCTTTGTCACCATTCACCACTTGCCCACTCCCTCTCAAAACCCTACATTTTTAACCGTCATGTACTTGTTAGAACATCTACTTTACACAATATATTGTATTCATAAAGAACACCAAGTTAGTGGAATTAGAGATGAATACCATCGAGTTGTTAGTCCTTCAACTCCGACCGGACCTCAAGCATGGATTCTGCTTGTACTTACTCCAACCTGTTAAAATTCATGCATCATAATAGAACCAATTCAGAAAATCGACCGTGTTGTCCAAAGCAAGAAATTTTAGGAGATTACCTACATTTATCAGAATAAGTTTCATGATCATGTAAGAACAATGCCATGAAAACCACCAAACCAATCTAATTAGCATATTTAAAAACTGTAAAGTGATGTATAATTTGAATGCACTAGATTAGTAAGAAAGCCATTCATATAAGCATACCTTCACGTCGGAGTTCCGCAAGAAGCTGATTGAGCAAATCAGTGCTTGACAAATCTTGGTGTATTAGAAGCGTTTCCTGAAGACAACATAGTTAAGAAACTTCAAAAACAAACTAAATTGAGAAATAAGAGAAGTGTGTCGGATAAAATTATAGTATGAAACAAATGGGCATATGCATGAAATATGCTGTGCTAACTACAGGAACAGTAGCACAAATTTATGTAAAAATGAAATTACCATATTTATTTAGATTAAGTAGTCTTTCTTTTCTTACATTCTTTTACATAAATTTATTTTTCTTTACTTTCACGTTAAGTTTACCTTTTTCTTTTACCCTATTTATTTCTTATTACCATAAGAAATAAAAAAAATTAACGAGTTTGATATACAAACTCTACCGATGGAATAAACAAATCACTTCATACAAATGTGTAAAAGATGCTAGTCGTAAAGCTTATAAAATAATCCAAAAAATAAATAGTAATAAATGAATACATAAATGATAAATAGAGAAGACTGGATAATTCTCTTGAAGAAAAGAAAGTATAAAGAAGAGAACAAAACCAAAGAGAAATGTTTTTTTGCCATATATAGACCAAAACCAACAACAAAAAAACGAAAATAACATCATCCTCTAGACTCAAATCAAACTTCCGCAAGACAAGAAACAGATACTACAATATCTAAAATGCACCGCCATTGCAAAATCAAAAATCAGATACGTCAAATCTTAAACATTCAACCTTTATCCGGGCAAGTCTTCGGGGCCATTGATTTCCTAGCCACAAAATAAATAACCACACTATTTGCCAAAAAAAAACATCCCTGTAATGCCAGTAAGGAAGAGACTGCATCTCATCGTTTTACCTTGTTTCCGAGTATGGTTCCGTCCGGAATCTCCAGCTGCACTCCGTCTTTTGCAGCAATTTTCACTTTCCCCTATAGAAAAAGATGATCAATCAGCCTAATGCTTCTTATATAGCGATATTCGACAATTGGAGGGTGTAAACTGTAAAGTACCTTGAGAACAATATTAGCACCGAACCATACATCACCACTCATGCTAAGGCTGTCCAGATCAATGATGCTTGGGATTGACTTGAACCGGCTTAAGAATTTGCTAACCTGTTGAGCAAATTAAGAAACATCGAGGTCGTTATGGAAATAGCATAGTACTAAAGTGCATGATCAACACGAAAAGTACTAACCTTCTTGAATTCAGGCCCCAATTCGATGAATGGATTTTCCGGATTTGCTCTAGCACTATTGCGGCTAATGTATCCGTCAGCTAAGGTGTAAAGGTCAGGCTGCAAAAGAAAATATGAGTATGTGCTAAAGAAGCTTCTAATTACTACTATCCAGGGTGCAGTGTAAGAGGAAGAAGAAAATAACCTGGACAAGAAGTAAATCTGAAGATGCCTTCACTGGAAGGAATCGTGATCGTGGTACATTGATACCGATAGCATGATCAAAGAACTTGTTCACACATGGGAATAACACAGTTAGACCACTTTTTAAGATTTTGATGCATCATAAGAGTAAACAAACAGTACAATTTATACCGTAATTGTTGCACCAGCTGTAGTTTCCAGTTGAAGAACTTTGACTCCCTCAAATTCCTACATCCAATATTATTATTTGGAAATCAGAATTCGACCATACGAAACATGGTAATGAAAAAAAAACAAAGATACAAACCTTTGGGTTTGGAATGATCTCCATCTTGAGTGCATCAGCTTCCACAAGCCTCTTTATAGCATTCAGGTTCACTCACCTGTGAATTAATAAATCATTAGTGCTAAACCAATAAGCAGTTTCAATATTTTAAGGGAGGGCAACTTACAAATTGTTTGTATTGAAAATTTTAAATTTCTCAATGGACTTGAATTCATTGACCTGATACAAAGAAAATCACATCAGCCATAAACCTGGCAGATGATTACTTTGCCAGTGTTTCAACGTATGACAGTGGAGCAGAACAAACTATTTTCAAATGAAAAAAACTTGAGAAAGAATTAAAATTTCAACAACAACAAAAAATCTCAGAAAGCTCAGTAAAAAGAATCTGCAATGTAAAGTTGAGAGTTCAGTTTGAAGCTCTAATTCGTAGGGCGTTAAAGAGGCAAAATATTTTTCTTACCAGCATGACCAAGAACAAGAATTTTTGTCGAACTTTTAATTTGAGAAACAAGATTAGACAGCATGATACCATCTCTGCATGTCAAACAATCAAAATTAGACATCATATTTGCAGGAGTAGCAAACATAATTATTTGATAACCTTCCTTTCCCCCCAAAGGATGATTACATTTCTTAAGAAAATATACATCATATTCGTAGAAGTAGCAAGTCATATAAGTCTGGTGTGATTTTGTAAATGTGTACGCCCCACCCTTCATTTAGTTATATCTTTAATAAAATTTAACATCCAGAATAATATTTTTTTTAGAAAATTCATGAACACCAAAACAACAAAAGCTGGGAGACAACTAAAGACATAGTTCTAAGTTTATCACTCTTCCTAGGAACAATGATGACACTAATGAAAAAACTCTCACCTGCCAACCAAGATTTTTCCAACTCAATTTCCAGCTGCAATTTTGATAATTATCTGCATTCAAAATTCAAACATTCCAATAAGTCGGACAGAGAGATTGAAGTTTTTTTAAGTACATAGTTGTGTATATGTGTTCATTTATGTTTCGGATAGTCTTAACTATGTGAACAAGATTCAAGCAGCACAATGCACTGATAATAAAAAATCAGCTCAGAAAAATAACCTGCGAAGCTTCGCGATTAAAGTACCGTCCATCGCCTCCTAATACCAAAACCTCATTCTTGTAATCCTCAGATAGTAATGAATTAAACAATGAATGCAGACATACAAGTTCAACCCATCAATGCCTTTTAAACACTAAAACAAATGAAATAAAAGTCAAAAAATAAATGTAAAAAGAATTCAAACCTGTATCCAATTTGAAAGGTAGTTCTCTTCCATAAAAACTTTAACTTGCAACAAATGAAAATTTCTGTTAAGAGATTAATCTCAACACAATTTCAATTCTATCAAACAAAAATAAAAATGACTGCAACATCAATAAAAAATTTACCTTTTTCCTAAGTCCACTTGTTCCAGTCTTCTGCCCTTCAATTGGCTTGGTGAGAACTGAAATTATCTGTTGAAGAAAACCCAAAACAACAATTTTAAAAACAATGATGAAAAATAAAAAACCAAAGATAAAAATACAACTTTGATGCTTCCAAGCTCAACAATGGTGGTGGAGAAGAAAGAAAGGAGGCTCTCCGGCGTAGCATTGGGTTCGGATGCCGCCTGGAGAATCTTAAAGGCAGTGAGCATTGAGGAGATGCCTTCCATGTCCGGGAAAAGATGTTTTAGAGCAGATTTCAGATTAGAATTCTTGTATTTGGTTTCTGCTACTGCTTTCAAGCGTTGTGCTTCTTGCTCAGCATCTGGGTCCGTCATTGAGATAAACAAGAATGATGCCCCTGTGGATAGAGAAAATTTTCTTATGTTTCCAATGCTTTAATCAGGTTTTTTGACTTAGTGTTTTGCAAAACAGAAATGTTACATTTTAACACCGGAAATGCTTTACAAAGTTGGACAACTAACATTTTTGTTCTAAGAATAATTTAATAATAGAAATGTTACATTTTAAAAACTAAAATTCAAATCTGAACAAAAAAACTCACGGTACCACATGTTTAAAGGAAAATCAATCAAATAACTAAAAATATGCAATGAACCCGAGAGAAAAATTCGGACATGAATCACAATGAAAGGGAAACGAAGCTTAAAACACAAAAGTAAGAAAAAGGACACGACGGCAAAAGAAGGGTCAGAGCAAAGACCGAGGCCGCCGGAGAAAAGCTCCCCGAGAACAAACCGAACGAGGAGCACCAAAACACCGAACAAACAGAAAATAAAGAGAGCCGGACTGAAGAAAGGAGAACAAAAAAAAGAAAAGAAAAAGGCAGGGGAGGGGAGGCCAGTCGCCAGAGAGAAGAGAAAAAGAAAGCCCTAAAACGTTTTAAGGGTGAAAATACAATTTAGAGGAGCAAAAAAAATCTTCTAAATTGAAGCAGCACACAATTTGGATTTGGTGGGAAAGTGTCCGCCATTTTTTCAGTTTAAGGAAAATTATTGCTATAGTCCTCCTATGCTTTGGTACTGTAGGTTTAGGTCCTAATTTTGACCTTTAGGTTTCAATTTAACTCGTTATAACTTTAAATTATTAGTGAATAGTGATTGTAAGATTTAGGGGTTGAGATTAAGGAATTAGTCTTGCACTCTAATTATAAGTGAATAGTAGTTGTAAGATTTAGGGATTTGTGTTTGGGGTTTATGGGTAAATGTGTCAAGTGAAGTGTTTAAGGTTATGTGATTAGTTTAGGGAGTTGTGGATTAGACTTGCACACTAATTAATAATTATTAGTGTGTAGTGATTGTAAGATTTAAGGATTCATGTTTATGTTTTAGGGTAAATGTGTCTAGTGGAGTGTTTAGGGTAATGGAATTAATTTAGGGTTTAGTAGTTTATGGGATTATTTTAGGGATTAGATGTTTAATGTTTAAGGTTTGAGGTTTATGGGTATAGTTTAGGGTATACATACATATATACATAGTTTAGGGGTAAAGGTAATACATACATACATGCATACATACATACAAACGAATATATATTTATATGTACATACGTATACATACTAAACCTTAAACCATAATACGTACATACGACATATACAAGCATATACAAATATGTGTATATACATATACATACTAAATCCTAAACTCTAATACATACATATACATATACATACTAAAACTTACTCTAAATTGACCTCTACTTATTGTTTTTTTAATTACTCTAATTTTTATACTTTTAATTTGATATTTTGTTCATTATAGTCCTCAAAACTTTATTTTTATTCTAAATTGACCCATTTTCATTGTTTTCTTTTAAATTTTCCTAATGTTTTATAATTTTAATTTGATATTTTTGTTCATTATAATCCGTGAAACTTTATTTTTAATCCAAATTGACCCCTTTTCAGTCCAAATTGACCTATTTTCATTATTTTTTTAATTACTCCAATGTTTATAATTTTAATTTGATATGACTTTAAATAATTAACTCCAAATCAATGACGATTAACGAAGGTCAACCTAAAGTCTATCGACTACTTATACGGTTGTACGACCGAACTCAAACTGAATACGAATTCCAATCCCGAAAATACCCCGACCTGAATTACCCAACATGAAACTACCTGACCTGAAATTACCCGACCTGAAATGCACCCGACCTGAAATGCAACCGACCTGAAATGAACCCGACCTGAAACGAACCCGGCCTGAAATAGACCCGACCTGAAACGGACCCGACCTGAAATGGACCCGACCTGAAACGAACCCGACCTGAAATGGACCCGAACTGAAATGGACCCGACCTGAAGTGTATCCGAACCCGAATTAACCTGCCAATTATCTGCTTCGGATCCGACCCGTTTTAACCCGACCTGAAATGGACCCGACCTGAAATGGACCCGGCCTGAAATGGACCTGACCTTAAATAACCCCACCTGAAATGGGCCCGCACCCGACCCGAGTCGAGTCAAAATAGAAAAATGACCTGAAATGACCTGTATCCGATTTTACCCGACCTGACAGTACCCGACCTGAAACCCGTTCGATTACCTGTTTTTACATCCCTAACTGTAAGCTTGGCTTTTAGCCACCCATATCGACGCTTGTGAATCACACAACAAGGATATCGGAGGAGTCAATTTTCCTCATAATGGAATTTCTGCTAACAAATTTCTAAGCCATTCTGCTTCTTGCCCAGCTAGGTCAAGAGCAATAAACTCTGACTCCATGGTAGTGCGAGCGATACAAGTCTGCTTAGCAGACTTCCATGACATCGCTACACCACCTAAGGTAAAGACATACCCACTCGTGGAGCTTACTTCATCATTATCGGTAACCCAATTTACGTCACAATATCCCTCTAAGACTGAAGGAAAGCTAACAAAATCAAGTTTCCAGTGAATAGTACCTTTAAGATACTTAAGTAAGCGTCAAAGTGCAATCCAATGCTCTCCACCAGGATTATGAGTATATCTGCTTAACCTACTCACTGCATAGGCAATATCAGGCAGAGTATAGTTCATTAAGAACATAAGGCTTCAAATAATATTAGCATACTCTTCTTGGGAAACACTACTTCCTTTATTCTTAAAAATATGGACACTAGAGTCATAAGGAGTTCGAACATGGATGACATCAAAACTGTCAAATTTCTTTAACACCTTCTCAATATAGTGTGTTTGATTTAAAGAAAATCCTTTTTCAGTTTTGGTAACTTTTACTCCTAAGATCACATCAACCTCTTCCAACACTCATCTCAAGTTTAGTAGACAAGAAATTTTTTGTTTTGTTAATGGATTCAATGTTAGTACTGAATATCAACATGTCATCCACATATAAGCTTATGATGACACAATCAGTCTCAATCATTTTCGAATACACACATGCATCCGCTCCATTAACAATAAAACCAAAACTCAAAATGGTTTTATGAAATTTCTCGTACCACTGCTTTGGAGCTTGTTTAAGGCCATAGAGAGACTTTTTAAGTCTACACACTTTGCCTTCTATACCAGGTGTCTCAAAACCTGGTGGTTGCTTCATATAGATCTCCTCATCTAGATCTCCATTAAAAAATGCAATCTTTACATCCATTTGATGTACATGCAACTTATGAATGGATGCGATTGCAAACAAGGCACGGATCGTTGAGATTTTTGTCACGGGAGAGTACGTATCAAAGAAGTCAATACCAAACTTCTGAGTGAACCCTTTGACTACTTGTCTTGCCTTATACTTCTAGATTGACCCATCTGGTAGAAGTTTCTTTCTAAAGACCCATTTATTACTAATAAGTTTAAATCCTCTAGACAAGTCAACCAACTACCAAGTGTGATTAGACATTATTGATTCTAGTTCATCATCAATAGCATTTCTCCAAAAACTAGTATCAATTGAACTTATAACTTCATTATATGTCTTTGGATCCTCATCTAAAAGAAAAGATTGAGCTATAGGTTCGGTTATAGAGTCTAAATCACTAATTTTTGTAATAAAGAAAGTTATAAAATCTGGTCCGTAAGTAGTTACTACCCTTTGTCTTTTACTTCTTCTAGGATCTAATTCAAACTCTAGAGTTTCCTTGGCAGGAATACTCGAAGAAGTAGGAGTATGACTTTCTCATTGTGTTTCAATATTTAATCTAGATTTCTTAAGAGGAAAGGAGTCCTCAAAGAACAAAACATACTTAGATTCACAAATTGAGAAATCATGTAAAGACATAAATCTATATGCGGCACTATTTGTAGCATACCCTATAAATATTACATCAACGGTTTTAGAACCAATAGTGGTTTTCTTAAAGTTAGGCAAACCAACTTTTGCTAGACACCCCCACATTTCTAACATTTTAAAGATAGAAACAAATCCATAAGTTTCTTGAACAACGTGTAAGCAAATACTCAATCATACTAGAGTAAGTTTTTTATAAGTTTTAACCATAAAACTATGCTTTAACAAACTCAAATCTTGTTTACACATGATTATATTCTCAAGGTTTTGAGAAATATTAATCATCAAGATTAGTATACATAATCTCAAACGATTATGAAATTCCTTTTATCTCATTCAAAGAGAATTTCAACTTTCTCCTAATTCGAGAAATTAAGAATATTATGCAAATATTTATGAAGAGTTTACAAATTTTTCTAGCAACAACAAAAATTATCTCAAGTTTATTACAAGAGATTTCAACACATCCCTTAAGATAGATCATCTCTTTCCTTTCATTTACTTAGGAAAAGAACTCAAAGAGATTTAATTGCTACAACATACTTTTAGTAGCACCAATGTCTATCATATTCGCATTCATATTATTCAGCGTATTAGCCCTGAAGAGACCATCCCATATTTTATTTACTATGACTAAATTTGGTATTATGCTCAACCAAATTAATCTCAACTCTTTTAACTTCTACACTAAGTTTGAAGAGATCTTATTTGTCATAGTATTTTTATAAAATTTATGAAATTTTCTCTTTCTTTAATTAAGGCCTCTTAAAGAATTATGCTTGATACTTTTACTCACAACATTATCTTATTAAGCATACTTAATATAAGGCTCACTACTTAGAACAATCATTCATTCTAGCCTTAATCTTTACACTAGTCTAAAACATGCTCACTAAGTTAAAGACTAGCTTAAAGGCGCAACATAAATTCATTTGATAAAGCATGAATTGACAGTCAACAAATCTAAATAATTTGACCTCGCAAGTACGCAGAATCATAATCCCAAATAGACTTGCTCATTCTCACCATGCTTGCAACTTCAATCTTTGCATCATCATCTTTAACTAGAATGACCCCAAAATTTATCGTGATAGTCACTTCATCCGAATGAATCTCTTTTGAACCTTCTAAATTCAAATGAATATTATACATGGTTAGTCACAAAAATAATTTACTAACAGTAATAAAATAATTTACTGATAGTAACAAGATCCTTATCTTTAGGATTTTTATTTGGAGAGCTTTCAACACATGTGTCATTGACTCCTCCCTTTTCCGAGTTAACCAAATTTGGACATTGAAAGATTTGGGTTCGTATACATAACCCTACTCATCATGTTGTCATTCGGAACCAGTACAACATTTGCACATTGATATAAGGATGTGCAACTAATATTATTCACGCCTGAACATCAGCATGATTTCGCTTCTAAATTGTTGGAAAAATAGACTGTTGCAAAACGAGGCGTTAGCACTGACTGAAAAATAATAAAATAATTAAACGAAACCAAACTGTGTCGTGGTATTAACCACTGCCTTAGAAGAGAATTCGCCCCGATGTATGTAATCGCTACAATGGACGAACGCCCCCCTGAGGTTAGCACGGCTCTCCCAATTTTGTACACCCGAAAGATGGAGCGGACTCTGATGGTACTGCTCTTCTCTCAACTCAAAATCAACACTCGTGATAGGTTTATAAAATCCAAAGAGAATATTTCTAAAGTAAACTCTATTTCTTAGGTATATATCAAATGAGTGAAATTGCCCACTATATATAGGCTAAATAGTGAGGACAGAATCGTCATTTCTACATAAAAAATTAATTCTTTAAATAATAGAATTAAATATCATTATTATATGAGTTATATTTTGAGTATTAACAACATGGACCATTACAGAACTTTCCCAAGGTAAGAAACTTGTTGGTTGTAAGTGAGTTTTTGCCATCAAGTACAACTCAGATGGGAGTATACAAAGATATAAAACCAGGTTGGTTGCTAAAGGTTTTACACAAACTTATGATATTGATTATAATAAGATATTTGTTCATGTTGCCAAACTTAATTCTGTTAGAGTTTTAATGAGTCTTGCTATAAATTGTGATTGGAAATTACACCAACTTGACATTAAGAATACTTTCCTTAATAGTAACCTTGAGGAGGAGGTCTATATGCAGATTCCACCAGGGCTTGAGGGTCCTGAACAAAATAGAAAAGTTTGCAAGCTAAACATGTCACTTTATGGCCTAAAATAGTCACCTAGATCATGGTTCGCAAGATTCACTAGGGTTATTTTGGAGAATGGTTACAAAGAGTCAACAACAAATCATACTCTGTGCTCTAAGGTAGCATCATCGAACAAAAGGGTTATCCTTATTGTTTATGTGGATGATATAATTCTAAAAAGTGATGGTGAAGAAGAAGTGAGTCGATTAAAAGCATTCCCGAGCAGTGTAACGTCCCGATTTTAGGCCTAGAGGTTTTGGGATGGTTTTAGGGTCCGTTGGACTGAGATTAGAGATTTAGGTAAGTTTCGAGATGAGTTCCGGGAAAACCTATTTCAAATAGGTGATAAAAATACGAAAAAATTATCTAAAATCCTTTTTAAATACAATGAAATCAATTTTGGAAATGATATTTGAAATTCAGACATTTTGGATTTAGTGATTGTTTTGTAAAAATATCAAAACTTTGAATCCTTAAGGAGCTATTTTCCCAAAGTCTAATATCAGACTTATATCCCTTAATTGACCTATTTTAAATGGTTTTTAATTAATAAAAGATTTTGGAGAAATTAATTGGTGGTTATTTTATTAAAACAAATTTGACGTAACTTCTTTTCTCTCAAAATCTTTCTCTCAAATTTTGTCCAACCAAACACTAATTTCTTCTTCAAAATCTCAAGGTAAACTATTGGTTTCTTTAATCTTTTGTTATCAAATGATTTCTTATTGTTTTCCTATCAAAACCTTATTATTTTAATCTTGTTTTTACATGAAAATCTATCCAATTAATGGGAAAATCATCCATTAGAGGTGAACTGCGTTTTAGTCCTACAATGTAAGGTTCTTTAGTGAAATTCCCAAGTTCATGATCCTTTATATTTGTTGTCTAATGGGTTTTGATATTTTAATTGTGGAAATTTGGTTTAATTGGTGGATATGTATAATTTTCGCAATGGATCTATTTTGATGGGTTTATGATTGGTTTTAAACATGATTTTGAAGTTCAATAACATTAAAATAAAGGTTTTAACATTGTAATCCCGAAACTATGTGAATCTCTAGTTATTTAGGTTGTTAGATTTGGGGTTTTATGGCGTTGTGGTGGTTTTATGAATTTTGGAGGTATAAGATTGATAATATGATGAATTTAGATGTTAATCAATGATAATTGATGGTTGAAAGTGTTATGTTTTGGCTGGGTTAAGTTTGGAGGTTAATCGATGTTGTTTTCGGTTGTTTTGGATAGACGATTGTTAGTTTTGGCAAGGAAATGTTGTGGAATTTCTTGCTGGTATTTTGAATGCATTGAGATGCATTAATCCTCTGTTATTATGTGGTTAAAACAGGGGAGGTTGATCCGAAAGAGACCGGTGAAGCTTTGGAGGTGTCAGACGCTTAGTTTTGCGTCGGCAAATTGAGGTTTTGCGTATCGGTGAGTGAGAACATGGATTTCAGCTTTGAAATGTTTTAAATGTGGTTTTGGGAACTTAGATTTAAGCTTGAAAAGCTTGTCTAAGTTCGGACGTAAGTATAAGAGGTTTTCTCTCTCAGTTATGCTATTATGAAATGATTTTATGCACTTGGTTTCAATTTCATGTTACCTACTATTAAAGCATGTTTTAAGTGTGTGATATACTATTTTTAATGATGTGATGATGAAGGATGCACATGGTAAGTGATCCTTGTAAGTATATGTTTCATACTTGTGATATAAAGCATGGTTTAATGCTCTGGAAAATGATTTATTATTGATGCTTTGAAAATAGTTAGGTATGTGGTTAAATGTGAATTATATTGGCAAGTTATAGAATGAAAATGGTTTGTAAATGTTATTGGATATAGTTAGCCCACTATAGGATTGAGTGCACTATAATTAAGTCGCCTTGGATGTTGAGGAGGTTGGTGTCCCGTTTCCATCCAAGTACCCTAACAATCGAGGATGTTGGTGTCTCATCTCTCATTAGTGGATTAAGAATCTAACCGATGTTTGGGGTTCTTTTCCATGTGGGGTTGTTGTTCATGTTGGTTGTGATTTTACCATTATTTTGGTTAAGATGGCTTGAAGTGTTTTGAGAACACTTGTTGAATCCATGTATCTGATATGATATTTTGAGAATGAAACTTGGTAAATGATCACTTGTAAGCCAATATAATTGTGGATGTATCATGTTTTGTATAATGTGATTTATACATTGTTTCTCTTTAAGCTTTGCATATGGTATGTTATCCAAGGGAAGGTTTAAATTGAGGTTATCAATGTGAGTTTCTATGATGTTATGATAAAAGCTGCATAGGGTCTAATATGCTGGTTTTTTATTGGTTAAAGTGCATGGTTTAAGCGGTTGATGGTTTTCAAATGATGATTTGAAGTAATTGAAATGAGATTTCAATGTGGGTTGGAAAATGATTTTAAAATGCACTGATGGTGTTTTGTTTTTTAGCAGTCCTCACTAAGCATTGTATGCTTATGCTCTCTTTGTCCATCAATGCAAAGAATTAAGGCTTGGAAGGCAGCGAGGGGCAAGGGATCAAACAAGACTTCGTTAACCGAAAGTTTGTTTTTAGCTTAAACTATGGGTAATAAGGGCAATGGAAAATCCGTTATGTTTTGGAAGATATGTTTAAACTCCGAGTTTGAGCAAGTTTATATTGCTGCTTTGGACTTTGAAATGTCTTTTGGTGTTTGGATTATGCTATGGTTTTTGGTATCTATCTTGAAGTGGTTTTAGAAATCATGCCTATAAATTTCCTTTTGAAGCATGATGATTTGAAATGATGTTGAATATGCCATGTTTGGTTGATGATCGATCCTTAGATATTTTATGAATGTCTTAGAAGCATGATTAAGTGGATTGCTTAGCTTAATTGTATGTTAAACCAACAAAAATGGGCATTTCAGGCCCAAGCGTATCGATACGCGACTACCTGTATCGATACAATAAAGCTATTTTAGGCATGGCGTACCGGTACAGTGAGTACCGTATCGATACGGTCTTAGTGTGATTGGCTGGGCGAATCAGTACGTTGGGCCGTATCGGTACAGTTTTTAGCAACTAGAATTTTGGATGCGAAAACTGTATCGATACGGTGCCAGGTAAGTTAGTTGTTTAGGATCTTTTTTAGGTTCTATTTCCTTACGTTTTGGTCCCTGATTGTTATGCATGCAATTAAAAGAGTTTGAATGATCGGATTGAGCTGAGATTTGATAGAATATTATGAAACATGAGGAGTTAAACGATGCGGATTTTGGAACAAATGGGGTGCAATAAAGCACGTAAGCTAGGATGTTATGTCTTGCTGTTACAAGGTGATGCTTACAGTTGGTGGAAGACTGTAACTGCGACTTTGGATCCTAATGATGTGAATTAGAAGTTCTTTCAAGCTGCCTTTAAGAAAAAGTACACAGGGGTTTGATACTTGGATGATAAGATACGTGAATTCATGTATTTGGTTCAGGGTAGCATGATTGTGGCTGAGTATGAGATTCGGTTTGTTTGTTTGAGCTAGTATGCTCTTGAGTTAGTGCCAAGTGATAGGCATCATTGTGACCGTTTTCGTTATAGTCTGGTGCAAGAAGTGAAGACTTACATGTTGGCCCATGATTATACAGATTTCGATGTGTTGGTAACGCGAGCGAATGATATTGGATATAGTTTGAGCTTGTCCTCTCGTGTGAATTGTTCTAGCTCGGGTAAGAGAGCTAAAAATTTCAGATATGGTGGTGGACATTATAAGAGGCAACGTGATAAGAAGTACCGTCCTAATGTGAGGCGTGGCAGAGGTAAGGCTGGTCGTGGAGCACATGGTCAAGGTGCTCCGGCTAGACCGACCTTTAACACTTGTTGGGCGTGCATATCTTGTGAGCATATGAGGCGAGACTGTCCGCGTCTGGCTCGAGAAGGGCATGCTTCTGCTGCTGTTGTGGCTAAATCTTGTTCGAGTTGTGGATCGGCTGACCATTCGAGACATGATTGTCTGTTGTTAGCTAGAGGTGGTCAAGTTAGGGCACCTGTTGTTTCACCACAGAGAGGCCGTGGGCGGAATCATTTTAATTTCCAGCGTAGAGAGGATGGTCAGAGGGCTATGGCTCATGTTGTGGCGGTTCAACCTGAGGGTGGTGATCCTGCGATAGTGTACGCACATCGCGAGAGACACAATGATACCAATGTGATTGCAGGTACTTTTACTTTGCAATCCCTGCCGTTGTTTTCTTTGATTGATTCTGGTTCTATGCATTCATACATCTTAAGTGAGCAAGCACATTTGCTTGATATCCCTGTTAAGATATTATATGTGGTAATGCAAGTAACTAGTTCTTTTTGTGAAACGATTGTTACAAGAAGGTTGTTTAGGAGATGTCATTTATCTGTTCAAGGTCATGTGTTTGCAGTTGATTTAATGGAGTTTCATTTTCCTGGTTTTGATGTATATTTGGGTATGCATTGGTTGTTTGAACATATGCCATGGTTGATTTTGAAACCAGGTGAGTTACCTTGAAACTTACTGATGATTACAAAGTGGTAATCGTGGGTGATAATATTAAATTCTTATCCAATGCTATTTCAGCTCTGGAAGTGAGTCGTTTGATGGAATCTTGTTGTGAGGCTTTCTTAGCTTATGTTATGAATCCGGGATCGAAGGAAGTGTGTGTTCAAGACATACGTACGATATGTGAGTTTCCGAGTGTTTTTCGGAGGAATTGCTTGGTTTGCCGCCAAATAGAGAGGTTGAGTTTTGCATTGAGTTGTACGAAAATACAACTCCAGTGTCTATTGCTCCCTATTGTATGGATCCAAAAGAGTTGGAATTGAAGATGCACCTTCCAGAGTTGCTTGATCGAGGGTTTATTAGGCCTAGTGTTTCACCTTGGGGTGCGTCGGTGTTGTGTATGAAAAAGAAGGACGGTACGATGCAAATATGTATTGATTATCGGTAATTGAAAAAGTTGACGATTAAGAACAAGTACCATTTGCCAAGGATTGATGATTTGTTTGATTAGTTTTGAGGTGCTTTGTTGTTTTTTAAGATTGATTTTGGGTCCGAGTATTATTAGTTGAAGGTGAAAGATGTAGATGTGCCAAAGACTGCTTTTCGTATGAGGTACGTGCATTATGAGTTCTTGGTGATGCCGTTTGGTTTGGCAAATGCACTTGCTGCGTTCATGGATATGATGAACCAAATGTTTCATGAGTTTTTGGATCAATTCGTGGTTGTGTTCATCAATGATATCCTTGTGTACTCTCGTACTGAGGAGGATCATGATCGACACTTGTGAATTGGGTTGCAAGCTTTGTTGGATAACCAGTTGTATGCTAAGTTGAGTAAATGTAATTTTAGCTTAGAGATGTTGTTTTTCTTGGGCATGTTGTATCAGCCGAGGGTATTCTGGTTGATCCCCATAAGATCGAGGCGGTGATGAGTTGAAAGACACCGAAATCTGTGACAGAAGTTCGTAGTCTTCTTGGGTTGGCTGGTTATTACCGTAGGTTTGTGGATGGATTTTTGTAGATTGCTGCTCTGTTGACCAAGTTGTTGCAAAAGAATGTTTGCTTTGAATGGACAGATGATAGACAACGAGCTTTTGAGGAGTTGAAGGAAGCTTTGACGCAAGCTC